>OX030951.1:118486080-119686080 GCA_943735915.1 Pherbina coryleti
CGTTTTAAAACACGCTTCCGCAAAGACATCGTACAGTGCGCACCACAGAAACAATTACTGCTGTAGGGCGTGGTATTGAGGATGACCCAAATGAGCCGATTCGTCGAAATTTTGACATACAAAATTGGACTTCCAGAGCCACCATATCTGAGTTAGCCGCAGCAGCTACATGCCCAAAAATATAAAGGGTGTCCCCAAAAGTTACTCACATTTATATTCGAGCAGTACTTTGTGACAAGCGTAGATTAATAAATCAACGACAGCCGTCAACAGAAAGCATGGAGGTTTAGTCATGGAAAAATCGAAAAATCGTCGAGCAATGCGTACAAATTGTAAAAATTCCGTACAAAAATAGTGACAATTTTGCGGAGACAGTTCGTGTATTTTGGGCTGACGGTGTCATCGGGCCATTCTTCATCGAAAATGCAGCTGAAACTGCAGTTACTGTGAAGGGCGCCCAAAAATGCGACATGCTGACCAATTATGGTAGAATGTTTTGGGAAAATTTCATGAAAAGGGCTCGCTTGTGCAAGCAAGGTCAAGGCGGCCATTTGAGCGATATTATAATCCATCAATAACCTGCATGTCTTGTCTATATAATTCAATAAAAATGCACAGACATTTCAACAAAACAATGCGTTTTATTAAAAAATTCAAATGTCAGTAACTTTTGGTACAACCTTTATTTGAACCAATAATGGCATCAATTTATCTCACTAATAAAGCCAGTTTTCAGTTTGAAATTGTATTTTATTCCTGAATTTATTTCAATCCAAAGTACTACACCTTTAAAAAACACAATGAAACAATTTATTATTGAAAACT
The DNA here is from genome assembly GCA_943735915.1 of Pherbina coryleti. Classification (NCBI taxonomy): domain Eukaryota; kingdom Metazoa; phylum Arthropoda; class Insecta; order Diptera; family Sciomyzidae; genus Pherbina; species Pherbina coryleti. The sequence continues at coordinate 118,486,906 of OX030951.1, forward strand.
ATAGCAAATCGATATATTTTTTTTATCAAATTAAATTCTTTAATTGAAAATTCTGAACAACGAAATGCTTGCTTTGATTTATATTCGAATTAATTTAAACCAATCTCAATGAAACTAGCTAAAGTCGAAAAATTATATTTTCTTATCCGTCTGATTAAACAGAGTCGCTTCGAAAAAGTATTTTAAAAACAAAATGAAAACCGATAAGTTTTACAGATCCTGATTCCAAGTTAATTTTATAACAGATTTAAAATCTTCCACCAAGCTTCTAAACTTCTTTGAACTTTCTTATTCAAATCCATCGATTAAAATATTAATAATCGAAAAATTAAAGGTTGAAATAACCAAAATTAAACCATTTTTAATCTTTATTATAAAAACCAATTCCAGAATTTGAATAAAATATTTGTCTGAAACAGGCTGTGGTTCATTTCTTTTAAGACCTTTTATAAATTTTCATTTCACTCGTCTCAGTTTTTTAAAAATGGCTTCAGAACTTGAACCATAGTTGCCAACTAATATTCCCATGCAAATTCTCTTTTTCCCACAGCAATTTAAAAAAATTCCCACGTGCGATATTTTTACTAAAAAATTCCCACAGCAATTAAATATCCCACAAAAAATCCCACAGCCATTAAAAAATCCCACAAATGGGAAATTTTAGAAAAATATATATCAGTGGTTAAAGTTATAAAACATGTATTGAGAACTTCTCTAAAGATGTTTTTAAGGGAGATTAATTGTTTAAAAATTAAAGTATGAATAAAAAACAGAAAATAAAATATACAAAATTTTATTTATAAGTAATTAACTGTTAACATTGAGATCAAGCGTTTAAATTTTAAATGAACATTAAAAAAATTTCAGCGATTATTAAAAAAACAAAAATGCACATACATATATTATTAAAATTATTATTAATATTATTATATAATATAATAATTAAAATGATTTATATTAAAATGTGACATAAATAAGTAAATTTAAGGAAAAAAACAATAATTTTGTTATTTAATTTAAATTAAAAAAATGTATGGGAAAAAAATCCCACAAGACTTAAAAAATCCCTCATTGAATTAAAAAATCTCATGGGAATTCCCACATCCCACAGCAATTAAAATATCCCACAAATGGGAAATTTCCCACAAAACTGGCAACTATGACTTGAACGTAGAAAACTTATTTTGCACGAATATAACAAAAATAAACAAGTTTCCATACGATTAATAGAAAAAAACATAAAATTACCATATTCCTCGGTAAGAAACGTTATTAAAAACTTTAATGAACGTTTGACTATTGAAAGAAAACTTGGAAGTGGTGGTGAGCATGGTCAAAGCGACCTAAAAGCGGCTCAAAAAGTCATTAAGGCATTTACGAAGCATCCTTCTATTTCAACTCGCGCGGTCGCAAATAAAATTACATCGCAGGGCAAGATTTTTACAAAATCGCTATTTTGGCCTGACCTAGCCAGTTGTCACTATTGAAGTGACACAATTAAGTGGTATACGGATAACGGAATCGATTCCGTAGCAAAAGAAAACAATCCACCGAATTGTCCAGAATTGCGACCAATAGAGGAATATTGGTCAATTATTAAAGGAGCTTTAAAAAAGCCAGGAATTTCAGTATCTGCCATATCTGAGTTCTGCACAAAATGGAATTTGGCAGCCAGAAAAGTGGATAAATATCTCGTGCAAAAGCTAATGGGACGTGTTCGGCAAAAAGTGCGATGCTTAGCCTACCAAACAAACTCCTAGATTTTTATTGCAGTATTATAAAGACTTAATATTAATAGGTTATAAAATAAAAACAAAACATAAAAATATATCTTGGTGTTCGTTTCGTGGATTCATCCCTTTTTTTTTTTTTGCTAAATTCTTTTGGCACTAAATGCAATTCTAACGGTTAAAGTGTTAAAAACGATAAGAATTCAATTTTAAATAATTGTTCACTACAAAGAATCAATAAATTTCAATATTTCAAAGTAAAAACTATTTATTCAGATCAATAAATAATTTCACAGAAATTATTAAAAAAAAATGTATTTATCAAAACGATAAATTTAATCTTGTCGAATAAATTTGTATATTTATAAATTTAAATTAGCAGTTGCAACTATTTCGAAGAAGTGATCGAAAAATTACCAAGAATCGATAAGTTACACGGTGTTACAAAATGAAAACAAATCAAAAAACTTGCCTCGAGACATAGAAGAGGTAGTAGGCCTGGTTGAACATAAGATAACTGCATACTTAGTTTTTTGAATATACCCTCAAAATCGGGATTTGTGGTCAAAAAACCGATTTTAGGTAGGTGCATGTATAGTTTGTTATGTAACTCCGTTATATCTAGCTCAATTTTAAAAATTTAAACATTGATAAAAAGAAGAAAAATATACCCTTAATATAATATACAGACCGTTTTTTTACAAAAAGAATTGACAAAGTTACAGGTAAAATCATTTGAAAATTTCTCATTTTTTTTAATTTTTTCAACTTCAACAACGTTTTGTTAACAAATTTTATTTTTTGGCACTATTAGTTTTAGCAGGATTCTGAAAGCCTGTTAAATTTTGTGTTCAACAAGCTATCATTTACTTCAATTGGCTAAAATACAAAAGCACTATCGTATTTTTAGTATTTGTAATAAAATACAAAAAAAATGTTTTTTTTTCTAAAAATGTTTTTTTGACCTTTTTCGTTTATATATATTATCATAAAGCTGGTGTATTGCCCGGATGTGACGGAACTGTTTGCAGTTTTCAACCACAAACACGCTCCGAATGAATGGCGTTTGTTTATTGAGGGATCTTGCAAGAGTATGATTTATTTAAAAACTTTTTCTGTGATTCTTGATATGTTAAATTCTGATATATGTATGTGGCCGACTTAAAGGCTCTAACGATACTTTTTGGAATGAAAGGTGGATATACCAAGTATCCTTGCATTATTTGCGAATGGGATAGTCGTGCGACTAATAAATATAAGCAAAAGGAGTATCCACTGATTGCTTCATTTTAAGTTGGCAAAAAATATGTTTTGAATACTCCACTGGTGCGACCTGAAAATGTAATCCTACCGCGGCCTCGGTAGTCGAGTTGGTAGCGTGCTCGACTGCCACCCCAGAGGTCCTGGGTTCGATTCCTGGCCAGGCCATGATCCTTCGCTTTTAACCTTTCTTTATTTTCTATCCTCATTTCTAATTAACTGAAATTAAAAATTCATCAATATTTACGACATGAAGTTGTAGTTGATGGTAGAGAAGTTTGTGGATGAAATTGACTTATAACTTGAATTGACTGAGGTAAAGGCATAACACTTGCGTCTGATTCAAATTCATATGTTTTTTTGGCTTTCCACCACGCTTAGAACATCCTACACGTGTTTCACTTGATTGCCCTTTCCTTCCCACTAATCTATCATCCCATTTTCGAACCAAGGCAGACTTGACTGAATAGGTATTCCACCTCGAACCAAGGCAGACTTGACTGAATAGGAATTCCACCTGAAATCCTTGGTTCAAAGCTACAAAAAAAAAATCTGATTGCAGCGTTTCCTAGGTTAAGTGAGGCCAAAATCAAAGAAAGTATCCTGCACGTTCAAATCTTTTATAAAAGTTATTTATTCATTTCGGTTATTCTAAGGTTTATTTGTGGGCCCACAAATTCGGAAAATTTTCTTGGACACTGATTTCGTTTCTAAATTAAATCCAGTTGAAAAAAAGAGCTTGGAATAGTTTTATTTCGTTATGCATTTATTTCCTCGGCAACAAGAAGAGTCGAAATTACTTAGATGTTGTAAATGAATTTTTAAGTGCCTACGAAGAAATGGGCTGCAATATGTCAATCAAAATACATTTTATGCACTCCTATATAAACTTTTTCCCGAATAGCCTTGGGCAGTTTAGTGATGAACAAGGAGAAAGGTTCCACTAGGAGATGGAAGCTATAGAAACCGGCTTTTAGGGAAAAAATTTCATAAACATGCTGGCAGACTACTGCTGGTCCCTAAAACGTAAAATCGATTTTAATATATATAAACGAAAAAGGTCAAATAAACATTTTAAAAAAAAAAAAAAAAAATTTGTATTTTATTACGAATACTAAAAATTCGATAGTGCATTTGTATTTCAGCCAATTGAAGTAAATGATAGCTTATTGAACGCAAAATTTAACAGGCTTTCAGAATCCTGCTAAAACTAATAGTGCCAAAAAATAAAATTTGTTAACAAAACGTTGTTAAAGTTGAAAAAATTAAAAAGAAATGAGAAATTTTCAAATGATTTTACCTGTAACTTTGTCAATTCTTTTTGTAAAAAAACGGTCTATATATTATATTAAGGGTATATTTTTCTTCTTTTTATCAATGTTTAAATTTTTAAAATTGAGCTAGATATAACGGAGTTACATAACAAACTATACATGCACCTACCTAAAATCGGTTTTTTGACCACAAATCCCGATTTTGAGGGTATATTCAAAAAACTAAGTATGCAGTTATCTTATGTTCAACTAGACCTACAACCTCTACTATGTCTCGAGCCGAGTTTATTTTCGCTGTTACACCGTGTTATTAAGGGCTGTTCACATTAGCACTGTTGTTCACACTCATAAAATTATTCATCAAGCGAGTCTGTCAACACACAACTTCACAAAGAGAAATACACATGAAATGTGATGGCAAATTAACGACAAACAAACGTAGAATTAGAATAAAATTGTTTTTTAATGAGAATCAAAATATTTTTATTTTTCTGTAGTTTCACAAAGGATTTAACGATAAATTATGAAAAAAAAAAATTTATACGAAAATTTTTTTTTTAAATTAATTTTTATAACAATTTTCGTTAGTTCAAAAACCCGAGTTCAATAACTTGTACATATAAAGTAAATATGAAAATCGCGAAAGTGTTTTTGTTTGACATTTATGAAAATAAATCTGACATAACTAAAGCTTTTTTGCTTCTCCTGCTTCATCTTTTCATGGACTATTAACAATTGCTCCGTCGTGACAATGTTTTCACTTCGATGTTCAAGGCAATAATGAAATCTAGTGATGAGAATTATTTTAGGAAGTTTGTAGAGATTAAATTTTTGTTCATATCGTTAGTAAAACAAAAAATAAAACATGTGTATTCCCATCAAACGATTTGACACAAAGAGTTCGAAGAGTGTTTGTAACATTTAATTGTCATTAAATACCATTTATATTTTTGTTTGTTGACTAGTTTGATGAGAAATTGGAATTGTTGTGAAAAGTCCTCTTGAAGAATAAGTCATAGTCTTTCTTCACTCTTTCTTTTATTGAAAAAAGCAATTGTTCAAAAAACTATCAGATTTTTAACCTCAAATTCAAGCTTTTAAACTATAAATGCAACTTTTAACAAATCAAATTCATCTTCCTACACAACAAATTTAGCTTTTGTCAAGTCAAAATTACAGTTAAAAAGTTTAATTTGAAGTGTTAATAGATGAATTTTAAGTGTACAAAATTGAATTTGATTTTATAAAATTTACATTTGAAGCGTAAAAGCTAGAATTTGAAGCTAAAAACCTGTATTGCTAGTAATAACAGGAATAAATTCATTAATCCTTTGCAAAGTATCCATTAAATAAATCATAAATTTGTTAAAATAAGAGAAAACACATAAAAATCGATAGTTTTTGATAATTCACAAATATAAATCTTGTCTGTCAAATTAACTAAACATTCGCTAAAGATTCTATCGAAAAATCAAAATTAAATTTTGGGACAAAATATTTTTATTCAACATGCAAAAAATCGATAAGTTTCTGTGAATTTTATTTCAATATAAAGAGTGATTTTTTAAGTGCCTGATAACTTTTTTTTTAAAAAAAACGCATAAAATTTGCAAAATCTCATCGGTTCTTTATTTGAAACGTTAGATTGGTCCATGACATTTACTTTTTGAAGATAATTTCATTTAAATGTTGACCGCGGCTGCGTCTTAGGTGGTCCATTCGGAAAGTCCAATTTTGGGCAACTTTTTCGAGCATTTCGGCCGGAATAGCCCGAATTTCTTCGGAAATGTTGTCTTCCAAAGCTGGAATAGTTGCTGGCTTATTTCTGTAGACTTTAGACTTGACGTAGCCCCACAAAAAATAGTCTAAAGGCGTCAAATCGCATGATCTTGGTGGCCAACTTACCGGTCCATTTCTTGAGATTAATTGTTCTCCGAAGTTTTCCCTCAAAATAGCCATAGAATCGCGAGATGTGTGGCATGTAGCGCCATCTTGTTGAAACCACATGTCAACCAAGTTCAGTTCTTCCATTTTTGGCAACAAAAAGTTTGTTAGCATCGAACGATAGCGATCACCATTCACCGTAACGTTGCGTCCAACAGCATCTTTGAAAAAATACGGTCCAATGATTCCACCAGCGTACAAACCACACCAAACAGTGCATTTTTCGGGATGCATGGCCAGTTCTTGAACGGCTTCTGGTTGCTCTTCACTCCAAATGCGGCAATTTTGCTTATTTACGTAGCCATTCAACCAGAAATGAGCCTCATCGCTGAACAAAATTTGTCGATAAAAAAGCGGATTTTCTGCCAACTTTTCTAGGGCCCATTCACTGAAAATTCGACGTTGTGGCAGATCGTAAGTCTATTCATGATGAAATGTCAAAGCATACTGAGCATCTTTCTCTTTGACACCATGTCTGAAATCCCACGTGATCTGTCAAATACTAATGCATGAAAATCATAACCTCAAAAAAATCACCCTTTATATAATATAATATAAATATAAAATATTTAATAAAATTTTTAAAAAGTTTATTTAAGCGGTATTTAATTTTTTTTTTTTATTAGCAAATTTATCGATTAATCTAATATTTTCTGCTCATAAACTTGAAAATGACCAAAAACTACTGACCAAATTTAAAGCAAATTTTTTAAAATCAATATAACTAAAGCTGCTTGAAACCATGGTAGAATTATAAGGTAGGGCCGGGTCGCTCAGTGCCCTCACGCGTCAACGAATAGTGGATAGTGAAAAGGTCGGGTAGTTGTCAAAATGACGAAGTTGGTGGAAATGTCAAATGAAAAAAGAAATATCAATTTTTCAATTTGTAAATAGTGCGGACACGTGTGTTAAGTTTGTGTTAATTTGAGTGGAAATATTGTAAAAACATTGCAAATAAATCTATAAAATGCCGCGAAAGTGTTAAATTTGAAAAAAAGCTTGTAAAAAGTTTAACCTAAAATCAACTGCGAAACATGAACATAAAGAAACTCGATATGAACAGCTGATTTTGACAACTAGCCCCCTTTTTCGCTGCTTTCCACTTCATTCTTCTCCGAGCCGGCCCTACCTTATAATTCTACCATACTTGAAACATTTAAAGTAACTAAGTCAATCAGCAATCCTCGAAAAGCTGATTATCTTACAGTGGTTGCTGTTTCCTGGCAGTACGGGCAGCTTTTGTCTCGCTTTGGCTCATCCTGTTCTGTCGTGTAACTCGAGCTTCGTCCGTGTTTTTGGAAAAATTGACAGCTTGATTTCCGATGTCCAGTTGGTTCATCAGCCTGAATTGTATTCTTCGTTGAATACTCCGGCTGCAATGCAGGCTGATAACTCGATGATTTTTTGACCAGAATGTAAGTGTGTGGGGGTCAATTGTCAGATGGTGGAGTTAAAACTTTCGTTGGCGTTCTGAGTGTGACCACCCAAGAACCTTTCTAGAAGAGCTGCAGAGTTCCCATCACCAATGTAATTGCTGTACTTGACACCGAAGTTCTTTCCCGATCTTGAAAACATCTCTTTCACCGAATCGATTTCCATCTTTCCCGCCGAGTCATCGTGATTTTTTTGTACATTCTTCTTCGTGATCTTGTAACCAATTTAGATATTGTACAGTATGCATTTTCTTTTTCCAGCACGTACAAGCATGGCAATAACTGCTTTTAACGACTAAATCAATTACTTTGCCGGTGAAGTAACCGATCAGACTTGTGACGACATACCGTGATTTGAACCCGCGTTTTTCCATATCCCTCCGACTTGGATGTGTTTTGCTTTTTCTTCTTGAACAACTTTTTCAGATAAATACTTCAACGACGACTTGGCAGCTTCATGAATATATTCTACGATTTTCGTGTAACTGCTTTGACTAAGCCCAGTATACATGTCCATGCGATTGCAGAATACACGTATTCCCTCTCTTGCAATGCCCAAAAGTCATGATAAATACAATTCTTCGATTTATTTCGAAGCCGTTGTCAATAAAAGGTCCTGAATTTACTTCTGTGCGACTGCAGCTGCACGAAACGACAATTTTAAATCCGAGTCCAATTTGTCCTGATTCTTCAAAACATACACTTCTCTTGCACTTCTAGCAAATTAAAATTTGCGACAAAGCAGTAAAAACAGTAACAAATTCAATGATTTTGTACGTGGTGAGAAGGACTCGACCGAATATCGTCACTACTTGTAGTATACAGTTTTTTTGCACTTGCACCAAGTACATCGTCACTTTCGTCCGTAAACTGATTTCTTCAATCAATCTTGAATTTTACTGTGTGAATGTAATTATATTTTTAATTACAGCAGTTCACCCTATAAAACCCACACTAAAAAAGAGCCACAGCTGCCTTCAAAAGCAAATAAACCATTATTTTGATAACTTAATCGGGAAATGAACAATCGAGAATTTGCTCCAGCTTTTACTCAAATTAATTTAATGAAGCGCTCAGATTTTTATTTCATCTATAGATCAATACTTTCATCGATAAATCAAACTAACTAAAATCGCTCCAAGGATTGTCGGAACTTAAAGTTTTCCATACTACTACATTTATAATATATTATAATTCTTTTCAATACCAGTTTTATCGATAATAAAAAAAAAATTAAAAACGATAAATGCCGATAAATGCTAAATAAAATGTATCACAATAATTTCATTAGTAGACAAAATTTTCCCAAGTAGAATTAATCGGGAAATTAGATCGAGGAAATTATACCTTCTCCTCAATTCCTATTCCTCTAACCGCGCCCTGATTCAAGTATTCAAAACATCGGATTTCTATAGTAATCGAATAATCGAAGATGTGCCATAAATTTAGTAGAAATAAAAAAAAATTCAAACTCACCTAAACAGTTTTTCCAAAATCCATTAAAATAAGCTCTCTCTACAGCAACTTCGATTAATTAGGAGGGAAACCGTTACTTCCAATGAAGTATAGAATAGATATCAGAAAAAAACGCGTCACTAGCCCGTAAATTATTGATTTTTTTGCACGATACGAACGCTGCTTTAAGCGACTTTTTTGCAAAATTAATCGATTTTATTGCCTTTGTATGCGTAGACGAGGACGACGACGACGAAAACGGGCAGCCACGAAAATAAAAAAACAATACCCCAAAATCAGGAGCAGACATGGGCAAAAAAAAAGAGGGTAGCGAAGACGAGGATCGAAGAGTCGTACTCCTCCAGCTAGGATGGGGCGTACGTATATTAAAAGGAGCCGCCGCAGCACGGGTAGCAAAGAACGAAAAATTTTGTTGTAGTGAAAAAATGGGTGGCAGCGAAGGCGATGGTTAAATTTTGGCGAGATTGGCGAAGAACGCGAGCAGGAAATTTGAGTAAAAATAGAATTATGCAAAAATAACAGTAGACGCACGAAAAACTAGGCGAGGTCAGGTCAACGTTAATAACGTTGTTCAAAGTAGCATTAATTTACAGCCACAAAACTAGCAAATTTATGCTGATTTCAGGAGTATGCCAAAACAGGGTGTGTCGTACTTTTTTTCTTTTTCTTTTCAATACGCTCTTGCAAAACTTTGCTTTATATACTTGGCAACTAACTATTAAGGTATTTTTTTATTACTTTTATTTACTTTTCTTATTGTTTAATTTGCACTTTTACTGCAAGCAATAGAATTTTTTAACTTTTTGCAGGCTAACGAGGAATGACTGCCACGACGACGACAACGACAACGACGACGATGTACCAGCTCAAGCAAGCACCACAGTTTGTCGAACAGTCAGACCATTTAATTTTTCTTTTTTTTCCAACATTTGCAACTTTAATATATTTTTTTTTGTTTTTTGAAAATTTCATAAAAACAACAACATAGCACACATTTTAAACATATTCCACTTTAGTTTAAATTAGAAGAAAAAAATTAAGCTACAGCAGTTGTAGCCAGCCAGTGCCGCAGTAGCAGCAGCAGCGTTTTTCGATTTTCGACAGAACGACCCAATCAGTTGTGGGGGACATTGAAAAAACTTTCTACGTCGCATAACTCGAAAACGCCTGAAGTTAGCGAGCTGCACTTTATTTTGAATAATTCACGCGCACTTTAATTATATGAATTTTTACCTTGCTGTAATAAATTTGCAGAATTTACACAAAAAACTTGCAATTTTTCACCCGAATTACAAAACGCACGGCCGACGAAGAAACTTGCTAAAAATTATTTTATTTCTTCACTTCTTCACACACAGCCATACGCGATGAAACGACGAGAAAAGAGCAAAGAGCGGCGCTGCTTCGGCATTGGTTTCATTTCATATCGTTTCCATACGATTCTACAATCGTTGCGTTACGGTGGTGCGGCGGTGCGTTGTTTTTTTTGGTATTGTTGTTGTTGACAACGACGACGACGACGACGACGTAAACGAACGACGGCGTGTTGCGAAGTACATTGAAGAACGAACGAGCGAACGTAGAGCGCGACTTAGATGACTGCGAGAACAACAACAAGTCGTAAGCTAGTTCAAGTCGAAGCAGCCGTGCTAAAAAGGCAGCCACAAAATGTTCGAGCTCACCATATGTTGTGCTGGGTTGATAACATGTTGCATGTTCGTTACAAACTCACCACTGCGGGTAGGAGCAACCACGAACATGCTGCGCGCAACATTTCATTTGTTGCGTTATCGCAGCATTGGTTGGCGCTGTAGAAATGTGTTAAAAACCAAAAAATTTACAATATTCTTTGATAAAACAAAAACTATGAAACTGAACAGGAGTAGAGGCAATTAAAATTTTCAAATAATTTTTTTTTGGGTTCTTGATTTAATTTATAATAAAAAGTTAATTTATAAAATGCTACAGCCAGCCTATGGATATGTATGACATTCCTATAGGATAGGGAAACGAAAAAGGTATTGAAATAAAATAAAAGAAATAGTTGTAGTTGCTAGAAAATTTTGAATTATTTAAAAGAAGTTAGAATTAGAATTATAAAAAAGGGTAGTTGCCAAATAGCATTGTGACCTTCAGTCCATAAAGGGTGTGTCAGAGTTTATTAAAGCATTTTGCTACGATTTTACAAAAAACTTAAAAACATACACTTTTGTTAGAAAGGGTTATACTACGCAATCTGGATTATATGAATAAATCGAATGAACTGGGTTGACATTTTAAGCTCGTAATAAATTGTTTTTTTATTTTTGCGTATTTTTACACTTATAGCACTTACACCGTTTGCATTGGTCAAGAATTGAAAGCAATTCTTTTTAAGTTCTCTTTTGAACCCAAAAAATTGACGATGCAACACAAGCGTACCGTAATTTTTTTCCCCCTTCTCAACCAGTTAGCCTACAAACTCTAGAAATTACTTTTAATTCTTGACCAATGTAAAAGGGGTCTTATTAATTTGGAGTTTCAGGAAAACCCAATTTAGGAAAAAAATGAATGAAAAGAGTAAAAAGCGCTTAGAATTTGGAACAAAAATACAAAAATTACGACACTGGCTTTTGGTCACGAGTAATATTTGGCGATGAGAAAAAAATTTGAGCTTTTTGGACCGTATTGTGGAAATAAAGTGTGGAGAAAGACGAATATTGAATTGAAGTCTAGAAACACATGCCCTTCTGTGAAACATGGAGGTGGTAACTTCATGTTCTGGAGCTGTATACAACATTCAGTTCATAACTGGCAGAATGAACCAGCAGCAGTACATACAGATTTTGAAGGACAATTTGGAAACAAGTGCCAAAAACCTTGTGCTTTCGGATCGTTATATATTCCAACAAGATAACGACCCGATGCATACAGCTCATACAGTGGCGGATCTAGGATTCGCCAAAGGGGGGCTGAAACTACACTTTTCAGCCCCCCGAGCTCATAATACTCGCCTTTGGATCATATACAATACGCCAAATATTTTAGGAACGCCTACTCATCCGCCCGATCTCAACCCGATTGAACATTTATGGGCGGATTTGGAGCGATTTATTCCAAAGCATCCTATAACATTAAAGGAACAATCAAAACGAGTTACGAGGGCCGCCTTTTAAGTCTTGCACCTCAGCAATATTAAGCATTGCCAGATGAATTTTGACAGTTCCATCAAAAAATTTTACATTTTCTATTATAAACGTACTCAAAACGTTAAAAGTGAATGTGAGCTTATTTTGTTGTATACAGTGGTTTCAAAATTGAATTTCAGCAAAAAAAATGGAATTAGCACGTGAACATTTTCGAGTGATTATTTCTTTTTTATTATTTTCGACGTGCATTGGTAAGATAAGAATGCATCGATCAACTTACTTGCGTATATAAGCTCCTGTCGAGCGTATGATGTAAAAGACTGAAGCTTATGATAGACCAGCTGATTGAACCTTATCAGTGCGACTTCAGATCCGGCAATTCCAATATCGATCGAGCTACTACAAATCTTGGAAAACACCCTAGAGAAACAAATCGATACACACCATCTTTTTGTCGATTACAAAGGAGCCTTCAACGGTCCAATAAGGAATCATCTGCCTTTCCACCATGTCTGAATTTGGTATTCCTGCAAAGCTCATCCCTCTCTCCAGACTAACACTGAGCAACACCAACAGCACAGTTAAAATCGGGAAGTATCTAACCAATGCATTCGATACCAAACGAGGTTTATGACAACGTGATTCCTTATCTTGCGATTTTTTCAACGTAATGATGGAGAAAATCAAGCTACGAGAATTTCGTAAGAGGGGATTTTAATCAATTGGAATTTTGTAAAGTAGAATTGTGTGAAAGAGATTTTAAATAAGGAGAATTTTGAAAAGGGTTAATTTTGGAAAAGGGAATTTTATGAAAGTGTACTTTTTCTTATTTTAAATTTCCTGTAAAGGGCAATTTCGACCTGCTTCCGGTACGATCTTCTACAAGGGTCTTATGATGCTGATGTATGCTGATTATATCGATATCATTGGCCATAATACGCCCGAAATCTGTGGAGAATTCTCCAGATTAGCGAGAGAGTCGAATCGAATAGGCTCTTTGCAGCGATCACAGATAAGACGAGACATGCACGAGACTATTCTGGAGTTGAAGTGACAATAGACTGTCATTGAAATTTTGTCACCGACCGTGTTATGTACTTGTTATGCATTCCTGTTATTTTATTCTACATCAAAGATGACACGGAGAAAGCTTATGAAATTCCCCACACGATGGTGAAAAGCAGTTTTACTTTATTAATATGTGCCAAAGTATTTATTGTGAAAAATTTAAATTGTAGACAAACAGAATATTTCAACGAAAAAATGTAAGTTAATAATTTCTTTAATTTTTGCATATTTTAGACATTTTCTTATAGTTTAGGAGCAAAATATTCGAACGTACAACTGCAGTTTTATGTTCAATTTTGCAAGGAGCATCCCGAACTGCAGGCTGGTGAAAATTCAGCGGAAAGGCCACGATTGTTTATTAATTTTCAACAAAGTCTTCTTAGCATCCGGAATGTTTCCGTAAACACCGATTACTGCATAGAAAAGGGATTGGTTGTATCTCTCAAATGCTTCAGCCTTCGCCTTTTTATTTTATTATTTCTTTCGGCAAGCATGGACGAATATATTATTATAAATTATTTTCTCATTGTTAATTTATTTTTATTTTTATTTTTCGCACAATTTAACAATTTATAGTTTTTAAAATTTCACAAAACACCGAATATTAAAGAAAAAGCGTTTCAAAAATTCGCTTGTTCCTGCTCCGTAAGTGATGACAGCTAGCAATGACAAATTGAATTTTTTGATCTGTCACTTATCTGTTAGAATAGAAGAACATGACAATAGTCATTCCCCACACTTTGTCACGATTTTGTCACTGTCACTTCAACGCCGGAATAGGGGTGATGGTTAAATAAATAAGGTTGTTGCATGGGTGAGAGTGAGTTCCCATAAATGTCAAATCGAAATTGACAACTCATACAAAATTTGAATGCGGAAATTGATAACATGTAAAGCCGATGAAGTTGTTGTTGTTGCTTTTCATTGATTTTGACAATTGTAGGTACTGAGACGAGAGTAGGATCAGCCCCGCGACAACCTTATTAATTCAACCATGAGACGAAATATCTAGTGCCGACAAACAAACAGTTCCAGCGTCTTGGAAACTAACAGCCCTATTCTGGCAGCTTAACTAAGCTCACCACATTAACAAAATAGTTAATATTAACAAATTGTTAAGGTTTCGTATTCTGGTGATAATTTGAAAGCTCCTTTCTTTACTATTTTGTTAATGACAGAAAACAACTTAACAACGAAAGATAGTTCAGTATTAAGCCAAACAAATGCTGTGTAAATAAAATAAAATAAAAAAAATGGATGAATTCTTACTTTTTACTTCTTTTTAGCATTGATACTGAAGAAGATCAAAGAAAAAACAAATTTTAAAGACTGCAAAACACTCGAAAATCGCTTGGCTATGAAAAAAATTCATTTTGAAACTTAAAAGAATTGAAAACAATTAATAAATTATTTATTTCTTAACATTTTCCATCTGACTTGTAGAAAAATAAACATAAGCAATCAAAATAAGCAAAAAAAGAGTAATATAAAAACAGCTGACCCTTTATATCTAAGGCATTTACATTTTCACCATGCGTGGTGAACTTTAATAGCTTTTGAGAGCTTTCAAATTGTAAATGATTTGCCAGAATACGAACATTTACATTACATAACAAGAACATTAACAAGAGCTCCTTAACAATTCCTTGTTAAGTTAACAAGCAGAATAGGGCTGTAAGTCTCTTTTGACAATATTTCTCCTAAGAGGTTGTTTAGGACTTCGTCTACTTGGGATCCGGCGTAAACTCCTCCGAAGACATCAGTATTGAGATAAAACGAAGGATAACTCTTGCCAACAGGTGTTAATTTGGGCAGAGTAGGCAATTGAGCAGTAGAGCACTCTCTGTAAGTCACTTTTTATGCCCACAATATAAAATGCAGCACAAATCTGGACGTTGAGCAGTTCTGATGAAAAGACTTTGGGCGCCTTCGAAAGAAAGATCCTCCGTATGATCTTCGGTCCGATCTGCGTAACCGGGGAGTACCGAATTCAATGGAATCACGAGCTGTATGAGCTGTACGCTGACATCGACACAGTTTAGAGCTTCAAAATCGAGCCGCTGCGCTGGCTAGGTCATGTTGAGCGAATGGAATACGATGGTCCAGCGAAAAAATGTTCGATTCCGATGCTCTTACAAAATCTATGATTATTTTATTGACACAAAACTTTTATTGAATTTCGGACACTAACTCTGCAGGTAGCTGTTTAGAGCATGCGAACGATCCTAATTTCTTATTTTAGTAGGTAGACAAAAATTATTGACTCCACGTCAAAGGAATTAATGTTCAATAGAATTTCGACTAAGCCTCCAGTTCAGGTAAAGTTTTGATCGTCTGTGAGTCAACATGTTTAAATAAATTAAAATATTTATTTTATTATATTTTACAAGGTGAACCCGATTAAGTTGAATCAACCCAGGCCACAGCATGTAACATGAGAGTAAAAGTCATAAAATTAAGAGGTCAGCTCCATATTTTATTAATTTTAATTTTAATTTATTCCAAAGAATAAAAAGACGCTAAAAATAATCCGGGGGGCTTTATGTAATGATTTGAATAATTCGGTTATCAAAAGATAAGGCATCAAAATAGCTAGAAAAAAAAACGCAAAATAAAATAGCTAAAGTCCGTTGAACATGAACACGTTATCGCTGAATAATTTATAGAAGTGTACAAAAAATTTAACACTTGATGCGAATTTAATAAATTTTACTTTCAGCCAGAACGAAATTTTTTGCTTGTCTAGGATTTATAGGCAATTTATGTCAACACTCAGGTATGACATTTCGTATTTATGTAAAAGACAGTGAAAAATGCCTGTGTGTTTAAGGGAACCTGTGTCATGTGGATTCCCTTAAAAGGTCAAAGCAAAAGGTAGGTCAAAGATATCTTTTAACTGTTTGAAAAAAAAAAAAAATACTCCTACCTAAATAGGGACGTTTTTTCCAGCAGAATCTATCTAGGCGCTCGTTTGCCCGTTCAAAGTGTGCGTCTTGACAGCTTATAAGATATAAATAAATCAACGTGTGAATAGATAAGATTCATTAAAAACCTTTTAAAATGTATTTTTGATGATTGTTGGCTTACATTGTTGACTCGAAGAAATGCTTTTAGTTTTTTTTTTGCTATTAGTGAGCATGTGTTTATGCAGGCATTAATGTGCACAAATACGTTTGTCATACATAAATTAGTATGAATTCTTTTTTTAAATATTTCAACTACACAATTTAAAAAAAAAGATATAATCATGATGAAAATGAATCATTTGTAGGCAGACAATTATATTGGCCCATTACTTTGTTCCGTATAATTTCAACCCTAAAACAATTAAGAAATTTCCCGAGTTAAATACATAACTTCAAAATTTTTGTTTTCAAATAAATTTTCCTGTAGTAAAGTCGAACATTCAAACATCACGCAAAAAGTCACTCAAAACGTTGAAATTACAATTTTATGTAGCTTCTCTGCGTTGAGTAGCTTTTGCAAGCTTAAATGATAAAGCTTTATCAATAATTTGAATGAAATAATTTTTCTTGTCGAACCTTGGAAACCTTAGAAAATTAACAATTTTCACTCAAAATGGCAGTATTTAAATTTTTCTTTTCAAGAGTTCACGTATTTTAAAGAATTGAGTGAAAGTGAAAACATCAAAAAAAGAAATCACTCATTATGAAATAATTTTTATTGTCGAACCTTGGAAACCTTGGAAAAATAACAATTTTCACTCAAAATGGCAGTATTTAAATTTTTCTTTTCAAGAATTCAAGTATTTTAAAGAACTGAGTGAAAGTGAAAACATCAAAAAAGAAATCACTCAATATCAAGAATAAATAATTTACATAGAGAGAATTATAAAAGTTGCCTTTTAAGTTTTGAGCCTAATAATGAAAAAACAGTGTTAATTACGAGGGTTGCCTTTTAAGTTTTGAACCTAATTATGAAAAAACAGTGGTTAATCATCACAAATGTTTCTATTGTTTTTCAACGATCCACGTCGAAAATCGTGAAAAAATCATCACTCGAAAATGTTCACATGTTAATTTCATTTTTTTGCTAAAATACAACTTTCAAACCACTATAAACAACAAAAATAAGCGTACATACACCAAAAAGTTCTGAGTGCGTTATGCTAGAAAATGCCACATTTTGTAATGGAACTGTCAAAATTTATCTGGCAATGTTTTATGTTACCAAGGCGCAAGACTTAAAAGACAGCTCTCATACAAATAACTCCAAGATTTTTTTAAGAAAATTAAAAAATTCAATCAAAATGTTGTAATTTCGGTTATTTTTTGTTATTTGGCATGCTTCAAGAATGATAGAAACCAGATAACGCGTTCCGCAAATGAGAGAGAGAGAGAGCATGACGCACAAGCGATATTGTCAGACTTTGGAATAATTTTACACCCACGCCTAAATATTTTTTTTTTTCTTATTTTTATAATATGTATATGGACCTCCTTAACCTATTGATACAATAAAATTTTGTTAGTCTTGAATAGTTTAGGATATAAAAATCTTGCAAGTTTAAAAAATTCATATTTTTTGTATAAGAAAATATTCATGTTTTTATACAGAAGAGTAGATATTTTTACTTTACTTTTCCGAAAGAATATATTTTTAATTTCGTCAATTTTCCTAAGAGATCGCACATTTGCATACGTTTTTGTCAAGCAAAAGTACTTTGTGAAGTCATGCACTCAGTTGAGAAAGAGAGCATTAGATAACGGGACTGCGGAACGCGTAATCTTGTTTCTATCATTCTTGGGCATCTATGTTGCCAGAAAAGCACGATAAATAGTACATATGGTATTTTTCAACGATTGTGGGATGTGGGAATTCCCATGGTATTTTGTGGTAAAAATCTCTCGCGTGGGAAAAAAAATACCAATTGTGAGATATTTACCACGTGTGGGAAAACAAATACCTCAAATTACCACAAAATACCTCAAAATACCATAGAATACCTCAAATTACTGCAAAATACCTTAAAATACCTCAAAAGAAAATTTGAGGGATTTTAACTCAGTTTGACTCAAACTTTGTTTTTTGTGTGAACTTATCTATGGAGCATTTTCCAATTCTTAGACGATGCAAAAAAAATAGTTTTTGAGTTAAACTATTCATAAAAACACTTGATAGACAAAATTTTCTAAGAAAAATATAAGGTCTTGAAATTTTTTATCATTTAAACCTTTTTTAAAGAAAAAATACCCTGAATTTATCATAAATAAAATTTCTTTTCTTACAAACAGATTTATGGTTGGCTCAAAAATTCATTGGTAGAGAAGAAATCTTACAGAAAAAACATATAAAGAATATTTTGCTATTTTATTTTACTTAACATTTCTTAAACTCTTGAAATAAACAAAACTGTTATACGAAGAAAAAAGACTTAAAATATAATCTTTAAATTTTTTATTAACTCAAAATATAGAATTTTGTGTTTTTATTTAATATATTGCATTTGCAAAATTATGTATTTTTACAACCAAATTTGACATAACCTCAAATACTTTCGTTAAGAAATCTATTCAAAAAGTATTTTTTTTTTATCTTTTTGTTTCTCAAATAAAAATTCATAAAAATTCCACTGTCTGGAGTAAAAAATGTTTAAAAATGCTCAGAGTTGTTTTGCAAGCAACAAAATAAACTAATAAATGTTAATGTCACTTGAAATGTTGAAATTTCAGTTTTTGTTGACTCATGAGAAAATTCCACATTATTAACATTATTAAAAAATAACTCACAATGCTAGAAATTAAATTTTAATACTCTTCATTTTCTTAATTCTCGCTAGTTCTTACTTATATTAAAACTAACTTATAAATTATAAAGTTTATAAAATAAATTTAAATAGGAACATTAATTCATAAAATAAATAATTTCCTAGCCTGTTCTAGAAATCGTTTAAAATATCTCGAATAATTGTGTGTGGAAAAAAAAATCG
Source organism: Pherbina coryleti (assembly GCA_943735915.1). NCBI lineage: Eukaryota > Metazoa > Arthropoda > Insecta > Diptera > Sciomyzidae > Pherbina > Pherbina coryleti. The sequence continues at coordinate 118,506,169 of OX030951.1, forward strand.
GAATTTGAATAAAATAACCGAAAAACATAACTTGGCTTATAATTTAATCAAAATAAAAAAAATTTAAATCAACAATATTACTTCAATATTAAATTTCTTAATTTAAGTAATAAATCTTAAATATTTCTATGCAGTGAAATTTGGCAACGCAGCAGCGCGCCCAACACAGACAATTTCCAGCATGAGCACCAGAGTGTGAGAGAGAGAGGGAGCGGCCAAGAACAACATTAGCGCAATTTATTTCGCATCCATTATATACGGCAAATAAATGAAACAACAACAATAACAACAACAACAACAACAACAAAAACATAACTCATGACTGGCGAACAAGAGAACATGTAGAGAAATAAAAATAAAAAAATTAGAAAAAAGACATGATGTAAGCACAAAACTAACAATTTATGATGTATGAGGGAAAACTGGAAAAACCCTTAAAAATACACTTGCTAACTAATGAAGGCGAAGAGGGGAATAGAAGAAGAAGAAAAAATAAAAAGGAAGGTAAGATGAACATATAGACAACGATGGCAATGCTGTGCGAGTCGTGGTGAACTATGCCAAGCTACACATGACATGCAATTTTTAAAAGGGCGAAATGCATTAGAAGTGGTGAATATCAAAGATGATAGTTATAAAAAAAAAAAATTATGAAGGGTGATCAAGTAAGAACAATAGGAAAGAAATTTAAATAAAACAAAAACAGTGTGAGATCAATTCTGTTTTTTTTTATGTTACATTCAATAAGTATGGAATAGCATCTGTCTTTACAATCTTCTCATCGTCCATGCTTTAATATTTATATGCAGTGCGATGCAAACAGGTAAATGGCACTAAAAAAAATTATATACAGTGACTCAAAGTTTATAATGGAACAAACTTAAAAGTTTCATTCATATCCAAGTTTAAGTTATTTTTATGGTACAAACGAAGAGTATTTGTTTATTTTCAAAAGAATTTGATGTGGTGAACATAAAATAGTAATAATAATTATGAATTAACAGTTCATTGAAGGAAAAACTAAATTAACTTAACTAATAACAAAAACTAACCTCAAAGTAATTATGGAACACAAAAACTTCAGAAAGTTAACAGTTGCTTAAAATTGTGTTAAATACACTCGCGATGGTCGTTTTTTATTTCAAATATGACTGTTTTAAATTAATTATTTTGTAAAAATTGCATAATGGCACCGCGTGGCAAAATAATATCAGTTGAACTGAGAAAATCTATAAATGTTCGAGAGATAGCTGAAATTGTTGATCGGGCTCCAACTACTGTATTTAACATAATAAAAAGCTTTAAAAATGAGACCGACTTCAAAAATAAGCCTAAACCTAGTAAAAGGAAAATATTTAATGATGCTGAGGAAAAGTGGCTACTTCGACAAATTAAGCGAAAACCTAACTTGAGCGCTCCAAAATGAGCTGCTGCAGCTGAGAAATATTTGGGAAAAAGAGCTGTTCCAGAAACTGTGCAGATCAATTTGCGGAAGCACCAGTTTCATGGTAGGACTGCTAGGAGGAAGCCGTTTATAAGCGAGCTGAGTAGAAAAAGCATCATATTTGCCAAAACATACCACGACAAGGATTTTTCTTATTAGGATCAAGTTCTCTTCACGGATGAAGGCAAATTTAATGTTTTCCGATCAGATGGTCGGTCCTCCATATGGAGAAAGGTGAATGCGGAGCTTGAGAAAAACAACCTTTGCCCCACAATAAAGCACGGTATGGGTTCAGTGATAGTAAGGGGTGGCATGTCAGCTGCAGGTCCTGGAAAGCTTCACATCATCGATGGTATAATGGACCAACACATATACCTTAATATTCTAAAGAATAATTTGGAGGAAAGTGTGAGAAAATTGGAAATAGAGAGTTCATTTTCATTTTATCAGGACAACGATCCAAAACACAAAGCCTATAATGTGAGAAGTTGGCTTCTTTATAATTGCCCACATGTCTTTGAAACTCCACCCCAATCTTTAGATCTCAATCCCATTGACCACGCATGGAGTTACCTGAAGAAAAAGTTAAAAAATCACTCAATTTCTACACGTGATCAGCTAAAAATAGCCCTCATTGAAGAGTGGGAGAATATGGAGTCGAAGAGTATTAATTTTGATTTTTTATTTTTTTAAATCAATGAATTGTTAATTTATAATTATTTTAATTATTTTATGTTAACCACATCCAAATCTATTGCAAATATACAAATACTTACCAGTTATATCAAAATAAATTAACTTGGATTTGAATAAAAATTTCAAGTTTATTCCATTATTACTTCGAGTCACTGTAATTGTTTTAAAAAAACTGTTCAAGTTATGGAAGTTTGGTTTATTTATGATATTAGTATAAATGAGTAAAGTATGGGCAGCTCAATAAAAACATTGCTGGATAACGGTACTTTGAAATTTGGCGATCAATCAGCTGGTACCTCATTTACACAGCAGTTTTGTGGCATTCAATAGAAAGTGGTGTCACTTAGCTTGGAAAAAACAAGAAAACCGCTAATTTGTGTACTGAATTTAAAAAACAACGTAAGATCCCTTTTACATTGGTCAGGAATTGAAGTCAATTCTTTGCTATTCCCTTTTAAACTTACCCTCTTTCACGTTGATGTCCGCGTCTCTCATCAACAAATGCAAGAGTTGACCGTCAAATTCGACCATTGTAAAAGGAGTCTAAGCGTGGTGATTTTTAGTATAAAATGCAATTTTAACTCAACAATTTAACAGCTCATTGCAGGATATTGAGTCATGAAGGAAATAAGTTCCGATATTGAGAAATCTGTTATCGAGGAACTTAAACTTGGTCATTGCTACAGAAAAATTTCTAATAAGTTCAATATTTAGTTTGAAACTGTTGGAAATATAGCCACAAAATCCAGGTCAACCTTCCCTCCAGCACGTTATGGACGTAGAATGATACTCTGGATAAGGGACCGACGCACAGTATAGCGCTTAATTATATCGGAGGAAGCAAAAAGTCCAAGCAATGTCAAGCGCGCTCTCTCCTCAAGCTACAATATTAAAGAATCTAAACGTACTGCCTTGAGAGAAATGAATAGATATGGTTTTCATGCACGCAAAAGAGCTAAATAACCCCGTTTGACTCATAGACACAAAACTCTTCGGCTTGCCTTCGCAAAGGCACACGAACATTGGACATATACCGATTGGAGTAAGGTTATTTGGACTGGCCTTCAGCTCATTAAAAGTGGTTGGTGTGTTGTAATCGTAGACTAAGGATGATGTAGCCCCGGAGAAAGTCGTTTGATCGCGGTGGCCAATTGATGAACGCTCGCCGTGTGTTGACCCAGTCGCAAAATTTCTCCTTTACCACTTTGAGCGATTTTTTGCGTGTACAGCATGTAGCGCCGGAGCCACAGCTCGGAAATATCGATAATGTCGAGCTCTGGCCACAAAAAACCCGGTTAATATCGCTCTATACCGAGGATCCTTGACAGAAACCATGATATTATTATACCGCCGTCATAAGGAAGCGTGCGGCATCTAGCATGAAAATTAAAATCAGTTTTATTGCTTTTTCTTAACCATATTTCTTTCATCTTCAAGAAAATAAAATAAAAATGACGAATTTTTTGCTAAATATTTTAACCTAAAGCAGTGGCGGGTCTACATACGGGCTGAAAGGGCTTTAGACCCCCCCCTTGAAGATTTTTTTGTATGGAAAAAAATGAAAAAAGTCCAAAAAGACTTTTCAGCCCCCCATTGGCATACAAAAGTGTAGTTTCAGCCCCCCTTTGGCGAATCCTAGATCCGCCACTGACCTGAAGTGTCATATCTTCACAAATTAAAGCAATCATTCCAGCAAAAACGTAATATCTACATAAACAGAGATAAAAAGTGGTATCTACAGATAGACAATATCAACAACTTTCAAAACGTAGTTTTTACTAATAAAACGCAGAATTGATATAGGTACGACTTTTTGAACTATTTGTTTAAAAACAAAAAAAAAACACAGTTTTTGCAATTTTAACAAAATTAGTAAAATATAGTTTGTTGAAAAAAAAACTGGATTTAACTATCCTGAAGAACCAAATATTTATAACCATTCATACCATAGTCAGAGAATTTTTGATAAATTACTGTAAGTCGTTTGTCTCAGAATATTGAAATATGTATGTAGATGCCGTGGCGTCCGTGGCGTAGTTGGTTAAAGTGCGTGGCCGCTATGTCAAAAGAACCTGGAGACCCAGGTTCGAACCCCAGCAGCGACAGAAAATTATTTGAATTAAAATAATTTTTCTGTACGGCCGCCACCTCTCTGCAGACAATGGCAAACCTCAGAGAGTAACTAAAATGTCATGTAAAGCTTCTTGAGAACGAGAACATTCCGTTCATCGCCGTTCGGAGTCGGCGTTAAGCATGTAGGTCCAGTTCTCGGTCAATTGTGTACAAACTTAATAACACGCACAACACAATTGATCATAAGAAGCTAGGTCAAAGTCCTTTCAAGGGCTGAAATGGCCAGTTATTTATTTATTTTTTATGTAGATGCCGCACTCTTCCTTATGACGGCAGTATACAAGGTAGGAGTGACAGTTTTTTCGTTTTGTACTAACTGTCAAAAATAGTATGAATTAGAGAACGTAAAAAGTAGAAAAGAAAATAGAAAGCAAAATATACAGGCAAATGACAGTCGGTGCAAGACACTGGTGAGAAAATAGCCAGTTGTTACTCCTACCTTATATAATTGTATCATGACTGTAACGACATCTACTTCCTCACATCAAAAGAAATTAAGTCCAATGATGTCAACGGGTCGTTTTTTTTTCAATTGAATTAATTTTTCTGTTCGGCCGTCACCTTTCTGCAGACAATGGCAAACCTCAGAGAGTAAAGAATGTCATGTCTTCTTGAGAACATGCCCATTAGCCGTTCGGAGTCGGCATAAAACTAGTAGGTCCAATTCTCGATCAATTGTATACAATCATTTAATAATACGCACAACACAATTTGATCAATAGAAGTTCGGTCAAAATCCTTTCAAGGGCTGAAATAGTCAGTTTATTATTATTATTATATGCCAACGCAACGTGTCAAAAATCACACCAAAAGCTTCGTTGGACATTTGTGGATTGTAGTCTCTCCAATAATGGCAATTTTGTTTGTTGACATAGCCACCACTGAACCAAAAAGGGGCTTCGTCCGGGAAGATGATTTTTGACCAAGATTTGGATATCCGGCCAACATTATCAGCCCTCCATTAGCGAACTCAGGGCGTTTTCTTTGGGCGTCTGGCTTCAATTCTTGCGACAGAACAATCTTATACGGATGTAGGCCCAAATCCAAGCCCAAAAAAAGTCTGTTTGACTTCCTGGCGATAACTAATTCAGCTTATCGGCACCGAATCGATATTTCTGGGACCGCTACGGCAGCTATGTCTTCTTCACTGCGTACCTATCTCTTTCTGGTTGTTGGCTTGAGGTCTAAAAGACTATACTAATGCTTAAACTTTTTCACCAGGCGACGAATTGCCTGCTCACTGAAATTATGATGACGACCGACCTTACGACGAAATTCACGTTGTGAATTTATAACTGAACCGGAACCTTTCAATGGTAAAGGAGGTGAAAAATAAGCAAACTAGTCCAAATTGAACAAATAACCGAGATAAACCCTTTTTGAAAAATATACCAAAATTATATTTAATTCTCATTCAAAATGCCATTGAAATTATTTTGTATACGTTATTATTGAGTTCGAGGCTTCCCTCGAATAACATGGATTATAGGTTAGGTACGTGTTATACGAAACAGTGTTTTTTACAATGTTGGAACTAACTATTGCGTTATGAAAACATGATACTCACAATCTTCAATACCCTTAAAATTTCGCTTTTAGCGTCAAAAAATTTCGAAAACACTCTCATTTTTCAATATTCATGTCGCACAGGGTGTTTTTAAATTTCCGCTATGGTAACTTTTATAATTGGCCATATGATTAATCATAACAAACACTATAAATAACAAAACAAAAAAAAAAAAACAAAAATGAATTATACATATACATATATGTATAAGTAAGTAACATCAAACATCTGTTCATGAGCAACGAATTTGCTGTAATCATTACATTATGTATGTTTGTATCTATTTATGTATGTGAGTATGAATATAAAATGAAATTTGGCAACAGCTCCCAAATAAAAGAGTAGATTGATTAACAATAAAACAATTAAAAACAAAATTATTTAAGTGAACGAATATTTTTATTTAAATTTTTCGTTTAAAATTAAGTGAAAATTAATTAGTTTCTTCTACAGTAGGAAAAACATTTAAACCTTGTCCAACGGTAGCCAAAATCCAAAGAATTTCTATTTGAAGGCTGAAGCAGCCACGTGCTTGATAGATGAGTATATTTTGCCACAAAGCGCCAAGATCTGGAAAGAAAATTGAAATAAAGTGCAATCAAATGAAAGGAAGATAAGAAAAATTTTAAAAACGAAAAATTCAAATAAACTGCGTGGTAACGTTCTGCTTGCTTGGAGTTGTCAGTTTGTAAGTTACAAAGTTTGATGAATGAGGGACTCGAGAATTATCCATGCTGGCAATTCTTTATAAAAGCCAAACAAAATTTACTCAGAGAAGTAAATTTTTTTCTTTGCACATAACGTGACTCAACTGCTTATTGGTCAAGAGTAAGCGTAGTAGACTATACAGGCCTTTTTCATTCCTTAGTTCAATGTTAGTTTTCCAGATACAGACTCGCAGATACCGAGGCTGTTACTTATACTTCGGGATCGTGCAACGCTAATGTCATTCCAGTCAAACTGACATGTCCATTGGTAAGTTCAAGATTTTTTAGCCTATACGAGCCCACAATGTTTTTACGTATGAGCGCTTATTGTGTTGCTTAGAGTGCTTATAAAATTGTATTTCAGCACAAAAATGGAATTAACACGTGAACATTTTCGAGCGACTACTTTTTTACAACTTTCGTCATGAATTATCTCAAATAGAGTGCATCGATGAACTCAATTCGACTTTTGGCGATGAAGCACTACAAATAACCTCAGTTTATCGGTGGTACACAGATTCAGGCGGGGCCGTACTTCGCTCAATAACGAATTTCATGAAGAGCTCCAAATACCATTGTACTGCCACAAAACAATAATGATGTGCACGAACTAATAATGCTTGATCGTGATTAAGGCATCCTTGGGCATTACTTCCACCAACATGCTTAGTGCTCTCATATGTTTTGGTACACGGTCATACGGCTCATAAAATGCAAACAACAAGACTTTCAAAATTATTTTTGTTATTTATTGATTCATTCAATAGCTACAAATTGTAGAACAACTTATTCGAAATGGCCACCATTTGCGTTGCAGTACGAGCGAAGTCGATCCGGCCAGTCATCGAGCACAGCACGCACGACATGCATAGGAAATTTCTCCACTGCTCGGACAAGAGCGCGCTTTAGAGACTCGATATTTGGGTGTCGAGTAGAGCAAGCCATGCCCTCTAACACGGACCACAATTTGTAATACAATGGGTTCTGGTCTGGGCTATCACTGATCCGTGGAAATGAAGGCCGGTACATTGTTTTGAGCCATTTTTGAGTCATTTTAGTCTTATGGGCCGCAGCAGAATCTTGTTGAAAGGTCCACAGCTTATTTTGGAATAATGTCGTGTTAAGAGGCTTCACAACCAATTCCAAACATCGGATTTATACACTTTCGCCGAAGTTTTGACTCCTTGTTCACAAAAATGGAGCTTGGTAGGGCGTCTTCCCACCAAACCATCACAGAAGCTGAGTGGGGAACTTTCTGAATGAGCTCTGCTCGATGTTGTAATGACACACTCTATCATTCTCTTTATTGAACTATTTATCTACGCTGAATATTTGTTCCTCGGTAAACAAAATCATTTGTGGGCGTTATCCGCGTGCCTGAGAAGTAACGCTTTCGATTTTCGTTTACGTCGTTCCTTTAACGCTACCGTGAGAAAGTGCCCGATGTGTCTTTTGTATGCTCTGACCCCCAAGTCATATTTAAGAAAGCGAGAAATTGATTGCGCCGACATATTCATCTCCCGCGACAAAATTATGTGCTTTTGCAGCGGTTTTCGCTTGATTCGAGACTTCACCGTCTTGACGGCTCGTGGTGTTCTAACAACACGCGAACGGCCGGATTTTGGACGGTCAATTATTCCACCAGTATCCTCAAACAACTACAGTGCGATACACAAAATTACGAGTCACTCCAAGTGGTCTTAAGGTATAATTTTGCTAATTCAATAAGTCCTAGTCACAACAATAAAAAGTTTTTGGCATCTTCCGTTAGCGGCTGCGCTTCACTTTGCCGCGTAGTCCTGAGTATATTTCGTAGCAAACCGCCTAGAAAAATAAGATGACAAATATGCTTGCGCAATGCTGGAGAAGTACGTGCCTGAATAGGTGTTCCAGCAGAATTCGATCAGACCCAAGATAAGATAACGTAGCGGTGAGCTGTATGGTCTGCACCACGTCAGATGGTGCAGTAAATGGAAGTACCAGACACAAAATTGATAATGTAACGAGCGTGCACACATAATTCCAATAAAATTACACACGAAGAACGGCAATAAAGCAAGCGGCTTGCACTGATCGAAGTGAATGGAAACCTCGTTGTTTTCGGCATAAGGCTCTGGATTTTTGTCATGGGGTGGTGCGATTGGCGCTTTGAGACAAGTTTGCTTTTGTAATTTTTTCTCGAATGACTTCTGAAAAGCCTCTTGATCTGGCGTTAAAGTCTCATCATCTAACTCGTTTTTTACTGGCTTTGGAACAGAACGCTTTGGTTTCTTTGCAGCATTTTTCAATTCTTAATTTTTCCGTTTAATTTGGGGCTGCAGCTGCATTTGAAGTTTACGCAAGCGTGTATAATTTTTAAAATAGACATAAGAAGGCTTGGCAAAGACAACCAACAGCAACAAATGTAACACCAACAGCAGCAAATGAAACACTCTATGTTCGAATAGCTCACGTGGGAGGAAGCGATAATTGACAATCCACTTGTGCTTAAAAACGCGTCCAAAATCGAAGTTCCGAAAGATATCGCCTTTTTCCATGCCACATTTTTTTAGACCAACTATAACAACACGATTTTCGAGCTAGCCCCATTCCATGATTATAAACAACTGCCGCCGAAAACTTTTTTGCAAAAAAGAAGCATAGATGCTAAATGCCAAATAGGTGTCAAAACGAAGCGAGTGCGTGCATCAGTTCACTCACAGTGAGCACGTCCAGTCGTATACCAACACATTTGTCGATGTTTTTACTCAAAATGTTCTCCTACAGATTCAATTCGCTTGTAACAGCGATTCAATTGCCTTCAGTGCCCGTGTTGTAGCTGCTTGATGGTCGGAATGTCGCAAAAAAAGCAGCCTTTCAACAACATTTTCAATTTCGGCAATAAAGAGAAGTCACACGGTGCCAAATCAGGTGAATACGGCGGATGATTTAACACTTGATTTCGAGCCAAAAATTGACGAACAATGAGGGCTGTGTGATTTGGTGCATTATCGTGCAACAGAGATTAACTTTCTGGATCTCGATAGTCGGGTCGAATACTACGTATTCTGGACACCGAACGCTTCATAACGACAAAATAGAATGTGTCAGTAACTGTCTGATCAGTTGGAATGAATTGTTTGTGAATAATTTCTTTCCTATCGATGAATGTGATGAGCCTTGCCTTGATTTTTGAAGTAACTTTTCGTGTTTTTTGGCTTTTGGTGAATTTTTGACTTCCATTTCGCACTTTGACGCTTTGTTTCTGGATCGTAATGGGAACACCACGTTTTATCACCCATAACAATTGCTTTCATGACGTTTGGATTATTTCTTGCAACAACGCAACGACGTCTTTGAAATGCCGGACACTCATTAATTTTTGATCATCATTCAATGTGTGTATATTGCCCAAATCCTCGTGAAGATATGTTTGAAAAGTTTTTTTGCTTATATTAAATGCTTCTTCCATCATTCTTACTAGTATGTTTGACAAATCAGGGATGCCAACAGGATAGTTTTGAAACCAAGAAATGAGTAGCCCTGTATCATGCTACTATAAACGTTAGAAAAAGCTTGATCTTTTGTTTAGCCAAAGGTTTTTAACCTATTCCGTTCAAAAATTTTCCTTATTCCAATAGTTTAACATTATCTTTCTCTCACAGTAAATAAGAAATTTAAAACTGATCACTACCGCACCGTTCAAATTATGTTGTATGCATGAGCAATGAACGCTAAACAGAAATTGTGCTATTTTTCTTCTCAAGCCAACTCGGCTCATGTCAGGCAATATAACGGTGAAACACGAGCTGCATAAGCACTCTTTAAATTTAAATGCATGATCGTGATAAACAGTGACATCCTTAAGAATTGGGACAGCCGTACGAAAGCGGGAGGAGGGCGCTTAAATACGGGAGCAAACCATTACGTACCCAATGTGTGCTCCTTTTTTATACATGCATGGCTTGTGCGAACAAAAAATGTGCGACTTTTTTATTTTATGAATAAATAGATATGTATAAATATGTATTTTTCATTAGAGAATAAAAAAATAAAACCGAAAAACAAAATCACATCACATCAGAAAGTAGTACAATAAAATAAAGTAAAAAAAAAACAACAACAACAATAGTGCTAAAGACCAAATGACGACGCAGTGGAAAGTTTCATGCGTTGATATTTTGTTGCTTTTTGATTTGGTTTTCTCTCACTCACTCCGTGGAGCAGTCACTTTTTCCTACACCCCCTCGCTCTCTCACTTATACGCTCAGTTTACTCTTTGTTGCTGTGTGAAACACTTTGATTATGCTTGCTGCTGACTGCTTTTATTTGCTTAATTTATAATTTATTTATTTATACGTACATAAATTGAGAGAGAGAAAAAGAATAAAACGAAAATAAACAACAACAATAACAAGTTTTTGGATTTTTTTTTTTTAATTTCAATTTGCTAAAAGCAACAAAAATATCGTTGAGCAGCAGCAGCAGCACAACAGCGACGTCGTCGAAGCTAAGTGGAGCAGCAGCCGCAGCAAAAAACAGCGCTGCAACAACAAACACATGAAAGCATGTTTTACGTGCGCCATTTATAAATTATTATTATAACAAAAAAATATAAAAATAAAAATAATATCCAGCTATGTACTACACACATACAAACTAACATACAAATGTATGTACATACAAATATTTGTATGTTTGTACGTTTGCATAAATATACAAACACATTTTTATGTAACACGAATGTATGTGTGTGTGTGTTGGTGTGTTTGTATGTTAAAGCAACGGCAAAGCAAATGGCAAAGAAAAAAATTAAAAAAAAAAACAAAAAACAGACAGCAAAAAATATTTTTATAACAAAAAACTTAACGTTCATGTCGGTCGGTCGGTCGCCCTGCCGCACAATTCCCGATCAACTAGCTCTGACAACAAAAACAACAAGCTTAAGAACTCATTCTTTCGCTCTTGCTTTCGCTGCAACACTCTTCCACCCACTCTGCAACAAATAAAAAAAATTTCAACAACGTGATTAAAAAGAACACGTAAAAAACAAAAATAACTCTCTGCTGAGCGCAGTGCAAAGCCCGCCTAAACAACAAAAACAACAAAAAAAACAACAACAACAACAACAACAACAAAATAAGACGCAAACTAAAATATCCAGCAACACACAGACGAAACTAAAATCTGCGCTCTTGCCGCCCTCCCGCAAATGAACCAAGTTGCACAGTGGCGCTTGTTAATACTTGCCAGGGATAGAAATTATTTTAACAATTTCATAGGAATTGTGTAAGTTAGTAAAAAATAATATTAAAAATACAAAATATTAAAATATTGTATTATAAAAGTGAAAGATTGGTAAATAAAAGTGAAGCTAATTGGAAGATCAACACGACCAATTATGTTTAGCCCATCGCCATAGTAAGAAAATCCTGAATTTTTTTTAAAACAAAGGTTGCCTTTCAAGTCTTGTGTTTAACAATGAAAAGACAGTGGTTAACCCTTTCATGACCGAATTGAAATAGGCGGGGCTACAATTTTTTTGCGGACAAATACTATGTGTTAGTGTGGACTAAAATATGAACTGATAATAATTTCAAATTGCTTGGTGGCCTGGTTCATTTGTTACAGGATGTTATCTATATGCAACATTGAGGAGGAGTGGTTGGACAAACTAAACACTTTTTTGATGTTTTTTTTTTTAAATAACTGTTACCTTTATTTACATATTTTGTTAACATAGTTTTACAACAAAACAATTGTTTTAATATTTTTAAACACTTTTTGTAAAAACACTTTTGTCGCGAAATGATCTTGATATTTATTTTGACAATTTCACTCTATGGAGACCGACTACTAAATAAACACGTGCACAGCTTACAATAGAACAAATCGCTGTTAGCTTGCACGACTCATAAGACGACATAATGCCAAAAACTGGAATTGAAATAAATTTAAATAGCTGGACTTAGAAGTCCCATTGTCTGAGTCTCATTGGCATGCGAGGATTAATCAGAGAAAATGCTTTTATTGTTTTTCAAAGCAATCTCCCAGATGATGAATACACTTTTGCATTCGTTTGAACCAATTTTCAAAACAGTTACCACTCTAAGCTCTGGTACCTCTGGTACCTCTGGAGCCAGGTATTTGAAGATTTTAACCTTTTGGCCTGAAATTGCTGATATGGAACTTGACGATATGTGGTTTCAACACTGTGAACTTGACAGTGCTCCTTGCTAACAGCCAAAGACTCAATGCACTTATTGCAACGAAATTCGAAGGGAAGATTGATGTCAATTCGAAGGAAGGTGATGTCAATTGGCCACCGAGATCATGCGATTTGACGCCGTTCGACTTCTTCCTTTGGGGTTCCCTCACGGGGAAGATCTTTGCCAATAAACCCCGAACTATTTCTAATCTGAAACAGGAAGTCCATCTGCCCATTGCAGCATGTCAATTGGCCACCGAGATCATGCGATTTGACGCCGTTCGACTTCTTTCTTTGGGGTTTCCTTACGGGGAAGATCTTTGCCAATAAACCCCGAACGATTTCGAATCTGAAACAGGAAATCCATCTGGCCATTGCAGCAATTGATCCAGGATTATGCCAGAATGTCATGGAAAATTTAATGAATAAAGTTTTAAACAAAACAATGCGTTTTATTCAAAAAATAAAATATCAATGACTTTGTCAGTGACCCTTTATGAAAAACAAAATCCTTCGATATATAATAAAACCTTCCATTGACTCTATTTTGGTGTAGAATATTGTGCATTTAGCCAAATTAATTTGTTTAACGTTTAACTTCTTTTATAATTGAACTTCTTTTTTTCCATTTTTAGAGGACGTCTTTCTCCTTGATTGTGTAATCTATTGATAGATTTCTAGTAAGAATATGTAAATTATATTTTATAATTTGGGGTTATACATAAGTTGTCAGGCAGCCTCGGTAGTCGAGTGGGTAGCATGCTCGACTGCCACCCCAGAGGTCCCGGGTTCGAACCCCGGCCAGGCCATGATCCTACGCTTTAATCTTTCGCATTTGCAATTTTCTAGCCTCATTTCTAATCAACTGAAAATGAATACTCATCAATATTAACGACTAGAAGTTGTAGTTGGTGGTAGAGAAGTTTGTAGATGAGATTGCCTTATAACTTGAATTTATTGAATTAAAGGCATAACACTTGCCTGAAATGCAATTTCATATGTTTCTAGGCTTTTCATCACTTCCTACACATGTTTCACTTGATTGCTCCTTCCCTTCCACTAATCTATCACCTCCAATTTCGAATCCAGGCAGACTTGACTGAATTACACCTGGAATCCTTGGTTAAAAGCTAAAAAATACAGGAATGTTGAACTTAATTTGACGAATACTTTCGAAGTTGCACACACATTTGTAAAGATGCTCGGAGCTTCTTTATAAGAAATTCAAAACTTAAGCAAGGTAGCAAGATTTCTCGGAAACAGTTAAACCGATCAGTCTCTTATTTTTACACAAATTTTCAAGTACACTTTTAGTAAATGATCGAATGTATTATATATTTCATTTTACAAACAATTTAATGCCGAAATCTATGTTGAAAATCGACTGTTTTCGTTGAAGAGTCACCTTTTTGTAAAAAATTCATATTTTGTTTATTGTTTTGTGCTAGCTTTTTTTTAATTATTAAAGTTTAAATTTTCCTTTATTCAAATATTTATTTCTGTTAGAGGTTCTTAATACTAGTGAAAGGATAAACTTAATTTCTTAATGTTACTTAGCTTAGCATCCCGATCAGATTTTTCAAAGTTCTATATTATGAATTTAAGTTATTAGATTTCTCGCATTAGTTTGTTTTAATGCCAGAAAAACCTTATGTTAACGTTCCAATTCAATTATCAATCAATTTCAATTTTTTTCACTTCTCAGTTTTATAATTTTTCCAATTCAGATAATTCAGTCCAGAAATTTGGTGTTCCCCACCGCAAAACGCCTTTTTAGTTAAACTCCCAGAGATCAGCTACAGTAGCTTTAAAAATAATTATTTTTACAAATAAAATATACGCATGTCGAGCTAGAAGTTATCAAAATGTGTGTACATTTTTACATAAAAACATTTAATTTTCTTTTCATGAAAAATTTTTTTAAAATTGATTTCTTGACCTCTGTTATACAGTGTATAACTCTTAAAAACTATTCGAACTTCAACGATTTTTAACTTGGTGATGGATACGGTTCAATTGTGTCATTAAACGATTTCCAAGTTTATTTTAAGCGCCCACTAAGTTTCTTTAGCGAAAATAAACTGTATTAAGAGTTTTATTTTTAAGAAAATTTAGAACTTTTGAAAAATATTGTTTGAATCTTTGGATAACAAATATCAGTAAATATATCAGGAATCAGAAGTTTGCTGAAACACCTGAAATGTGCGATGACCACGATTTATCGGAGCTAGTTTATATAAAAACAAATTAAATAATAATTTACGTTATTCTAGCACTTCTTGAGCTTTAAACTGGAGATTTTAAAAACAATTTTGATTTATTCCAAAACGATTTAGTTGCTTAACAAGTGTATACTTAGCTTGGTGTTTAACTTGGTATCGGTCCTTGGAATAATTTTTTGAGTAATGTTGGTTCAGTTTCAAAAAGCGCTTTTCGAGAAAAACTCATTTAAAATTTCGCTTTCCTGAGAAAGACACTCCGGATAAATGTGTAATTTTTTATTTTTCAACTTCCATAGTATCATCTATTTCTTAAAACTTTCTGAGAATATTTTTAAGGTGTTATACATTCGAAAAATGTAAAAAAATATTGATTTTTGGTCGCCGAAAAACTTTAGTGGGCCCTTAACCCTTAAGTACTGTTGTGAAAGAAAGGACGTAAATACAGAAGTTGGTCTGTGGGACCGCGAACATTTTGATGTTTTATTAAACTTAGTATAATTATTTTTTCAGTCATTTATTATATACTATAGTCATTATTCTAGTCATGTAGTTTGACAATAAAAAACATATATGTACAATTTTTCATGCCGGGACGAACTAATTTTATTTAATTGCTCAATCGATAAAATAGTTAAAACACAAACTTAAAATCATTGGATGTGGCCCCACAGACCAACAACACTACTTAAGGGTTAAGCCACTTGACACCAACACTGCTTCCCCGGTTAAGTTTTTAAAATAATAAAAATAATTTTCAAGTATTTATAAATATTTTGTTTTTCGATTTGCAAACCTGCTGAGACCACTGTGCGATAATATTTGCTCCAATCTCTGAACCACACACCCATACACACACTCCAGCACATATATTAACATCAACAAGAATTCTAGCGCTCTGTGGGGAGTTTGTGCTTCGTATCGCAGCAGCGGCAACAACAACCACAACAACAACATCAAGAAGTAAACGGCAAGAAAAAAGAATACATTTTAATGCGCCATTTTTTCCCGTCATTGCCGACCACGTTAGATTGTCCATTCGTCGTCGTCGTCGTTGTTGTTGCTGTTGTTGTGTACAAACGTTCGTTCATCTGTTGTTTGCACTACGTTTGGTCTGTCTGTCTGCTTATCTTACTGTTTGTTTGTCAGTCAGTCTGTTCCGTTTGCCGTTTCGTATGTCTGTCGTTCGCTTGGACGTAGATGTTTGTTCTTTCATTTACTGCGCCGCTGCTGCTGCACAACAACAAAGTGTTGAGTGTTAAATACTCACTCTCTCTCGTTTGTTTTGTACTTCTTTTTCTTTTACTCTTATGAACTTTCCTTTCATTTCTTTTCGCTGGTTTTTTTTTTTTTTTATTTTATTTTTACTTTTGCAATATTTCAAAAATGTTTTTCTTGTGTCTGCTTTCGTTGCTGCTTTCTTGCTCGCTCTCTTCGTTTCGAAACTTTTTTTTTTCAACCGTTTGTCTTGCGTCAACTCTGTGCAATTTGTTTTTGGCATGAAACATTCTTGCTTTGAGGTTACTGTTGTTGTTGTTGTTGTTGGTGAGGTCGTGTTTTCGTTGCTTTGCTTTCTACCGTTGCCTGCTTGTTCGTCGTTTTTTTTTATTTATTTTTTTATTTTTGTTATAAACTCGTTTCTTTTTTTTTTTGTAAAGTTTTTTTTACGAGGGTAGTCCCAGAAGTGCCCGACCTGGCGTGTGGATAGATGGCGGTTGTTGTTTGAAAAGAAGGACTATGGTCGAAAGTACCAACCTTTTAAGGCTTAACTCCTTAATTCCGTATCTCGAAATAGCACAACAACGATACGTAAGAGACGAGAAGCAATCGATTTTTATATGGAAGAAATTATTTCTGATCGTTTCTTTCCTGTCGTTCGTGTCATGGTAGAATAAAGAAGGTAGTCTCGCTGCCGAAAATCCTCTCTCGCTTTGAGTCGAAACTGTCAAAATCAGTACAAATAATTTTCTTCTTCTTTGTGATGTTGTTCGTTGCTCAGTGTTTTTTTGACAATTTTGACTCTTGGCTCTCAGCAGCGAGTCCACCTTCACAATACAGCATGATGGGGTAAGTTTGAAGTTTGCCGGTGCTTCGTTGTTCAGTATTTGTTTGGCAGCCAGTTATAGTGAATGCTCTCTGCGAATTTGTAAACATGGACAAAATTGGACATCGTTATGCGATACAATACTTTCATTTGAAAGGCCTTAGTCCAACCAATATCAAAGCGGAGCTAGATTCTACACTAGGGAAGTCGGCACCTTCGTTTACAACAGTAAAATATTGGGTGGCAGAGTTTAAACGAGGCCGTACGAGCTGTCAAGACGAACATCGCAGTGGTCGACCAAATGAGCAGACCACCCCAGAAATGGTGAAGAAAGTCCACAAAATGGTGTTGGATGACCGTCGACTGAAGGTGCGCGAGATAGCAGACATAATAGGCATTTCAAAAAGTGCTGTACATCGCATATTGACTGAAAATTTGGACATGAGAAAGCTGTCCACAAGATGGGTGCCGCGATTACTCACAATGGAACAAAAACAGCGTCGTGAAGATGTTTCAATCGAGTGTTTGGCGTTGTTTCACAGCGATAAAGCAGAGTTTTTGTGTCGATTCGTGACCATGGATGAAATAGGGGTCCATTACTACGCACCTGAAATGCAGGAACAGTCGAAAGCAATGACTGAAAGCGGAGAATCGGCTCCAAAGAAGGCAAAGACAGCTCCATCTGCAGGCAAGGTCATGGCGTCAGTTTTTTGGGATGCGCGTGGCATTATTTTCATTGATTATCTTCAAAAAGGAAAAACAATCAACGACAAGTATTATGCGAACTTATTGCAGCGTTTGAGTGATGAAGTCAAGGAAAAACGACCACATTTGGCGCAAAAGAAAGTTTTGTTTCATCAGGGCAATGCACCAGCTCACAAATCCGTTTTTGCGATGGCCAAAATCAACGAGTTGCAATTCGAATTGCTTCCTGATGCACCCTATTCGCCAGATTTAGACCCCTCGGATTATTTTTTGTTTCCAAAATTGAAAACATGGCTCAGTGGTAAAAAATTTGCCAACAACGAAGATGTGGAATCTGCGGTTAATGGCTATTTTGAGGAACTCGACGGTTCTCACTATAAACAGGGTATCGAAGCTATTGAACAACGCTGGGAAAAGTGTATCGAGCTTAAAGGAGACTATGTAGAGAAATAAAGATATTTTTTCCCCAAAACTTTCGGGTGTTTTCTTTGTTAGGTCGGGCACTTCTGGGACTGTCCTCGATTTTTTTTGTTGTTACTGCTGTAGACTAGCTGTGTGAGTTTGAAGTGTACGTCTTGCGTTGTTTCTTATTCATCCACTACTACTTCTTGCAAGTCATAAACTTTTGTTTTTGTTTTTGTTTTTGTCTAATGGGGCAAGATGGGAAGTTACTCGTATAAGTTGTTGTTGTTTGTGTGTTTTTATTCGTCGTTGCCCGGGAGCAGCGAGTTCTGTCTTCAATTCGCTGTTTTGTTGTTTTTGCTGCTTCGAGACCGTTCTCGTTTGTGTGTGCTTGTAGCGAAGAATGTTGCCAGATTGCTTTTTGGAATTGGCAAATTTTTGTTATTTTGCTTTGTTGTTGTTTTCATGGCCTTACATCGTTCTTGGATGTATTTTTTTTTTGCTCATGTTTGCCTTTTTTGTTTAGGTTTTTTTCCTTTTCTATTTTGCTTTCCTGGGTTATTGAAAGGTTTAGTTTTTGTTGTTGTTGTTGTTGTTGTTGTTGTTGTTGTTGTTGTTCTTGTTGTTATGTTGAAATATACTAAATTGTTTACATTAAATTAAAATGTTCAACACAAAAATAACGAAAAATTAAATCCTTGTGGAAAAAACAAAAAAATTTGACGAACCTTAAAGCTAGGTTTTCACGCTGTCATTTTCAATGGTCAGTCGCTGTCAGTGAAATGAAAATGGACCACATGTTGCCATTATTTTTTTCATAGGTTGACAATGACAGAAGAAAAGCTTGTCAATTGTTTTGACAATAATTTGTGAAAACATTTTACGAAAAAGTTTAAAAAAGTTTTATGTCGAATCAAAAATGACGGCGAAAACCAACAGTGCCCCTTGGCAAGGAGCCGATGTTCATGGAATTTACGCCCAACAGATAAGTCTTCCGGACGTTTATACCATGCTATGGCTCACACCAATCTGCATGCGACCATCTCCTGCGCGTCACATCCATGACTCCAGATGCGATCAACTGCCTGTCATAGTAGTTTCAACACCGTATACACACCATACCTAATTGTATAGTTAATTTAATAAATATACTGTATGGATGGTAACCTATAATGGAACTTAACAGTAACAATTTATGAATGATTAGTTAGATCACTATTCATATTGATTGATGAAAATTAAGACCCATCTAAAATCTCCGACAATTTTTGGGCATTGCTATCTGGTTGTATAACAGCGCAACACCACAATGACTAACGCTGGTCTGCTCTCGACGTTGAAATACCAGAGCCAGCACTATACTCCCCGAAGGTCCAGCCCTGCGATAGTCTCCCGGGCAAAAGGGTTTTACCTCGACACAACACACACACCCACACACCCGGACACATATGAGATATCAAACTTGATTGTGATGACACTTAATTCACCACTCAAACTTATCACCACTAACTAATCAAACTTATTCTGAGCCACCAATCAACATTTAATATCCACCAAACCTCTGTTGCTCCGAGGTTACTTAGATAAACTTTTTATCTCTTGACACCTGTCTGACACCTCAAATAACACCCCAAATAGCTGACATTCCGAAATTACTAGGAATTTCATCGCGTCCCCTGACACTCCGAAATTAATAGGAATTTCATTGCATCCCCTGACACTCCGAAAGTACTCTAGCCAGCTTTTCGCCCCAGAGTACCCTTACCCTGACACTGAAACTACTAAGTCAAGCGTTTTCGTTGCAGTTATACTGCTAGGCTTATTTCAGCTAATCCATAAGACATGCAAATATGCCAGTGGAATTGTGATCGTGCTTTTGCCAAGGTAAAGACTATCCCCGTGCTAAAAAATATATTTAAGATTATTGCTCTTCCCTCGTAGCGCCCGTTGTATGTCAACAGTCCAACCTTCTACCCATATTGGGCGACCAACTCCACGATCTGTCCTCCTTTATCGTGGTTTTGGACAAGCTGCTCATGAGAATAGGCGAAGTTGCATCCCTGACCCTGGTCTATCTCCAACCTCATAAATAAAAAAAAAAAAAATAAATAAATAACTGGCCATTTCAGCCCTTGAAAGGACTTTGACCTAGCTTCTTATGATCAATTGTGTTGTGCGTGTTATTAAGTTTGTACACAATTGACCGAGAACCGGACCTACATGTCTAACGCTGACTCCGAACGGCGATCCCCCCAAAAAAAAATCCCAAAAGAACAAAAAAAAAGAAGATTTAATTAAATATTTGTACTTAATTTATTTATTTGGCTTTATTTCAAATTAATTTAAAAAAACAAAAATATATGTATACAACACTATTAATTAATCAGAGTTTGAAGAATCCAGGCCGAATGAGCTCGTTTGCCAGTTTTTGTGTTTGCTGGGCGGTGCAATTTCATCCATGATAACTTTTTGAATTTTGTCACGCACACGCAATCTTTGGATTGGAGTAAAATCCTTCATATAGCCCAAAAGGCTTTTGAAGAAAAGCAAATCATCCGATTCTTCCATTCTTATTTTCTTAGCCAGGAGTACTGCGTGTTTTTGTTTTAGTTCTAGAAATCTTTCGGTTGCGCTTACAATGCGCCGAGTGCGTTTTCTTAATGGCTTCTGCTGATCTTCATCAATCATGATTGGATCAATTGTTGTTTTCTCCACATCTGTGCCGGATGCGTTGGGGTCTGATTCTGTGTTCATCTTGTAATACAAGCTCCTATCATTTTCTGTGTCTTTGTAGCCAAGCATGTGATTTTTAACGAAGAGCATTTGATCAAAATAGCACCAAGAACTTAGATTTTCAAAAATCTCTGTGTCAGGTTTTGAAGAGGTTATTTTTTTAAGCTCTAAACGAAATCTATCTCGTAAATATTTCCATTTTCTTTTACATTCAGGAACTGAAAATACAGAAAAATATGAAGAAATATATCATTAATACTTCGAAATTTTATGGTTCAAATGAATTTTTTTTATTACTATCAACATTTAAAACTATTTCTTAAGGGGTTATACGTTAGCAGGAGGCCAAATTTGTAATTTTATTTTTGTAATGTTCCTATATATATTCCCGCGTTAATCCCACGAATATTTCTGAATTTACACGCATATTTTTCAAGACGTCTCCCAGCGTCTTTCTCAAAAACACGAAATTTTAAACGTGTTTTTTTCAAAACTGTCTTTTTGAAGTCGGTGAGTAGGATTTCTCAAAACTGACGAGAAGATTATGTTCGTCATAATCATCCTACTGAGTGAACAATTTCCAATAGTGTGAAGAAATTTGAAGAAAGTGGATCGGTTCCAAATATTGTAAGGAGTGTGCATCATCGTAATGTTTGCTCCATCGACAAAATCGGTGATGTTAGAGAAAGTGTGGCTGAAGACACAAATTTGTCGATTCCACGGCGCGGGCAGCAATTGGAATTGACTTATTATGGCATATTCTCATCCAAAGTCCAAAGTGATCATCACAAAAGAATTGAAGTCTGCCGGCCATGGACAGCGCAGAATATACGCCGATGGGATACTGGAACAACAAGCATTAAACGCTGATTTTTCGAAACAAATTTTCTTCAGCGATGAGGTTCATATCGCGCTAGGTGGATAAATGAATAAGCAAAACTATCGGATATGGGTATCTGAAAATCCGAAGCCATTGCATCCGCAAAAATTGACTATAACAATTATGGCCGTATGTTAACCGATTTTTTTTTCCTATCCTTGAAACAATGTGTGGTTTCAACAAGATGGGGCGACAATCTACACAACAGCACCAATTAGGGCTTTTTTGAAATAGAAATCTCCAGGACGACTTATTTCAAGATTAGGCGATATCAATTAGCCTTCAAGAGCGTGGTATGTGATGCCCCTGGAATTTTTTGTGGGGCTACACAAAAGATCGTGCTCACGTGAATAAACCTCAAGCTCTTGAGCAATTAAAAACTAGCATTCGTCAAATCATGGCCGAGCTAGCGCCCGTATTATACACAAAAAACATCGAAAATGATCTCAAAAAGGATTGAGTCCGGCGAAAACTCCCGTGTAGGACATTTTAAAGACATTGTAATCCACGTATAATTATAAAATTTCAACGTAATCCGAATTTTTAATATATTTTTGAAACTTTACTTTCCGAAGAAGAAAATGGATAACCTTTTACTAGATGAAACCTTATTTTCATTAACTTTTTGGTTCCAGTACGAAGAAATATGATCCAGTTCAGAGATATCATGCTTACTGCAAACGCCTTTTTTTAGAGGAGCTCCCAGAGATCGGCTACAGCACTTAACACTCCCTGTGTCTACCATATTTTTTCATACGTAATGTGTCCACTATGACGGTTTTGTCAAAGCTATTTTCACCCCTTTAGAGACATCTTTTAACCTTACATTTTTTCGGGTTTAGTTTAAGGTTTAAATGAAAGAATAAAGGTTTTATTAAAAAATATTTGTACAGTTCTGCGCAATTCATTTTAGAACAATTAAAAACGAGAATTTTATTGCAGCACCGCAAAAAGTTGGAGGGCGATATCGTCATAGTGGACACAGGGAGGGTTAAAAATAACTACTTTTACAAATAAAATATATTTAAGTTAAGTTTAAAGTTACCACAATATGTACCTACTATATAAATTTTTACGTTAGTATATTTAAAATTCTTGAAAAACCGGTTTTTCTGCCATTGACAGCGTATAACCCTTTAAGAAAATAATGAAAATTTACTTGAATATCCTGTTTCGATACATATTTCATTCCACAATTTATCAGCAATATTTCTATTGTTGTAATTTTTGTCACCACTATCCCACAGAGCGCGTCTTTTCGTAAGTCCTTTAATTAAATTTTCGAGATCCATGTGATATTCTCAACAATTTCGAAAGGCGACTAAATCAAATGAGCAGCTCTCCGTTGCGCGACGCTGCTGAAAATGCTTGTTGCTAGAACCAACTTGTATGCAGCTTCAGCTGTTTGAATGCTTTGGTATGGCATCGCACAGAACAGCGCACCACAGCAGCGAAACGCTGCTTGTGTGTGAAACGCTCAAACACACACGTTAAAGCATGAACAACAAATACACGGAATATCAGTACAAAAAACCCACAACACATTACAGCAGCAAATAGAGACAGCATTCATTGTGTAGGGTTTTTGCCAGCTTTTATTTTGCGAGAGAGACGGAGAGAGCATATTTCTCGCATGCGTAAATAGATGTTTGAAGCAGCTTCGCATAGCAACGCAATGCTCAGCACAGCAAAGCAATGCTCAGTACAGCACCGCACAGCACCACACCGCTGCATAGTGGTTCAACTACAAAGAAAGATATGTCAAAGAGACATGAATTTTAATAGAAATAATTACGACAGTATTTATAAAAAATTATGAACCTCTTATAAGGGTTCATAAGAAATCGAAATAAAGTGTTTTTACATATATTTCGGGAATATATAAGATATAAAGACTGACAGCCGTATTCATTAAAATATTTTAAAATGTCTTTAAAACGTGCAATAGTTAAAAAGCATTTTAATGTTAAAAAGTCTTCTAAAATTCTGTTATTCGTTAACATGTTGTAGCTGCTTTGAATTTAAAATAGGTACACTTTCGATTAAAAGTGGAAAGAGTGTAAATAATGGTTTGTGTATTTGATAAATTCAATGACTTTTTATTTATTTGTCACAATTTCGTTAACATTTTGATATTTAAACATCAAAAGTTTTCTGAAGCTACCCCCTACACTGAAAAAAGATTACATTTTATTATCATTTTTTTTTTTTTTGTAAATATTTTAAAATGTTTTGACAAATTTTTTTGTTTTTATTTTCTTTTTTTTTTTTTGGATTTTTATTATATATTTTGAAGTTTTTTAACACATATTTTTCAAATGTTTGAAATTTTTTTATTTATTTTAATTATTTTTGAAATAATTCAAATGAAAGCAGATTGTTTTAAAAATCCCAATAAACATTGACCTGGAGATTGATTGGTTTTTGACCAAAACATTGATTGGAGATTGGCTTACCCTTCGTTTCTCCAATCTTCAGTGCTGGATCTCCACTTGAGATCCAAGCCTTTCTCCAGGGAAATCCAGTTGAGATAAGGCTGGATCTCCACTTGATCTCCAATGTCTTTCTCAAAATGATCTCCAACCTAAATCCACAATTTCCTGCACTTCGCTCTTTAATCTCTGTCTCATCTTACCTTTTATTATTTGAATTTATTTATTTATTGAAATGATTTGCTTCTTTCTTACTTACTTTACTATTTTGACGCAATTAATTTTATTTGACAAATGTTTAATGCATTAAAACAACCTAGTGTTGCCACATACAAAAACAAATTATTTTTTTTTTACACTTAAGTTGAATTCAACAGTATTGCCACTTTGAAAACTAACACTTCTCAACCCAATTTCCAGTTCAACTCAAAAATGTTGGAGTTAACTTGGAGAAATGAGTTGGAGATGAAGTGGAGTTTGAACCCTTTTTTCCAAGCTTGAAAAAAAATATTTTTCTTGTTTGTTGGGATGATTTATGAGGGGTTTAAAGAACCATGGTAGAATTATAAGGTAGAGCCGGCTCAGAGAGGAATGAAGTAGAAAGCAGAGAAAAGCGAGCTAGTTACCAAAATCAGCTGTTCATCTGGAGTTTCTATATGTTCATGTTTTGTAGCTGATTTAAGGTTAAACTTTTTACAGGCTTTTTTGTAAATTAAGCACTTCATCGGCATTTTATAGTTTTATTTACACTATTTTTTACAATATTTTCACTCAAATTAACACAAACTAAATCACGTGTCCGCACTGTTTACAACCCCAGCAAATATTGTGACTCTTAAAAAACTCTTTTAAGACTATAAATGAGTTTTTATCGTCATTATGCGCTCAAAAAAGACTCTTTTATGAGTACATTTTCGTAGATTGTGGGCTTCAAAATATGATTCATAATAATGACTGCTTTATGTCTCATTTTGGACTCAAAATGAAGACTTTTTCAAGACTCATAATAAAGACTCATAATAAAGGCTCTAATATTAAGAAGAGAACTCATATAAATTAGTCTTTTTAGACTTAAAATTAAGACTCTTTTAAGCGCCATATTTAATACTCTTTTTAAGAATCATGTAATGGAATCTTTAAAGGCTCATATGAAGACTCTTTCAGATCTTATAGAAGTTATTATTTTTAGAGTTATAAGTCTCATGTTAAAAGCTCTTTAATGGTTTAAAAATTCTTTGTAAACACTAATTTCTGACATTGCTTTTCTGGCTGCTTTTCGTCACTCTGGTGTATTATAAAAGACCTCGTCTTGTCGTACAACATTATCTAAATAAATAATAAAAACCCCCTTTGCGCGAAATTATAGTGTGTGCCATTTTGCCATTTATTTAATAATATTAATAATAAAAATAAATATATTTCAATATCATAAACGCGTATAAAAAATACTCTTTTTGGAGTCTTATTTCTGAGCAATAATTTTGGAATTATATCAAAGACTCCATTATGAGTCTTTTTATTGCATACTCATAAAACACACATAAAAAATATTCCTTTTAGAGTAATTTCTTTGACGCACTCAGAAAATGTTTGCAGGGCAAATATTTGCAAACATTATATTTTTATTTCATTTGAGGTTTCAACAAACTTCGTCATTTTGACAACTAGCCAACTTTTTCATTTTTCACTCTTCGTTGACGCATGGGGCACTAAGCGAGTCGCCCTACCTTATAATTCTACCATGGCTTCAACCATTTATAAAATTCTCTCATTTTTTAAGCATTTAACCCTTTTAGTCACGCAATTCCGTTTCTATCGCCACAGAATTCTTTATACACGTTTTCTACGTATTTTTCGACGCTGATTAACGATCTGTTATCAGAATTAGGAAATTCCAAGATGGTGGCTCAGTACCGCACATGCGGACTTCCGAAAGCCATTTATGATCACTAATTGCCCTGAACTTTGCTACTTGGGAATTTCCGGAGTCGCTGATTCCAAATAAGCCATCATATTTATAAAATTTAAAGATGGGTACCCGTTACTGTGCATTCATTAATTTTGACATTCATGGACATCTTCATATTCACTGTCTTCACTTTCGTCAGCACTTGGGATCTCCATAAATTCCATAATGAATCTGGATCTATTTTGGAATGTGGATTTGATTGTATCACTCACAATACAAGTGAAAGGGGTACCCTCAATGATTGCTGGATTTTACATCCGAAAATAATCAAATGCCCAGCCTTTGATAACGTGGGTTTATCACCGAATTTCTCCGCTAACGAATGAGAGGTAAGACAATTTTTTTCGATTTTTTTCTTATGAAAACTTCATAAGAAGTTCATAATTTTTTATGAATACAGTCGAAAAATCTAAAAGAATTAACATTCTTGAATGCATTTTCAACTACACTCAGATAAACTTTACGTATTTGCCAGCTTGACCTACATGTTTTTATTTCAGTGTTCCATTTGAAGAGTTTTCTATTGTTCCTGCAGGGTTGTTTTGCTAGTAATAACAGGGTGAGTGCGCTGTGAATATAATTAATATTTGAAAAAAACCATTGGAGAAAAAAACTGTTATATTCAAAACGCATTGCATGCACAGTACTAACCTTACCCAAATATAAAATTACAACAACCAGTCGATGTCGATGTAAAATAAATCTTAAAAAAAGAAAACAAAAAAATCTAAATTATAATGGAATTAAAACGTGCAAACACGTAAAAAAGTAATTTAATTTGAATAAAATTTTCACTCAATGAATGATGTATGTATATATTTTTCCTTACACTGAGAAATGGGCTATTTTGTATTATATACTCACATATCGAGAATCTCATGTACATATATGCATTTGAGTGTAAATATTCCATTTATTGGCGTGATTCATGTGCTAATTCGATTTGATTACATGCCGTTTTTATTGAAGAAAATTCACAGCCAACGTCAAATTTGAAATGTCAACGCATTTTGACTAAATTCTTGTTTTGGTGTGTTATTTTAATGATTTCTGTTTTTTTTTTCTTCCACTACTATTGTTGTTGTTGTTATTTTTAATATAGTGCTACATTTTGTTTTATTTTATTTTTTTTTTTTTTTTGCTTGACGTCTAACGTAAGTACAATGACCGTGGCTAAATGACGGCAGCAACAACAAAAGATATGGAAAAAAATATTCGAATTCATTTGGACATGCTATGAAAATTAACATTAATTAGCAGTTTAATTTTAAACACAAAAATAAATATATATTCCTACCTATTTGAACATTTAAATACTATGTATATGTTTGTCTGTTTGTAAGGAGTGCTTTTAACAAATGTTAGGTATTTTTGTTGTTTTTTAGACACGTGTTTATCTATTCACGAAGCCATAATTCAACAGCTGCTTCAAGCTCAATCAACCAAAATGTAGACTTTCACGTTATTTTTTTTTTTTTTTTTTTTTTTTTTTGTTTGTTCTCAAGTGTGACTGACGTTTACATAATTTTCTATTTATATAACAAAGTTAAAAATTTTGAATAAGCTTTTTATGTTTGTAATATATACATAATTGTTCCATTCCTTTATGTATTTTTGTTTTCAATTGTTTACTTTATTTATACAAGTTCACGAATCAGCCTGGTACAATACCAGGCGAAAAATTTATGGGGAAATTAATTATGGGTATTAATACATTCGAAAATGTTTAGTTAAGGCCGCTTTACATTGTCCTACTGTGTGTTACGACATGTGAGATAGAAAGTATAATCGAATCTTATCAGACTGTCATTTTTTAATTTTTGTATAAAGAAAGGACTTTTTGTCTTTTAGACTATCTCACAGAGTCACATCGCACTTTCATTCAATAAAAATTTAAAAAATGAAAATTCTTAAAATGAATCGGGACATAGCAGCTATTGTAAGCATTATAAGTGTAATTTGTGCATTAAAAATAAAAGCAGTCATTATTTTGCTTGCTTTTAAACATTGTATGAAATGTAGGTTGCAGCTTGGTGATTTCCAATAAATTTTATTCGAAGAAATCTTATAAAACTCATCTCTGGTCGGATAGAATGTGTGATGGAATTAGAACCAAACCTAAAAATGAAAATGTAGAACAAGATGTCAAAAAAATCAAAACAGGTTCGAACACACTTTGTTTTTCGTTGTTTACACCATCCTATATTCTATCACACATGAAAATTTTGACATGTCGTAACACACAGTAGGACAATGTAAAGCGGCCTTTAGCAGCACTGAAAACAAACGGTTAATTACACTGTGCGACACCAAAAAAATAGCTGCAAAAAGTCCAAGGGTTTCTGATAGCCATTGGTCCAAGGGTACTTAATACTTAATACTTAATACTTAATATTTAATATTTAATACTTAATACTTAATACTTAATACTTAATACTTAATACTTAATACTTAATACTTAATACTTAATACTTAATACTTAATACTTAATACTTAATACTTAATACTTAATACTTAATACTTAATACTTAATACTTAATACTTAATACTTAATACTTAATACTTAATAATACTTAATACTTAATACTTAATCCAATTAAATGCTCTGCTGCAATCAGAACTGAGCTGGGGCTGCAAGTAGACTGTTAGGCGGAAATTAGTAAAAAAACATATTTTTGGAAGAATATCGCGAAAGGTGTTGACTTATAAGTATAGAAAAAAACAGTTTGCTGTTCGCGAAATCCCACATTGATTGGATAGGTACTGAGAATATCAAAAACTGGCGAAATGTGCTTTGGTCTCACGAAACCAAAATAAATTTTGTAGGAAACGTTCGAAGAACATTCGTTAGACCCCAAAAAAATGCAGAGTACAACCAACGCTACACAACCTAAAAAAAAACATGTAAGCACCTAGCTAGCATTTGGAAGATTGAATGACGATCGCGATCATTTCGCGATTCTTTTTTTAACCGTCCAGATGATTGTTAAGTAGAATTTTATTTTGCTCTTCGAAATGATGCTTTTGCGAGTCGTTGTGACGATTTTTGGACGAGTGAATCGTCGTTCACGCATCTTAGCAAGCATTTAAAGAGTGCTAGTTGTCAAAAATCGCATAAAACTCTTGAAAATGGTGTTTATGTGCAGTGGCGGATCTAGGATTCATACAAAAAAATTCTCCAAGGGGGGGATAAAGCCCTTTCAGCCCGTATGTAGATCCGCCACTGTTTATGTGACATCGTAGACGATCATTTATGCAATTGATTGAAGGATCGTTTGAAGTAGAAATAAAAGCGTCTTACACGATTCTTTTCTGCGCATCACAGACGACTCAAATGGAAGAGTCGCCGGCTTGACACAGTTCCTCCCGTTGTACTGAACTTACGCGATCGGAATAGGACATCGTCGACGATTTATTTAATCGCCCGGTCCTATCGCGGAAGAGTCGTCTTCGATTGAAAATGTTAGCTCGGCATGGAGGTGGTTGTATTATGGTGTGGGGTTGCTATTTGTAGCACGGCGTTGGGTTCATACTTTGGATTAAGAAAAATATGGATAAGTATATTTACGTCCAAATACTCCAGGAAGTAATGCAGGAAATGCTGAGTTGGAAATGCCGCGTGCTGAGTGGGAAAACGACTCAAAACACACTTCAGGTCTGGCAAAATAATGGTTTTCGGATAATTGAGTCAAAGTTATGGTTTGGCCTGCGTAGTCACCGGATCTTAACCCTATAGAGAATTTATAGGAAATTGTTAAGGAAAGACCCATAAATCCCAAAAATCAGACTAAATTATGGGATGGGAAATGATCCCATTATACTGTCCACAATTGTACGTATGAATTATATTTTAGGGGGTTTTTAATTTCCCTCCTTGAACATTCTTATTGTGAATCGAGGCATTATTCTGCGATATCTTATAACAAAGCCAATTTTCAGTTTAAAATTATGTAATTCAGTATTTTATTTCAATTCAAAGTTCTACAACTAAAAAAAAAAACCCTATAGATAAACCTTATGTTAATGAAATACTTTTGGTTTTTGCATTTCAGATGATTCAGTTCAGGGATGTCAGAGAGGAGTTCCCAGAGTTTGACTACAGCAACTTAACAGAGAATGTTACCCAATGTTGAAGGAAATTGTAAAAAATTTAAAAATAAGCCAGAATCTCGTGGTTGAAAGGCTAAAATAAATCATTATGAAGTAGCAAGCACGAAGCGAATCATACAGGACGATACTTTTCTGTCATTTTCTGTCCAAATTTAAACAGGATTTACAATTGAAAGTTCACACTTCAACAAATCGTAGATGTCTACAGAAGCAAAATCTATTCGGTAGATGCCCTAGGAGAGTTCCTCTTTTGAATATTAGACATGTCTAAAATAGATTAAAATTGAAAGTGCACACTTCAACAATTCGTAGATGTCTACAGAAGTAAAATCTTTTTGGTAGATGTCCTAGGAGAGTTTGTCTTTTGAATGTATGACATATGCAAAATAGACTAAAATTTGCTCGTTCTCATTTGTATTGGCTCGTGTCTAAATGGCGTAATATTTTGTGGACAGATGAATTCAAAGTGGTGCTTTTTGACACGCCTGGGTCTAAATAGCCAGAAAAACACCGAGTACAATCCAAAATTATTGCAAAAATTAATGTTTGGGCAAAAACAATGGAATTTTTCTAGTTCAACAATATTTCCAATATTTTGGATTAAAGGCAACATGGATTTAAAAATATACATTGAAATTTTGGAAACTATTATGCAATCCTATATTAAGTGGAATATACTGCTAAAAAATTCCAACAATGGACAATGATTCAAGACCTACAAGTAATTTAGTAAAAACATAGTTTTCGAAAATCAAAATCGACGTTTTAGAGTAGCCTGTCTAATCTACAGACCTACACTTGATTGAAAACCTATGGGGTGATGTGAAGCATGCAGTTTTTTAATAAAAAGTATTACTTCGGAACGATGTAGGGGTCTAATAGACTCAATGTCCCACCGTTATTCATCTGTTAAAGGTACTTTTGAAGAAACTGTGGTTTTTTAAATGTGGTTTAAAGAGCTTAAGCAGCTCTCTCTCTACGTTTTGATGACGTAATTTTTTTTATTTTAATCATGAGGTTATAGATATAACCTTTACTGTCGTACCAAAAATTTAATCTTAGCATCACTTAACGAGTAACAAATCCACACAACACCGATGCACTTTGGAAATATGATTTTTTCCACTTTTTGGAAACCTGTGATCTAAAACGTTACCTAATCAAAAAGGAAAGAAAAATGTTTGCAATGAAGCACAGGTAGAAACCGACATAGGTGCGAAAATTTTAATTAACACAACAGACATGTCCATAAAAACTTCTCTGCTGTTTAAGATAATGTCTTAATTGTTTCTTGGAAATTTAAAGGATTTCAAGACAGCACGATGGTGGTTAAAAAATTTTGACAAATAATAAAAATTTAAATAAATTAATAAAAACAAAAAAAAAAGATTTTAATTAAATTAAAAAAAGAGGAAATTGTCTGTATCGTGGACATATCCGAAGGTTTTGACGCGTCAGGGTATCTTTATTCTTATTCTTGTTGCTAACCTTTCCTTTGTTTCTCAACTTGTCTGCATCCTTATCCTCATACTTATATTTGTTCTTATAATTGTCCTCCTGCTTTCCAAATCCTTGTTTAAATCCATGTTCAAACTTCCTGGCCTTATAGTTGCTTGAATTCCTTTCCTAATCCTTGTCCCATTTCTTGTCCTAATCTATGTGTTAAATCTTGTTCTTAGTGTATCCTTCTCCTTCTTAAAATCTTGTCCTAAATATTGTTTTAGATGTGTCTTAATCGTTATCCTAAACTTTCACCCATGTCATAGTCATTTTCCCAATTCTTGTCTGAATTCTTGTCCTCATCCTTGTCCTATGTCATGCTCTGATCTTTGTCCTTCTTATTTCTTGTTCTAGTCTTTGTTCAAATCCTTACCCTCATCC
Organism: Pherbina coryleti; assembly: GCA_943735915.1. NCBI lineage: Eukaryota > Metazoa > Arthropoda > Insecta > Diptera > Sciomyzidae > Pherbina > Pherbina coryleti. Next base: position 118,538,278 of record OX030951.1, read on the forward strand.
TTTTTTAAATCCTTGTCCTCATTCTTATCCAAATCCTTGTCCCTTATACTTCTCCTTATTTTAATTTAAAAATATATTTCCTTATTTCAATTTTTTTTTTTGCTTTTACATTTGGTGGATTAAACCTAAGCCTTGTTCCAATTCTTGTCATAGCCATTTTCCAAATCCTTGTCTGAATTTTTGTCCTTTTCCATGCTCTGATCTTTGTCCTTCTCCTTCTTATTGCTGGTTCTAACCTTTTTCCAAATCCTTATTATTATTGTTGGGATATGCACTGCGACTTTAATGCGACTTTTAATGAACTTTAAAAACCTCTTTTAGTCCAATCTCTGAGATAAATGGTAGTATATGTCCTATATTTCTTAATTTAAATGAGTAATCTGGTATTATGTGGTAACCCAAATATTTCTGTCGCGTTTGAACAAGTGCAGGACACTGTCCTAGAACGTGCATCGCAGATTCTTCGTTCTCCATGTAAAACCTACATGTGTCATCACTAAAAATTCCCAGTTTTGTAAGGTGATAATTCAACCAAATGCTTTTTCAAATCCTTGTCCTAATTTTGATCCAAATCCTTATCCCTTATACTTGTCCTTATTTTAATTTTAATATATATATTTTCTTATTTTGATTTTTATTTTTGCTTTTACATTTGGTGGATTAACCTTAAGCCTTGTCCCAATCCTTGTCATAGCCATTTTCCAAATCCTTGTCTGAACTCTTGTCCTCATCCTTGTTCTATTCCATGCTCTGACCTTTGTCCTTCTCCTTGTCCTTCTTTTAATCTTTGCCCAAATCCTTGTCCTCATCCTTTTTCAAATCCTTGTCCTAATTCTTATCCAAATTCTTCTCGCTTATACTTGTCCTTGTTTCAATTTTAATATATTTTTCTTATTTTCATTTTTATTTTTGCTTTTACATTTGGTGCATTAAGGCAACTCTAAGGGGTTCCCTGAGGGGCCTTATGACGCTATTAATTTTTTTTTTTTTTTTTGTTTTTTTTGTTATTACATATGTAATTGAAAGCCTCAGCTTTGTTGTTGTTCCATAAAATTTACCGTAGCTCCAAGAGTCACGTAGTTATAATTCCATGCAACGTTTTTTCATTCTTGTTGCATTTTTACAGAATTAAACTGTTGCCTTTGTGGTGTCGTAGCTCCCAAAATTTTGTTTTCATTTGCGTTATGAAGTCAAAACCCCATTTTTTTCTGTCGTAAAATTAAATTTTTCGTGGTACTTCTACTCAACGAGTAAAAATTCCATGCAACGTCGTTGCATGATTTATACATTTTAATTTAAACATTTTATACGACTTAATGACGTCATAAATTGTTTGCCTATTTTTTTCATGAGGGCTAAGAACCAGTCTTTACTGGCGTAGAATATTTTATAATGTTGCACCTATATATGTATAGCGCGTTATGATTCTTTGCAACAAATTTGAAGTTTCGTTGCTAAGACAACTTCCTCCGTAATTCGATGAAGTTTAATTTTTTTTCTATTTTTGTCATAAAGTAAAAAAATAAACTTTCCCTGTAGTACTATAATTTTTATCGTAGCACGTACATACATACATACTCAATGATTAAAAATTCCATGCAACACCGATGCATTTTGAAGTTTCATCCCTCCGTAATTCGATGAAGTCTAAGTTTTTTTTATTTTTGTAATAAAGTCCAAGAATAAACCTTTCCTGTCGTACTATAATTTTTTCGTAGCACGTATACTCAACGAGTAAAAATTCCATGCAACGCCGATACATTTTGAAAAAAGTACCCTTTTCAACTTGTTTGGTAAAACGTGACGTTGTCACGTAAAAAAATTATGAGTACGCAGATTACGGGACGAATTAAATGACATTTAGTTACTTATTTCTTTTTCTTAAAGAAAAATTTTACATAAATATTATTAAAAATCAATCACTTTGAATTCAATTGTAAAATATTTTTCTAAAACAAAAAAAAAAAAAGTAAGATCAAGTAGCATTTACATTTCTTTATTTTACCTTCCCACCCTTATTATTTCAAATAAAATAAAAAAAAAATCAGACAGTCCTGTTGTTGCTTGAAACACACAGAGCGCGACAACATGTTTGAGGCCAACAAGTTTGCGCAAGCTGTTCGCAACTTTTTCATAGAAATGTTCGCTGCTCGCAGTGTTTGCTTCTTTTCGGGGTTGTATTCGTTGTTCTGCTAGCTCGTTGTCATCAGTCATCGCCCGATCTTTAACATGAGCAGGATACGTGAGAGAAATTTCTGGTTTGATTTCATTAAAATGTACAAAGCCAGGACAGTGCTATGGCGGGTCAAAAGTCAAATCTATAAACAACGAAATCTTAAAAGACATGCCTATCAGGAGTTAGCCATCAAGCTGCGACGCCTTTATCCTGATGCTGATATTGAAATGGTGAAACGCAAGATAAATAGTATACGCGCCTGTTATAGGCGCGAAATTGCCAAAATAAGGGATAATCGTGAAGCAATCGCTAACGATGAAAAAGTCGCTGAATATAAGCCTTCATGGTGGTTATTTCAGCATCTGGAATTTCTTAGTACTCAAGTGGCCGAAGAAAACTCACCAAAGAATGAAGAATTGATGGAGGAACAAGAAATACTCAACATCGAAGAAGAGGAGGCGGATTTGAATAGATTTGATAGCGATGTGCATTCATTGTCGAGTTGCAACGAAGAGGAATTAGAAGTAAGTAGCAAAGAGCTTTTGATTTTAATATACAGTGTGTCACAGTGTGTTATTTCGTGTAAAATAGTAATTTTATAAAAATGTGTTCATACCAAAAAAAACTTTGTAAATTTTTGCCTCAGCTTATTTCGTGTGTATAAAAGCAGCTATGGATTTTATCCTTTAAAAATAAAAATTATGTTATATACTTCTAATATTTTGTAGGGTTTCCCTTTCGTTATGACATCCTTCAAACGTGACTGCATTAAAGAAACCAGTCTTTTTGTATATACCGGCGATATCTTTTCCCATTCCAATTTTAGTACAGGTTTCAAGCTCTTAGCGCTGCTAATGTGGTATTTTCTAACGTTGAGTTCAATAATGTGCCACAAATTTTCGGCGACGGATTGAAGTCAAGTGATTCACCTGATGTTTTAACAATGTGGGGGCACTTCCAATACAGCCAATTCTGTACTAGATTCGACTAATGTTTCGGGTCGTTTGTCTTGGTAGAACCTGAAGCTTTCCCGTGGGCCCAAATTGGCCGCACTTGTGTGGAAATTGTCCTTTAAAATTTTGCAGGTACATTGTCTTGCCGATTGTAGAATTTATAAATTCTAGAGTACCAACTCCAGCCGATGACATGCACCCCCAACCCATAACATGTCCACCAGAGAACTGTAGAAGCCTACTTGAAGTTCAAGCCACTTCAAATAGTTGATATATTGAATGTATCCATACTTCAAAAACCAAGCTGTAGCTTGCTTACAAAAATAGCAAACAGATACAAGTCATATCCGTTGCTTTCTCGTTGACTTGACTTATTGTGAACTACTTTGTCGGATCTAAAGTGGGGTATACATTACCGCTCATGAGCTTCACTCAAGTTCGTTACATTTCTCTCTCATTCTGCTGCGTGACCAGATTATCATTCATGCCGTTTTCATTAAATTTTATTCGTTTGCGAATATCGTGACTTGTAACATTCAATAAAATCTTCTAAAAACGCCTTTTCTGCATCCATTTTAAAAAAAACGAACCACGAGCGATGTAGACACAATAAGAATTTTGAAAGAATTCTTGAATTGAAAAGTTGAATTGAAAAAATTTTAGTACACATTGTCAAACGTGACGGACGTGCTCACAGAAATTTTTGTGAGCGTTCAGCCTAGAATTGCAATTCAACAGTCAAGTGTACATACCAGTGTTGCCAGAGGCCGAGCTCCAAATATCTCGTTCTCTTCTTTAAAACACCCTGTTTATCCCGTTTTAAAAATAAAAAATCCCGAAAAAAATCCCGTTCACAAACCTTGCACATAGCTTCATGTTTAATTACCCGTTAATTTTTTTGGCTTGTTTCTCTTTTTTACCTGGTAAAGTCAAGTCAAAAAGAAAACGAATCCGACCGTCCAAAATTTAATTCTTCTTCTTTCTCTTTAAAATATTCACAGTGTCATTGTGTTCAAGTTCAATTCTTAAACAGCTATGCAAGGGTCTTGCTTTAAACAGCAAGAGTATTGCTTTTAATGAAGGGGAGATGGCTGGGTTGTGAACCGGGTTTGGTTTTTGGGCTCAAAGTTTTCCTCAGAATAAAGATATCGAATAATCCAAGATACTGTTGGAAAGGTGAATATACAACGCGAATATACAACTGCCAATTTTCTAAAGACGTGATTTTTGGCTCTTCCAAAAATGTGGCTGGGTTGTGAAAAATCTGGCAAATACCAATAAAAGTTGGAAAATACAAAGTAAATCACCAATAATATTATAAGTTAGAGGCAAAACAAGTTATAATGACGGTAATTAGGCTAAAAAATCGTAATGAATGGAAGTGTTTAATCATAATTTTCTTCATCTTCACCCAAATCGGTGTCGCAATGTTTGAATGTGAAATACGAACGCCTTCCCATATTGACGTACTTTAAGTGAATAGGCCGGCCACATGTGTTGCATTCGATGAAGGTTTTAGGTGTCAGTTCTTTAGGCAAAAACCTCAAACAAATGGTGCAAAAATCAATATCCTCATCAGATGATTTTGATGGTTCTTTTGCCTTAGGACTCTTGGATGGTGTTGGTTGTGCCTTCTTCAGTGATGCTTTTGGTAGGGATTTTGAAATCTACGAAAATATAAGAAAAAAAGAAACGAAATTCCCTCGATAATTAGGGAACGAAAAAAGTAATGGTTCACAGTCCAGCCCTCTCTCCTCAATTTTTGAAATTAAAAAAAAAAAGTTAAGAAACCCGACTTGAGCGAAAATCCCATTTTTGGGCTCAAAATCCCGTGCGCCCTTATGAGGTTTAAAAAACCCGAAATATGGGCGAAATCCCAGGTTCTGGCAACACTGGTACATACTATGATTCATGCTCAGATTCTCTCTCAACTGACATTCATGAGCGATAATGGTCGCATTCTGGCCGATACTTTCTACGCAACTGTTGCTCAACTTTCCGGCTGAATGGTATGTAGCATAAAGCGCTCACACAACATGTTGCCTGAGCGGTCGCCATTTTAGGTAGCGAAAATATTTTATGCTACCTCGATTGAGCGGTTTGCGCTCACTTGATGTTGACAGATGAAAAAAGTGTTTTGTTGTGAAATTGTGCTGTAAAATTATAAGATTAGTATTTTAATATAAAAATACTTAATTAAATATCTTTTCCATGATTTCCTTGCGAATTTAATTTTATTATATTGCTTTTAATTAATTTTTTTTTAATCGAATCACGAACAGCTGATTGCAGTTTGACGTTTCTCAAAAAAACCCATTCAGCAGAATGTATCACTTTATGCTACTTCGCTACCTGAGCGCTTTTTCTGCCAGAATGCGACCAATGTGTACCCTACTTAAGAGTTCAAAGGCTTGAAACGATTATCCAAATAATACAAGCGCAAGTGCGCTTTAGCTCTCGAGTACATTTTGTGAATTTTTGATAACAAATAAATAGTGATGTTATATTGTGTTCACTTGTCAGTACCAAGACCTTTAATATCTTAATTTCACGTCACTAACTTTCAAAGCTCTTTTATTTTATTATTTTCATCAATTTTAGTGGCAGCAACTTCAATTAAATATTAAACAATTTCAGATTTCCTGTTTTTCTTTGACATTGTGTGTTCTTTTTTAACTAAATCTTTTTGAACAAATATAAATTGAATAAACAAAACACAGCTGACTAAACTCAACTTTAATTGCTAGGTATGTGTATGGGGTGTGTTCATGGTTTGTTGCTTTTTTGCTATTTTGCACAAGAACTCTATAAAGAGCTCCGAATCGTGAATACCCCTAATGTCTTGTCCAATTCTAGTTTCCACTTAAACCAAATTCCCTACACCTCCAGCTCATATTGCACCCCAAACTATTACAGATCCTCCTCCGTGTTTAACTGTAGCTTTTAAATTTTTTAACTGGACAGTAGTATTTACTTTTTGCCAAACAAATCGTCTGCCATCGGACCCAAAAATATTGTTTTTACTTTCGTCCGTAAAAATAACTGCTTTCCAGAAGTTGTCTGACTTTCCAACATATTTCTTGGCATATTGCAAACGAAGTTTCACATTCTTCCTAGATATAAATTGCTTCTTTCGAGGAACACATGCTTAATACTGAATTGTATCCAAGAAATTTCAAATGTTTTGGGGACTCACGTCAACGCTATTATATTTATACCCCCACGTTTAAAAAACGTAAATGGGGGTATATTAATTTTGTCACTCCGTTTGTAACGCCCATAAGGAGGCGTGGTAGGTATAGAAAAATATATATATTATTGATCAGCATCACCACCCGAGTTGATTTAGCCATGTCTGTCTGTCTGTCCGTCTGTCGTCACGATTACAGCCGTAATTTTCAAGCTATCATCACGAAATTCAATATTTAAGCTTTTATCTAAAAAACTAAGGTCAAGTTCGAAAATGAGCCAAATCGGATGAAAACCACGCCTACCTCCCATACAAAGTGCCTTTATCAAAACGGTAAAATCTCTTAGAATTTCACAAAAATTAATATATGGACTTGAAATTTTGCATATGAGCTCCGATATTTAAAGTGCACTCTAAGTATGAAATTCAACCAAATCGGATAAAAACCACGCCTACCTCCCATACAAAGGGACTTCATCAAAACGGTAAAATCTCTTAGAATTCCACAAAAATTAATATATGGACTTGAAATTTTGCATATGAGCTCCGATATTTAAAGTGCACTCTAAGTATGAAATCCAACCAAATCGGATAAAAACCACGCCTGACTTCATCAAAAAGGTAAAATCTCTTTAAATTCCACAAAAAATAATATATGGACTTGAAATTTTGCTTATTAACTTTGATATATAATTTGCACTTTGTGTATAAAATTCAACCCAATCGAGTGAAAACCACACCCACCCCCCATACAAAGTGATTTTATAAAAAATGAAAGCGAATATTTTCTGTTAAAACTATGTAGGTATAACAAAAATGTTTTATACAAATCAGAGACTATATATTCTATAGACTTTGCATAAGAATGAATCGAAACGTTCCTCTCGAAGTTTAGCCCGCAAACATTGGGACCTGGAAAAATATGAGAACGTGAAACAAAAAAGCAGGGCTGATCATAAACTTATGTTGCTGGATTTTGTTGATAGACTCCAGAACTACAAAACCTTATCAACAAAGTTGTAGGTTAGCCATGTTTATTTTATGTTTTCATTGAATTCTATACGGACGGACGGCTTGCTTGTTTACATTTTTTTTGCATGCTTTTTGTTGTTGCTCAACTTTCTCACTTTTGCAGGATTTTATTTGCTGCTTTGGCTGCATTTCATTGATCGTCAGAAAAGTTATATTTTTGCGATTTTGTCTATTTCAATGGATCTATAGAAAAATCGTAGTTCTGTAACTTTTTAAATTCTGATTGGATCGAAATGCACCCGAGGACAAAATTGTAGATAATTTTATCACCTTTTAAATGGCATCAAAAATTATTTTTTAACTATATTTATTCATTTTTTTTACTAAAATTTTTTTGCTTGGTTTTTGTTCTTGCTCAACTTTTTCAGTTTTGCAGATTTTTTATTTACTTCTTTGGCTGCATTTCATTGATCGCCAGAAATTTTATATATTTGCAATTTTGTCTATCTCAATGAAGATATAGAAAAATCGCTGTAACATTTTTAATTCTGATTGGATTGAAATGCACCCAAGGACATAATTACAAATAATTTTGTCACCTTTAAAATGACATCAAAAATTATTTTTTTATTATTCATTGAGCGTCAGAAAAGTTGTATTTATGCGATCTTGTCTGTTTCAAATGATGAAGTCATAGACAAATCGCTGTAACTTTTTTTATTCTGATCAAGAACAAGGACAAAATTATAGAAAATTTTAGTATCTTTAAAATGCCATCTAAATTATTTTTTACTGAATTTATTAATTTTGTTTTACTTTGCTGCTGTATTTGCCTTTTTTCCACTAAAATATGCGATACAAATATTTAAACAAATTAAATTTACCTTGTTTGTTGTTGCAAATAAACTATATGTATATCAATTACACTATAAAGTACAAGAAAAAATATTTTTAAATTATGACCTCAAAATCCATTAAGTTTGATATAAATTTTCAGACTAAATTTTATTTAAAATATTTTGTAATTAAAAAAAAAAATTCAAAACAGATCTTATTTTAAATAAAAAATTTCTTGCAACAAAAAAAATTGTAAAAAAATTAAAAGTTAACAAAACGAAATACAATAACAAAAAGATAAAATTAATAATAAGAGCGTAATTTTGTTATTGCTTTATAAATAAACTAAAAGCTAATTAATAAAATAAACAACATTAAAAATACGTTTTAAGTAAAACGCAATAACGAAAAATTTATTCAAAAATAATAATAAATAATAAATTAAAAAGTTCCATTTTGTAAAAATTAAAAGAAAACTAACTAAAAATGAAAGTTAAAATAAAGCAATGAAAATAAAATTTAAAAATTAAAAAGTGCCAAAAGGCAAAAGTGTCAAATAAAATAATAATAATTAATTTAATAATTAAAATTAAATGAAAATATTATATAAAATAAAATAAAATGTTTTGATTATTTTTTCAAATTTAAATTTTCTATTAATTAATTTTACAATTTTTGTTTAATTGTAGTTATTATTTCATTTTTTTTTTAATTTTGTTTCATACTTTTAAGATATTAAACTGTTGAAAGTATTAAACAAATTGGAGAAAGAGTTAGAAACTTTTAATTACATTTTTTATTATTTTCAGTGTTTTTGAATGTTAACATTGAAAATAAAATAAACTGTTTTGATTATTTTGTTAGTTTAATTTAATTTATTTTATTTATTATTTAATTAATTTTATAATTATTAGCATTATTTAATAATTTAATGGATGGATTTATTATTAATTAAGATTTATTAGATTTTAGAGATATATTAATGTATCGAATCAAATAGTAATTTTAAATATATATAAACTTTAACCGAAAACATTAAAAAAAAACTAAAAATAATAGAAAATTGTAATTACAAAATTTTATTTAATTACAAATTTCAAAATATTTCTCCAATTTGTTTAATACTTTCAACAGTTTAATATATTAAAAGTATGAAACAAAATTAAAAAAAAAAGAAATAATAACTACAATTAAACAAAAATTGTAAAATTAATTAATAGAAAATTTAAATTTGAAAAAATAATCAAAACATTTTATTTTATTTTATATAATATTTTCATTTAATTTTAATTATTAAATTAATTATTATTATTTTATTTGACACTTTTGCCTTTTGGCACTTTTTAATTTTTAAATTTTATTTTCATTGCTTTATTTTAACTTTCATTTTTAGTTAGTTTTCTTTTAATTTTTACAAAATGGAACTTTTTAATTTATTATTTATTATTATTTTTGAATAAATTTTTCGTTATTGCGTTTTACTTAAAACGTATTTTTAATGTTGTTTATTTTATTAATTAGCTTTTAGTTTATTTATAAAGCAATAACAAAATTACGCTCTTATTATTAATTTTATCTTTTTGTTATTGTATTTCGTTTTGTTAACTTTTAATTTTTTTACAATTTTTTTTGTTGCAAGAAATTTTTTATTTAAAATAAGATCTGTTTTGAATTTTTTTTTTTAATTACAAAATATTTTAAATAAAATTTAGTCTGAAAATTTATATCAAACTTAATGGATTTTGAGGTCATAATTTAAAAATATTTTTTCTTGTACTTTATAGTGTAATTGATATACATATAGTTTATTTGCAACAACAAACAAGGTAAATTTAATTTGTTTAAATATTTGTATCGCATATTTTAGTGGAAAAAAGGCAAATACAGCAGCAAAGTAAAACAAAATTAATAAATTCAGTAAAAAATAATTTAGATGGCATTTTAAAGATACTAAAATTTTCTATAATTTTGTCCTTGTTCTTGATCAGAATAAAAAAAGTTACAGCGATTTGTCTATGACTTCATCATTTGAAACAGACAAGATCGCATAAATACAACTTTTCTGACGCTCAATGAATAATAAAAAAATAATTTTTGATGTCATTTTAAAGGTGACAAAATTATTTGTAATTATGTCCTTGGGTGCATTTCAATCCAATCAGAATTAAAAATGTTACAGCGATTTTTCTATATCTTCATTGAGATAGACAAAATTGCAAATATATAAAATTTCTGGCGATCAATGAAATGCAGCCAAAGAAGTAAATAAAAAATCTGCAAAACTGAAAAAGTTGAGCAAGAACAAAAACCAAGCAAAAAAATTTTAGTAAAAAAAATGAATAAATATAGTTAAAAAATAATTTTTGATGCCATTTAAAAGGTGATAAAATTATCTACAATTTTGTCCTCGGGTGCATTTCGATCCAATCAGAATTTAAAAAGTTACAGAACTACGATTTTTCTATAGATCCATTGAAATAGACAAAATCGCAAAAATATAACTTTTCTGACGATCAATGAAATGCAGCCAAAGCAGCAAATAAAATCCTGCAAAAGTGAGAAAGTTGAGCAACAACAAAAAGCATGCAAAAAAAATGTAAACAAGCAAGCCGTCCGTCCGTATAGAATTCAATGAAAACATAAAATAAACATGGCTAACCTACAACTTTGTTGATAAGGTTTTGTAGTTCTGGAGTCTATCAACAAAATCCAGCAACATAAGTTTATGATCAGCCCTGCTTTTTTGTTTCACGTTCTCATATTTTTCCAGGTCCCAATGTTTGCGGGCTAAACTTCGAGAGGAACGTTTCGATTCATTCTTATGCAAAGTCTATAGAATATATAGTCTCTGTACAAATAAACATTTTATTGACGGCTTAAGACTTTGAATATACTTCGGTTCGGACGTGGGGGTATTTTAACTTCGGCCCAGTCGAAGATCATTTCTTACTAGTTTCTAATATCATCGTCAGGTTTTACAGCATTTATTTTGGTATTTTCCTTAACAATACGTCCAATCTTCTGCTCCAAATGTTTGTGTTAGAATCTTTTACGTCCTCTTCCTCCTGGTGAAGTCTCGTACATTCCGGCTTGTTTAAAGTTTTCAATCACATATCGAATTGAAGAACGAGTTCGGGAGATAGTATTCGATATCTCTCCCAAAAAGATATCGTTATGCAATGAAATTATCAACATATTTATGTCCACTGGAATTTTCTTATGATTGTTACTCATGATGTTTATTTAAAAGTGCACACAACGAACAATGAAGAGTTCTTTCTATAAAAAATGTCTCTAAATAAATAACGGAACTTAAAAAAACTATATACGAACAAAAACGGAGATGGTCTCTTGGTGTACGGGCAATTAATTGTGTTTCTTTACAGAAGGATCGATTGTAAATTTTTAACCAAAAACAAAAATCATTAGTAAAGGGTGTATCAGTAAGAGTAAACTTTTTTATTTTAAAATAAAAACGCATCTTTTTTTTTGAGAGAGTTGTGATTTTTTTATTGAACTGTTAAAAAGACATGTTCCGATTAAGTATGGAATAAAATATCCGACAAATGGCCCTGATGACAGACCATTACTCGATTACTTTTTCACAGAGATGTGGCTGTATCTCACCCTTGACGCGTTGGATCTCGGATTTGAGCTCAGGAATTGTTTCTGGTTTGTTCGCATAAACCTGTGATTTCAGAAAACCCCAATGAAAAAATCGCACGGTATTAAATCGCATGTTCTTGGTGGCCAGTTGACATCAGAATTTATTGATATAATTTGTTCTGGAAATCGTTCCTGCAATAAATCGACTGTTTCACGCGCGGTGTGGCAGGTGGCGCCGTCTTGCTGAAACCACATGTCGTCCAGGTCAATGCCGTCCAGTTGAGGCCAGAAGAACTCTGTTATCATGTTCCTGTAACGAATGCCGTTCAGTCACTGTAATTTCGGCCTCATCTTCAAAAAAGTAAGGCCCAATCACGCCGCCTGACCAAAATCCGCACCAGACAGTTTCTCTTTGTGAATGCATTTGTTTCTCATGAATTGCATGAGGATTTTCTGAGCCCCAAATTCGACAATTTTGTTTATTAACGAAGTCATTCAGATGGAAATGCGCTTCATCGGAGAAGATGACTTTTTTGGAAAAATTGGCATTGACTTCACTTTGCTTTATTACCCATTCAATGAATTGCCGGCGTTTACCATGGTCTGCTGGTTTAAATTCCTGAGTAAGCAGAATTTTTTACGCATGAAGGTGGAAATCTTTTGTCACAATCCGCTGCATAGTGCTTCGTGAAATTTGAAGTTGTTGAGAACGATGCCGAACTGATGTTGTCGGATTTTCGGCGAAACTCTTGCTTACAGAAGCAATATTTTCAAGAGACCGACCGGTACGTTGACGCACAGTAGTCTTACTGTCCATAACCGAGTCAGTTTCTTCAAATTTTTTGACCACTCTTCGAATGGTTGACACATTAGGTGCACTTTCTCTACTGAAAATTGTTTGAAGTTTGCGAGCGGTCTCAGCATAAATTTCCAAATTTTTGTAATAACTTTTCACAATTATAACGCGTTGTTCTTTCGTAAAGCGCTCTATTTTTAATAATTGGAATAAACATACGTTCCAACTGCCAAATTTCAGAGTTGCCACTTGCACAAAAAAAATACTACTAAATGTAAAAAGTGCACTCTTACTGAGACACCCTTTATTATGACAACTGTTGTTATTTCATTCGCACAGTCCGGTTGAATTTTGAACAGAAGTGATATCTGCATATAATACACTTAGACCCCTTTTACATTGAACAAGCGTTGACGGTCAACTTTTGCTAGAGAGGGTAAGTTAAAACGGGAATAGCAAAGAATTGACGTCAATTCGTGATCAATGTAAAAGGGGTATAAGTATGAACGCAAGTCACATAGAACCAATGCTTTGCTGTCATATTTATATGGTTTCGGCGGGATATACTGCGTAAACGGCGATTTTCACGATGCGTGCAATCAATTGTTCGTCTACAGTTCCACATTAATAAGTTTTTCTTTTTCTATTTTCAGCTAGATGAGACCCAGACTTCCCCACTTCAGCGCATAGACTTCTTAGATGTAACGAGCAGTAACCAAAAACCAACAACTCAGCAGCAACATCAACAAGCTGACAATGAAGCCGAGATATACGGTCGCTGCTGGGCTATACAGTACAAGGACCTTAGCGCTGAACAAAAGATATACGCCAAAAAGGCAATTGAGGATATTTTCTTCGAAGCCAAATTGGGCACCCTGCATAGGAATTCGGTTAAAATCAATGAGAATGCAAAAGTGGAACGCAGCTTACGTCCTTATAATGATTAATTTAACAAAGAAAACAAAACAAATGTTGGTGCATTTTAATAAATAATTTTAAAGAAATTTTGTTTTTAAAGCATAAAAGACTAAAGTCTATTAAAGACCACAATTATTCAATATAAAACCATTTCAATTAATTCTTCGTTACCAAAGATCCAATTAAAAATACTTCATCTCTAACTGCCTCGATACTTTTGCTCCAACTTAATGTAAGCTACTTCAGGAAAAAAAAGAAGAAGAAAATAACGACCATTGATAATTTCTCAACATGGCGATGACTTCAAGCTATGTGTACCTCATCATATGTTCCAAGAAAAAGAGGTCGACTCTTCAACTTTTGCAAAGTTGAATTTATAAATTTTATTTATTTATTTTTTTTTTTTGGTTTTTTGTAGTATTTATTCAAGAAACTGCAGCGTGTGTTGTCTGTCTCTACAAGATTTTACAACAAACAATAGAAATAAAAACAAAAACAAAATTATAGTGAGGTAGGTAGTGATAAAAAGTATAGCACAGAATAGACGCCATGACAGTGAGAGAGAGTGAAAGGAAAGCCAAATTGATAGACAGACAGAGAGACAGAATTTTAAACGTAGCGATTTAGAGGATGACAGACAGAACGGAAGATGGATAGACAGCTAGCAAGATAGAAAGAAACACAGCCAGGCAGACTAACAAACAGGCCAGCAGACGGAAAGACAGACAGACAGGTTGGCTGACTGCTAGAGACACATTTCCCTGCAGAGCAGTATTAGGACGACAGACAGCTGTTGGAGTGACAGTTCAAATGACAGCAAAAGCAGCAACAACAAATTCAAACTTTTTCTTAACTGTTTTCAAAGCTTCGCTTCATATTTTTTTTTTTTTTAATATTTTTGTAATTTTTTTCGTGTGAGTGTTTTTAGATTTTTTGCAGCATGTGCGTGGGCACTTTTTTGAGGTTATGTATTAAGTTTTTTTTTAAATTCTTGCCTTATTCTTGCGGACAAAACTAGCCCGCAACATACCTGTTTGTTGAAGCTGATTTGTATTTTTTGTGTTTTATATTTGACTACCCTGCAGTTCGATTGGTGTGGCAGCCATGCCATTGACATGCCATTTCCCAAGCCTTTGCAGGTACGCTCTTTCCCATACCACAAATAATTAAGCTAAGGGAAAATTATTAATACTCTCAAATGTTGAATGAGCATTTTTTTGTTTATACCACGCGACAAATTACACAAACAACAAAGTGTATTGGCGGTAGAATTCTCTCTGGTTTGTAGCACTGACAGTGTCGCGTCATATAACGTTAAATTTCTAAACGTTCGCGTCAATTATTGTTTCATTTTAAAGCAAACATGTCCGTGGCCCTTCATACAAATGTTTTTCTATCTTAATTTTGTCTTTGCTATCAGCCAAATTCAAAGAAGGCCTGCAAAAAACAACAACATAAACCGCACTCGTTCAGTGTTCAGCACATTTTACAGCGAACTTTACAAAAACAAATGCATGCAAAGCCAAAATAAAAAACGCACATTCGATGCTGAAGCTGATTGTCCCGTTACTTGTGTGTCGAGTAATTTTTCATGCAAGCATTGTAATTGTAATGGAAATTAAGACTTGTAGCAGGCACTGGCAGTGTACTTCATGATATATAATTTTATTGCATTGTAATTGTTTTTTTTTTTTTGTCAAATTTTTTTATTTTTTTTTTTTAGATATTGGCCTGCGCTTAAAATTTCTTGGGCCCCACTGTTTTAAAGTGTCATTGTGCACGAGTGCATTAAATTTGAAAAATAAAAATGAAAAGAAAATATTGAAAAATAATTAATACAAAGACAACTAAATATAAATAAAAAATATACATTTTAATCAGTTAAATCAGTAACAATTCAAAGCAAATTTAGAATTCGCATACCTCTTGCGGCAAGGGAGTTCGTATGCCCATTGGGACAGGAGATTTTTAATGCTCGTGATAATACACGTTGGGTCCGTTCGCCCCTGTCAATAACATCGCTGTGTTAAAAGGACGTGTAAAATACATTGTGAGTGGATAGGCAAAGAGCATGCTACTACTGTGGGTATGTGAATTCGCATGCCAAGTAGTAGGTCTGACGAACTACAGGGTAGCATCACGAGGATGTCTATGACATAAACATACCAACCGACTTACATACACAGGGTTATCCATTGTCTCCTTCGGAAATTAAAAAAAGAAAACAACTTAAAATGCAAATTTCGTTGAAATTTTTATTTCCTTATAATGTTTGGATTTTGCCATTATATGGTTGTGGAATACAATATCATTAAAATGTCCTCGAGGAAAGTTTTTACTAGCTCGGTCATGACTTGACGAGTTGGGTTTTAATTGCTCAAGAGCTTAAGGTTTATTCAAGTAAACACGATCTTTTATGTAGCCCCATAAAAAAAAGTCCAGAGTCTTCAAATCGCACTATATCGGAGGCCAATTGATACCGCCAAATCTCGAAATAAGTCGACCTGGGAATTTCTGTTGCAACAAAACCCTAATTGGTGGTGTTGTGTGGCTTGTGACCCCATCTTGTGGAAGCTACATATCGTTCAGATCTATATCTGCAATTTCAGGCCAAAAATAATCGGTTAGCATACGGCCACAGAGTTCAGAATTAACTGACTCAGAATTGCTCCTTGAACGTTTTCAAAAAAAATACGCACCAGTGACACCACCAGACCATAATGCATACCAGACAGCCACTTCTTGCGAATGCAATGGCTTCTCCACAACCGCTTGCGGATTTTCAGATACGGCAATTTTGCAAAAACAAAAATCAACAATTTTACAATTTTAACGCGTTGTTCAGTAGTAGAATGTAACTGTGGAATGGCAGACTTCATCTACTCAAAAACTAGTTTGAATGACATGAAAATTTGATAACTGTCAAATGCCAGGTTTGCACTTTCCAAACCCTGAAATGGATAACACTTTATAATGCTCATACATATATCTAAAAAAAATTTCATTTATTTTTTGTTTTCAGATGAACTATTCGACTGATATCTTACTCTCCACAAATTTAAGGTCTTTTCCGCCGTTGCACTTTTCTACCTTATCGACGAATATATTTCGACCAAAATGTCAGGGATAAATCTTGAATAGTTATACTTTAATAATGTAAAAAAAATGTTGGCCTAAATTAAAATACAGCTTTAAAAAAATAATAATTAGAAATATTTTAAAAAGGTGCCTTTAACTTTTTCGAATAACTCCCGGAGGTCCTCAAAAATAATATATCAAGTTAAGGCTGGATTTTTTTTTCTCACGATAAAAAAAGTCAGTTCATGATGCCATGTGGTCGCGGAGAGCGCCGTTCCAAAATCGGAAATGCAAGAACGGCGTTGCATAGAAATTTAACTCTATTAGCAAGTGTCCTAAAAAATGTCATACGAGGATTTATTTTTTTAAGTTCTGTGGCTTTGTTGTTTTTAATCCGAGTTATATATAGCTTTTAAGACTTCATTATAAATAAGGGGTCGTTCATAAATTACGTGACCGATTTTCAACTTTTTTACCCCCCTCCCCCTCCGTTACTCTTTGTAATGCATTTCAAAACCTCTCCCCTCCCCACCCCATAAAGTTACGAAGTGTATGAAATAAAAAAATTAATTTAAAACCCCTATCGTAATTATCGTAATAAACATTTTAAACCCCCCCCCCTAACGGAAGAAAATATAAAGGTAACGGTTCTCAAAGTATAAAAGAAAGTATTCACTGATTTTCACTGAATTTAAAACTAAAGTTCAATTCTTAAAGTGCAGGTAACGCAAATAACGATTATCGCTATCAATCAGAATATATTTTTTCAATTCTAATTAAAAATCAATCATTGGCCGATATTTTTTCGATCAGATTAAACAAATTTTTTTTTATCGAAATTATAGTGTCAGTAAATCGCCATCAAATTGAGTTGAGAAAATTTTTCTGCTAATTTTTAAACTAATTCTATTAATATCTCAACAAAATATTACATGTTTTCCAAAATATCCAAAATATTTCCTTGTATAAAAAAAAAAAAAAAAAAAATATATATATATATATGTATTAGGCCGGGTCGATTTGTGGGGAGGCAAAAAAATCGCCCATTGCTCTGTGAAAATCGTATGCTAGGGATCAAAATAAGAAACTTTGCCGAAGGAACCATACCTCTAAAACGAATTCTGATGTCCCCCAATTTGGGTCGAACTTTTGGGTAGGGGCAAATTTTGAAAAATCCCACTTTGACCCATTTAGAGTGCTCCAATCGAGTCCAAATGTATGACCCACCCCACTAACTTTGGAGGCCCGACCCACCCATGCCAGTGGCACACCCCCTGGAACCCCCCTGTGGGGTTCCCCATACAAACATTTCAAAAAATCGCCAGTTTTGGCACTTTACATGAAAAAATCAAGGAAATGGCTATGTTTTTTTTCTTTTTGGAGTTTTTTTCTCTTTAGAAATTTATTCAACCCTTTTAAAAAATGAAGGTATCACTGTGACACAATAGCAAATCGGAAAATTGCTTGTGTGCGTTTTTTAAGGCACCACAAGACACAGCTGCATGTCGTAAACTTACTGTAGTTTTTTTATAGCAACTACTTAAGAAATGAAGGTTGTTTTTACAACCCTTTTTGTGGGTATTTTATGGCACCTTCTTAAGAAATGCGCGTTTTATGCAACCATTTTAACAATTAAGGTATCACTGGAATGCACCGCAACCAGGGACATCAGAATTCGTTTAGAGGTACGGTTCCTTCGGCGAAGTTTCTTATTTTGATCCCTAGAATACGATTTTCACAGAGCATTGAGCGATTTTTAAATCGACCCGCCCTAATATGTATATATTCAAATCCTTCTCCTAAGCCTTGTCTTTGTCCTTATTCAAATCCTTGACCTAATCCTAAACAGTTTTACTTGTAATTATTGATTTGATTCAAATTTTAATCGATATTTAAAATATAATTTTAAAATTTTTATTTCTGATCTGAAAAATTGATCCAAAAAAATAACGATTAAAGAATAACTTCCATTTCTGATCGAAAAAAATAACGATAAAATAATAATTTTTAGAAAAATATAACAATAACTAAATAAAATCATTTTAATTTCTGATCGAATAAACAACGATAAAAAATAATTGTTATCTGCAGGGTGTCCCAGACTTAGAGGACAATCAAGCGGGAGGTGATATCTCGTGATGACAAGCAAAAAAATTGTATGGGAAAATTATCCAAGGAAAGTAAGAACGTCATAAAATATACTAAAATATTTCGGGTTTTTTCGAGAAAATCGCCCTAAAAGTTGAATTTTTAAGAAAAAACTAATTTTTTGTCTTTAGGTGCACATTACTTTTTTAGTTATGACTTTAGCAAAACTTTTGTACTAATAACTTGAAGGACATTCAATTTTCTTTTCAAAAAGTTATCAAGTTTGATAATCGTTGATGAGATATGGAAGTTATTGATTAAAACATAATGACACCTATTTTGTTTTGCTCCTAACTTCCTAGGGGGGCGTTTGCGACCATTTTTGCGTTTGCGATTTTGTGCTCGTCTCATTGCTAGGAATTATGATTGTCCTCTAAGTCTGGGACACCCTGTATAGTCGAAAAAAAGAATCGATCATAAATAATTGGTTAAGTCGTTTTCAATCTTAAAAATCATGTCAAAAACGGAATTTCTGACTCACCGGCTTCATATTGCTACATTTAAAATTATTTTACATCTTTTTATATATGATCTTTTGATCTAAAAATTAAAAAATATTCGTTATTTTCCATCCCTGATAAAAACCGGGTTTTTATAGGATTAATAAGAAATGATTGAGATTTTTTTAAGCAAATTCTAGAAACATTGCTGCACTGTGTTTTGTTTAATTTAGGGTCAGAAGACCCCTTAACATATTGAAATTAAATAAATATTTTTTTTTATCTCAACATAAATAAACTCATACTTAAATAAATAAACATTTGTTATTTATATTTTTTATATAGGGTGTTTTTTTAGAGGTATAGAACTTCGAATTGAAATAAAACACAAGAAAATCGTTTTAATGTCCATCAATTTGGCTTTATTGAAAGGATAATTTTATGCCATTAATGTTTAAATATGATTTCGGGCATGTGGCCGCCGCGGCTGGCTCGAATAAAGCCAATTCTACAGGTCCAATTTTCAACCACTTTTTCGAGCATATGGGGCCGTATGTCGGCAATAACGCCACAAATGTTGGCCTCCAAGTCCCCTAACGTTTCTGGTTTGTTGGCGTAGACGAGCGACTTCACATATCCCCAAAGAAAATAATCCAATGGTGTCAAATCACACGATCTTGGTGGCCAATTGACAGGTCCATTCCGCGAAATTATGCGCTCGTCGAATGTTTCCTTCAATAAATCGATTGTGACGTGCGCTGTGTGGCATGTAGCGCCGTCTTGTTGAAACCACAACTCATCCACATTCATGCCATCCAATTCGGGAACAAAATAGACGGTTATCATGGCTCTATACCGGTCTCCATTAACGTTAACTGACTCTCCAGCATTATTTCGGAAGAAGTATGGCCCAATGACTCCACCAGCCCATAGAGCACACCAAAGAGTCAGTTTTTGTGGATGTAATGGCGTCTCAAGGATCTCATGTGGATTCTCTTCACTCCAAATGCGGCAATTTTGCTTGTTGACGTAGCCATTCAACCAAAAATGAGCCTCATCACTGAACAAAATTTTGCGATGAAAATCAGCATCGAGATCAATCTCATTTTCGGCCCATTTGCAAGCGTTGTTCTTTTGTCAACCTGTTCATGATGAAATGGCAAACCAAACTGAACATAAATGACATTAGAGTTGCCAGATTTGACCACAAAATGCCAGTTTTATCTCTATTCGAAAAACAAACCCCTAAAAAAAACACCCTACATTTTGTTTCCAATTTTCATTGCGCGCTTAGCAACTTCTCTTTTTTCCAGTACTTAATGTTATTCGTTTATTTTGTTGTTTTAGCTATTTTCTTTTTTGTTGTTTTTGTTGCTGCTGTTGTTGTAATGCTGGTATAAATTGTCTTGTTTTATTATTGTTTGGTTCTCGTTTTTTGTTATTGCAAAATGAGCGCAATTTAATATGCGCAAACATACAAACTTACATTCTTTCATACAAATAAACATACATGTATCCTACTAAGCTACACTCACAGAAAAATGTTAAAACAGTGCTTGTTGTTCGTGCAATAAGCTTACCTACAACAGAAGCATGGAAGACTTTTCCAAACATCGCAGTGTGCCATACGAATCTGTTTCGAATTGGAGATGGCCTTACTTCTTCGTATATATTATCCGCTTTCGGATCCGAAACTGATCCGTTTTCGTATGGAATTGCTCTCAAAAACGCGAATGGCTTTTTCACCTTTTTCAGATTCGTCTCGAAACGGACTTAATTTTTTCGATTCGATACGATCACTTTTTTTAATAATGCGAATTCGAGACCGACTCGTTTTTTTTTTTAATAGGCATTCAAATGTAAAGTTTATGCTAAATTGAAAATATTTGATTTTTAAACCCCCACGTTTAAAAAACGTAAATGGGGGTATATTAATTTTGTCACTCCGTTTGTAACGCCCATAAGGAGGCGTGGTAGGTATAGAAAAATATATATATTATTGATCAGCATCACCACCCGAGTTGATTTAGCCATGTCCGTCTGTCTGTCCGTCTGTCCGTCTGTCGTCACGATTACAGCCGTAATTTTCAAGCTATCATCACGAAATTCAATATTTAAGCTTTTATCTAAAAAACTAAGGTCAAGTTCGAAAATGAGCCAAATCGGATGAAAACCACGCCTACCTCCCATACAAAGTGCCTTTATCAACACGGTAAAATCTCTTAGAATTCCACAAAAATTAATATATGGACTTGAAATTTTGCATATGAGCTCCGATATTTAAAGTGCACTCTAAGTATGAAATTCAACCAAATCGGATAAAAACCACGCCTCCTCCCATACAAAGTGACTTCATCAAAAAGGTAAAATCTCTTTAAATTCCACAAAAAATAATATATGAACTTGAAATTTTGCTTATTAACTTTGATATATGTATAACATGCACTTTGTGTATAAAATTCAACCAAATCGAGTGAAAACCACACCCACCCCCCATACAAAGTGATTTTATTAAAAATGAAAGCGAATATTTTCTGTTAAAACTATGTAGGTATAACAAAAATGTTTTATACAAATAAACATTTTATTGACGGCTTAAGACTTTGAATATACTTCGGTTCGGACGTGGGGGTATTTTAACTTCGGCCCAGTCGAAGATCATTTCTTACTAAGTAGTTTATTGTTATTTTAGTTTAAATGAAATATGAATATGAATTATGAAATGAATACAAAAAATAATAAAGATTTAAAAAAATAAGAATCAGATTATGATTTTTTTTTAAATATCGATTTTCCTCTTCTTGGTAATGCGATCATGCGCATAGTGAAGGAATTTTTATTTTATTTTAAAATAAAAATAATTACAGAATTATATTTCATATCCCTGATCCATTGAATATAAAATAACATAATATATTCGATAAAAACTTGAAAACTGCCTTTTATGTAACGTTATAACTCATAGTTTTGACGGATTTGTAAGGTGTTCGAAACGGGTGCGTCGAAACATAAATGAGCAAATTCTGCGCTAACGGACTAGTAACGGATTCGAAATGGATCCGAATACGTTTTTATGCACAATGGGATGCTTCGAAAACACTTATCTACATGAGAAGTTTACAAGTAGTGTTGTAAAATTATATCGATGTGAAAACTGTGTAAGCTTTTTATAGTAATATTTAATTGGAATAAGTTTACTTTAAGTTTAATTAACCCTCTGCGACTGACGTGCCCTAATTTTAACAATTCTTTCAAAATGCATAGTACTCTTAATTTTTATGTTATAGCAACATTGCCCAGTGGCCTTTAACACAACTTTTGGTTTGATTAAAGAAGATACTGAATCAACAAGTAGACGATTTCTGCACTTTGTTTTGATTAAATTTTGGATCGAAAATATTCTTTCAACATTTTGCTGAGGAATGTGAAATTGGGGAAATCTCCTGTGTAATTCTGATAATGTTTCAAGAAAATTGGTTCATTGAATTCATTTGTAATAGCTCTCACTTTTTTCCAAAATACACATGTAGAAAAAGCTTTAAGACTTTGAATGCGTTTGAATGTGTTGTAAAAAAATGCGCAAAAAAAGGCACTGAAAACTTTATGGAATTTAAAAAAAAATCAAATAAAGTCGATAGGAAGATCAAATGTATGAGATTGTACTAAAAATGTCTTCGTGGTACTTACGTACTTTTTATAATAAAATTGTACTGAAAAAGTACAATTGTACTGAAAAATCCAAGGCTGACCTGTATATTCAAAATTCGTTTTATATTCCTAATTTCATTACTAAAATTTTAAAGTTAAGAGTATGGATTATTGTTTTAAAATTAATAATATATTCATTAAAAAGGTATATAAAGTTAAACAACATTTGTGAAGTGACTGTTCAAAACTGGTTATTTACACTATAAAGAAATGTTCAGAAAACTACAAAAACTGAGACACCAAAGTACAAAAATAAATTGAAATATGTAAATATGGGGTTGCATTTATATAAGATAGCTTAGCCGATATAAAAATAAAAATTTTTTTAAAAGTTCTGCCTCCATCAAATGAGACCAGACTAAAATCCGTAAATAGTCAGTTTCGATCAAACCTTTGAGACATTTTTTTCAGTCCAAATTTGTAAATAGCTACTCTTGATGAAACTTAAAGCAAAAAAGGAATATTGAACGAAATTAAATACACTTATATTTTGTAAAAATAGTCATTAATTTGGAGAATTATATGGGAAAAATCTTTACTTTGATTGTACCAATATCTGGCTTTACCAAAGTAAATGTACTGTTTTGATTGAGTATAAACTTTTTCTTTCGAATTCACAAAGTAAATAGTTTTTTTAAACATTTGTAACGTTCCCAATGAAAATAAATATATTTGCTATTGTAAATAGTCTGTTTTGATCGATCAGGGTCATGTTGGGCCTTTTTTCATATTCAATTTTCAAATTTTTCAAAAATTTAAACATTAATCAGGATTAACCCTTCGAATCCAATGCTATCTCGAAAATTTCCAAAACTGTAAATAGCTACTTTTGAACATTCACTCCTCATTTATTGATTTATATGATATAAATAATTTTTCCAAAGCTTAGACATACATATAGAAAACGTTAAAAAACTTATATAATATATAAGTTTATATATTATATAATTATTATTTTATATTTATATATTATATATTATATAATAAAATTATATATCTGTGGCAATAAGACAGAGTAGCTTAAGTTCAAAAATATAGTTGTGAGTTATTTACATTTTTAAAAATCATTTTTCTCATTTTTATATGTAAAATTTGTGTATGGTCATTAGAAAAATCGGCATAGCTTTCTTTTTAAGAGTCGGATTTAAACAAGGGTAGGACACAATTGTGCACCTTGAAATGGTTAATAATAATATGTAGAATTTCAGTTTTTCGCTTATGTCGACTTAAGCTACTCTGTCATATTGCCACAGAATATTTATTAAAGTTAACACTTATGGTAATCAGACTAAAAAAAAGATCCATTCATTGGTTCAATTAAAGGATGTGTAACCTCAAAATCACAATTTTTTTCTTGCAATCTTCAGAAAGTAGCTTAGAGCATTGACTCTAGTGACTCATTTTTTTT
This sequence comes from Pherbina coryleti, assembly GCA_943735915.1. NCBI lineage: Eukaryota > Metazoa > Arthropoda > Insecta > Diptera > Sciomyzidae > Pherbina > Pherbina coryleti. The sequence goes on from OX030951.1 coordinate 118,562,508, forward strand.
TTTGGTTGAACAAATAGAGCATAGTTTTCTTCCACTTTGTGGAATCGATTGAGTTGTTGGTGGTGGAGGGGGACGATGTTTACCTAAAACTCCACTGACAGTCATCCGCAGTTCTCTTGGCAATATTTCGTTGTAAACGCGATCTTTTATATTTAGCCTCAGAAAATATAAACCAAAGGAGTTAAATTGAACGATCTTGGTGGTCAATTGACTGATCCATTTCGAGAAATAATGCGTACCACTTATGTTTCTATCATTAAGACGATCGTTTGACGCGTTGTTTGCAAGTGGCGCCATCCCATAGGATAATCATGTCTTCAATACTTAATAGGCAATTATTGCTCAATAGCGCTCGCCATTGACCGTAATGTTCTCGCAGCGGCCCACTAAGCGTACTAAACAGTTTTTTTTTTGTGAACATCACGGTGGAGATCAGTGAGAATCTCTTTTTTATCTTTTTGGCATTAAGCCAAAAATGAGCCTCATCTCTGAACAGAATATTGCAATAGAGCAGTGGGTTGACTTCCACACTCAGAAAAAAGTACATACTGCTTTTAAGTCCACGGTGAACTTAATGGGAGTAAACAAGATTTTCTTTGCTTCAAGTTAAAACGACCTTCTTTGTAGGAAAGTGTCCGTCTACGTAAGAATATAGTTCTTTATTTCAAGTTAGTTAAAAAATAGGACATCCTTGAAAAACGGTTAAAAATTTCCTTGTTCAAAGTAAATTATAATGCTATCTCTTTTTCCCCAATTACAATTCGATTAAGCAGACTCATATCACATTCGACTGATTTCGGAATGCTCACGATCTGCTGATTCATGGGACGGTATTGCCAGCACGCAAAAATATCGATGAATATTTATTTGTTGCGCCAGTGTAAAATATGCCACGTAACATGTAAGAGATGTAAGTAATTTTTTAACATTTGAGTTTCAACAAATAGTTATGTCGAGCAGTACGACGCAGAGTTTAGTTTTGGACTCGTACTTAATGGAGTTTCTTTTTCTATGGATTAAACTTAAAAAATGCAATATGTTATGTTATGTTTGGTTTCCATTTGTCGTAATATCCCCTTTCCATTAATGAAATATCTTCATCTCCTACAGTTCTACATTCTAACCACACACTGCTCTTAGATTTTTAGGTAAAAAGTTAAAATGAGAATCTATTTCTATGCCCATTCATGGAGAGCACAATATTTATCGTCATGGCACACTGAAAATTCGAAATACTGTAGATAACAATTGTTGACCAAAAAATTTATAAATTTTTTCTCTAGCTTGTAAATGAAAGTTCTAGAACTAGGACTAGGACTAGGTCTTATTACAAGTTCCCAACATGTTATTTGATGAATCCATCTAAAAGAGAAAAAACAATAATTATTTTCAACATAACTCAATTGAATGTCACTTTTATAGAAAAACTTGGGTGCTCTAACAAAAACTCTTGAATTTTTTAATGGCAATTTGACAATGTATTGGGATTTACCCAATAGAAAACAAACAGTAACTATTATTTCCAAGGTAATTCATTTAACAAACAATGTTCTCAACGATTCTCTCTAAAAGTGTAAATTCTTAGTTTAGTTTAGTTTATTTAAAAAAGTCTTTAGATACAGACATCCTAACAGACTACAATTCTAAAAAAAATTCGTAGCAAAAATATAATAAACAATGTTAATTATAAGTAACGTTAATTATAATACAATTATGTTAAGAAAATATTATTAATTACATTTTTGATAATATATTTAGGACCATAAAGATCAAATTCGTGCGAAATACACAACTCATTAAAAAGAGCCAAAGCTCTCGTAATTGGCTCATTTAAAGCATAATTAGTTTTACAAGTTTTAAGATAAAACAGTTTAGAGTTTCGTAAATGTTAGTAGGCCGTGTGTTTTCAAATTTTTCAAATTTGTTTGTTGTAAATATGTTGTTTATGTGTAATGAAAGTCAATTTAGTACATGGCGATTCATTGATTTGCAAAACGCATTCAAGTGCAGAAGTGAGTTGAATTTTCGCAAAAAAATTATTTTAAAAATGTACGTTTTTCTAATGCGGGTGAATTTAGTTGTGTTTGGTGGACTGTTTTAAAAAAATTATTTTTTAGAAGGTAAGTGAATATATTTTAGCCTCGTATTAAAATTTTAGTGAAAACTTTTTAAAAAGAATGTTTTTTTCACCAAAAAATAATGACCGTTTGTAGACGGTTATTCCCACTTACGTGATATTTTTTGTATGCATTTCATAGTAAAAATATTCTGTTTTAGATAAATAAATTGTTAGAAATGAGTGCTCCATACCAAAATAAAAGGCACAATTTGAACAAGCTCTCCGAAGCTGAAATTCAGTTGTTTATGGACACAATGGAAATGGATATTTCCGATGAAAGTGATGGCGATTTTGAGAGTGATGACAGCATAATAGATGCGGATTTTTGCCTTGAAGATACTGGCCCCAACTTTACAGCAGAGGAACTTGACAATGAGGTTTCAGACTGTTTAGAACAGATGACCGAATCCAGTGATGTGTTTGAAAATCAAATAAATACTTCGTTTGATGTTAGTTCGCACGCTGATTCACCAAATTCGAGCAATTGTGTCATCAAAGATTCAATTTCATCGCCCTCATTCAGAAAACCATCAAAGCATTCATACTCCTTGCCCACAGTCAGAAATAACGATGTTGCATACAATTCCACAAATGGTGGATTCACTGAAGAAGGTTTGTATTCTGAAACCTGTTTTGCCGCCTAATTTTCGCGAATCTGTTGCGGAAAGTCTCTCCAAAGGCATCTATAGGAACAGCAAAGCGTTCCTCTACAGGCACTGGAACGAAAGCCAAAATACCACGCGATGGGGATCGATATGATGGGTATGGACATAGCCCTGGAATGTCTGATTCTAAGGGGAAAAAAAGATGCAAATTTTGCAAAAGCTCGGATACACAAATATTTTGCATGAAATGTGGACTGAATTTGTGCCTTACACCAGCTAAGAACTGCTTTCATGACTTTCACAAACCCACAAAATAATTTTTTTTTATTATATGTTATAACCATATGTATAATATTATTTTTTTACTTTTATTATTATTTACCTTAGTATATATTTACAAATATTGAATAAAATGTAACTTGAATTTGTGCCTCACGCGGGCGAAAAACTGCTTTTATGGCTTTATAATAAATCAATATAATTAGTTATTTCCTTTTAATAACTTTTTGTTAATTTTTCCACTTTTTGTTCACTTATAGTATATGTAATAAAAATGAGTCAATAAAATATTTTATGTTCGCAAGTGAAAAACTTTTACACTTTACTGGGAATAACCGTCTGTAGACGGTCATTTTGATTCTGCTCCTGGAGGATGAACCGTTGAAGGAAATGGAAAAACGAAGTCAGATTTGTAAAATTCATGACCAATTTACCCTAATATGAATTTTATGCCGATTTTTACCCAGCATTTCGATTTGGCCCGATAGAGGGTTAAAGAAGATTAAGACGGGGACCAAATAAAGGGGACCAATAAAAGGGGACCAAATAAAGGATGCGTATTCAAGCCTCTCAAACGCACTTAACAACATATTAAGAGTATGCGGATCAGAAAACTCCGAACTATTTCTACGTACAAAGGCCAATAAGGAGTAGCCTTAGGAATAAGAAAATTGACATGGTCAACAAATGTAAATTTAGAGTAAAAAATAACCGCTAGACCACGATATGTAGGAACTAATTGGATTTGTGAATTAGATAAAAAGTATGTGTTGGATAATGTATTCAACGTGAGCTTTGAAAGTGCTATGTTACATAAAAACATTTTGAGAAGTTTAACGCAAGGCCATTGATTTGGCTCCAGGTCACAATTTTTGAAATGTCCGCTGGCAGGTCAGCAATGTCAGTAGAGCAGGACATTTTCTTAAAGAGTTTAAGGTCATCCGCATAAAGTAAAAAAACGCGAGTTTAATATACACTTCGATATATCATTAATAAAAAGAATAAAAAACAAGGGTCCTAGGATGCTACCCTGAGGAACACATAAAAAAGTTATAAATTCAAAAGACTTTACATTGTTTATACTAACAAAACATGTTCTATCCTGCAAATAAGACTGAATCCATTTGAAAAAGGACGATGAAACCCTGTTTTCGATAATTTCAAGAGTAACAGATTATGGGAAACTCTGTCAAATGCTTTTGAGAAGTCTGTGTTAATCACATTAACTTGATGACCAAGCCCAAAAGAGGATACACAGTACTCAGAAAAAATAGTTAAATTTATCACCATTGACCAACCAGCAACAATTCCATGCTGTTCAGGGCAAATGTAACGTTTAATTAAGAATCTAAGTTTGACTTTCATGATTTTTTCGAAGAGTTTCGATATGTTTTATAATGTGAATTATGTGAATTATGTGTGAAATTATGTGAATGTCCTTATTATAAAAAACTAGCAAGGATGGAGCAAAAACTTTTGAATTGGTTTTATTGAGGCATGATATAGGTTAGCCCATGGTTGAATAATAAGATTGTCACAACGGTGAGAAAATTGACAAAATGTAAAGATTGATTTTTTCATTGATTTTGACAATTCTGGGTACTGAGAAGAGAGTACGATCGCCCCCGGGACAACCTTATTATTCAACCATGGGTTGGTCCAAGAGACAATAACAAGGTAGGCCCATGTTATAGAAAAAGGTTAGCTGAATATCAAAGTCAGCCGTTGATTTTAAGTTTTTGTTGCTTTTGTCATTTGACTGTTGTGACACTTACAGCTTTGTTGTTGTCAAATTGCACATTTGAGCAGCCATTTTAAAATGAGCCTACCATGTTATTGTTTCATGGGTTAGCATAAATAGCTTACATATAAGAAAAATCATGTTCCCCAGTGTATTCCCTCACAATCTGGCCAAAGTTCGTTTTTAAACTAGACTAACTAATTTTTCAATTTGAGTGTATAGACCATACGTATGTTTGTTTGTGCTAAAAGAAAACTTGAGTTCTTTACCCTCCCGCTAATAAGGCATATTTGTCATTGTTATTGTGTGCTGCAGCAGGGTGAGGCATCAAAAATGAGGAAGGCCATTAAAAAGTTTTGCTTCTTTCATTTCACTAGATAATTTTATGTTATTATTTTTTATTATTATTGTTGATGTTATTGTTGTTGTTGTGTTTTTTTTGTTGCTATTATACGTCGCGTCCATTTGTCGCTGGAAATATAATGCTCTTATTGTTGTAGTTGTTGTTGTTGTTGTTGTTGTTGTTGTTGTTGTTTTGTTATTTTATTTTATTTTATTTTATGACTTTCTAAGCATTTTCTGCTGACATGGAACAAGGTCAAGAGCAAATCTTCTATAAAAAGCGAGGGAATAAACGTACATATGTAAGTTTGTTTGTTTGTATGTCAATGCAAATATCAGACATGCGTGTGTGTATGATTATTACGCCTAAATGCAGCGGAGTCCAAAATTACTGCCAAGAGGCCGGAAATTTATTAATTTTAATGAAATCTAATGTAAACGTCATGTAATATTCTTTTTTTGTGGAAATTTTTAGTGTTTTTTTTTATAAACATAGGCATATATGTAAGTGGCAAGACTTTTTTGGTACTTAGCTACGCTTGAATTGTTGTTGAAAGTGTTTTTTTATGGCATTTTTAATATTCACAGAAATCTCTTAAATGGATTTAAATCACAAGTTCGAAAAAGTACTTCACGCTGATTAAATACTTCATAACCCGATGAAGCGTTCCAAAAAATGTGTATTTTTTTAACCAAATACCTGGTAGTTTTATATTGAATATCACAGGGCACAATAATACATTCCAACAAACTCGAACTTTGTAAAGCATTTTTTTAGTACAAAAGTGTAGTTTTTTTAGTAGTACAGTAAAGTACTTTAGTAGTAAAGTGTGTAGTAGCTTCACACAGCTATAACTGTCAAACCAAATTTCAAATGGCAAGCTGTCAGTGCAATTTTTATTCAGTAGTCTCATGATACAATCACAAGGTGAGCTCATTTTAAAATGGATGCTCAAATGTGTTATTTTGCAACAACAAAGATTGTAGGAGCTTCAAACGTCAAACGACAAAAGCAACAACAACAATACGAAAATTTAAAAATTACCAGCTGATTTTGACAACTAGCGCACCCTGATCTCAAATAAGAGCCTACCTTGTAATTGTATTAAGAGTAGGTCTCTGCAATTTCATCGTGATGACATACAAGCTTAAACAACGTCACCAAATTTTAGAAATTTGATTCCAAAACTAAAGTTCTGAGTTCCAAACCTATTGAACACCGGCACCATATTACTACTCGACCATCTGAAACTGTGTTGTTTCGTCGTATTCGTGTTACTGTTGACCGTTTTAACACGAAGAAGTTTCTTTGCAAGATGCAGTGATTTTTCAAGTGATTTTTCGATTGTAGACACAAGAGAATGAAAAGCTGTTTCTGTAGATCTGTCTTATAATAGGCATGCTGAGATTTAAGAAGCCTGTCAAGCTTCGGGAAGCCCAATGCCTGAAGCTAGGGTACCTACCATTGCATTGAAGCTATAGTGAAGTTAAGGTGGAATAATTCTATCGGGACTTATATATCTATCGGAGATTTATATGGTTGGATGGAATAAATCTTCCATCTTAACTTCTACTTGCTGGTCAACTGCTCAATCTGTTGAGGTGTAAGTTCTGAGAGGGATGTTTGAAAGCTGGAATCGTCAGTGTGAGCACTACCAGGAAAATGTACGTCCATAAGTTTATCTAAGGTTTCGATACATGAGTCTGTTCAGGTACCATCTTCTTTTTTAGGAAAGCCTGGTCTGTTGGGGATTTTGATAGTATTTTTCTAAGCAGTGCTTTCGATTTCTGTATAGAAGGAAGACCAAGATGTCATTTGTATATACTTAGTTTGGACTTATATATTTTCTATGAGTTCTCACTTTTGCTACGCCTTCCGTAGTTGAAGTCTCTGCAACAGTCTTTTCTGAGGATTTCAATCTCCTGAGACCACCATACTAGTGTATGGGATTTTTTGTGAAATTTTTCCGGACATGCTCTGTTGAAGGCATCCAACATTTTTTGGTAAAATTTAGTACAAGGTCTTAACTTTCCTTACTTGTCACGGGGGGGAGAAATATCTGAAGTGATATTCTGATAAGTTAATTATACCATCTCCAATTAGTCTTGCAGAGATTTCTTATTTTTTGAGGCAAGGACTGATTGGTTTCTTTCCAGTCGAATTCTACATAACTATGGTCTGAGAACGAATGTTCTTTTAAGAATAAATTTCTCTCGAGAAGTCTTAAGATACTATGGTGACATCCAAAACTTCCTCTCCGTTTTTAATTATAAACGTTGGCTCATTGCCCTTGCTTAAGATATTTATGTTAGTATTAAGTAGGTAGTCAAAAAGTGACTCACCTCTATCGTCGACGTGAATTAACAAGAAAGGAATGCATCGATCAACTTAGTTCGAGTTTTGATTATGAAGCACCACACCCAGCGACTGTACAACGCTGATTCAATGAGTTCGAGCACGATCGTCGTTCTCTCCAAAACTAATTTCGTAAAGGTCGTCCAAGAATCGCTGTTGTAGCAGAAAACATCGATGCTGTGCGTGAACTGTTGAAAGCAGACCGGCATGTGACATACCGTGAGATGGAGTCATAATTGGGCATTAGAGGGAATGTCATACATTCAATTTGACAGGAAAATTTAGGCGTCAGGAAAATTTCTTCCCGTTGCATACCCTATAACTGGACGCCGGTTATTGTCGAGAAGCCGATGTTTCCACAGAGAGTGATAGTTTGGTGCGGATTGTGGAGTGGTGGCATCATTGGACCATTTTTCTTCGAAAATGAGGCTAAGAACAACGTTTCGGTCAACGGTGGACGTTACAGAGCCATGTTAACCGATTTTGGACGACCTCTGGTTCATGCAGGATGGCTCGTCATGCCACACAGCCCATGCCATAATCGATCTTTTGCGCATCAAATTCGCAAATTGTGTTATCAGCCGTCTTGGCGATGTCAATTGGCCGCCTCTGAGCTGCGATATGACCCCTTTTGACCTTTTTTGTGAGGAACCGTGAAGGGCCCATGTTATGCCAAAAATCCAGAAACAGAAGGTCTTGGAAAATTGGAGTGACAGAATACGCTACCACTTTTACGACGTTGTGTTTAATAATAAAGGGGAATGTTTGCTCTTACTAATAAAGCCATAATTCATGGGAAAAATGTAATTTTGTTCATTTTATTGCATTTAAAAAAAAAACTTGTATTTGGCCCACCCTGTACGATTGTGCTTTAATTTTGTCGTAGCATTTTTTGCATGTTTGTAAAATAACGGAATTTCTCTCGGAATGTTTGACCAATAAGCACTTAAACAACAGAGCGCAATAGCATGACATTATTACACTTAGAGAAAAATGACAGTTAACACTTATAGTAAATTATATTTTGACGAAAATTAGTGATAACTTTTTATTGTGGACTGTACGACTTGAAGTTATAGTTGGTGGTAGAGATTATTCCGGATGTGATCGCTTTATAAATTGAATTAACTGAGGTAAAGGCATAACATTTACCTCAGATTCAAACGCACATATTTCTGGGGCTTTTTACCACGTTTAGAACATTCTACATATCAGTATTTCAGTAGATTGTCCTTTTATTCCCACTAATCTGTCACCCCATTTCGAACCGATAGAGACTTGACAGAATAGGTATTACCATGAATTACTTGGTTCAAAGCTAAAAAATAAAAAAATGGAAATCAAGACTTTTAGAATAAATTTTTATTCTAAAAGTAAAATTTTTTTAAAGAAATATTCAACTCAAAGTTAAACAAGTTTATAAGAATATTTTAAATCAAAAGCAAAGCTGAAGTTGTAGTGTTTAAATGAAAACATGTCTATCAATATTGGCTTCAACAACTCTCAAAAAATATTAAGACAACATTTTGAATTTGTAAATCGTAAAAAAATTAGAAAAAGTAAAGTATTCGTTAAAATTTTTTTAAAAATCAAAATGAATTACATCAAATTCAATGCTCTCTAACTCACCAATTGAATTTTTCACCTTAACACTATATAATTGAAATGCAGACATGCGTCATTTTGTAATCATTTCGTAATTTGGGCGCAAATTTCAAATTATCTGCTCAAAGCATGAGCAAAATACCTATAAAAATTCAATTTCATTAGAAACACCCACATATTGATTGACAAATACGGAGAAGAAAGAAATAAATATGTACATAAAAACGAAAATCAAGCGGAGATAATGAGTTAATTTATATGTATGTTGCGTGCTTGATAAGTTGAAAAACCATGCGAGTGAGGTGTGTTTCGATTTTAAACGCATTTGTTAAACGGTGAATTTATTTATGATACTGTCGGAATTTTAACGATTTTTGACGAATGCTGAATTTGTGGCATTCAAAACATAAGGCAGGCGTTGTGTAAACGAGTTCTATGGAATTCAAACACACCTATAGATATGTAATGCGAGAATTGGGAAAATAAATGCTTTATGATTTATTAAAAATCTTGTGTAGAATGCTTATTTGCGAAAAATTATCTGCCATTTCCTCATTTTGTATGTGAATTTGACACACTTGATGCTATATGGAATTTATCTACTTATTTTTGTAATGTTCAAGTGTATATTAAAATAAATGTTTCATCTACAGTTACTTTGTATTATTTTACTCATTTAGTCACATCTCAACACATTAAAAATAAGCAAAATATTATTTAATTCAAACATGCATACATACATAATGCGAAATTTTCAACAAGTACTTATATTTCACATTTGCTTAAATTCCCACATTAAATTATATATGTACATTAGAGCGTATCATCAAAACTAACCTCTTTTTGACACCGACTCAATCGCTAGAGATTTAAGAGACATTTTCAAAAAAATTTTTTTTTTTTTTTTTTAAGTGGTCCCTATGGTGCTATTTTGATTTTTTCGTTATATCTTTGGTGTTTTTCATCCGATCCGGAAAAAAATTTATGTGTGTGCTTGTTGATGTAATGCAAATAAATTTGCATTTTTTTTTTCCTCAAATGTTTTTTTTTTAGACTTATTACACAATCTATCTCAGTTCCTACTATGTCATCATGTTACAAAAATACCAAAAAACGAAAGCTCACAAAAAATCATTATAACCATGGGAACGAATAAAATCGAAAAAATGCATTTTAGAAGCACTTCCGACCGATTATATGCAAATAATAACACTTTAATATCATAAAAAATTGTTTTTTATTCTTCCAAATCTTTTCGAGATTCAAAGTAGCTGTAGCGCTCCCAACTATCAAGCTTTGCGAAAATGTGCCCCAAACGATTTTCGTCAGTGACTGCTGTAGCTGACTGGTGCACAATTTGTACGAAACGCTCCGAGTTTTGCGAGTGGCAAAGATAATCTGTTGAAAATATAACATGAAATATACGATTTAGATTTTAAAGTTAAATGAAAGTGTATTGCAGTGCGTACCTGGAATTTTAATCAATTGATCAGAATATTGCATATCAGACAGTTGGTCTTGGGTGTGAAATTGAAGGCATGGTGGCTCAGTGATCTCAAATTGTGTCCAATCAATCATTTCGGTGTAAATGTTGCTGCTGTAGTTGATGTAGGGTTGGTGCTTGGGCCCACGAAATTGCCGAATTCGACCTGGCGCGTTTAAACGTGCTTGCAAAATTTTGCTGTATCCGTCTGCACGCACCGTTGCATCCGGATCAGTTATCATAGAAAGTAATATATTTTCATGGTGAAAATAATAGTCATTGCATTCGATGGTTGGTTTGATGGCTAACTGAACGTAGTTCGGCAAATCACGTATCCATGAAATGTACTTAAAGACATTGCGGCTGCCATGAATGGCAAGTGGCTGGCTTTTGACTAAAAACCAGAATGGCGCATACACTCTGACCACGAACATAGCAAGATCTCTTAATTTCTGGGACGGCTGCGCTTGCGTTACGTACCAGCGCAAGATGTTTTTAAAAATTTCTTTTTTTTTACATTAAACGTTTTCGTTACATATTTTATTGCATATTTCTATTTATAGGTTGCCCGTAAGTACATGCCGCAAACAAAGTTCAGTTGACTAATTTTTCGTTTCAATTATTGATATTAAAGTGTTATTCTTTGCATATAATTGGTCGGAAGTGCTTCTAAAATGCATTTTTTCGATTTTATTTGTTCCCATGGTTATAATGATTTTTTGTGAGCTTTCGTTTTTTGGTATTTTTGTAACATAATGACATAGTAGGAACTGAGATAGATTGTGCAATTAGTCGAAAAAAAAATCATTTGAGGAAAAAAAAAATTCAAATATATTTGCATTACATCAACAAGCACACACATAAATTTATTTCCGGATCAGATGAAAAACACCAAAGATATAACGAAAAAATCAAAATAGCACCATAGGGACCACTTAAAAAAAAAAAAAAAAATTTTTTTTGAAAATGTCTCTTAAATGTCAAGCGATTGAGTCGGTGTCAAAATAGGTTTATTTTTCTTCCATACAAGGTGATACGGTCTAATGTACATATCCATATATATATATGTTGCTTAAAGCCATGCGGTGTGCCTGAAACTTGACAACGTCGCATGCTGCTTTGAAAATAACAGCAGCGCAGCAACAGCGACAGCAGCAATAAAAAAAACAACGGCTAAAGATACCATCGCAACGAAATGGTTCCACGCATCGCGCACTTCACTCTTTGCGAGAGTCCAAGAACCCAGAAACACAACAAACCAATCCACTCAGCCAGTAAACGATTGATTATATGTTAGAGGGGTTTTGAATAGAGCGGAGGGGGCGAGTTTGAGAGAGCCACATTTAAGCATTTTAGTCAGCTTTCGTTTAAGCTTTAAAATAAAGACAAAATTCTTCTGAAATTGTAAACGACACAATAACAACAACAACAACAACAACAACACAACAACAACTTAAAACCAGAACAACAACAAAAGCACAGTATAACAACAATAAATACAGCAATTTTGCTACATATCAACACAGCCAGAAAAAAAAAAACAAGAAGAGCAACCACGACGCACAGTGTAACGTATGCGCACAAAAATCTCTAATTTATTTACTCATACGGAAAGAATACATATCTCTGGTGCCTTAGCAACTTTTATACAGTGGCTCACAGCCAAAATGATGCAACATATTTTCATTGTTAACCCTTTTTATATCTCAGAAGCCAATAAAGTAACCTTAAAAAACGAACGTAATATTAAAGTAAAGAAAGTTTTTGGCTAAAAACCAGATAAGTAAAGAACCAACAACAAAAGTAATTCGCTCAACAGTAAAAAAAAGAATAAAAATATAAAATTTAAACGCAATAACTGTCACACAGCTTGTATGATCCACTTTATACAGGGTTATCCACTTTCTCCTACAGAACGTCAAGTTTTAAAAAAAAAAAAAACACTAAAAATGCAAATTTCGATAAAAATGTTATTTCGTTATAATGTTTGGACTTTGCCGTATATTATTCAAATGTCCTCCACAAGAGTTTTTGCAGGACTGACTCCTTTTGAGGTTTTTCGTTGATTTTTGCGCACAACCTCGGACACTATCACGGCCATGGCTTAACGACTGTTGGTTTTTAATTGCTCAAGGGTTTGAGGTTTATTCACGTAAACACGATCTTTTGCGTAGCCTCATAAAAAAAAGTCCAGAGGCGTCAAATCGCACGGTCCCAGAGGTCTATTGACATAGCCAAATTTCGAAATAAGTCGACCTGGAAATTTCTGTTGCAACAAAGCACTAATTGGTGCTGTTGTCTGACCTGTGGCCCCATCTTGTTGAAACCACATATCGACCATACCAATATCTTCAATTTCAGGTCAAAAAATCGGTTAATATACGGCCATTCCACTCAGAATTAACTGTTACGGTTGCTCTTTGATCGATAAAAAAAAATACGGACCAACGACACCACCAGACCATGATACACACCAGATAGCCACTTTTTATGGATACAATGGCTCTCCACAAGAGCTTGGCGATTTTCAGAGCCCCATGAATGGCTATTTTGCTTATTCACGTATCCACCTACCGCGAAATCGCTGAAGAAAGCTTGATTCGAAAAATCGGCATTTAATGCTTGTTGTTCCAGTACCCAATCGGTGTATATGCCGCGCTGTCCATAGTTGGCAGACTTCAATTCTTATGTGAGTTGGTGTTTGTATGGATGAAAATGCAGAACAGGCCATAACTAGTCGTAAGACAGTCCCAATTGCTAATCGTGCCATGGAACTGACAAATTTTTGTTTTCAGCCCCACTTTCTCTAACAGCAACGATATTTTCGTTGGGGCGTACATTATGATGATTTAAACGCCCTACAATATTTATGACCGAGCCACTTTCTTCAAATTTCTTCACTATATTGGAACTTGTTCACACAGTAGGACGATTATGATGACCATAATCTTCTCGTAAAGCACGGTACGTGGTCACGGTGGACTCAAGATTTTTGGTGAACAATTTGAAGTTGAAGTTGTTCGTTGGTAAAACGCTCCTTATGTAAAATGACAAGCTTCATAAAAACCAATTTGAATGAAATGAACATTTGACAACTGCCAAATGCCTTGCCTGCACTTTCCGAAACCCGATGAATGAATAAACCTATAGAATTGCTTAACAAACTTAGTTTAAAAAAACTATTTAAGCAAATTTTTGATAGATTAGTAGGCCTAGTATTTGATAGGATAGCCTTCGTTTTTTGTGTAGTAAAGTGTAGGCCCGTAGCCAAAGGCTTTCGGTGTTAAAAAAGCATGAAAAAATTCAATTTTTTAAGAGCTTATTCGTGTCTTAAAATAAATGTTCAGAATTCATTGTTATAAGAATAAAGCAACCATTAATTCAAAACTGGAGAAATCATCATGGCAAGCTTTGAGAGTTTACTTCTTCACAAGATAAGATAAACGAGGCCAACTGAAGCCTTTCAAATGAACATGGTCACAATTATTGTTTTATATTTAATTATTAAGTGTCGGCCGTGGCTAACAAAGTGCGTGGACCATGTGAGACCATGTACGAACCCTGATGGAAAATTATTTTTTTTATTTTTTTGTATCGGTTGTCATCTCTCTGTATACAATGGCAAACCTCAGAGAGTTAATAATGCCATGTTAAGCTTCTTGAGAACATTAGCCGTTCTCGATACTTTGTGTGCAAACATTTAATAACACGCATGCCACAATCTGACCATAAGAAGCTTAGCCAAAGTCCTTTCAAGTGGTGAAATGACGAATTTGTCCTTTTTTCGCTTAATAGAGTACATTTTGATAGCCTCGTATGATTTGGGTTTTGGTGGAAACGACACCATTTAAAATTATGCATGCAAAACTCTGCAGAAAGAAAACAAGAAGAAACAAATATTTAATTGGAGTTCGGAGAAGTGGAATAGGGAACAAATAATGAATTCAATTGGAGACCTATCTGAAAAAGCGCAAGCGAAAAGAAATAGAACTTAGGGAATAGGTTCTATAGGGAACATAACGTCCGAAAGTTTTCAAGTCAAAAAAATATGAGGACCTATTTCGTAAGCTTATGTATTAAATAAGATGATCCATTTATATCCATTTTAAGAATTTCAAATAAAATTGTACATAGTAACTTAAGTAAAGAAGTGAGGGCATAAATAATTCAATCAATTGGTTTCAAAGAAACGGTAAAGCAGGATTTTTCTAAATTTTTACTAAAATTCATCGGTAGTCTCTCTCGTTAAAATTCTTATTTCAAACATTTATGCCATGATGGCTATACAGTTTTTTGGCACAAAACGTGCCGATGTTTTGAGCTGATAACCGTTTTGAAATTACCATTTCAAACTATTACTGCTATTTTTCGTTGGCTTTCGCAGCTTTGCAATGCTTAAGTATCAGTCCACCCATTTCAATGGGAATTCGATGACTCATCATAAAAAATTTATAGTTAATTTCGAATTTATGACTCATTTACCCAAAATCTGCGCACGAACTGATCAGAAGGCAGAATTTGTGGGGAATTTCCTGACTCAAGTCTTTGAGTTAGTATCCGCTAAGGTTTTTTAGATAATAATTCAGTAGATAATTTAAACTGTGAACTGTTTTTTTTTTATTTAAATATTGTATCTATTAGGGGAAAAGTATACGGGTTTTTAATAAAAATCTACAATTTTGTTTTTGTTAAAAAACATTTTCTTGATCCAAATATTGTCCATTCTACCTTCTGCCATTTTTCGGCAAAAACTATAATTGCTTTGCTGTAGAAATTCGGAATTTTATCTTTGAAAACTGACACAGGTGCTTTTTGCAGTCGTCTTTTGATGTTATTTTTTAACCCAGCAAGAAACTGTTGAAAAGATTGGAATAAATGATAATATAATAGTGCAATATCATAACTATACGGTGGAACCATCGAAATTTCCCAGCCCAAGTCTGTTAGTTTTTTCCGGGTCAACAGAGATGTGTGTGGCCTAGCGACCATTCCATTACATTTTTTGTAATAAACCAACTTTATTCAAATGACTTAAAACAGTGGTCAGTCCTCAGTTCATTTATGATGTCGTGACTGCTCATGAGAAAGAAAACATTATGGTTTTCTTGAAACTTCTCTATAATTTTACTGACTTTTTCGGTGATTGGACGATCACAGCGGGAAGCATTTTTCACTTAAAAATTTCCAGAACGAAAGCTAGCGAACCATTTCCTGGCAGTTGATTGGGATAGAGTACCTTCACCATAAACAGTAAAAATCTTTTCTCACGTATGTAACGCATTCCTTTATCGTAGTAAAATTATAAAATATAACGTATTTTTTTTTAAACTTTTAACACGACGCACCAATCTCAATAAAATTGAAATAAACAAGTAATCAACTAATTTGTCTCCTTTTAAGCAAAAAAACGAGTTGCCAGATGCAATTAATCATTTCAAAAATATGACACTTTAAAGTCAAGCGAACAGAAAAACGCCGAAAACTTTTTCCCCAACCCAATATAATTCTTCTGCTCTTACCATAAAGTGAACATTTTGTTGTATTTGAATATGATGGATGATTGGTTTGAGGAAATCTTAATTTATTTAGAATAAAATTATTCTATTTTACAGCATTTATGTATATATTTTTCAATAAAATTGAGTTGGATCATTTAAGCTGTGAGCCACTGTACACTCAATGTTAATTCTACAACTAGCCAAATTTTAACTCTGCTCTACACAAAAAAGTGTCACTGTGCGACGACGTCAAACATGTGTTTGTCTCTATTAATATGTATGTTTGAATGTAAAATGTATGTCGAAATGTTTGCATGTTTATATATGCCTGTATACCGCTTTTAAATACCGGTTATCTGAACAACGAGCACAAATCAACATGACACGAACAACAACAATAGCAACAATACCAAAAGCAACAAAAGTAACTACAACAAAAACAACCGGCAGCCTGGCATAACCATACAAACCCACTGGCTCATTCACCGCACATATGTATAACTCTTACACAAAAACATTCACACACATACACACACACTCACATAATGGCATACACATTGTGGTGCTTTAGTGTGTGGGGAGTCAGGAACTCAACCCGCCACAACTTGGCTCCAATTCTATCTCCCGCTGCACGTCTCCAACATAGCACTTCGCAACAGCGTTGTTTAAAATGTTTAAGAAAAATACACTCGTTCACATAAAATCAGCTTCACTGACACAACGCACACTCAAACATACAGTAATGTTGCAGTGTTGCTTTTAGTACTGCATTTGGTTAAGGGGGTATTTTTAAAGAAAAGCTTAAGAGACCGATCAATAATTATCAGATGCATTGCAAAAGTTACTCCGTTTACATGAAGAGTTAGTTGCAGTTTACTCCGAATAAAAACGCGAGTTGAGTTGAACTTCGTTAAACCTCCTTAAAAACTCCTCGAACCTGAATAATATCATTTGTGATAAGCAAATTGGCGATTGCAAGACTGCAAGAGTGCCGCAGACACATTGCTTTTAATTGAAATATTAAAAAAATCTCGGATGGAGAATATATTGAATGGAAAAAAGTATAGAAGAAGTGAAATATACATATAATGAAGATTGTGTGCCAAAGATTCAGTCTTCAATAGGTTATGGACCCAGACCCAAAATACTTAAATAATTTTGTGCAAAAAATCAGGAAACAAAGATAACATAAAAATATACCAAGAAGAAAAACGATATACGATGGCACCAACTACAGGACGAGTTTCATTACTAAGTGGAAGAAACTACGCCACGTGGAAGCCTCAAATGGAAGCCATTCTTCATAAAAACAGCCCATTGAAAATGGTAAGAGGGGAAGACTTAAGACCGGAAATCTCAAGACAGAAAGCACAACAGGATCACGACGATAAGGACCTGGATGCGAGGGCTGAAATAATTGTTTCACTTAAAGCAAATATAGTAAGAATGGTAAAGAATTTGAGAACATCTTGTGAAGTGTGGTCATATCTTCAAGAAACGTTTGGCCGGAAGTCGACAAGAGGTAAAGTAGAAATGTATCGTAAATTGTTAAATACAAAAAATGATGAGAATCGATCAATTGCACAGTATTTTATTGAGTTCGACATACAGTGGCAATCAAAACTGAGTGGATGTTTCGTAATTCTGCATTCAGCAGCCTATTAATTTTGCAATTATTAACAAAAATTAATCAAAATTTCACCATTTATTTTTTAAAGTGTTTACAAAAAAAAATCTATTTTCAGAACAATTCAGGTAAAACAAAAACAAAAATAGCATCTCTGGAATTGTCACATAGATTATTTATGCAAATCACTAGCAAATAGGCTTAATATTGTAAAATGTATGAGTAACATTAAGTTAGAATGTAATACAAATTCCTTGATAGAAATTACAAAATCCATTATTCTTTCAAAAATTGACTATGGTTTACCTATATTTGGGTCAACATCGAAACGAAACTTACAAAAGGTCAAAAGTATATACCATTCAGCTGTTCGTCTGGCATTAGGAGCTTTTCGATCTACGCCCATCGTCAACATTCTTACTGAATCTGGACTTCCGACAATAGAAAATCGTAGAAATCAACTGACTGGAAGAATCGTCTTCAAAATAATTAATTCAAAAAACTCTCAAATACAGCAACTGGCCGATAAACAACTTAAACGCAAACGCATTCCAAAAAAACCGTCAACATTATACAGAGTGGTCCAATTCGCCAAACACAATAACATTATTATGGCAATGGCTAAAAGCACATACCTACGTGCACCTCCCTGGCATCTGTCTCCTGCAAGCATCATTCTATCCCTCCATGAATGGTCAAAAAAGGAAACAAACCCAGAAATATTCCAACAACTTTTTCTAGATTTACGCAACCACCACAGTGATTGGAAGATGATCTACACGGACGGATCAAAAACAACATCAACAACTGCTTTCAGTATCGTTAACGAGGATAACGAAATATTATTTCTCGGGTCACTGCCCTGGTATGCGTCAATATTTACTGCCGAAGCCTACGCTATTTTGTATGCAGCAAAAATTGTACAAAAATCAAAGCATAAATTTATTATATGCTCTGACTCGTTGTCCACTATTCAAGCAGTCAGTAACGTCAGCAACAATAATCCCACCATAACACAAATTCGCGATATTCTTATTAAGAAATCATCAATTAAACTCTTATGGGTTCCGGGACATGTAGGCATAAAAGGTAATACCACAGCCGATGCAGCAGCAAAGTTTGCAACAATATCGCCTCTTATCACCATTGCTTCTACGAATAAGCATGATATATACCACGCTGTTGACAGCATTATTTTCGAAGAAAGTAACCCTGAATGGATAAGCTACATTCATCACTACAAAAACATCAATCCAGATCAAGAGACTCCCATCTACGATACATCCATAAGCAGAAGGAAAACAATAACATATACCCGCTTCCGATTGGGACACACCAGATTAACTCATCAACATTACTTCACACGAGAATCTGCTCCACTCTGTCACTTTTGCCTCACTGATACAGTATCTGTACAACATCTAGTTTACAATTGCCCAAATATAGAATCACTTAGATCCAGACTTAATTTTCCTCCTATTCATCAACTTCTCTCTTCCGTCTCCTCCACTAATATAAACAAATTTATTTACTTACTAGTTAAACTAAATATTCTTTTTGATATTTGAAAAATTTTTTAATTAAAAATGTTTAATGTTAATATATTAGCCGAAGGCCTCAGATGCTTGTTGCTAGTTTTTAATACTTAAAATTGTAATTGTATTACTTTTTTAAATTTAAATAAAAAAAAAAAAAAAAAAAAAAAAAAAACAAAAATTACAATAACAAATCTTAAAAATGCGGTATTCACTCAGTTTTGCACTTTTCGACCAGCTTCAAAAGAACATCTGCATACAGACGATGATCAGTATTTTGTCCAAAGCCCTTTGTTTTTTATGACTCCTTGTATGCGCCTGGGCATGCTTTCGACCAAATTTTCAATTATTTCTCTGGGGATATTGCTCCATTCGACCTGAACCCGACGGAATAACTCCGTCATATTTTCAGGAGCTCTTTTGTACATACCCAAACGCCTTTTCACTATAGCCCACAAATTTTCAATGGGGTTCAGATCAGGACTTTGTGCTGGCCACTCCAGTTGCTGGAAAGTCTGCTCTGATAACCATTTTTAACAATTTTGGATGTGTGTTTTCTCCATCCTGTTGGAATACAATTTCCTCTTCTGGATAAGCGCACAAGTCCACAAATTCCGGTAAATGGGTTTTTAAAATATGAAGGTATTCTTCCTTCCTCATTATACCATCAATTTTCACAAGAGGCCCGACATGCCACCACGTAAAGCAGCCCCATACCATCAAGCTGCCACCGCCATGCTTTACGGTTTGCTTCACATGGTGTTTTTTTATTCTTTCATGTTCACGTGCCCAGTAATATTGCTTACCATCAGATTGGAAGCGGTTGATTTTTGTTTCATCGGACCATATGACACGTTTCCAGTCCTCCACTGTCCAATTCCTATAGGTTCTGCTGAACTTCAACCGTGCCTTTACATTTTTCTCAGACAATGCAGGCTTCTTCTTTTTTATTGCAGACTGAAGCCCAATTCTGTGCAAAGCTCGGCGAGCTGTTGATGCACTAACATCTTTGTTTAGTGATTTAGCCGCTAAATATGGTGTTTCGCATTCTTTTTTTTTCATTTTTTGTGCCATAAGACATGCGTCTGAATTCGACAATAGTTTTGGCCGACCACCAAGGTTAGGTGTAGAAGCAATTTGGTTTCTTTTTTTCACAGAAATAACAGTACTTTGACTTATTTTCAGTTCTTGTGAAATTTTCCGAGATGAAAAACACTGTTTTCGATATCACTTGAAATTTTTCTCATTTTTGGCAAAAATTGAATTCACTATTCACAGAATTTTTTACAAAAATAATAGTTGACTAATTGTGTTACAAGCCATAACTGCATATACCAGCAGCAGCTTCTTTTAAAAATAACTGTCACAACGAACACAAACAGGTTTTTTTTAGGCTGTTCAAAAAGTGCAAAACTGAGTGAATGCCGCATTTTTAAGTTTTGTTATTGTAATTTTTGTTTATGTTTTACATGATTTGTTCTGAAAACAGGGTGTTGTTGTTAACATTTTAAAGAATAACTGGTGAAGTTTTTATTAATTTTTGTTTAATATTAAAGAATTGGCGAGCTGATGCATACAGAATTACGAAGCATCCACTCAGTTTTGATCGCCACTGTATGTATTTCGTCATTATCTGGGATGGATATAAATTTGGATGAAGATTTAGTAACCATTATTTTACTAGATATATTATCGACAAAATATAAAGAAATACGGGCGGCTTTTGACACAGCTAATGGCTTTCCGTCATTATAAGTTCTTCGCTCAAGACTTCTAGAAGTTAGAGACAAGCCTGAACATTAAGATGAAAGTGCCTTAAGGGTTAATAAGTACTTAAAAAATATGAAGAGCAATGGTAATCAAAACAGACCGGGTATGTCAACCAAGAATTTTCCTTTTTAATTGTTAGAAATGTGGACAGAAAAGGTACCTATCATAAAACACTTGCGACAGATTGGCAGCAAATCTTTTGTTTTAGACAAGCATATTGGAAAGTCAAAATGAGAAGAAAGAAGTTACGAATACGTTTTAGTGGGTTATTCAGAAGAGTCAAATGCGTATCGTTTATGGAAACGAGATAATCGAACTATAGTTAAGAGCCGAGAGGTAAAATTTTTCGAAGTTGATAGTACAGATGTTGAAAACGAGGGAAATGGCTTTTATGAATTTGATTTTAAAAAGCGTATGGAGACGGAAAGCAATATTGATAAGGAATGTATAGAAGAAATACATGAAGAAGTCGATAATGAATCAGAAGAAGAAATTTTCCTTGATAGCTCTTCAGAAAATACAGCAGCTCATGAAAGAGATGTGTTAGCTTCAAAAGACAGGACAGTGATGCTCCACAAAATTCGATGCAAAGTAAAATTGTAAATTGTAGAAGTGAATGCCCTCTCACAACTCTCTCTGCATTATTGCTGTTCGAAATTGCAACTCGCTACTGATAACCGGAGTTCTCTCGTAACTGTAACGTTTTTCAGAAATTCAATAGTGACTGAAACTGGCAGAAAATTTCTAGCATAACTCGGCTTTTTTATATCTTTTGACCACAAAAACAAAAACGTAGCAATTCAGTTCATAAAAATAAACAATAGTTAAAATTAAAAAGCTTTATATTGTTAGCTAAAAAAGCAACTTATTAGCATTTTCCCCAAGAAGGTTGGATGGTCTACCCATATATAACTGTCCAGCAGCGCTAAAGAGTTGTTCACTGGCCACGCTCGTTGGCGGAGCAGATAAATATTTCTCGGCCATTTTTTTAATATTAAAAAATTTAGAGGAATGCCAGTAATGGAATATATTTACATTGCGAAGAACGATAGCTTCATTAAAGTAGTCGTTCACTTCACTTTCAAATGTTGAATCTGATTTGTTTTTACGCCTAAGGTCATCTATAGATTGATCATGGGATTCCCAGAGGGTGCTGGTTTTGGATACCATTACTGATTCATCAGAACTGTTTTGATTGGCATTAGTAGCACAATTACAATTTTGACCTAAAAACTCAATTATTTTGATTTTACATTCTTAGACTTCGTGCGGCGTGAAATATTTTGCCTTGAATCTCGGATCAAGACAAGTAGTTAACATAAATAAATATACCATGTCTTAAATGATGAAAGCGATGGTTCCACGGTCAGGGTACTTATACTATCACGTTCAAGACAAAACATATTAAGTGCGAATTTTTGTTATAATATTCTTTCCAACATGATATAGGAACTATGCCATCTATTTGGAACTGCTGAAATTTTTTTTTCAATATCGGTTGGCTGACTCACTTTTAAGAAAATGGCCAGCTATTTGACGGTATTTTTTTAACAATTCTACTACATTGTCCTTTTTTAAAGTGTCCTTGATTATGAGCTGGAAAGTATGCGAAACGCAGTCTATCCAATAAACCATATGACTTTGCTACGTATATTAAAGCTTCTGCAATAGCGACACCTGTATGATCATCTTTTAAGTTTCTGGCAGCTAAAACAACTTTAAGACGGTGGGACTCAAGGATAACATGTGCCGTAAAGCTTAATAATGAACAAGAGGCACTCGTATTTGTCGAAATATCGCTGTTAATGCTAATCCACGTGGGTTTTTCTAAAAATTCATCCACTTTCTGGTGCATTTTCTCTCAATGAAGTTCTGAAATATTTTTCAGATTTCATTCTGTATTTGTTGGAAGATCTTACTTATTTACTTATCTGGCGCTTACAACCGTTGGTCGGTTTTGGCCTCGGATAAGAAATTATGCCAGCCATTTCTGTTTTGCGCTTGTTGGCGCCAGTTGGAAACACCAAGCGTAGTCAGGTTATCCAACACTTGATCATTCCAACGAAGATGTGGGCGTCCTCTTCTGCGTTGACCACCACCGGGCACCTAATCAAATATTTTTTTCGCTGGAGCGTTGTTTTTCATTCGCTCAACATGACTTAGCCAGAGGAGCTGCACGATTTTAATGCGCTTAACTATGTCAATGTCAGCGTACAGCTCATACAGCTCGTGGTTCCATCGAATTCGGTACTCGCCATTGACGCAGATTGGACCGAAGATCTTACGAAGGATCTTTGTGCTGCATATAATAGGACGGGCATGATTAGTGACTTAAAGAGAGTTTTGTTCGTCGAGAGAGTGCTCTGCTTCTCAATTGCCTACTCAGCCGAAAGTAACACCTGTTGGCAAGAGTTTTCCTTCGTTTTATCTCATTACTGACATCGTTAAAAGAGTTAATACTGGATACCAGGTAGACGAAGTCCTTAACAATCTCTGAGGAGATTTTGTGAATAGTGACGTGGTTTCCAAGACGCTGGGACTGTTTATTTGTTGACACTAGGTATTTCGTCTTATATGCGTTCACTGCAAGACCCATTCGACTTGACTCTTTCGCTGGAAAATGTTGCACTGATTTCGCGCGTATTATGGCCAATGATATCGATATCATCAGCATATGCCAGCAGTATAAGACTCTTGTAGAATATCGTGCCACTTCGTCTCAAATCGGATGATCTTCTCCATCATTAGGTTGAAAAAGTCGCACGATAAGGAATCACCTTATCTGAAATCTCGTTTGGTATCGAATGGAGGAGTGAGATCCTTCCCGATTTTAGCCGTGCTGCTGGTGTTGCTCAGTGTCATTCTGCAAAGATGGATGAGCTTTGCAGGAATACCAAATTCAAACGTGGTGGAGTATAGATGATTCCTTATTGGACTGTGGAAGGCGGCTTTGTAATCGACAAAAAGATGGTGGTGGGTCTTCTTCAAGAACTGTCGTAGCGTAAAAATCTGGTCTATGGTGGATTTGCCAGATCTAAAGACACACTGATAAGGTCCGAAGGTTAAAAATCGGCCGAATACCGAAGCCGAAAATTCAGTCGGACACTGGTGCATAAATGCGCCAAAGTTAAATGTGGGCCAAGATAAAAAGCAACACTGTTTGTATGTTTGTATTTATGTAGCAACTGAGAGCGGTGCCTGTAAAAAGTTTGCCGTTGGGGTTTTTTTTTATAAAGTAAATGGTATGTTTGTATATAAAGTTCATTTGTATGAATGTTATAAAGAAAAAAAAAAGAAAAAAAAGTACATATTTTTAAACTGTATGCATGCTTGTGTGTGCTACATAGAAAGTTAAATAAAGCGTTTTTTTTTTTTGTTGTCAGTTTTTTTGCTTTAAGGCAGAGGCAGAGGCAGTGAGAGATATTTTGATACGTGAGCAGAGATAGCAGCTGACGTAGTCGTTGTTATTCTTGTTTTGTTGCTGTTGTTGTGATTGTTGCCGTAGATATGACGCTTCAGATGGCGGCTTAAGCTGCGCAATATTTATTTTTTATTTACACGTCTCCCCTCCTAACGTTCCCCCCCTTTATAAGCTATCAGATGGCAGTAACAAAAATAAAATAAACTTACAACATATCAGCGCAATGTTGTTGTTTTTTGCTGTTTTTTTTCGAATTTCTTGTTCTTGCTGCATTTTGTTTGTTTTTGTAAAAGTCTTAAACAGCGCAGCTTGCGTCAACGTAGCGACGGCTACGCATATTGTTATTGTTGATGACTAGCGCGTCAGACGCCAGTCGTCATGAAGAGATTGTTTTTCTAGTAGTTGTTGTTGTTGTTTTTGCCAATGTGTTTTTTTTAGACACAATTATCGTATCTCTCGTTGTTGTTGTTGTTGTTGTTGTTGTTGTTGTTGTTGTTGGTGTTGTTGTTTTGGCAAGTTCGTTGCGGGGGCGCTTGCTTGGAGCCAACGTATTGCTGCAAAATTCGTAGAAATGTGAACAAATTGATTGATACTTGTTGTTGTTGTTGTTAATAATAACATGTTGTTATTGTTTGGTTGTTTTCAGCTCTTCACTTTTTCACTTACAATTTTATTTTTATATTTTTTTTTCGTATGTTCTTAAGTTGTTAATTATCGCTACAGGTTCTTGACATTTTTGTTGCTCAACTCATGTTAGAACAAAATTGAAGTGCGGAGAGAAAAAAAAAAGAAAAAAAAATACATGACATGTTTTTAATTAAAAATCTTTTAATGTATGTATGCAGTGTTGTGTATACATATTTTAGCCATGGTGCATATACCTACAAATATATATA
Organism: Pherbina coryleti; assembly: GCA_943735915.1. Taxonomy (NCBI): domain Eukaryota; kingdom Metazoa; phylum Arthropoda; class Insecta; order Diptera; family Sciomyzidae; genus Pherbina; species Pherbina coryleti. Next base: position 118,587,785 of record OX030951.1, read on the forward strand.
AAGAACAACAAAAACGAAAAGAAAAAAAAAATGACGAAATGCTCGTATAATTAGGAAATCGGTCAGGGTTGAGAACCTGGCTCAAGGTTATAAGATTAAAAGAAATTTCTTCACCTAATTAAGTTGTTATATTTGTTTTTTTTTTCGTTTTATAATTTTACTAACAACACATGGCGACAACACATAAACATTTGTACAAACATGCACACACACACACTTCGGTTAGTTTGTTTGAACATTTTATCTAATTTATTTTGGCTTTATGTGTAGATTCATGCATACATTAGCTTGATTGTTGCTTAGTGATGATTTAATAATTTTATTGCAACTTAATTTCCGGCACAGCTTTGGACAAGTTTTTATTTTCGCGCCAAAAGTCAAAAAGGCTTCCAGCTGAGTTTAAAAGCTACATTTTAAGGTTAGGAAAAAGCATTTTAGAGAGCGATTTTCATTTTATAGAAAAATTAGAAGATATCTGTGGTCGGATGAATAATAAGCTGGGCTGAGTGCCAAGACTCAGAATTGTCAACAATGAAAACGATAAAAAAGAAGCCGAAATTAATTCTTGGTCGTTTTAGTTGCTTTAACAAATTTAAGGTAAGACTTCACAAAATTATAAAAGTTTGGATTGGGTTTGAAACATTGCTTTCAAGTAACCGTGTTCCTTTATTGGCTTGGTTGCGGAGCTAGCTATCGGGTCACTGGAGCATCTTTCAGTATTTCAAGGTACACGGTGCGGGACATTGTGCATAAATGTCTGAAAGGATTTTTAGCTCTAATGCCATCTGTAGTTAAATATCCTAGTGAAGATCAATTTCCCTACATAGCTATGAAATTTAATCGCAGAGCCAGGACAAGTATATTCGACGGTGCTTTAGGAGCTATAGACGGTACTCATGTGCGCATAGCTGTGCCCAGTGATGTGATTCTGATTTAGTAAAAAATCCCGATAACATCCCGATTTAGACCTCTTTATCCCACCAAAATGACACGAAAAACCCACAAAAAATCCCACCCAAATATTTATACAAATAACGATTTTTATGCAATTTTTGAAAAGAAATAAGGATGCCCACCTGCTGAACAGGCCCACCTACTGCTGAACACTGTGAGATCTGACGTCTGTATGATGCGCCAATTTGTAAAGTGTTGCAGTAACATTTCACTGAATGTTCACTTTTGATAAATCATTGAGTTGAATGCGTATGCTGCTTTAGCCCCACGGCCGTTGAGAAATAAAATATTCGAATAAAACGAAGCTGAGCAAAAATAGTTCATCTCTATTAAGTGAATTTCAGAGTGTTTCTTATCGATAAAAAAAGGTGAATATGAGTACAATTCTATATTTAATGTTTACTTTTCACAATTCGACGAGCAATCGAACAATATTGAGAAATGGGAAAAAAATATTTCACGTCATATCATGATGGCGTGCCTGCCCACCTACTGAACAAAACGTTGTGGTCCACCTTCTGAACAAATTTTCAGAAATCGTGTAAGTAAAAAATTGGCATGTATATGATTGAAAATAGTGTTTGAAATTAGTTAAAATAAAAATTTAAAATAAAATTTTAGAATGGCGTCGCCTAAAAAAAATTGAAAAGAAGAACGAATATAAATTCTGATGCGATTAAAATCTCTATTGTTTAAAGTTCAGTGAGTCATTATGCACTTGATAGAATAAACTTTTTATAAACTCTCAAAAACTAATGTTTTTACTTCATTTTCTAATTTTCTTCAACGATTTGTTTTAGGTGTTCAGTAGCTGGGCCGATTTTTTCAGCGGTCGATTTCGAGACTTTTGCTAGATCGACTGCCAAAATTATAATTTTTGGAAATTTTAAATTTTGATTAAAATCCTTGTTAGTTATTGAACTTAGCTTCCAAATGAAACCAAGAGCTCTGAAAAATTATGTTTTAAACCAAAGGTATAGACTCCAAGCAAAATGTGTTTAGTAGGCGTGCATCCTCCCCTACATTTTTTTAACATTATAATCATTTTATAGTTTAATAATAAACATAGTAAAGTTTTTCAATAAATATAACAAATTTTCCACAAAAAACAAAAAATACGAAAAGTTAAACACTGCGTTTTTTATAAAAACTCTTTAAAGTGTATGAAGTAATCGTAAATTTCTTTCGTTGCATCAAAATGAAAGTGAGCTTATATTTTTGTTTTTAAATGAGGATCTTATTTTCATTCATTTTAAGCCTCTTGAATATACATATCCCTTTCTTACATATTTAGAATCAATGAAACAGCAATTAAACGAAAAATTTTGAAAGATTACAAAAATGTGATACCAACCAGTTTTGTTAATTTACACTTTATAAAATTATGATTCAGTAGAAAATCCCACCTAAGCATCCGAAATCCCACACGTTCTCAAATAGGCCAAATATCCCAAAATGAGCCCGAAATCCCACCAAATCACATCACTGGCGTGATCCATGCGCCAGAGAACCCTGGTTCAATTTCATCTCACGCAGAAAGTTTTTTCAATTGAATTAATTTTTCTCTTCGGCCGTCATCTCTCTGCAGACAATGGCAAACCTCAGAGCACTGTTGCCAGATTGAGGTAAATTTCCCTAATTGAGGTAATTTTTGACTCATTTTTTGGGCAAAGGTAAAAAAGGTAATTTTTGACCAAAATTGGTAAATTTCTGGTACCTCCTTGAACATACTCACAATCAGTTTAATATTCTTGTGAATTATCCTGTGTAGCAAAATAAAAGAAAAAATTTGAATTATCCATCTCTAGTTGCATTGGACTTTTTACTTTTTGCCGCTTTTACATTGGTCAAGACTTGACAGCAATTTTTCGAGTTTGTTGGCTAATTGCGGCGAATTGGCTAAAAAGAAAGGAGTACAATTGACAGTACGCTTGTTTTATACCGTCAAATTTTTGGAGGGGTAAATGTAAGAGGGGTAAAAGCAAGAATTGAATTCAATTAAAAAATAGCAAAACAAAATAGCCGGAAAGTCCCGGTTTATATACGTCAAGAGTTGACGGTCAACTTGTTGATGAGAGATAAATATATGTATACTAACAAAAAAATTATAACGGTTGTTAATCATCTAAAAATCTTTTTAATATTTTTATTTCGGGAAAAGGTAAATTTTCACCGAAAGTGGTAAATTCTCTCCCAAATAGTGGTAAATTTCAGTTTGTCTCTCTGGCAACACTGCCTCAGAGAGTAAATAATGCCATTTAAAGCTTCTTGAGAACATGCGCATTATATCCGTTAATAACACACATAACACAGTTGGATCATAAGAAGTTCGGTCGAAGTCCTTTCAAGGGCTTAAATGGCCAGTTTATTTTATTATGTTTTTATTTATAGAAGGGTTGAAATCGTGTCAAAATGGAGGCACTCTACCAGCCTGTAATTTTTTTAACGTTTAATTTTTGTTTTTTAATTTTTTTTTATATATCATTGAAATATTAGTAAAAATATTTTTAGTTTTTTTTTTATTGAATTTTAAAAAACGCCCAAAATTTTCCCCTCTAGACTAGAATGCTGCCTTCAAGGAATATACTGTTAGTTCAATGATTACCAAGCAGTACAGGTGAAACATTCAAACTCACATACTTTGAATGTTAATGGCAGCCAATATTACGAGTATGGGGCTTCATCACCCAACAGTAATCAGGGTGATTACTGTTCCCATCATCCCAACAGCTCCCATCAGCAGCTGTCACTGTTAAACCAGCATTGATTTTAGGCGACCTCAAGACAACCTGCTGCAAATTAATTAATTAACTTCTGCTTTTATTTTAGATCTTTGTATAGCTTATGGCTGGGATAGAAAAAAAGAAGGTTGACATGTTTGATTTCCTTGTTTTCTCTGGCATCTTTGACTAAAGTATTGTTGCATTGTACCTACTTTAAAGATCTCTCAACCAAACAAAGCGTCATAACGGCTTAGAGTTAACTTGGGTTTCCCTCAAGATAACGAGAGGGCATCGCCAACACCAATACGCCTCCAAACTCGCACGCCCGGAAAGCTGAGTCGTTTTCATTACACATTAATTTCCCGCCACACGGGCTTTTCTTCCATTTTTTTCCTATGACTATTATTTTTTCTACAACTTGAATGTGATACTGTGAGTGCAATAAAAAAGAAACAAGGTGGAAGAGAAGGAGGTTTGCATGCAATAGTTTTCCCGCTAAGCACCGTTTACCCTCCCCCTCATTTCCTGCTCATATGAGTGGGCTCCTTATGTGTGCAACAGCATTTTTAATGAAAAACAACACGCGGATTTTATGGATGTGAAATGAAATATGAACACACTCGCGACTCGCGACTAGCGTGTCTTGCCAGCCGTCGTGGATGCAATATACGTACCTATGTACAATGTAGATATTTCTGTATGTGCATATCAGAGATCTGCAACGAATCGCATTTTTGCATCAATGAGCCGCTCACTCAAAACTAAGTATGAATAAGTATAAGTAGTTTCCAAATCAGAGCTCGGATGTTATTGATTCAAAACAAAGTGAATCAAATTTTTGAATCATGAGCCGCTCACTCAAAACTAAGTATGAATAAGTATAAGTAGTTTCCAAATCATAACTCGGATGTGATTGATTCAAAACAAAGTGAATCAAATTTTTAAATCATGAACCGCTCACTCAAAAATGAGTATGAATAAGTATAAGTAGTTTAAAAAGTAGTATTCATATTTGATTCATTCAAAATAGCTCAAAGCTCATTTACTATTCGATTTTTTTTATATTTCGATTTCGAGTATTCATAATATGTTCAAGTACTTAGAGTATTGGAATCATCGTTGAATCTAATTGATTTCGAATCTGATATCAGAATTTTAAAATTTATGCTGGTTGATAGGGTTGCCAACTAATTTTTTCTAATTTTTACGAATTTGGTGCTGGGGTGAACACTAGGAAAAATAGGTCGCTGAATCCGAATCCGTTGTCAGAATTTCGAAATTGTGAAATTTTTTAAAAAAAGAGGGTTGCCACCTAAAAATTTGTCTTTTTACGAGTTTTAAACATTGTCTTACAGTTTTGGGGGGTTGCTGATTTCGAATCTGATGTCAGAATTTTAAAATTCAAGATGGCTGATAGGGTTGCCACCTATTTTTTTTTCATTTTTACGAATTCGATGCTGGGGCGAACACTAGGTAAAAATGGGTCGCTGAATCCGAATCCGTTGTCAGAATTTCAAAATTATGAAATTTTTAATCCTATAGGGTTGCCACCTAAAAATATGCTTTTTTAAAACTTTTAATCACTATTCTACAGTTTTAGGGGGTCGCTGATTTCGAATCTGAAGTCAGAATTTTAAAATTCAAGATGGCTGATAGGGTTGCCACCTATTTTTTTTTCATTTTTACGAATTCGATGCTGGGGCGAACACTAGGTAAAAATGGGTCGCTGAATCCGAATCCGTTGTCAGAATTTCAAAATTATGAAATTTTTAATCCTATAGGGTTGCCACCTAAAAATATGCTTTTTTAAAACTTTTAATCACTATTCTACAGTTTTAGGGGGTCGCTGATTTCGAATCTGAAGTCAGAATTTTAAAATTCAAGATGGCTGATAGGGTTGCCACCTATTTTTTTTTCATTTTTACGAATTCGATGCTGGGGCGAACACTAGGTAAAAATGGGTCGCTGAATCCGAATCCGTTGTCAGAATTTCAAAATTTTTAGGTGGCAACCCTATAGGATTAAAAATTTCATAATTTTGAAATTCTGACAACGGATTCGGATTCAGCGACCCATTTTTACCTAGTGTTCGCCCCAGCATCGAATTCGTAAAAATGAAAAAAAAATAGGTGGCAACCCTATCAGCCATCTTGAATTTTAAAATTCTGACTTCAGATTCGAAATCAGCGACCCCCTAAAACTGTAGAATAGTGATTAAAAGTTTTAAAAAAGCATATTTTTAGGTGGCAACCCTATAGGATTAAAAATTTCATAATTTTGAAATTCTGACAACGGATTCGGATTCAGCGACCCATTTTTACCTAGTGTTCGCCCCAGCATCGAATTCGTAAAAATGAAAAAAAAATAGGTGGCAACCCTATCAGCCATCTTGAATTTTAAAATTCTGACTTCAGATTCGAAATCAGCGACCCCCTAAAACTGTAGAATAGTGATTAAAAGTTTTAAAAAAGCATATTTTTAGGTGGCAACCCTATAGGATTAAAAATTTCATAATTTTGAAATTCTGACAACGGATTCGGATTCAGCGACCCATTTTTACCTAGTGTTCGCCCCAGCATCGAATTCGTAAAAATGAAAAAAAAATAGGTGGCAACCCTATCAGCCATCTTGAATTTTAAAATTCTGACTTCAGATTCGAAATCAGCGACCCCCTAAAACTGTAGAATAGTGATTAAAAGTTTTAAAAAAGCATATTTTTAGGTGGCAACCCTATAGGATTAAAAATTTCATAATTTTGAAATTCTGACAACGGATTCGGATTCAGCGACCCATTTTTACCTAGTGTTCGCCCCAGCATCGAATTCGTAAAAATGAAAAAAAAATAGGTGGCAACCCTATCAGCCATCTTGAATTTTAAAATTCTGACATCAGATTCGAAATCAGCAACCCCCCAAAACTGTAAGACAATGTTTAAAACTCGTAAAAAGACAAATTTTTAGGTGGCAACCCTCTTTTTTTAAAAAATTTCACAATTTCGAAATTCTGACAACGGATTCGGATTCAGCGACCTATTTTTCCTAGTGTTCACCCCAGCACCAAATTCGTAAAAATTAGAAAAAATTAGTTGGCAACCCTATCAACCAGCATAAATTTTAAAATTCTGATATCAGATTCGAAATCAATTAGATTCAACGATGATTCCAATACTCTAAGTACTTGAACATATTATGAATACTCGAAATCGAAATATAAAAAAAATCGAATAGTAAATGAGCTTTGAGCTATTTTGAATGAATCAAATATGAATACTACTTTTTAAACTACTTATACTTATTCATACTCATTTTTGAGTGAGCGGTTCATGATTTAAAAATTTGATTCACTTTGTTTTGAATCAATCACATCCGAGTTATGATTTGGAAACTACTTATACTTATTCATACTTAGTTTTGAGTGAGCGGCTCATTACTCAATAACGTGATTCATTGAAAATTTTTGATTCGAATCACTGAGCTGCGAACGAATAGTACTCGAGTACTACTTATTTTTAAGTATTCGTTGCAGTTCTCTGGTGCATATCTTACTAAACTTACGTAGTTATTTATGTGTGTGAGTGCATAATATATGTTTGGTAGTGTGTGTTCACTATAACGGTTCATATGTAATCTGCTTGTAAGTTTGTTTTGTTTACATTTTTTGTGATTCCTTCACTTACATTTAAAATTTTTTTTTTCACTCAACTTGCTTACGTGCTGTACATACGAACATGCATAAAAATAACACAACAAAGTTTCGCCTGCTGCAGGTTGTTCACAGGGTGGTAGGCGGCAGCAGTTGTGTATGCGCTGGTACGTATACGTAGGCACTGTATGCCGGTGGGTTGTCGGCTCCACAGCCAGCGTTCATGACGTACAACATGCATGTTGGCGTTGCACCATGCACGAAACACGACAAAAGCATGTACAGCAAAAAAGCAATGAAAGCTACAATCAGCCCGCTTTACTACTGTGATACCCTACAGTTGATCGGTACTCTCTCAGAGATACCCTGTAACTCGACGATAAATGGAACATAGGATCCATAATGTTGTCTAAAATAATGAACGCCAACAATTTTAACCTTATGAACTATGTAAGTGGATAACAACGACTAGCTTAGTAACTAGATTAGTACGTGTGTTTGCTCTGCTACTTTTTTCTTTAAATTGTGGAAGGAACTTTGAAGCATTATCTGTATCTTTGATCCTTATGTAATGTCTTGCACGGTCACAATGTTGGTCGTTAAAGACTTTTAAAGACAGTTTTAACAAGAGATATAGAACTTGTTTTTGACGTGACGAAGTTACATACGTTATGACAGGTTTACAAAAAAGTTGAAAAATTCATTTTTTCAAAATTCATCGAAGTTGCATTGAATTGTTTCTCGCTGAGTATAAGACCTATGAGTGGTGAGAAGAAGAGTGGCGTCCGTGGCGTAGTTGGTTAAAGTGCGTGGCCGCTATGTCAACGAACTTTGGAGACCCAGGTTCGAACCCCAGCAGCGACAGAAAATTATTTGAATTAAAATAATTTTTCTGTACGGCCGCCACCTCTCTGCAGACAATGGCAAACCTCAGAGAGTAATCAAAAATGCCATGTAAAGATTCTTGTGATGAGAACATTCCGTTCATCGCCGTTCGGAGTCGGCGTTAAGCCTGTAGGTCCATTTCTCGGTCAATTGTGTACAAACTTAATAACACGCACAACACAATTGATCATAAGAAGCTAGGTCAAAGCCCTTTCAAGTGCTGAAATGGCCAGTTATTTATTTTGTTTTTTTTTTATAAGAGCTATGAATTAAAAAAATGGTACGGCCGTAAAGGTTAATTTTTTTGACTTCATTATAAAAACAAAACAAAAATTCAAAACGTTATCGGGACGCGGTGGGAGCTGCTTAAGCAACGCAACTGAAAATTTGTTTCATGGAATTATTACTCGCGGAGTATACAAGCTAGGATTAAAAATATGATACCCCAGTAAAGGCCTGCTCTAAGTCCTCACAGCAAAATTAGACAAAAAATTTCTGACGTCATGAGGACGCAGAGAGAGCCGCTCAAAAATCGATAATGCAACATTAATGCAACGGCATTGCATTGAATTTTTACTCTGTGAGTGTAGTGAGATACGATAAATGTTTGAAAAGGAAAATGAAGGATTTATACTTGGCCCTATGACAAAAATAAAAAAAAATTCTGACGTCGTCAGGTCGTGAAGATAGCAGCTTATGTAACAGAAATGTTATATCGTTGCATGGAATTATTACTCATTCAAGAGACGTGCTACGGTAAATTTTGTTTTATGACAGCATATATGTGTTATTATGCCTCAAAACTAAAATAATCGTCATGATATCAATATGGCAACCACATAATGCAGTGAAAATGCTGCAACAAAGAAAAAACGTTGCATGGAATTTTAACTCTGTGACTACAGCCGTCACGGTAAATTTTAAGGAACGAAAATGAAGGTGAGGTCTTCGGACACATGATAAAAATATAAAAAAAATAAAAATTGACGGCGTCATGAGACCCCTCAGGGGACCGCCTAATATGACACATATGCATCACTTTTGCTGGATTAATTGCATGCAAAGTTAATGCACCGAGGAAAAGCACTACACATGGAGAAGCAAATAAAAAAAATCAAAAGCAACAACACCAACAACAACACCAACACCAACACCAACACCAACACCAACACCAACACCAACACCAACACCAACACCAACACCAACACCAACACCAACACCAACACCAACACCAACACCAACACCAGAACCAGCACCAACACCGCACCAGCACCAGCATCAAAACCAATACCAAAACCAACACCAACACCAACACCAACACCAACACCAACACCAACACCAACACCAACACCAACACCAACACCAACACCAACACCAACACCAACACCAACACCAAGACCAACACCAAGACCAACACCAATACCAACACCAACACAAACACCAAGACCAACACCAACAACAACACCAACAACAACAACAACAACAACAACATCAACAACAACAACAACAACAACAACAACAACAACAACAACAACAACAACAACAAAAACAAAAACAACAACAACATATTTTTTGAACTACGAAACCGGAAAAGGACTATGACAAGGATTAGAATATGGAACAACAACAACAACAACAACAACAGTTTTTTCGTGGCAACCAACACTGATCACAAAAAACAACAAAATAACACAATGAAACCGGACTACGAAACCGGAAAAGGACTATGACAAGAATTAGAATATGGAAAGCACTATGACAAGAATTAGAATATGGATTAGGACAAAAATTAAGACACACCTAAAACACATTTTTCCAAGAATTTGGTCATGGATCAACACAAGAGTTTTGACAGGAAGTAGGAAAGTTATTTGGAGAAATAAAAATATAACGGAAGAAAAAGGATAAATTGCGCAACAAAAGAAAGGATAGGGACAAAAAGAATGACAAAGATAAAGAAACATACGGGTGTGTCCACGACACAGCCAACTCTTTTTTAATATGGAGTTCTAAATTAACCATGCTTCTAAATTCACATGGATTTTTATCTGCAAAATTTTTTATGCATTTAAGATCAAATATGAAAAAGTTCATCCAAATGTAAGCTTTTTGTGTTCTCAAAATTGTGTTGTATTGAATTTAATTTTTTAATTTCATGTTTAAAAACTTAATAATTTAATTTAGAATTCATTGCAATAAATTTTTAAATTGGACTTAATAATAATCCCAAATTGTTTTCATCTTAGAGTACTCACTAAATTCAAATTCATGAAATTTCTGTTATACACGAGATATTTAGTGTTAATTTTATAAAAATTTTTTAGATTTAGCCACCAAATAAAATGGTTTGATTGAAAAACTCTTAATTATCAAAAATCGAAAAAGATAAATGAAGACGCATGATACAATTATACAGGTAGGTTTGACAACAGGCTATTTTCTCACGAGATCGTTCATGGATTGTCAAACTCGTCGGTTTTTTTTTTTTTTTTTTTTTTGTTTGCTTTGTCTTGTATGATTTTTGACAATTCATGTTCGCTGGAAAACTGTCACACCTACCTGATTAATTATACCATGTGAAGACCATTTATTTTTAAATAAAAAAAATATTTCTTTATAACTATAAAACATTTTCAATTCCGAAATAAGAAACATATGACTTTTCTCTTAATTAAGCCGAATTCTGTATATCGCTATATGAAAAAAATTCTTTATAATGAGAAATAATTATAATAACATCGAGATGTGATAACTAAACAATTTTTGAATTTGATACATTTTGAATTTGATACATATGGTTTAATCAATAAAATATTTTGTTAAATCAACAAAAATTTTATCAATTTGATAAATTTTTATCAAATTTTTTTAATAGTGCTTGAAAAACCTGAACAAGTGCCTGAACAAATTCCGTCATAAGACAAGTAACAGAACGATTTTGACGAAATCCTGCCCAATCGGCCCATTCTGTAGCAAAGAATATAAAAATACCAAAGTCTTCAATGCAGCTTTTTAACAGAAATGACCTATAACTCAAGGCCTATAAAATGCAACGCTGTATGGGCTAACAATTAGGCAAAAGCAATTACGTATAGTAAAAAGTAAGGAGTTATTTGCCTGGCACGATGGAGATGAGATAATCTTTTCGGATGAAAAACTGTTCTTCCTGCAAGACAGCCATAAGCAACAGGATAACCGTGTGCATTCAAATGATAAATTGGCTGTTGAGCCAATCATGGTCTGGGGAGTACTATCACAAAAAGATAAATTGCCGTTGCTATTCATCGATCAAGGTGTCAAAATTGATACCAACTGCTACCTCAAACACGTTTTACGAGATCATCTTCTTCCCCACGCCAGGATATTATACGAAGACGTTTATTTTTGCTTTCAACAATACTCTGCACCTTCCCATAACGCAAAGCTTTCTCAAGACTGGTGCCGAGAAAATTTGCCTAATTTCATATCTGCCGAGGAATGGCCAACATCATGAATTTCTGTGTTTGGGGCAACGAAAAGCTTAATAATTGATGGGTTCAAGCAGCGTTTGACAAGGATTTTGGATGAAATGGATCAGAAAATGGTTCATGCCGCGTGTGAATCGTTTTTCAAGCATTTATGTCTTGTAATAAAAGATAAGGATGAAAGATTTGAGCTTTATCATTAATTTAGAAAATTTTCAAATATTCTCGTAATCTTACCAATAAATACAATAAAATATCGTTGATGACTTTGATTTTTATAATACACAGCATACACTATAATGCCTCAATTCACACTGCAAGAATCGTAAAGAGTTGGATAAAAGAGCTAAACGTGGTATTGCTGGAGTGGCCTCCATATGGAAAACGTATGGGGATGGCTAGCCCGGAAAGCGTACGAGTCTGGTCGTCGGTACGAAGATAAAAGAAGCCTGATTTCTGCCATTCAATCAGCGTGGACGAAAGTTTCATTAGATTATTTAAAATCACTACATACATTTTTGAAGTTTTAACTAATAAAGGAGGATGTACTCATTATTAACCTTAGACCCGTTTACATGTTTTACAACTTAATCCCGTTTATCTGGGTCATATTGACCCGTAGTGTATTTTGTATGGATTTAAACATTTTTCAATGAGTTTTTTTCTTCAAATTTTTTTTTTTTTCTTAAATATATGTTTGCACAAAATATTTGCAATTAACATATGAATGTTGAGAAAAAAATTAAACAATATTAAAAAAAAACAAAGATTTATCACCGATTGATAGTGTCGCTTCGATTGAGCTGTATTTATTGTGGTAGGCATTGATGGATCTGTTGCATCATTACCATTGTAATCTTGCAATATATCAGATTCTTCGTATTTGTGAAGGTAACACGATTAACATGAATGAACATAATGCAAAGGTCAAAAAGGTTTTAAGCAATGGTCACACACAGCAGACGTTTACTATCCTTTATTTTGCTGTTACCCTTATATGCTTCACATCTACGTCGTGGTTTCTTGTCCTAGTAAAGACAGTGAATGAAACAAAAATGAACAAAAAAATCATTTGAAATGGAAATTATTTATTTATTTCTTACCTAAATTTGTGGCATTGGAAGCGATTCTGTAAGGCTTTTTGGCTTCATACCAATCAAACTCAAAGCAATTCTTAGGATGTGTGCTATTTGGAGACTATTCACTCAGATGACGAAATTTCGACAGTCTGAATGAGAATATTTGGCACTTGTGAGGTGAATATGATTGTCAAAAATTCATGTAGGCCCAGGGGCTAGTATAAATTTTGACAATCGGCAGGAGAATTTTTGACACAAAAAAAAAATAGAAAAAAAAACACTTGTGAGCTTGCGACTCGAAAATGTATATTATTTTTCCCAAAATTACTCTCGTTCAGACATGGGGATAAATTCTTTGGTTGTGCCATATACACTATGCATTTAAGTGTTAAATTCTTGCGCTAATACGCTACCGAAATTTAAAACGTCATAATTTCTAGTTGTCAAAATATCATCATCCTTTTGGCACAGTAAAAATGACAATTATATTTCAACATAATTGTATTCAAGTCAGTAATTTCTTCTCTATTACGAGAGACAAGTTTCCGAATAACACACGGCCTTATTGATTGTTTCATTGGAGTGTTGCATCGCTTTTCCAACTGATTTTTAGCATGATATAACGCAAATACTAGAAGACAACAGAAAAGAAAACACTGCACTTGCACAACAGATCCATATAAAAAGTATGTTTTCATACGTTCAAGTGGACATAAGTATGAAAAGTCAATACGCCAACGACAGAATAATGCTGTCTCTCACTTCCACTGTACTCACAGTTACAAAAAATTTAGAAAGGATTGCACAACAGCAAAAAGTAGTGAAAAAAGTACTACAAAAACTGATCCTTCATACTAATCGTATTGTAGAAAATGTCGGGTCATTTTGACCCAGATAAACGTATAGTGTACAAGTCAGATTTTTGTCTCTGCTATGCACATATGTCACATATGTACAATTTTTTTCGCTCTGATTGCAAAGATAAAAGTTCAACAAATAAAATGGTAAATTTTTTTTTCTTATTTTTGATTTTTAATATGTTTTTTTTTGCAAATAAAAAGTGCCTCGGGTCAATATGACCTGATAAACGGGTTTAAGGTTAATAAAGGAATAAAAATACAGTTTCATAACAAAAAATATTAAATTTTAAACTTTAAATTTTAATATTACCTTTCATTATTTAGGCCAAGTATGTTGACAACAAGACAACATGAAGACAATAAAGGCAACAACTAACAACAACAACAACGGCTCTGTATAGAGCAAATCACACAGCAGACTAGACAGACTGTTTCGTTGGCCGCTACACCAACTCATCAGTAGTCTTCAAGGACGTCCACAGGGGGGCAAGTGCTGAAAAATTTTATATATTTATATTCCAATGTGTATATTGCAATGTGTATATTGCAATGTTGCATTTTTATTGATATGTTACAAAGTTTTAAACTCTTAAGTTCTGATTTCTTAGATGGTACGAAACTGAGTTTTATCTGATTTTTGTCACTTTTTGTTAAGATTTCATTAACTGCTTATGTGTATTGTTCATATAGCAAATTTGATTACCGTTACTTTTGCATAACCAGCCCTCAGTAGCGATCAACGACCGATTTTGACGTGACGAAGTTACGTTGTACTGCTCTTGTTTCCAAAAAAGTTAAAAAATGAATTTTTTAAAAACTCATCTGCGTTGCATTGAATTGTTACTCGCTGAGTATAAGAGCTATGATTAAAAAAATGGTATGACCGTAAAAGCTAATTCTTTGACTTCATTATAAAAACAAAACAAAAATTCAAAACATTATCGGGTCGCAGGGGGAACTCTTTAAGCAACACAACTGAAAATTTGTTACATGGAACTATTACTCGCTGAGTATTAGTGCTAGGATTAAAAATACGATACGCCAATAAAGGCCTACTGTAAGCCCTCACAACAAAATTAGACAAAAAATTTTTATCGCCATGGGGACGCTGAGAGAGCCGCTCAAAGATTGATAACGCAACATTCATGCAGCGGCGTTGCATTGAATTTTTACTCAATGTGTGTATAACCTACGATAAAAGTTTGAAAAGGAAAATGAAGGTTTTATACATGGCTTTACGACAAAAATAAAAAAAAAAAATTCCGGCGTCGTCAGGTCGTGAATATAGCAGCTTATGTAACAGAAATGTAATATCGTTGCATGGAATTATTACTCACTCAGGAGGAGTGCTACGGTATATTTTGTTTTACAGAAGCATGGATGTGTTATTACGCTTCACAACTAAATTACAAAAAAAAGTCTTGTTGTCATGATTTCAGGGATGCAATCACATAATGCAGTAAAAACAGCCATGAAAAAACGTTGCATGGATTTTTAACTCTGTGAGTACTGGTGCAACGGTAAATTTTAAGGAACGAAAATGAAGGTGAGGTCTTCGGGCATATGACAAAAATAAAAAAAAAAATTGACGGCATGTCAAAGACACTCAGAGAACTGCCTAATGTGACGCATATGCATCACTTTTGCTGGATTAATTGAAATTAGAGCACAACCAATTGGGAAGCAAGCAAAAAAGCTAAAAGAAAAGCACCAACAACAACTCCAACTCCAATTCCAACACCAACACCAACACCAACACCAACACCAACTCCAACACCAACACCAACACCAACACCAACATCAACACCAACACCAACAGCAACATCAACACTAATCTCAACACCAACACCAACCCCAACACCAACACCAACATCATCACCAACACCAACACCAACACCAACATCAACATCAACATCAACACCAACACCAACACCAACACCAACACCAACACCAACACCAACACCAACACCAACACCAACACCAACACCAACACCAACACCGACACCAACACCAACACCAATACCAACATCAACATCAACATCATCAACATCAACATCAACATCAACATCAACATCAACATCAACATCAACATCAACATCAACATCAACATCAACATCAACATCAACATCAACATCAACATCAACATAAACATAAACATCAACATCAACATCAACATCAACATCAACATCAACATCAACGTCAACATCAACATCAACATCAACATCAACATCAACATCAACATCACATCAACATCAACATCAACATCAACATCAACATCAACATCAACATCAACATCAACATCAACATCAACATCAACGTCAACAACAACATCAACGTCAACATCAACATCAACATCAACATCAACATCAACATCAACATCAACATCAACGTCAACATCAACATCAACGTCAACATCAACATCAACATCAACATCAACATCAACATCAACATCAACATCAACATCAACATCAACATCAACACCAACATCAACATCAACATCAACATCAACATCAACATCAACATCAACATCAACATCAACATCAACATCAACATCAACATCAACATCAACGTCAACATCAACATCAACGTCAACATCAACATCAACATCAACATCAACATCAACATCAACATCACATCAACATCAACATCAACATCAACATCAACGTCAACATCAACATCAACGTCAACATCAACATCAACATCAACATCAACATCAACATCAACATCAACATCAACATCAACGTCAGTCAACATCAACATCAAAGTCAACATCAACATCAACATCAACATCAACATCAACATCAACATCAACATCAACATCAACATCAACATCACATCAACATCAACATCAACATCAACATCAACATCAACATCAACATCAATATTAACAACAACAACAAGAAACTTCGTCACGTCAAAACCTACGGGTGTGTCCACGGCACAGCCAACTCTTTCTTTTTCTCTAATTATCGTCTGTTGTGCAACTATTGTTTTATTAATTGTGTTGTATATGTATATTGAGTCTAAATATTATTTGAGAAATCAACACGATTTTTTATTATATTTGTTTCTAACGCAGCCATCATGAAACAAACGCAGCACTCATTAAAATTACTTATTTAAATTGCATTGTCTAAAGTCTAAACTCACTACTTTATTCAATCGCTTTGCCCACCTCAGCCCTGTTTGAATTATGCTCATATAGCTATTTTGTTACTTAAGTTCTTATTAGTTTTGCATTTCATTATCAATTCAAATTAACGGCAGCATCGGTGACCAAAGTAAGTGACAATTCATTTTTTTTTAATTTAACTCTATTAATTATTATTTAAGTTTCTTAGAAACCTTCGTGAACTAAATATTGCTATAAGAAAATTTTATGGTGGTAAGTAAGAACAAGTTGCAATAATAAAAAAATTGCATTTCAGCTGCATAGTGTTGCTATGCAAAGTACATCTATTATGCATAATAGTGAAATATTCGGCAATAATAGAACCTGTAGCGAATGCACTGCAATCCAAGAATTTAGATTTGCTTAGTTGTGCAGGTCACATAGAAACAATTCTTAGCACGATTAAACAGCACAGAGAAGAAGCTAAAAAAGTGTTTGGTAAAGTTTTCATTGAAGCTGAAAAAATTATAACAAAATTAGACGCAGTTTTGGAATTGCCACGTGTGGTTGCAAGACAAATACATAGGTCAAATCATCCTGCAGCATCCCCACAGGATTTCTTCAGAATATCGCTATTTATACCCTATATTGACTCCTTAATTGTCTCCCTGGAGGAGCGGTTTTCGAAAGAAAATATACCGGCATTTTTGCTGTCCACTTTACATCTTGCTGAAATGCAAAAGATAGGTCTTGCCGGGGTTAAGAATAAAAGAAAGGTTTTTGCAGAATTCTATGGATTAAACGGAATGGAGAATGAAACAGAAGTTTGGTTTAACTTATGGAAAAATAAAGCTTTTAAAGAAGATATATGTTTCGAAGATGCTATTAAGGAGTCGGAAATAATTTTTCCTCAAGTATATAAAGCTTTGCTCTTCTTGCAGCCCTTCCATGCACCACGGGAACTATAGAGAGGTCGTTCAGCACTTTGCGCAGGATAAAAACTTGGCTAAGATCCACAATGACGGAAAATCGTTTGAATGGTAAACTTCAACGTTAAAATTAATGTATACTTATCTAAAACGAAACTTTTCTAGGTTTGTGTATGCTCAGCGTACACAGGACGTTGGTCAAGGAGTCAAAATCCCAGTTTGTCAAAGAAGTTTTAGACAATTTTGCTTCTAACCCGAGAAAATTGGCGTTGTAATGTTTTTATGAAAAATTGAATTTTATAAAATTTTTAATAATTGATCGTATCTCTCATTGATCTCAATTGAAGCATTCATTAATCATTCTCATTGATCTCATTGCACGCACATATATTAATTCTGTGTTAAGTTCATGAAATGTCTTTTATTTATTTTAAATATTTTTAAATACATTTAGAGCCGCCGCACATTACAGACTTTTAATCGGCCGATAGTTTGATGCTTGATTGGCCGCAACTGACAAGTCAACTATTTAGTTGGTTGTAAGTGCGCACACTGTGCCCGGATAGTTTGCCAATTGCGGGGTTGCATTTAAGAAATATTCCCATGGGGAGTTTTAAAATTATTTGGCTGTTTTGAGTTTTGTAAAATTTTTCGTTACTGACATATTTTTTACTGATTTTGGTGTGGGTATGAATATTAAACATTTTTTTTATTAAACTATTATGTAATAAGCAGCATTCTACATTTTGCTAGCATTTACGCTATCTTTTATAACAATAATTAAAACTTGTTTATTCCTATTTGCAATCTGCAAAAGGCAACACTTATCCCCATTCATACTGTAAAAAGCAGCACTTTTCAACGAAAAATAAAATTACGTGAAAAGTGAAATGGGATTTTTTTAGGGGTTTTATATTTTTAGGGGTACTTTTAGAGACTTTTTGATAAACTTATGTGTTGGTTTATTCAATTTACTACAAAGTTTTCGTATTTACTACGATTTTGCTTTGGTTTTACTCCTCAATGTTTTTCCTGTGTCATTCTCAGCCGTTACAAAGCATTATAATTCTACAACTCTGTGCTGACTGTGCATAATTTGTATATTCTTATTAGAAATAGCTTGCGTGTAGTTATTCAAAAACTTATTTACTAAAATTATGCCTAAAGATACAAAAAAATATATTCAAAAGTACACGAAAATCTGGGAAATGGATCCTGATTTAGAAGGTTAAGTTTTATATTTATTAAGTAAGTTGTAAACCTGTCGTTATTTACAATTAATGTTTTAATTGCAGATTGGCTTGCACCTAATGTTGTTAATGACACATTGGCAAATTGTAAATATTGCAATGTAGTGTTAAAAGCCCACAGAAAAGATTTGGTTAGTCACGCTAAAACTGAAAAACATAAAAAAGCGACGGACTGGGAAAAATCAGCAAAGTTATGTAAGTCTATATCTCAAATATATGAACCAATCTTTTCGGAAAAAACTAAGATCGCGGAGTTAAAAATTGCTGCCTTCATCGCCGAGCATTGTTCTTTTTTAACAGTTGACCATTTGATTCATATACTTCCTCAGTTGGATCCCTATTCAGATGCTCTTAAAAACCTTAAACTTCATCGCACTAAATGCTCTATGTTGATTAAAAATGTGCTTGGTCCATCAATGCTTGCAGCTTTAATTGAAGAGATTGGAGGTTTTCCATATTCGATTATTAACGACGAAAGTACTGATCTTTCGACACAAAAAGTTTTATGTATTATCGTCCGTTTTTTTCGCACAAGGCAAGGCAAATTGTGACAACTTTTTATATAATTATAAAAATAATAGAAAGTGACGCAAAAAGTGTGCACGAAGCAATTATAAAGCAACTTGAAAAGGATGGCTTAACAGTTACAAATTTAATTGGAATCGGCGTTGATGGAGCAAACGTTATGGTTGGTAAACATAACTCGGTGACCACTTTGCTTAAAAGAGAACTGCCTGATTTGATTGTTGTCAAATGTGTTAGCCACTCATTGCATTTATGTGCGGAAAAAGCAGCTGAACTATTGCCACGTCAATTAGAATTTCTTGTAAGGGAAGCCCATAATTGGTTTTCATACGGTCCAAATCGTTGTGAATACTATAAAACGCTATTCCAAATCATGAATGCTAACAAGGATCCAAAAAAAATTCAAGGACTGAGCGGAACCCGCTGGCTCGCTCGCTATCAAGCAATAAACACAATATTGGAGCAATGGGAAGAATTAAAATTGTTGGTTTCACTTGCTAAATCCGACGATAAATGTTTTATGGCAGAACAACTTTACGACATCATGAGGAGACCATCCTTCAAAGCTTTTCTGATTTTTCTGAAAAATTAATTAAAAATTGTGACTCAATCAAATTTACTTTTTTAAATTGACGATGTTGAGCCCACCAAATTATTTGAAGATTTATTTTTATTATATAAAAATTTGCTTACACGACTTGTACCTTCACATTTGGAGAAATTGGTGCACAGTGAACTAATTGAATACAATTTTTGGGAGCATCTGATGCATACAGCATCTATGTATTTCGGTTTTGATTTTCAAAACATGTCACATGAACTTGAGACAAATGACTTTTTAGATGTCAGAGAAAGAAGCAAGAACTTTCTATGTTGCCTCGCAGAGCAGATACAAAAAAGGCTTCCGGAAAACTTATCAATACTAAAAATAATTGCTGATATGCACCCAAAGATTGCTACATCCCAAGTCAAATCCGATTAAATCACATTCGCAGAACTCATATATATGGGAACAAAAATGATATCGAGTACGAGTGGCACCAGTTAGGTAATAAAAAATGGTTTAACACTTCTACTTCAGCAGATTTTTATTTCGAAGTTTATAATGATTGCGACGCAGCTAGCTGCAAACGTTTTGAAAATGTTCACAAAATTTGGACTAGCATTTGTCACGGTTCCAATTTCAAACGCAAGTGTCGAACGCGCATTCTCTGTCTACAACATTATTAAGAATAAGTTGCGGAATAGGTTGTCTATTGATATGCTGGAAAGTATAATGATGGTATGATTTACATTGCAACGAAATGGATCTTGTATTACATTTAATCCTTCAACTAAAATGTTAAAATTGTTTAATATCCAAATGTATGATTTTAAAAATATAAAAACCGAAGAAAACGAAATTTTTTTTGAAATATTAAATAATTTATAAATAAAGAATATAAAAAAAATTAAATTGCTCTTTTTTTGTTTTAGGGGTATTTCCAAGAAATTGTATCGATTTTAGGGGTTTTTCACTGTAGCTTTAGGGTTAAATATTTTTGGGAGTTGGTAACCCTGGTCTTGCATGACGTTTCACTGTGAGCCAAGATTTTGACAGAGAGAACGCTTTTATATTAGTAACTAAGTTCTTATCTATTTATGATGCACCCTGTGTCAAGGTTAAGCTTGTTCGTGTGATACTATTAGGCATAGCCTCAACTTATGTGCATCTGCGAAAATTCGATCACAGTGGTTTACCGCTATCAGAGCATGTTGAGGTTGTCTTATTTTGTTGTAAACTCCTCCCTTTTTGCACACTTCCGTTTGGCGGTTGTATGTTTAAATTCAGACAACAAAATACCTTAAAAGTTAAATAATAGTATTTTTTTATTTCAAATAATTTTTCCGTCGACGAATAAAAAAGTTCCAAGAAAATAATTTGATAAAATCTGCTCATTGGTGGTAGAATAATCATAAAGCATCTCCATTTATGGTATCAATGATCTTTAGAATAGTTTTTTATCACTAAAATGAATAATACTTTTTGTCAGACGCTTAAAACCAAGTATTTCCGTGTTAGCCGATATCTGCAATGTTTTAAGAACTTGAATTTAATGCCTGTATAACCTCTATAACATTCAAATAAAAAAAAAACAAACAATTTATTCAACCATCTGTATCACTGATGAACCAAAAGAATTGAACTTCTCAAAATAAATCTTGGGCTATTGAGGCGTTCCACCACATTAATTCAAAAGTCAGGGTCAAAGTTCTATTGTTTGGAAATTTGCAGCTTACAACAGCTTTTTATTGTGTGCTTTTTGGAGTTTTAACTCCAAGCCATAAAGACTGTCTTAAACACTGCCTTTTTAGTAAAGAAAAAAAAACATTTATAAAATTAAAGAATAATAAAAAATACCCAGTGAATATGCCTGGACTTGTGTAGAAATAAAACCATATAACCAGTTATAACATTATTTTTATTATTTATTTCTTATGGGTTTCTCTTTGGGTTTTTTTTTTCGTTCTTCTTATATCTTAAGCCACAAGCTGCGCGTTTTGTTGTTATTTTTTATAACTTACAACTACACCAGGTACTGCCATAGAAACCGGCTGGCTGGCTGGCAACACGATGCTGCTCTTTTTGGTGTTTTTGTTTTTTTTTTTTGTTTTATTCTTTTAATTTTTTTGTCTTTTTGGAACGCTTAACTTTCGAACACTTAACGTCTTGCGTCTGGTCACTCTAGCAGCTCCTGTTACCGCATTAGGTAACCTAACCGTGTGTCTCAAGCTCAAGCGCGCTGGCAACGATCGCAACAAGTCATGCCACTTGAGTTGAGTTGTGGTAAGACGACAAAATACAAAAACACGAAAACAACACAAATAACCAGATTCTTAAGTTTTACACATTCAGTCTGTCTGTCTATCTGTCTATCTGCCTGGTTCAACAGAACCCACAATCAAGCCATACCAGTCAAGTATCTTTGCAGTCTATCCTCCGCTGATCGTTACTGCTAGCACCCTGGAGCTTGTGGTTTTGTGTATCGAGATTTAGTTGGTTTCTGGTTTAAACTGCATTCGATCTTTTTTTTTTATTCTGGTCTGGTTTTTATGAGTATTTTTTTTAATGATTTTTTACTTTTATTCTCTTTCAATAGAGTTGTTGTTGTATTTTTTTAAAGTTCCTTAAATGTAGATTTTCTGTTTTTTATAGACTTCTTGCAATTTCACAAATTGAGGCTATGGAAACATTGAAGCCAGTTGGTGTTTTAATTCCTATTGATGCATATCGATAAAATGACTTTAAGGGTTTCGATAAAATTTTTATTTGAATTGAAAATAAAATGTTTTTTTCCCATTTTGATGATCTCGTTGACAGTTGTTTTTATTAATGTCACTTAATTATGGCTAACATCCAATATATCACATTGATCAAAAAGTTCCCGGAATATTTTATTCAGGAAATTAAAAATACAAGATTATGCATCAAAATCGATATTGTCCCCTTCAAAGTACTTCCCATCGACTGCAACGCACTTATGCCAGCGCTTGATCTAATACTTGAAACATTTTTTATATTCAGTTGGCGGTATGGCCATCAGAGACATCTTCGACCTATCCATGATCTCATCTTGGGTGCTGAAATGTGTTTCGCGGAGCGTTTTCTTAGTTGACCGAAAAGTTGCAGGGAGCCAAATCAGGTGAATTCGGTGCTTGTTGAATGGTATTAGTTTTGTTTTTAGCCAAATGTTCACAGAGAACGATGGTGCAAGATTCGCGAGTTTTTGGCCCACAAATCCGGTCTTAATTGGCGAATGGCTTCACGCAAACGTCTCATAAAGCTCAAATAATACTCCTTGTTGACTGTTTGGCCTTGCGGAAGGAATACATGATACACAACACCCTTATAATCCATAAAAACTGTGAGCATCGCCTTCTTTTTCGAATGAAAACGATGTGATTTTTTTTCGGTCGCGTCTCATTCGGTGCACGCCATTCACTCGCTTGATATCTGGATTGCGTGTCACACTCAAAAATCCACGTCTCGTCTCCAGTAATGATCCAACATTGATGAATGTTGGGTCGGATTCGGCCTTGGAAATCATGTCTTTTACGACGGCAACGCGGTCCCTTTTTTGCACGAAATTCAGGTCTTTCGGCATCAGCTTTGTAGCGACACGTCTGAGGCCCAAATCATTAACCCAAATGTCTCGAACGGATCCAAAAGCAATGCCCAACTCCTCTGCCATCTCTCTAATAGTCAATTTCGTCGGTTTTCGATGTCGATGGCCTGCCACTGCGTTCGTATTTCGACATCGTCGAATTTTTTTGTCTGGTTCGGTAGTTGATTAAGTAGCGTGTTTGACTGCCTTCCTAGGGTTCCCAGGTTTGAATCCTGGTCAGACCATGGTCCTACGCTAAAACCTTTATGCATTTATCTCATCATTTCTGATTAACTGACATTAAAAATTCACCAATGTTCACAACTTGAAGTTGTAGTTGGTGCGCAATAAACATCAATCTTGGAGATCGGCTTGACCTAAAGTGGAGCTCAAGTTCGTTTTTTCAATCTCCAGTGCTGGATCTCCACTTGACCTTCACTTGAGATCCAAGCTATTCTCCAGGGAAATGGACCTTCAAGCTCCAGTTGATCTCCAAGTTCTTTCTCAAAGTGATCTCCAACCCAAAATGAAAAAAGAAATTTTAAAATAAAGCTTTTCCAATTTTTTTTTGTTTCAATCATTGAAAATAATTTTAAATCTATTTCTTCATTACATTCCACTTCTTTTGAGCTGTATCCATTTTCTCTGTGCGCTGCATTGCTCGTCATTTGAAGTTGCCACAAGTTGAAAGTGCAATGAAGCTGCTCGCTCAGGCAACAGTTGACGTTCCTGGCACTGCTACCGCTCCTATCACATCCCTCTCTGCAAGCAATATAGCTCCTTTTGCAACAATAGAAGTTCCGGGTGCTTTTAATGCTCCCCCTGAGTCCCTATCTGATAGCAAATCTACAATTTGCTGCACTTCGCGCTTTATTCTTTTTCTCATCTTTCCTTTTATAACTTTATTATTTGAATTTATTTATGTATTGAAATAATTTGCGAATTACTTTATTATTATGTTGCAATTCTGTCACTTTGTTTGACACAATAACCAAATCAACCTAGTGTTGCCACATACAAAATCAAATTATTTTCTTTTGACACTTCAGCAGTATTGTAACTTTGAATACATACATATCTCAAGCCAATTTCCAGTTCAACTCCAAGATGTTGACTTGGAGAAATGAGTTGGAGATCAAGTGGAGGTTAAACACTTTTTTCCAAGCTTGGAGAAAAAATTTTTCTTGCTTGTTGGGTGGTAGAGAATTTTGTCGATGACATGTTTCACTTGATTGCCCGTTACTCGTCGTTTTTTTCACGAAAGGAAAATCTATTTGAATCACAGTCGGAGAAAAAGCATAGCTAATATACCAAAAGGAAGGCGAGGTGCATTTTGAGTTAATCGGTTTCTTTAATAATTAAAATAATATATTTTGAGAATCAGATAATCCGAGAAACCTGCTTTAAAGACCATTACACCCCTTTCCTGTTAGGTTTAGTGTGGCATTAAGTCCAAAAAAATTGACGGCCACATTTTTTCGGAGTTATTGGAGTTAAAATTTTGGAGTTAATGGAGTGTAACATTTTGGAGTTAAAACCAGAAATGGTTGTAATGGTCTTTGATGAAGTTTTCTCGGATTTTCTGCTCCCCTAAAATCTATTATTTTGATTATAAAAGTAACTCGGTAAAGTAGGACCAAGGTGAAAGCGTAACAGTTAATGAGGAACGTTATATGGCCAATATATGGTTTCAGCAAGATGATGCAACAGCTCATACAGCACATGCAACAATGGAGTTTTAAAGGCAACAATTTCCAAATCTAAATACGGTGACTTGAAATAGCTACCACGACTACCAGATCTGACAGACCAAGAAAAAAGATTATATCAATGATATGATGTATGGTATGGTATAATGGGCATGGCATGAGGGGTTAAGTGGGATGGTTATGGTATGATTTAATGAGCACCATTTGATAAATTTAATATCAGGGTTGTGGTATGATATGGTTTGTATATGGTATGGGTTTGATTGATAGGTATGCAATAATAAGCGTCTCATCCACAAGAAGGTCGATGGGTATTGAACTTGCTAGGACTAATGCTGCATCTTCGGAAACTTTTCTGAAGGTACAACATACCCTGAGTGGTAAGACTTCGTCTTCATTGCTGAGGCCCAAACAGTTGACCCATACATCACGATAGTTCGTACTACATTAAGGCGTAGTTTCCTACGCGCTTGTTTGGGGCCTCTCGTATTAGTCATTATCCTCGATATGGCCATACATGCATCGGATGCATTTTTGTGGGCATACTGGAGATGCTGTTTAAATGTTAATCGGGAGTCAATTATTACACCAAGGTATTTAATAAATGCATTTGATTGCACCACCGTCCCGTTAACATTGATTCTTGCAACTTCCATCTATTTGCGGCTGCTTATGAGCACCAGCTCAGTTTTATGTTCTGCTAGGCAAAGCCCCACTGATAAAAGCCAGCTATAGATGGTGCCAATTGCAATACTACTGAGCGCTTCGACTTCTTTTTTGCAAAGCCGACGATCTTGACGCCTGTGGGAACTGTGAGTCTAAGAACTCCATCGCATATAAAGTTCCATAGCAGGGGGACTAGGACCGATCCCTGAGGGACTCCACCGGACACGTTATACATCTTGATGCCCTCGTCTGTTGCGTAGTGTAGAACTCTTCTATAGAAGTAGTTTGCTATTATCCTAGAGATATAGCGTGGGATTTCAACATCTGCGAGCGCACTTATTATATTTTCTCAGTTTACGGAGTTAAATGCGTTGCGCACATCCAGCGTTGTCACGAGACAGTACTGCTTTGCACCCTTCTTCCATCTTTTACCTTCAATAGCTTTCTCTGCCATGTTTGTTACAAGATTTATGGCATCGAATGTTGAACGTGACTTCCGGAACCCAAACTGTTGGTCCGAAAGTCCTCCTCTGGTTTGGATTGCTTCTTCGAGGCGGTTGCACAGCACTCGCTCGAAGATCTTGCCTATCGTGGTATAATAGGTATGGTATTATGGATTTGGTATCATGAGTGTGGTATGATGAGTATCATATGAGGGATGGTATGAGTGGTATGGTATTATAATTTGTGTTTGGAAGATTCTATGAAATTGATGGATAATGTAGAATAAGGTTGGATAATATGATGAACTAAAAGATGTCATTGGGTGCCAAATCAGAACTGTACGGTGGGTGACTCATAAATTCGATGTTTTGAGTGCTCAAAAAAGGCCTCAAGCTCCCATTTTTTTAAAGAACAATCATTCTTCACTGCTTGTTTGTTTTCCTTATTTCACGGAATATTTCTTATTTTCTACGTGTCTCAATTAGTCCGTGGCAAAAATTTAAAAAAATATCTGTCTTATTTTTTGAAAATGAACAAAAATTCGGTCTTCATATTTATTGCCAAAATATATGTAGTAACCCTCATATATGAGGGGTATATGATAGAGTGGATACATTATGATGGGTTTGGTTCGCGAATAATCGGTATTCTGTTATGAATGCTGTGATAGGTGTGGTATAGAATGATTGTCACTCATACTGATATAGTATGGTTTGATGTTATGACACGATGACCACATTATTTTTTGTAGCTTTTGTAAAAATTTTTAAATTTATTTTATTTTCAAAGCATTTTATTTTAATTTGAAAACTTTGAAATTTCTCATATTTAGTCTATGAAGTCCACGAACGCAGCTTTTAATCACTCGAGTGAGTACTGTGATCAAAAAAAAAAATTACGGAGTAATCGTTTTTAAAACTTTCTCAAAATTCTAGACAGCTGCCATTTTTTTTTTACATTTTAACAATTAATGTTTATTTATTAGTTTATTACTAGGGCGTTCAAGATGCTGCCGGTCTCCAAGTAAGGCACCACTACTCTTCAAATGCATGACATTTTTGACGGGTGGCAACCTTAACATGAACACACCATAAATGTCAGTTCGATCTGCCAATGAATAGTGACTTTACTGTGTTCTTAATTAAACAACTTTTGATATTGTTACTTGTTTAAAAATGGATAAAGAAGAATTTCGTGCCTTGATTAAGCATTACTTTTCGCGTAACAAAAGTACGAAAGAAACAAACGAAAAGCTCGATAAATATTACGGTGAAGCTGCTCTGTTGTATTCAACCGTTAAATATGAGATTGCAAGCTTCAAAAGAGGTCGAATCAGCACAAAAGATGAACACGCCGGGGGAGCACCAAAAACAGTGACCACTCCAGAATATATTGGAAAAATCCACGATTTCGTATTGGGCAATCCGAAAGTGAAAGTTTGGAGATAGCTAGAGCCGTAGGCATATCAAGTGGGTCGGTGGTTTCAATTTTACATGAACATTTTGGTATCAGAAAGCTGACTGCAAGATAGGTGTCGCGTTCGTTAACAATCAATTAAAAACATGATCGTGTTTGCATTTCCCAACGATGTTTGGACATGTTTAAATAAAATCCGTCTGATTTTTTGCGTAAAATAGTGACTATGGATAAAACATGGATCCACCACTATACACCAGAATCGAAGGAATCAGTAAAAGAGTGGGTAGGTCCCGGTGGAAGTGCACCAAAGCAAGCGAAGATTTAATTAAATCAAGGAAAAATAATCAACAGCGACTATAAATGTAAATTATTTGACCGATCGGAGAACGAAATCGCAAACGAAAGGCCCCATGTATCGAAGAAAAAAATCAACTTTTTGCAAGACAATGCTTCAGCTCACACATCGATCAAAACCATGGTCAAATTGCTCGAGATATACTTCGAACTGCTTCCCACTGTTTCCATGGGGGAGGAAGCGACTATTATCTGTTCCAAACTTAAAACGGTGGCTCCAGGGAAGAAGATTTGCGTCAAATGAACAGGTGTAATTCGAAGCTGACGCGTATTTTGGAGATTTTGAGAAATCTTATTATTCAAAGGGCATCGCATAGATAGAAAATCGTCGGAATAAGTGTATCGAGCTGAGAGGGGACTATGTGGAAGAATAAACTATAATTTTGACAAAAATCGTGTGTTTTCTTTGTTAGGCCAGCAGCATCTGGCCCAGCAACGCCCCAGTAGTTCACTTTTATAACTCTTGTGGGTCTCGAACCATACCGCTGGCGCTTCTTCTTACTTACTTACTTATCTGGCGCTTACAACCGAAGGTCAGTTTTGGCCTCGTATAAGAAATTGCGCCAGCCATTTCTGTTTTGCGCTTGC
This sequence comes from Pherbina coryleti, assembly GCA_943735915.1. Taxonomy (NCBI): domain Eukaryota; kingdom Metazoa; phylum Arthropoda; class Insecta; order Diptera; family Sciomyzidae; genus Pherbina; species Pherbina coryleti. Next base: position 118,616,533 of record OX030951.1, read on the forward strand.
TGGCGCCAGTTGGAAACACCAAGTGTAGTCAGGTTATCCAACACCTGATCCTACCAACGAAGATGTGGGCGTCCTCTTCTGAGTTCACCACCACCGGGAACCGAATCCAATATTTTTTTCGCTGGAGCGTCGTTTTCCATTCGCTCAACATGACCTAGCCAGCGGAGCCGCTCGATTTTTATACGCTTAACTATGTCGATGTCAGCGTACAGCTCATACAGCTCGTGATTCCATCGAATTCGGTACTCGCCATTGACGCAGATTGGACCGAAGATCTTACGAAGGATCTTTCTCTCGAAGGCGTCCAAAGTCTTTTCATCAGAACTGATCAACGTCCAGGTTTGTGCTGCATATAATAGGACGGGCATGATTAGTGACTTAGAGAGGGTGAGTTTTGTTCGTCGAGAGAGGGCTCTGCTTCTCAATTGCCTACTCAGCCCAAAGTAACACCTGTTGGCAAGAGTTATCCTTTGCTTTATCTCATACTGACATCGTTGAAAGAGTTTACGCTGGATCCCAGGTAGACGAAGTCCTTAACAACCTCGAAGGAGATGTTGTCAACAGTGACGTGGTTTCCAAGACGCTGGGACTGTTTATTTGTTGACACTAGGTATTTCGTCTTATCTGCGTTCACTACAAGACCCATTCGACTCGACTCTTTCGCTAACCTGGAGAATGCTGCGCTGACTTCGCACGTATTATGGCCAATGATATCGATATCATCAGCATACGCCAGCAGCACAATACTTTTGTAGAATATCGTGCCACTGCGTCTCAAATCAGCAGCTCGGACGATCTTCTCCATAAAGAAGCGCTTCTTCACCCATTTTAATATTGAGTCACGTCAATGTCCAATGTCCCTTGATAGAGTTAAAATTTATTGATTATTCTTTTTTAAAAGACACATAAATACTTTACAATCAATAAAATCCACCATCACCATCTTAACAGTTAAGAACTGCCTGCCCATCAACAACAGTACTGTAGCGTGCCATCAAAACATGAAAACGTGTAAAACTGGATTTCCCAGAAAATCTTTTTAACGTAACGTTCTATGTTTTCTATGACCTCTTCCCACGTTTTTTTGCTTTATGTGTGTTTTCAAATGTTCCAGGAAGCTGCTTCGCCTGCACCTCGTACTCAACCAGCGCACACAATCAAGAACAGACAGACGACAACGACAACGACGATGATGACGACCGTTCGTTTTACGGAAAGGAAGCTGGTAACTATAAATTACAACTTATGAACTTGCTTTAAAATAACAAGCCAACCAGTTTCCTTGTTGAGGCAAACCTGTCACTGCCAAACAGCAAATCCTGTTTAGGAAATGCGGAATGTGCGGCGGCAAAAACATTAGCCAAGACTAGCAGATGAAATCCTCGAAAGGGAGAAAATTCCACGCAGAGATGCTGCACTTTGTTGGCCATAAATGGCTTTGGTTGAGTACGTAAATGCGTGGCTGCCAGCATAAATTCTGTATAGATAGATGTGCACTTTTATAGGTGTACGCTGTGTGGAGAAATGTGTGTGTGTGTGTATGTCTGTATATTTATTTTTAAGATGTACATCATGCAATGTTGCATGTTGCAAAACAGGAAAAGTTGCGTTTCTAGCATAAGAATAATAATAATAAGAAGAAGAAGAAGCTGAAGCAAACATTTATGGAAAAATGCTACAAATAGTTGCCAGCGAATCGAACAGGCCAGCTGGATTTTATGGCACATTATTAAGATTTATGTTTGGATGTTTGTATGTATGCATGTAGCTAAGAATATTTCGTTTGAAAAATGTATTCGTTTCCGTACACAATGAGCTGATATATATGTTGATCAAATCAAATTTTTATGAGAAAAATTTATGAATTTGATATTATTCTCAACTCCGATTAATTTAAAAAAATGTCTTTTGATTTAGGTTTATTATCGGATTATCGATAGAATTGACCTAAGTATGTTGAATAGCCTTAATTAGTCGGATCCAATCGTAAGAATGAAGAAGTCGTGACTTTGATATTTAAAAATATAGAGGATATCTTCCAAACGAGTGCTGCATAATTTTTTTTCGATCGAGCACTCAAGGGAGCGGTTTTGGATCACCTGGAGGTGAACTATTGGCAATATATCAGATTCTTTGCTGGGGAGTAGGTGGACCGTTTGCTGGGTAGTAGGTGGACCGTTTGACTTGATCAACGGTAGCGGATGCCTACGAATGAATAGCAATGATTCTTACAATTTGTTAACACAGGCAGACGTACGATTATAATTTCACTGGCACATTGGCATTCGTCTTACGGTGGAGCCTTTTTAAAGGCTGGTTAAGACGGTGAATATATGGTTTATAAATTGATGTACAAGAGGTGTTAAAGTTGGGTACTCCGATGTAAAAAGTATATCTTAGTGGCCGCGGAGTGCCAGATTGCAAAGGTACAACGTAGTGGTGACAACGTGTCACACACAGTCAAATGCGATGTGGTCTACGCTGAAGCTTTTGCCACCACAGTCATGAACGATGGGTGCAGATGTGTCTTTGTGTGTTAGTGCGTGTCTAGGTAAATCCCTTTTGCCAGGCGAGACTATCACAGGGTTGGTTCTTCTGGGAGTATCGTGCTGGCTGTGGTAGTTCAATGTCGCGAACAGGTCTGTGTGATCGGCGTGGCGTAGCGCTTAATCAACCGGTTGGCAATGCCCATAAATTGTCAGAGATGTTAGATGGGTCTCGATTTTTAACAATAAATGTAGATAGTGACTCAACTAATCATCCACAATTGGTACTGTTGCGTTACAATATTAATTTAAATATACACTTAAGTATGGTGTGTAACCGGTGTAGAAACTACTATGACGGAGCATTGGTTTCGTCTGGAGTCATAGAAGTGACGCCCAGGAGAGGTTGAATGGACGTTGTATTTGTATTAGCACGGTACTATCGTCCTGAAGATTTAGCTGTTAGGCATCAATTCCATGAACCTCGATCCCATTGCAACGTACTCCATGGGGCAACGTGAAATTAAACCCATACGGCAGGCGTTCACGTTTCAATAAAATGAAATTATCTTCTTTCCTAAAAATTATCCGTATGCTTGTCCAAATCCTTATTCTACTCCTTTTGCTAATCCTTGTCCTCATCCTTTTTTTAATGTTGCCCTTAAGTTGCTTTTAAGTGTGTCTAAATCTTTGTTCTAATCCTTGTCCTAAAACTTTTCTTAATCTTTGTCAAATTCCATGTTCTTATATATGTTGAAATCTCTGTCCTACTTCTTATGTTTTTTTTTTTAGTCCTAATCTTCGTCCAAATCCTTGCCCTCATCCTGTTTCTAATCTTTGTCCTCAAATCCTTCCCTAATGCTTGTCTTAATTTTAATTTTATTTTTATTATAAATTTTTCTTTTATATTTGTTCTAATTTGTCGTTATCCTTGTCTAAATTTTTGTTTTAATCCAATTCCAAATTCCTGACCCATTCCTTGTTTGAATCCCTTTCCTTGTTCTTGTTCCACATATTCTCCCAATCTTTGTCCTAAAGCTTTCTCTTAGCAGGTTCAATCCTTGTTCTATTGCTTATGTCAACCCTATCCTTATCCTTTTTTCAATCTTGACCTAAATATGGCTTTAAGTGTGCCTAAGTCTTTGTCCTAATCCTTGTAGTAGTACTTTTCCCAATTGTTGTCTGAGAACTTGTTCTTATCTTTGTTCAATGCCATGCTATAATCTTTGTCCAAATCTTTGTCCTACTCCTTATCTTATGGTTGGTCCCAATCTTTGTTCAAAACTTTAGCTTCATCTTTTTATAATCTTTGCCCTTATCCATATCCAAATTCTTGCCCTAATTTTAATTTTATTTTTATTTTATATTCTTGTTTTTGCTTTTGTATGGTACATTTGCATTCGCCTTAGCATCATGCAATATAACACATGGTCCAAAAAGTCCCGAGACGTACTACTAGGTGGCACCTCTAACGAAATATCGATATAATATTTCGATAGTTCCAACCTTCAAACAATACGTGTAAAAATTTCATGACAATCTAACGTTTAGTTCAGAAGTTGCAGTGATTTAAGTGACGCTACTGTTGATATTTTCAAAATAATGGATTCAAAGCAATTCCGTTTGTTGATTAATCACTGTTTTTTGGTGGGAAAAAATACCGTCCAAGCTGAGCAATGGCTTCGAAAGTGTTATTCGGACTCTGCTTCGTCAAAAGCAACCATTTGCCGATGGTATGCTGAGTTTAAACTTGGTCGTACAGACACAAATGATGCTGAACGTTCAGGACGCCTAAATGAGGCAGTTGTTTCACAAAACATAAAAAAGTACACGAAATGGTATGGGCCGACCGTAAAGTGAAGGTACGCGAGCTAGCTGAGGCTCTGAAGATATCGAAAGGCAGTGTGGGAACAATATTACAGGAACATTTGTCGATGAGAAAGCTGCTTTCCAAATGGGTGCCGCGTTTTCTCACACCGGACCAAAAACAACAACGTGTCGATGATTCGGAGAGCTGTTTGGCACTGTTTACAAAGGATAAACATTAATTTTTGCATCGGTATGTGACAATGGATGAAACATAGATCCACCATTACACATAGGAATCAAAATGGTCGTCAGCTGAATGGAGAGCAACCGATGAAAGCAGGTCGAAGCGACCGAAAACATACCAGTCGGTTGGAAAAGTTATATCATTTGTATTTTGGGATACGCATGGAATTTTGTTCATCGACTATCTCGAAAAGGGAAAAGCAATCAACAGCGATTATTACATAGCATTGTTGGAGCGTTTGAAGGATAAAATCGCGAAAAATCGGCCCCATTTAAAGAATAAAGAAATTCTTTTTCACCAAGACAACGCACTGTATCACAAATCGATGAAAACGATGGCGAAAATCCACGAATTGGGCTTCGAATTGCTTCCTCATCCACCATATTCGCCAGATTTGGCCCCCAGCGACAACCGGGTCTTTGCTGACCTCAAAAAAATGCTTGCCGGCAGAATATTTGGCTCCAATGAAGAGGTGATGGCTGAAGAATATTTGCAAAAAAAGTTTTTTATTACTTAGTCTCGGGACTTATTGGACCATGTGTTATGACCACGCACATAACAGAAAACATTAATTTTGGTGCTATTTTCCTTGGTGAAATTTTCAGTATTATTATTGTCTCATTCCACAAAACTTTTTTATGTAAAATTTACATTGTAAATTATTCTTTTGGGTCTTTGACCTAACGCCATTAAAAAATGTGCAAATTTCGAAAGTTGCATTAAAAGTTCTTTGAGGCCCCCTGTGGCTTGACAGCAAAATCCCATTCAGCACTTATTCTGACATCACACACAAATCTTTATAATAAAAGTACGAAAAAAAAAACACCACCAAAATAAAGTTGCCCCAAAATTCTATGGCATATAATATCAATACCCAACCTCAAACATAACTTGGGATTGTCTGCAATTTAGCCTTGGCAAAAAAAAAACAACAACAACAAAAACAAAAAGAAACATGTTTCATCATATTAAATTGCAGCTAAAACAATTGAAGCCACACCCAAAAAAAATTTCACATTGGCATTTAATACAATACAGAAAATAAATGGCAACAAGAGAAAAACACGAAAAATAATAAAAACAAAAACAAAGTCAAGGCAAAGTCGTTATTTGCAGCCAAAGAAAAGCCATGAAAAACACCAGCGAAGCAGTAAATAACTACAGGTTATGGAAAATATAACTGGAAGAAAGAAAATACAAGAAAAGAATAAAAAAAATAAAATTCATTGAAGAAAATTGCAATCAAAATATTAGAGCAAAGAAAACTGGGTAAACTGAAGCATAAAAAACAAGGAAATAGCAACAATAACTGCGAGATATTGAATAACAAATTATTGGCAGTAATGGAAGAAAATAGAAAAGGTTTCTATCGATTTTATATAATAACAATAACTGCCAATATTTGGAATACTTCTGTTATTAAAGCCATAATACAAATAATGTGCCCGGCTTGTATACCAATATACGGTACATAGCTTTGTTGTAAGTTGAATGAACATACTACATACATAACACATAACACAAATACTTAAAAAGTGTGTGTATATAATAAATATAAAGCAGTAAATATATAAAACCAAGCTTTGTGTTTATGTGTGCCCATCAATTATTTGCCTACAACGACACACACAGACGGAAGAAATACCTTGATAAATTAACGAACGACCTTCCCGAAATTAAAGTCATTCTTAAAGTGTTCCCAAACATTTTTCCCAAAACAAAAATACCGCAGAATTCAATTTTAATCAACAACAAAAAGCCACGACGTAGCAGACAAACTTCACCCAGGCAATATTAGAGCCCAGCCAGCCAGGCCACCCAACAAAAATATCCAAAGTATGTATAAAATTGTATATAAACATGTTGATATATACTCGCATGTGTGTGTATTTTGGGTGAGGACACTCGTGCTTAGAACAGCAATGTTGCCAGATTGTAGTTTTTGGTTTTGGAAAAATGTTTGTCGTGACTACAATTTCAAAATTAATAAGTTGCTGGAGATTTAAGAAAAAACAATGAACATACAGGGATTAAAACACCTATCAAAAGTCCCTTTTATAATTAATGGTGCTTTTAAGTATGCAGTTTATTTATATTTGAATAAAAGGTAATAATGAAAAAAAAAAAATTCAACTTATCGCAAAAATAACTGTTAATTTATCAAAAAAATAAAAAATTGCTGGACAAAAGTTAAAATACAATACAAGATATTAGGGGTATTCACGATTTGGTGTATTTGCCCTTGTTTTGTGTATTTTTGATAAATTTGATATACGTAGTAAATTTTATTATATTACTAAAACAAAATACACAGGATTCAAAATACAACCCTGAAGCATAAATACAACGATGAAACCCTATTGTATTCTTGGTAAATTTCGTTATGTATTTGATCAGCTGATCGTTAAAATCATTTCTACTCAACATGGAGGAAGCTACCGGTTGCGCTGTAAGATTATTTAATAAAAGTTTATGTAATTTAGTGTTTCGTTTGAATTTTTTAGTATTTCCTACAGTTAAATGATGAGCTGCAGAACCCAAGTGGAAAAAAAAGAAAAAGGGAGAAGCCGAACCAAAATTTAAACATATACAAATTAAATATTTAAATATTCCATCAATTAAATTCACACTTGCCACTTGAACTTCAATTTAATTTTCAGCCTCTTCCACAGTAAAATTAATAATTTTTGTCTTTTCGCTGTGCTTAGGGATTTCAATTTGTGTTTGCAAACAAAAGTACTAGACAAATCAGCTGATTTTAAGAATACAAGACTTTATTGCAGGTTTGTTCACAATAAGTTGTAAATATTGTAGATTTTGTAAAAAGTTATGACAAATACACCACATCGTGAATACTCTATTATTTCATTTACTTACTTACTTATCGTGGACTTGCAACCGTTGGTCGGTTTTGGCCTCGTATAAGAAATAGCGACGTAAAGCTAATACAGCTTGTGGTTCCATCGAATTCGGTACTCGCCATTGACGCAGATAGAACCGAAGATTTGTTTGCTTATAGAACATAGACTGCTTAACCTTCAAAAAACTTCTGTAAGAGGGCGTTTAATGCAAAAATATGCTTCAACGACTCGACCGTTTTTGACGGAATTCGGTATGAAGATTTTCCTAGCCCCGAAATAGAAAAAAAGCTTTTTAAACTCTAAAAAACTTCTGTAAGAGGGAACTTTTATCTAAAGATTGATTTTTTGCTGTTTGTGTTTTCAGTGTAAATTTTTGACACCTCACGCTTGATTCGTTACATATGGCAAAGCCAAAAATGCTTTGTAAGGTTTGCCATTTCACCATGAATAGACTAACAAACGAACAGCGTTTCCAAATCATTGAATTTTATTATCAAAATGTATGCTCTTATTGGAAATCAATCCACCAACCCGTATGCGGAGAGTGCATACCGAGGAGAATATTGATGCTGTATCGGGCAGTGTCAATGAAGATCGCGATATGTCAATTCGTCGTCAACAATTGGGCTTGTGTTATTCGACCACCTGGAACATTTTACTTAAGGACCTCGGTATGAAACCATACAAAATACAGCTGGTGCAAGAACTGAAGCGGGGTGACTTACCGCAATGTCGTTTGTTTGGTGAATGGGCCTTGGAAAAGTTGGATGAAGATCCACTTTTTTATCGAAAAATTGTCTTCATAGACAAAGCTTATTTTTGGTTCAACGGGTACGTCAACAACCCGAATTTGCCGAAGAGCTGTCATACGCACTTCTATGGCTACCAATGCATCCTGAAAAATGCGCTGTGTTGTGCGGTTTGTGAGCCGACAGCATCATTGAACCGTTCTTTTTTAAAAATAATCAAAATCGCAACGTTAGAGTGAATGCAGCAAGGTACTGTGCGATGATTACCTACTTATTTTTTGCCTAAAATGGAAGAATTGAACTTGGTTGACATGTGGTTTCAACATAACGGTGCCACTATTGTGGCGAGGCGACCTATTGAGAGGCGAGTTTGGTGAGCAATTAATATCACGTTTTGGAGCAGCCAAGATCATGCGATTTTACCCCACTAGACTTTTTTTTGTGGGGCTACGTGAAGTCTCCCGTGTATCGGGACAAGCAAATTGTCTGATTTTTTTTTAAATTTTCAAAAACCAAACTCTTAAAAAATCACATTTTATGTAAAAAGCAAAGCAATATCATTCTGATGCCTATAGACTTCAAAACGTTTGGGTCAATTAAGCTGAACTTTTGCAGTCGATTTTTTTTCGAGTACGAGTTGGTTGAGAAAAAAATTGTTGCCACACCCACTTTTACCGTTCACAACTCAATAAAAATACCATATTTCTGGCGGTTTTGGTAGTATTAGACCCAAATTTGTTCTACAAATAAAGCAGTTTGTATGGTTACTGTCGGTAACTGTAGCAAAAATGGACGTGGTCGACTATATCTTCCCCCGCTCTTCAGAAATTATTTTAATTCCTGAGTTCTACATATTTTGTTAGTGGTATGTAGGTGCTATTGGTCCAAGTGGTGATCACTGTATAGATAAATGTTGCCAAGTCTACTTTTACCACCTCTCTATATATATAAATTCAAAAAATCAATTTTGGCTTGATGAAGTTTGCCGGGTCCGCTAGTAATAATATAAATAAACACACACAAGAAAGAGTCTCTTTTCTGACTCGGTCTCGTTTATTCATGAAGATTTTGTGCAATGAAAAAGTCAGCATTAAGAGTGTTTTCGGCCTCTTGGAAGGTTCATATTTCTGACTCAAACCAGCGTATTCTTACGGGAAGGGTATCACCCTCATATCGGAGACTAAACTGAGCTCAATTTGAGCGTTTAGACTCATAACTATGAGTCTTAAAAGACTCAAAATGTTTGCTTAAGAGAAGATTTTAAAAATAATACACACAAAAAATATTCAGCTCTTAAAAAAAAAACACAATAGTTCACTTTAAATTTAATCTATTGATTTCATAAAAACTCCAAATGGCAACACTGTGCAAGTTATTAAAAAAAAAAAAAAACAAATTTGATCAAAATATACTTTTTGCTTTGTATGTTATTTACTGCAGCTTAATCCTAAAAATAAATACAATGCTCTATGTGGCAACGCTGCTTGACACTGCACGTTCCCATTGTGACGTTAAGCCCGATCCCAACAAAATCCATGAAAAGCTTGCAGCAACAACAAAGGCAGACTTAATTTTGCTCTATGTTAAAGCAGCAACCACTGTGGGGCGGTTTGGGGTCAGAAGCAGCATAGTCTGATTAGAAAGAAGGTGGTACTGAATGTTGTTGAACGTATACTGTGCTGGGATGTTGGCATCGGCTGCTGGGGGCAAACTGTAGCCAGCCACTCAATGGCACAAAGAGCAGCAGCGTGAATTATGCGGAGGATGCGACGGTAGAACACGTTTGGGAATATTTATGTACATTTATTATCCATACAGATGTTGGGTTGGTACATAAACAAACATACATACATATCTACATATGTAGGAACAAGACTTCACTATAGCACATAGAAATACCAGGCAGGGGCATACGACGTAGGTTACCGGCGTAGACACCTCAAGGAGCTTTTCATTTTATTAATGGCTTAAAAGAAAAAGAAAAATAACAAATAAAAATCTTTTAAAAACTTGCAGTAAAATGCAAAAAATATCAACTTAAATGAAGTAGACTAAACTTAGGAAAGGAAAGGAAAGAGAGGAGGGACGCGGGATTGAGTTGCAACGGTACTGGTGGATTATGTATTTTATTTTCTGGGTACAACTGGGCGTTAAGCACACACACACAAATATTTTAATGTGTTAATTGGCATTGGGTTTGAGTTACCGTTATGTTTGGTAAACAAGCTGCCAGCCACAAAAGTGGGTTGTTAGAGCTTTAATATGTGTGTTAAAGCTTTAAATGTATAAATGAGGTATAAAGTTCAGGTCAACTGTAAGTATTGAACTTTAAATGGGAAAAAGTTTAGATCAGGCATTAAATTAAATTTATTTCTTAATGGCACTTAAGAGCTTTTTGATGGCATAGATACTATTATTTATAGCAGACATTTGCTTGGAATACTTTTTGTTGCTATGCATATTTCGGATACTTTTCAAAGATCTTTTACATGACTTAGTATTGGTTTTTTATCTACAAATCGTTGCCTTATAGCTAGGATTTATAAGGTAAGTAAGTGCAATATTTTGACACCATCCTATTATTTTTAGATATCTTAAGAAACGGTGAGTGATGAAGAGATATGATGTATGGATAAACTGAAGCTTATAATAAATAAGTAGAGAAAAAAAATAAAGGTAGCTGTTATTTATTGTTGGTGTTAAATCTTCTGCAAGAATAAATAAGTATTTGTTGCAAAATTATGGAACCACTCATGTGTCAAGTGCTCTTGAAATGATAAGTAGACGCAGAAGTATCCGATCTAATAAAGAAAATACAAAAAATTTTGGGAAAAAATATCTTTAATTCTCTACATGGAGAGAAAAATTCAAGCATTCTATGCTTGAATCAAGCAAAGAGGTTATCAGTTTACACTCAAGCGAAAATTTCTCAATTCAAGCATTATTTTGCCAAAATTTAGCAAATTTCAAACACATGATATTAAGAAAGAAAAGCTTAATTCAAGAAACTTTTGCTTAAAACTCTAGATTCAATTCTATTTTTTCTAGATTCAAGTCTAATATTGGCTCGAAATGAGAAAAATTTGCTTGATTCAAGTAAACTATTTGCTGAAAATTAGAATATTTTGCTTGATTTGAGAAATTTATTTTCTTTGTATTGAGAACAATTTGCTTGATTCAAGTAAACAATTTTTTTAATACTAAAATGTTTTGCTTGATATTGGAAACTTAATTTTCTTATTATAATGAAAATCCTTCAGCAAATATGTAGGAAATAGGACAACCGATCATAAAAAAACACTCCAATATTCTAAATATATTTTGTAAACGTTAACATGTTTCCAAGTAAAATAACAGATAAGACACTGCGCCTTCGAACCATGCCAAAGTTTATCAATCCGCACCATCTTAAACATGTTTTCAAGTAAACATGCTGCGAATTATAAGTATGCCAATATAAGTAAAAAATTTGCTAAAACTTAAATAACTCTCTGCGGTTGCTCATATTAAGAAAATATTTTCTTGATTCAAGTCTTGTTCCAGGTTCTAGAAACAAGTATTTTATTCTTGTTTCAAACAAACATTTATGTATTTTACTCAATTTTAGAAAAACTTTATTTTTCTTATTTTTAGTTTTTGTGCTTGATTTGAGCTAATGAGGATTTATTTTAAATTTTTTTAGATGCAGCATTATATTTGCTTCATAAACGAATATTATTTCTCTCCGTGCATTGTTTTTTTAATTTCTTTTTTGCTACTTTGCCTTGAAGCTAGGATTTATAAGGTGAGTTGCAATATTTTGGTACCATCCTATTATTTTTCGATATCTTAATGTATGATGCATATGGTGTATGGAAAAATTGAAGCTTATAATATTCATAAAAAATCTTGAACCTTTTATAAAGCCTTCATAAGAAAAAGATCGGAAAAAATTGAATAAAATTATTTATAAACGTTCAATAGCGGAAAAATCTCTTTAAAGTTCTTCGTATATGGGAGAATTTTTTAAATGGTTGAAACCTCCAATAAGCCCTCGATAAAGAATTTAACAATTTTCTCATCTGAGCACAAATTTTGTCAAAAATTTATCAAATTATTTCAAAATAAATTTTTAAATATTATTTCAAAAACGAAGAACATGTCAAAGAAATGTTTGAAAATGCTTGTTTATAAATAAGATAATTTTTAAAAATGGCTGAAACGTAAACCCCTTCTAAAATTATTTCCTCTCATTTGAGCACAAATATTGTCGAAAATAATTAAAAAATTTTTCAAAAATTTTGAAAATAGCCATGTCCGTCTGTCAGTGATCGCGATTTTCAAGCTATCTTTATGAAATTCGATATTTAAGCTTGTATCTGAAAAATAAAGATCAAGTTCGAAAATGAGTCAAATCGGATGAAAACCACGCCTACCTCCCATGTAAAGTGACTTTATCAAAATGATAAAATCTCTTTAGAATTCCCCAAAAATTAATATATGGACTTCAAATTTTGCAAATGAGCTTTGCTATTTATTATGCACTCTGAGTATTAAATTTAACAAAATCGGGAGAAAACTACGCGTACCTTCCATGCAAAACATTTTATTGGCTGCTAAAGACTTTCAATTTACTTTGGTTCGGCGGGAGTATTTTAACTTCTATGCAAATGCAAAATATGCATTTAAGGGTTAAAATAAGTTAAAATGGAAATTAATAATAAAATATCGATTTGTTTTTTTAATATTTGGTCGAATATTTTTTATTAGTGCTGCACATATGCGCGGCATGGAATCGATGAGGTCAGGACCAGAGATCTGCAACAAGTCAATCGAAAATCAAGTAACTTGAAAATAATCAAGTTTCGACTTGACTTGTAGAAACTTGATGTGTTTCTACCCAACAAGCCACGACTTGCTTCTGAAAAATGAATCATAAGTCAGACTTGATTCTATTTCGTTTCTACCCTACATTAATTGGTAGAAAAAACCATGATGTAATTAATGAGATTGTAGTGAATTTTTCACCACCCACTCAATTTTGCTGAATCTGTCAACAAATTGTGACATAAAGAGAGGACCTGTTTGTAAGTGTCAAATCATTATTTGTTTTGTTTGCTTGCTTGCGTAGTACACACGAGTGTGGAGCAACACTTTAGGGGTATTCACGATCCGGAGCTCTTTGTAGAGCTCTTGTGCAAAAGAGCAAAAAAGCGCAACAAACTGTGAACACACCCCATACCCAGACCTTACAATTCAAGTTAAGTTCAGTCAGCTTTGAAAGTTAGTGATGTAAAATTATGATATTAATGAATTTAGTACATAGAAGTGTACACCATTTACCATCACTATTTGTTTGCTGTCAAAAATTCACACAAGAGCTCAAGAGCTCAAGAGCACTACAAAAGAACTACAGGGTATCGCCAGTGCGCTTGAGCAATAAAGAACAATTTTGACAGCACGTGTATTTTGTTATTGTAGAGCTCTTTTTTGTTGTACTTTTGCTCTTTTGCACAAGAGCTCTACAAAGAGCTCCGGATCGTGAATACCCCTTTTGTCTTTTTGCGTATACACGAAAGAGTAAATGAGACAAAAGCTATTGTTGTGGTCGATCAGAGCTGCCAGGTGGCGGGATTTTTCCCCTTTTTCGGGATTTTTCGTACAAAACGGGGAGACGGGGAAAACATTGATAAAAACGGGGAAAATTAAAAATAAAATAGTGAGTGAAAAAATATATGGGTTATTAGAAAAACAAACTATTAAACCAGTGATGCTCAAACGCACACAACTAAACTTGATTGGATGTGTGTGTAACACTTAAAGCTTCTCACTGAAAGAAATCTAATGTTAAAGCAATTTGAAAGCTTTCCGAAAGCTTTATGTTCATAAATAGAATTAAATCGACGCAAATCGAAAAACTATGAAATTATTTGTAGTAGATTATTTGCTTATAATATATTTCATATTATATTGTTTTTGGATTTTTTATTATTATATATGAATATATATCGTATGGGTATATTTTGAATACTTTGAATATGTGCAGTGCCCTTGTTTGCTTCTTATAATGTTAATATTTCTGGAAAAAATATTAAAATTAAGACGGGGTCAAATAACATGAAAACGATATGAAAAAAACCGATTTCAAACTGATTTTGAAAAGTTTTTTCCTGAAATTTTCTGACATACTTTTGACATGATAACAAATCAACCAATTGTTGTTGATTTTTTATATCCACGGCCGCCAAATATGTTTATTAGTGTTGTTATTATTATTGTTTTTGGTATTATTATTTTTATTATTAAAATCTTTGATTATTTCGTCAAAATCTACATCGTCATTGGAAATTTTTATGCGCATCAAATCTTGCAGATGATTGTCCGATAAGCGATTTCGGTGTTTGTTTTTTATTATTTTCATCAATGAAAAAGAGCTTTCGCAAATATATGTTGTTCCAAACATCGAATAAAGTTTATATATCATCACCCAAAATCCAAAAAGCCGCAGCAACATTTTTTTATATTTTCTTAGGAAAAGACGAAAACTTTATAAAAAGACACATATTTCAGATTGAACAACCACTCCTTCTTATGCATTTTGTTGATTAACAAGCTAATCAATAAATATTAGTATAGAATTCAGTAAGACAGGTTTCTTTAATTAAATTTATTTTGAAAAGTCAATAATTCGATTTTTTTTGTAGTTATGACTTTTTCAATTATAGGCGACAATATGATTCAGTTTATCAGAATTTGAATTGACTAATTATAGGTCTACAAATGCTGAAACAAGTATGTTGGTGAAGAGGCGATCTTATTCTTCGAATTGAAAAAATATTCAATTTTATTTTTAAGTCCTTTGCGGCAAGCAAGTAAACACTTTCATCTAAAAGAAAATTTGGAAAGAGTAAAAACCTTGTATTTAGGCAAACATTAAATTTATGAATTGCACTAACCTTATTTTTCATCCCAATTTTTTTTATTTTGCATTTACAAGTTCTTTTTTGCTGACAGCTATTTCTTAATTGAAAACAGCAAAAGTGTGCTGAATTATTTACATATATTAAATATACATACGTAAATAGCAACATTTTTCGGTATTAACTAAAAACAAAATAAATATAAAATTGCATACAATCATCGCTTACATTACAAAGTGTTGCGTTTCCGAAGAATCATAGTTAACTGAACTGTGCTTTGCTTCTTAATGTTTTCTTTTCGGTGTACAAAAATTGCGTAATTATAATCAAATTAAGCGAACAAAGTGACGTGACCCTTTCTGCTTGGAGTCTGCCTGCAGACTGAAAGCTTTTTAGCAGCGCAAAATTTTATATACCTATACGTCATGAACCAACAAGACAAGATCAAGCAATCAGCAGTGCGAGAAAAAAGTATATTTTTCGTGCTACGTCATCGGTCACAAAAAAAGCTATATTGCATACGTTTTTCATGCAAAACTTAGATAAAAGCGGAAAATTATAAAATTAACAAGTTTAATTTGCGAAAGAGTGTTTGAATACATTGTTTGTTTATATTTTAATGCATTAACGAAATTTAAAGAATTTTTTTTTGCTGTTGAAATTATTGCACGTCGGTACAGCACACTTCATTTTTATAAAAAACACAAAAAATTACTGAATTATAAACACTAATAATTCTTTAAAACTTCAAGAAATAATTTTTCACATCCAATCGCTACACGTAAACAAAAGAATTTGTGACCGATGACGTCAGACCTATCAGCTTTGTTTTGTTTACAATATGGCGGCTCTTTTGTTTGCATGATCTTTATTTCTTGGTTCATGCCTATACGTTGCAGAAAAAGCTGTTAGCTCTCGAGCTAATTTTGATCGACACTGATGTAGACTCAAACGATTTCGATATTTTTTCAAGGAGCTATATAAAGGGTCCATTCATAGATAGTAAAAATGGAAAATAAAACTTTAAGCTTAAAATCATTTTCACACGTTATTTCGGATCAATCCGAGTGGAATGATTTCGACCAAGAATATAGGTCGTTAAGAAATATAAATTTTTCAAATATATCATCAGAAATTATCCAGGAATTCCAGGAAGTTATATTTTTCATTGATTCAGATAATATTTAAAAAAAAAAATAGTGTCGGTTAGTTTTTTCTTTCCGTATAGCGGGGCAAGTGCTGAAAGTGCTTTTTTAGCTATTAATTTAAATAAAACAAAAATAAGGAACTTTCTTGGCAATACCACTCAATGTTGAATTCTCCGCAGTAAATCTTTAATGAAATATAAAAATTGCTTTGCAATTGAAAAAAATTCAGAGTTTTTAACTTTTTATAATAGAATAATTTTATAAAGTAAACAATACTCTTGTTTACTTGGTTTGATAATATGTATAACAATATGTATATTTCAAATAATTTCTTGCAATTTTTTATAATCTCTAAAACGTAATGTTCGAGTCAAAATACTATATCGCTTAAAATTTTAATTTTTATTTTTATTTTTCTTATAGATACGTACGTTTTTCCAGTTTGTATTTATTTTAGTTGTAGTAAAGTGAATTAATAAACTTGTTATTTCTTTAAATTGCTATTTATTAAACAATTTAGAAACCGGGGGAAAAAACGGGGAAAAAATATTCATTTGTATGCAAAATGGGGATTTTTTTTCGCTGAAACCTAGCAGCACTGTGGTCGACACTTCTTTAAAGTTAAGCGGGAAGTTCATTCACTGCATATGCATATGCGTCCGTCTACTCGCTGAACGCAATGCAATAGAAATATGTGAAAGCTTACAGATGAAAGTTCATTTACTGCATTTGCATATGCGTCCGTTTACTCGTTACGCAAGCAAAGTCGAAAATAATTCAACTTTTCTTGCGTAATTTGCGTTTTTTGACAGCTCGTTACTTATAACGAACAGAGAGAAGAAATAAAAGAACGTAAAACGCAATCATTGAACTCTGCCATCATTTTCTTGCGTAAATTGTGCCAGCGAGTAGACGGACGCATATGCATATGCAGTGAATGAACTTCCCGCTTTAAACTGTTTTCTCAACTCGAGAAACGAAGTTTGCATTGACGACACGAAGTTAATTCCACGAACTTCGTAAATAGACTTGAAAATAAACGATTTGTAGGCAAAATAATTGCTTTTTCCCTACATTTCAAGTTTTCTACATTTGGCGACTTGATTTTTGCTGCCTATGATTCGCGCAAACTTGTTGCTTGCCTGCCTCGACTTGCAGGGAGTTGAAAAATTAAAGGAACTTGAAACAGCAATTTATGCAGATCTCTGGTCAGGACATCGTTTCAATGGGATTTCCTGCATGTCTTTTGAACTGTGTTCCACAGTGCTATATCATTTGATGGTCTTTGCTCGACAACACTGCTTTTTATGTCTGTCCATAGATTTGGGATTGATTGAGACATAGACTATGGGATTGAGGTCAGGTGACTGAGCAAGCCAGGACATGACCTCAACTCCATTGACTCAAAACTATTCCTTTGCTGATCTAGTAGTGTGTTTCGGGTCATTGTCCAGCTGGAATAGCTATTTCAAGGGCATATGCCATTCGGCATATGGCAGCATTATTTGTTCCATTATTTGTAGATACACCCTCTGATCCGTGGTTTCTTTTATCAAGTGCATTGGTCCGATTTTGTACGAAACACTTCCCCACACGATTCACCTCGCACCTTCGTGTTTAACGGTCTTGGTGGTATAAAGAGGATTGTATTCCGTATTCGGTGCCTGGATCCTTTTCCACCAAATATCACGATGTTTCTTTCATCACTCTACCTTATGTTCCTCCATTTCTCTATTGGCCAGATGGCATGCTCTCTGGCAAACTAAAGGCGCGCCGCAGCATGATTCTTTGCAAGTAATGGAACTTTTGGTGGTCTCCGTGCATATAATATATTATCGGGTCCACGAAATAACCCCTAAATGAAATAAACCCTAAAATAAAAATTAAATAAGCCCCAAAAAATTTCCATACATTTTTGGATGTTATTTCATATGAAATTTGAGTACTATTTCACAAATTTTGGGTGATATTTAATATTTTTTCTTGGGTTTTATTTCATTATCAAATAAAGCCCAATGAAATAAGCCCTAATCAAATTTTATTTGGGGATTATTTCGTTTTGATATTTTTTTGGGGTTTATTTCATTCGGTTTGGGGGATAATTTCATTCCATAAATTTGAGTACTGTGCCTTTTACAGAATGAATAATTAAGGCATATTTAAAGCTTAAACCTTTATTTTTTGGGGTATTATATAATTTTTTTGGGGGATATTTCATTGGTGCTAATTTCATTTTATTGTTGGGTGTTATTTCATAATGAATAAATCCCAAATTTTGGTTCTTATTTCATTTTCCATTTGGGTTTTATGTCATTGCATTTGGGCATTATTTCATTTCAGTAATTTGGGGTTTATTTCTTTTTCGTTGGGTCTTATTTCATTGAATGTTATTTCATTGGGGGTTATTTCATTTAAGGGTTATTTCGTGTAGCCTTTATTATCTAATAAGCGTCTACGAATAGTTACATTACTTACAGCTAGATCCAAACTCTAATTTATTTGATGATGCTGTAGGATTATCTTTGCAGTACTCTACTATTCGGCGATCATCATGAATCACTATTCTTACGTTTTCGACCACGCGTTTCGGGTTTATTTTTGTAGAAAAAAACGTTTGCTATCATTTGATTAGAATATTTCAATATTTCCGTAATTTCCTAACGTAAAAATGATTTGGCGCTCTTCTTCGGTGCAATGTTTTCCACGTTCCACCATTAAAAAATTTAAAACTCAAAATGTGCAAAATCCATTAAAAATAATTTTTTACTTATTTAGTTATACTGACTTACTTTTTACTATCTTGAACAAATAAATTATATTATATCGGCACTATAATCACTTATAACTCACACTCCCATTTTTTTGATCTAAATTACCAAATTTTAGTCTAATACCACCAAAACCTTGAGAGATATAGAATTTTTATTCATTTGTGGGCGGTAAAAGGGGTGTGGCAACCTATATTAAGTGCATTTTCCGACAGCAAGCAAACAAAATTAATTATCAAATTTTAGTATACCACCAAAATTTTCTGATATATAGAATTTTTATTGATTTGTGGGCGGTAAAAGGAGGTGTGGCAAAAATACGAATCCATCAAGCTCAAAATTTTAAAAATCGAGGACATCACCCAATAGTAATTCCATTCTGAGTTTTATTGTTATGCGAAATTTATTTCCAAAGCTTTTCGATATCATATTTTTGAATTATATGGGCGGTGCCACACCCCCTTGTCCAATTCTTGCTCAATTTGCTAGTCGAAGGACGCGACTAAATAGTACGCTCTTACCAAGTTTCATTGATGTGTGACTTATAGCTTGAAAGTTATACCGAAAATTTGGTCTGTTGGAAAAGTGCCACGCCCCACGTCCAACGCCCAACGCCCATAAAATTTTACCTGTGGAACGGCACTCGTAATTTGAGGTAGAACACCGAATTCCGATGCTAAGTGACCTTTAATTTCAAATCTATTCGCTATCGTAGATTTGGGTTGTATGGGAGGTGCCACGTCCCCTTGTCCAACGTTCCGTGAATTTTTTCCAAAACCTTCGCGTAACAATTACGAATAAACTACCACAAGGAAGTATCCAATTTGGTCCAGTCGTTTTCAAGTTTTAAGCATTCGAACAAACCACGATGCATATACTCACAAACACATGTTCAAATGCCTATAATTATAGTTCCCAGCCAGCCAAATGCGGAGCGCTCCGAAGAGGAGTGAAAAGGGACTCCCACAGCAACACCACGAAGGAGTGTTTCCGGAGTGCTCCTGCAAAAAGAGTCAAAAAGAGCACCGCATGGGAGCGTTTAGGGAGTGTCGAACCACATTGTGTCTTTGTTATCTCACGTTATCTTTGTTTCGTTCTCGATGAACACGTACGCTTAAGTTCATAAGTGCAAACACGTGTTATTAGAATTTATAAAAGCAGTTCGGTGTGCGGTAATAATTAAAACTATTTAAACAGATTGATTATGTCCAAACGAAAGCTCATTAAAAAACAATCGGAAAGAATTATAGCTTCGCTGACCGAAAATAACAATTTTAAAAGTAATATTATTTGTGACTTAGACGTAGATTGCAATGCGGAAAGTTGTGAAGCTGTTTTTTCAGTGATAGCTCAGACACAGAAGATATTGAATATTCGTATGAGGGAAGAGACGATTTTGAGGCACACAGATCCTCGTCCAATTTAAGTGAAGATTTAGCAGAGTGGGCAGTTATATTTTCAATTTCCACGTCAGCCCTTAATCAGCTCTTAAAAGTCTTACGTCGTCATGGCAATGTTTTGAATGCGGAGTTGCGCTCCCTTAAAACAACTCCAAGGAAAGTGCCATGCATCGCAATGGGGAGTGGGATGAAATTTTCACTGAAGAATGCAGTGATTCATCCAAGTTTATTCGCTTAATTTGGCGCAAAATTATGAAAGACAACGTGGCTTCTCAATATTCCTGGAAGGGGACACCGAAAAAAAAAACTGTGAACGTTATGGCAGTTACAAAAGCATTTAGAGGTAACAATAGCTCATAAAAAATTATTTTTGACTCACATTACGATTTTTCAGGCACATTTAACAGAAAATTTCCTGGCTCTGGCAAATAATTTAGTCGAGCGAGCGCAAAGTGGTTCCAAATGGGAAGGGAACGTCTTTGCAAGAACTAGTTTGTTTTGATATTTTTCTTTCTCTATTTTGGCTAAATTATTTTTTATTTATATGTGAAACCATAAATCTTTAATTTAATAATAACCAAAAATGAAATATATGGAATGCTTATTAATTATGAATGATATTAGGAGCATTTTGTGAATCCGTACGGACTCCTCTTTGGATCATTATCGGAGGGCAAAAGCCATCCGAAAAAACCATTTCGGATTATGTTTGGATGATTTAAGGAGTCCTTTCACATAAGTTATAGACGAATAGAGGAGTCCGCACGGAGTCTTTGTGGGTTATCTGAATGAGTATTCTGGGACGCCGAAATCACTCATTCAAGGAGTCCTTTGGGCACACTTTTTACATATATATTGAGAAGGCTATTTTCTCCGGCAGATATGTCCCTTTGGGACTCTTTTCGGAGCATCTTTAGGAGGGTAAACGCACCTCAAAGGGAGCCCTAATGGTGCACCTTGGGGACTCCACTGGTTGGCTGGGTTAACTCATGAACCAATACACATACAAAGACCGTTTATACATAAAAAGTTTCGTGACGTCACCTTTCATGGAAATTTCCAGAAACAAAATCGGTTCACGCATTACAGAAAACATCAGTTTCATACACAATGCAACTTATTTTTATATATATAGATAACTTTTAAAATTGGACCAAGAAATTGATGGGAAAAGTTATTTAAAATTATTTTTACTTTGTAGTGATTTTGAAGTCGGTTTTTTTTTTTTTTGTTAAAAAGTTTTTATTTCTTCCTTTTTAGAGAATATGAAAAATTTCATGTAATAGTATTCTTGAGGATAATTTCAAATATGAAATTTTGTTCTTAAAAAATTTGCTTTATTAATTCCTGAAAGTGCCACGCCCTTTTTATAACCCCGCCCACTTTATTTATCGTACTTTATACTGATTCTACCTAGCTCTGTGCCAAATTTCAGTTCCCAAGTATCAATATTAACCGATATATAGTACTTTCCATAAAGTGCCACACCCTATGTACCTATAATCCCACCCACTTTTGTATTGATTCTACCTACCCACCTACTTCGATATCAAATATTAGTACCCTAGTGTCAATATTAACTGAAATACAGTATTTTTCCAATATTGCCACACCCCTTTTTTGAATAACGACCACTTTTTTACTGTAATTTGTAAAAATTGTCCTATCCCAGTATTTTTACTGTAAATTTCAGTGCCCGTGTGTCAATATTAACTGGAATACGGTGTTTTTCTAACAGTGACCCGCCCCTTTGTCGAATATCACTTATTTCATGGTATCTATCTGTTGACAAAAAAATTAGGGAAATCGAGCAAGTGCTTTAGGAGTTATCGATGAACATATGTACATTTAAAAAAAAAAACAAAAAAAAACATAAAAGAAACCAACGAACTTGAGAACCTCCTCGTTTTTAAAGTTAAAAAATAGTTTGAGTCTTCATAGAGCTGAAAGCCAAGAAAGTTAGTTTTCAGATCATGATCATTTAAAAAAATGTCCAATGCATTACTTTCCCCACGGACGCCCATGGACAGAAAAATGTTGCCCTTTAGCCCATCAAAAGCAAAGTCAAATTTAAAATTTAAAAGTCAATTTTAAAAAATGTTGTAAATAAATTAAATACTTTTATATAAACATGAATGCTGCTTTATAACGGGCCCCATGGTTTCCCGGTGCCCCACGCGGTTACTTTGTACGCTTACCGTTAGACCTGTCACTACCTCTTTTATTATATAACAGTAGTAATTAATTTTATATGATAACAAAATTGACCGAAATTCTTAGCCTCAGTGGCGAGAGAGCCCATGGTTTTATAACAGACTTTATTTGCTATGTTTGCTATTTTTGCTTCCGTTGCAGAATATGAAATGCAATTATGGCACAAGCTGCATAAGTGCAGAGCAAGCGGACTGTCACGCGCAGACAGGTGGCATAAAGGAAGGAAATACTGGGTCTCTTTCTTTGCCACCAGTAGCCAACGGGATACAAAAAGAAATGCAAGGAAGTTGCAAATGAATGAATTTCTCTGGTTCTGGCTATTTATTGTGGAATATTAAAATTGACAGCATTGTTTTATGGCAAATTAAAATGATAATAAAAAAAAAATACGAAAAGAAAAAACAAAATAATAGTCAAGCAAGCTATACAAAGACCACATGAAATCCAAAGAAGGGCTTTTGATTAATTTAACCAAAAATAAGAAAAAAAAAATGGAAACACAAAAACACATTAAATAGAACGGTGCTCGAGGCTTTAAAGGATTCATTCATCATTTAAGGCAACATTGTTGAATGAGCTGCTTTGAAAACATGGGTCGAATCCTTTATTGTGGGCTGATTAAGCTTTTGGTAAAGGAAAAAGAGCAAAGTTACCCGTTGAACTTTGATACAGTTAGACTATAGCGATTCTATCTTTAAGTTGAAAATTCAAGTACAGCTGTGTTCGATAAAAAAGAAGTGTATTCTTCTAATTCAAATAAAACATTAATTAACAAAGTTTAACAGAAAAAGAAAAAAAAATTAAAAAATATATTTTTTTTTTCTTAACCAAAAACATAAATCATATCAATTTCTAAAAAAATAAAATGAAAATTCATGAACCTATTTAATTTTTAAAAAAGTAAAAGAAAACAAAAAATCTCTAATTCAGTTTGTTCTATGAAATGGGCAGGAATGATAGGAAAATTATTCCATTCTTTTGGTCTCTGAGTATTCTATTGATCAAAGAACTTTTGAATATCTAATATTTTGTTGGATACCAATTGTTTTTGATACAGCCTTATATCGATTGATATAAGGATTGAATTTTCAGCCATATTTCGTGGTCAGCATCCTTCGTAGCCTTTTCAACATCCGTCCATAAGTTTTCGATAGGATTAAGGTTCAGTAACTGAGATGGCCAAGGCATAACCTCAATTTGTTTATCTCCTAACCAAGCCTTCGTATTTTTTGCCCTATGCTTTGGGTCATTATCTTGTTGAAAAGTCAGCGGAGAGGCATTTCTTTCTCAGTATACGGCAGAATTACATTGTTCATTATACATAGGTCTGTTCCCGTGCTTTTGGACTAAAATTGGTAAAACTGTGAAAAATGGAGAAAACACAAAAAAAAAGACGGTAACGCTTTTCGAACTAACATTGTTTTAATTGTCAAATAAAATCATTTGCCAAAATTAAGAAAAATTGTCACATCCATTGATTTGAATTTATTTTCATAAAAAATTGGACATAGATAAGATTGGAAATGGAATGAGATAAGAAATAAAGTATCAAATATTACCCAGGGACTTATTTGCGATTTCTTTGGTTCACCTTAAGCCCTGATATAATGACGAGCATCGGCAGTGCAGACGACATGCCAAAGATTTTTAATAATATTGAAATGAATTCTCAAATTAACATTTATGTATATTTAATTTTTACATAATTAACCATGTTCCTAGTTTCTATTCAAACAGTTTTTATTTGTTTCAAAGAACTTTTGTTATTTTGCAATTTCTTTTCCAACTTGTAAACAGCTGATTTTAAACAGTTTGACACTTTTACTAGAAGAATTTTTGCCAAAGGAAATTTCTCGGACTAAAACTTGCACCTTTTGACAGATAGCGTAAATTTTTATTCTCTCGATTGCACCCTCTTTTAACATTTTTTTCGAGTAAGGGAACGCTTCTTGGACTAAAACTTGCCAAATTTTAGATTACGGGAATTGATCTTATATATGTATAAATAAATTGAGTCATGGTGTTAATCTAAAAATTCGGACCAACGCCGTTCCACGCAAAACATTACCAAATCATGATTTTAATACCTCACGATAGGTCGATCCTCACAAGGCAACGTGTGAGGGTCAGGGGGGTGATCTTCACATGTCAACGTGTCTGACTGCCTCAACCTGGTGAGGCTTGCATTATCCATGTCGAACTCGTCTCAAGTCGACTCAAACCTCTACGTGGTGTCTAGAGACGGCAAACTGGCAACCGTTAGTTTGACGGCTAATCTGAGCGGCGGGCTACCTGCCTTTAAAGGGTTGTGCGTTGGGTTTGAAGCCCACCACGTAAAAACACATTTCAATGAAACGTAAAAAGAAAATTATAAGAATGATCGCCAAATATGATGACGACTATCGCAAACGAAAAACTCACAACGATTTACGGATATGCACTTGGAACGTCCGAACCCTTAATTGGGATGGTGTTTCTATCTAACTGTTAGATATCCTAGAAAGATACAAGGCTGATATCACTGCAATCCAAGAAATGCGATGAAAGGGACAGGGTTGCTTACGGCAAGCATCCTGTGATATCTACTACAGCAGCCATGCGGAGAAGCATGAATTTAGATGCGGATTCGTGGTTGGCAAGAGACTACGGCATCATGTCCTGCGATCCACACCTGTGAACGAACGACTTGCCATAATCCGTTTCAAGGCAAGATTTTTCAACATAAGCCTGATTTGTGCGCACGCTCCGACAGAAGATAAGGACGATGAGATCAAAGACAGCTTCTACGAGCGCTTTGAAGAGGCCTATGAGCCCAGCCCCCGCCACGATTTAAAAATCGTGCTTGGTGACTTCAACGCCAAGGTGGGTAAAGAAAATATCTTTGATCCAACAGTCGGAAAGTTCAGCCTCCACGACAATACCTCCGATAACGGAATGAGACTGATTGACTTTGCCGCAGCGCGAAACATGGTCGTTAGTAGCACTAGATTCAAGCATCTCAATATTCATAAAGCCACTTGGCTGTCTCCTGATCAAAAGACGCGTAACCAAATCATGTTTTGATTGACGGAAGGCACTCTTCCAGTGTTTTACATGTACGCACGATCCGCGGTGCCAATATAGACTCGGATCATTATATTTTCCCAGCCAAGATCCGTACACGTCTGTGCGCAACCAAGAATGCGTGCAATCCAACACAGAGAAAGCTAGACGTCGAAAAGCGGAAATGTGTGAGTGCGAGAAAATTAAAATGCATAGGGACAGGAATGAGGTCCGAAAATTTTTCGAAAAATTAAGACGCCTGGCCGATGGTTTCAAGACCGGGGCCTCTTTCTGCAAAGATGAAAATGGGAATCTAGTGACAGATATCCAGAGTACACTGATGATGTGGAGGAAACACTTCTCTAGGCTTCTGAATGGTGATGGCGACAACAATCCCACCAATAGAGATGATATCCCGGAAACACCAATTGTGGACGACAGCGTTGAAGTTCCGCTGCCCGACCATAGTGGAGTCTTGAAAGCTATAGCTCGGCTTAAAAACAACAAAGCCGCAGGAGCCGATGGCTTACCTGCTGAGCTCTTCAAGAATGGAGGCGAAGCTCTATTTGAATGCATTCATAAGCTTCTATGCAGAATATGGTCGGAAGAATGCATTCCAAACGATTGGAACCTCAGTGTGCTCTGCCCAATCCACAAGAAAGGCGATCCCACCATTTGCGCCAATTACCGTGGGATAAGCCTTCTTAATATCGCATATAAGGTCCTGTCGAGCGTATAATGTGAAAGACTGAAGCCCATCGTAAACCAGCTGATTGGACCTTATCAGTGGGGCTTCAGACCTGGCAAATCCACCATAGACCAGATATTTACGCTACAACAAATTTTGGAGAAGACCCTAGAAAAACAAATCGACACACACCATCTTTTTGTCGATTATAAAGCCGCCTTCGAAAGTCCAATAAGGAATCATCTATACTCCACCATGTCTGAATTTGGTATTCCTGCAAACCTCATCCGTCTTTGCAGAATGACACTGAGCAAGACCAGCAGCACAGTTAAGATCGGGAAGGATCTCACTCCTCCATTCGATACCAACCGAGGTTTCAGACAAGGTGATTCCTTATCGTGCGACTTCTTCAACCTAATGATGGAGAAGATCATCTGAGCTGCTGATTTGAGACGCAGTGGCACTATATTCTACAAAAGTATTATGCTGCTGATGATATAGATATCATTGGCCAAATTACGCGCGAAGTCAGTGCAGTATTCTTTAGATTAGCGAAAGAGTCGAGCCGAATGGGTCTTGCAGTGAACGCAGATAAGACGAAATACCTAGTGTCAACAAACAGTCCCAGCGTTTTGGAAACCACGTCACTGTTGAAAACATCTCCTTCGAGGTTGTTAAGGACTTCGTCAATGGCGAGTACTGAATTCAATGGAACCATGAGCTGTATGAGCTGTACGCTGACATCGACATAGTTAAGCGCATTAAAATCGAGCGGCTCCGCTGGCTAGGTCATGGAAAATAGAGCGAATGGAAAACGACGCTTCAATCAGGAAGGATCAGGTGTTGAATATCCTGACCACGCTTGGTGTTTCCAACTGGCGCCAACAAGCGCAAAACAGAAATGGCTGGCACAATTTCTTATACGAGGCCAAAACCGACCCACGGTTGTAAGCGCCAGATAAGTAAGTAAGTAAAATATTATTGGCAATACATTTCAAATATTGAATTCTTCCCATATTATTTTTATTTTTAATAACTCTCTTTAGCTTTTTGTAACGTTTCACCTTAGATATTTTTACTGGGATTGCTTCGCCTGATTCAATTTTTTCCAAAGTAGTTTTAACAACAATAAATTATTTTGTAAGTTCTGCAATCATTTTGTATAAGCCACATTTTTTTCCTACGAGAACTTTAAGCCTACGATGCCAAGCTTCAATTGAATTTTGCGTTCGTGGAAAATTTTCTTTGATATTATCATGCACACAACAAAATTCAGGCTCATAGGTTTTATATTTTTTCCAATATTTATATAAATCTTTTTAAACCACTTGCTAATTTTTCTAAATACGTTGTCTTGATATTTACTGTTTAATTCATTGTAGTAATCAACTACATTTTCAGGTGCTGCAAAAGATAAGCTCTTTAACATTCGGACCTTAATATTGAATTGGGGGGTCGTTGGTATATTTATGAGTGAGCCCTTCCTTTTGAACTCGTCTCCACACAATTTGCCCGAAATGAACAAGGTACCCTTTGTATTCAGCATCAGGAAAATACTTTTTGGCAGTGGAAGAAATTGCTTTCTCAAAATCACTTATTATTCTGACAGGATTGAGGCTGGTGTTTGTCTCTGCAGCCAATTGGAACAAGTTATAAAAAAAACTCATTATATGCCTGCTTGGACTTCTTGCTCATTTGGAAAAATATTGGCGGCACAAATTGTCCTTCAATCAAACCTTGTATAGTAAACAGCTGTCTGAATAAAGTGGGGACGACGTAAAAAGTTCCTTCCATTACCCAACACTGCGATTTTCCCAACGCTTTCAATGTGTTCCAAGTTCCCAATATTATATTTTTTTCACCATGAAAATCAACTTCCTTCAGAATGGAAAGGTCTCCTTCCACAAATTTCAGCTGTTCCGGAATGTTTATTTCTTCTAAATTTTTCAACTCGCGAATGACAACCGCAATTAATCTGGCCAGAACAACTTTTAACTTTTGGGCTCTTTTTGACGGTAGATGAACTCGACATTCTGATTGGCAGCCAACAATAGTTTTGCTGGATTATTTGGGATGGTTGAAGTCCAGATGTTGTAGCCATATCCTTTAAGGTACTGTTAGCTTTTACCAAATGTTGCACATGCATGACAGAATCGTGGTTATGAATTGAAGGTGATAATATAATATCATGATGCTCATCAATATTTTTCGTAACTAAAACACTTTTGCACACTAACTGCTTTCTTTGATCACACGACCAACGACCACACGGCCAACATGATATCCATATCCACCTACGAATAGTTTCTTATTTCCTTTATTTGATTTTTGAACAATAATATTAATTTTTTTATTTTATTTGCATTTCAAAATTAAAATTAACTGTTTCGCAATACTGACGGGAAAATCGACATCGATTTTAATTAAATATAGACTTTTGCTCTGAAAAATTACTCTTTGGGCGTCGAATGCTACCAACGATTATTACGCGTTATTATAATAGCGTTCGTTTGTTTTTCTCGATGCTCAAAAGTATCAAAGAAGCATTCTGCACCACTAGATGTTGTTAATTTTGTTTTTGTTTGAAGTTTAATATAATTAAAAAATCAACGGATACTAGAAAATTGTTAAAAGAAATGCAAAATGGAAAAGTAGAGAAATTATAAGAATTTTCTGCTTGCTAAGTTGGGAATATTTTGGGATTTTGAGTTTGGGGATTTTGTATTTGGGGACGCTGAACAAAATTGGGTATTTTGTTTGGGGATTTTAATTTTGGGGATTTAGAGCCTCTCCCGAAAAATTGCAAGCCCTTATTTTGGAAGTTGGGGACGATTTCACTTTTGAGCTCATATTTGAATTCAACTTTATTTTTTATTTATATTGTAATTTTAATATCTATTCCTAAAAGCTCAGTTCCATATTTTCAGTACAGCGCAATCTCCTCAAGTCGTTTTCTTGCCTCACGATACGCCAACATGATGTCGTCAAGTGTCATGCCGCTACTGTTATTCATGCACGGTCGCAGTAGCTCACAGTTACGCTGCGTAAAAAGTTTATAGCTGATAACCAGCTCGCCGGTACGCTGCATGCGACAACCATAACGACTGTGAAATGCGTTGTTCTCTTCCGGTTTCGATGGCTCATCACCACCCAGGAAAAAACGCTCAAAATCAAAGCATTGACGTCCGCCGATAAAATACCGATTCAAGCTATCTAAAAAACTATCCACAGGACGTAAACAACGCAAATGCTGGCTGTCACTGGCAGCTGCGACTTGCAGCGTACAAGCACAATAAGCAAAGCCCTCAACGCGTTCACGTTGCCAGCTATCAATAGAAATGACCTCAAAGAAGATGTGACACAAGCCGACAAAGTCTTCACATTCCTCACAGAGCAGCGTCAGCTGCCAGCAGTGGCCAAAGTGATGCGTGCCGCGCGTTGCTGTTGATGATTGTGTGCTGGCCTGCAGCAAACCTTCCTCTAGCAATGCACCCGATGGCAAGTGTACATGATAGCGCACATGTAGACACTCGTACTCAAAGTCACGTGCTTCGCGTATTTCCAGCAACAATACAATGCGTCGATAACGTTTTGGAGGCATTGCAAACTCCGAGACGAGCTGTTGCTCGGACTGCCAGTGAGGAACTTGAGGTAGTTGCAGCATCTTGCTGCTGCTTTTGCTTAACGTAGCATCCATAGCTTGACTAGGCGAACAGTTTTCAAAGCCATAGGCGTAGAGATGGCTGTAGTCTGCATCGACTTGTATGTAGTAGGGGCGATTGTGAAAGCAGGTGAAGTCTGGATAGATGTGCAGCAGATGTGCGTCTGCTTGCCAGCGTAGAGCAATCAATAAAGTATCCACGGACTGTAGCGTGGCATAGACAAACATGACGGCAGTTGTTGCGAACAAGTGTTGCTGTTTGGTGTGACAACCAGCCGCTTCTGCAGGTTCATGTTTATCCTCGTCGATGTATGTAAAAATGTGTTCCAAATGATTGACTTCTTCCGCTGCTGGCGGCTTTAGTTGTTCCTTTTTGCGTGAACGTTTCTTAGATTTTGGTTTGTCATCGTTTTGCAGCGTTGCCGGGTCAGCCACCTGAGCCGTACCGCCCGACAGCAACCAGGCATGGTAATTTTTTTGCCGCTCCGTCACGCAGTTGGAGTCCTCTTTGTAGTATTCCATTTCATGGGCGCTGAGAATTTTTTGCTGCCACTTGATGTTTATTGTTTGTACAGCGTCAATATCATCGGTGTCGTTGTTATTCTCAGTGCTGCGTTGCCGCCAATCATCCGCGGCAATTTTGTGCAAATCAAACTTTGGCAATTTTAGAAGCGAGTTGATGTGTCTGAAATGCAAACGCAGCTGCAGCTGCTCAATGTTGTCATGTATGCGATAGATGCCGGAGCGTTTGGGAAATTTATTAAACATTTTTGAAATGTGAACTTCAAATTGCTGCACTTTGTTTTGTTGACAATTTTTTGAGCTGAACAGTTTTTAAACATTGTCATGGTAACGTACAAAACAAGGACCGCTACATGGTTTATTGTTTAAAAATGCACTCTGTTGGCGAGTAGTGAAAGCTAAGTTCGAGTGTTTATATTGGTGGCGTTGCCAGTGGTTGTCTTGTGATACTTTCAACAACTACAAAACTGCATTAAGCTGTTATTGTTCTTGTAACTACATTTTAAATTTGGTTATAAAATTATTTTTTTCATAATTTTTAGGAATTTTATTGTACTGTTTATTACTGTATTAACTTGCTGTTTATTTAAATTTTTTATATTTTTATGCACTTTAGCATAGCTCTTGCTGTTGCACTGTTTTATCACATGTTGTTAAAGCAGTTCTCATTGCATTTAGCAGATACACAAACCATCGCCGTATTATCTGTCTACACATTTGTTATCGATTGTTATCGGCTTAAACAGCTGTTGGCAATTTTTTTGACATTTAGCCATATCTTTCTTGCTGCTTATCTTAGCTGTTTTGTGCTATTCCGTCTTGTACGCTATTCGCCGCTTTATTTCCATTGAATCAATTCCATTGAAAACATTCGTTCATAAATTTTTCTTTAGTTGACTTTGCAACGTGTTCGTGTTTTCACATAATTTCTACTTTATCTTCGCAAGCGGTTTTCTTTCTAGTTATATTATTTTCTGTTGTGGTCCTTATATATAAACATATTTATATTTATTTGTTGTTTTATTACTTGTGAACGCGTTGCGAAATACTTTGGAAATATTATCTAATCTCTAAAATAATGGTCGAATAAACATGTTAAAAAATAAGTGAAAAAAGTGCACATCTATAGAAAAATTCCCTCAACTGTTTGTAAAGTAATTACGGAAAAATCGTGCAGGGTGTGGATCAGCAAGTTGCAACCAATGCAATAAGAATCACAAAAGCGTGACGCATCGGTATACCAGCCCGAACCCAGCATTGAACTTTTAACACCACATCGCGAAGCCTTGTCATTATTTACACAAACGCTGCTGGTTGCGGCACTTGGTTAATATATTCTATATACAAGTTTATAAAAAGTCCACTCATCCATCAGCATGGCGGCTAAGACGAGTGCGCGCCAGCCGAGCGTCCAGGATCCGGAAAATGGTCTGTATCCGCAATTGTCGCCGGATCAACAAGAACGGCAGCCACGTTCCACGCAGCGCCAGCAATCGCGTCAACAGGACACCATCGATATGGAGGTGATGCCACTTAATCGTTCCATGTCGCGTCAGGAGACCGAGGATCGCCGCAAAATGCGCGAAATATTCGATAACGTAAGTGGAAACTAGTGCATAAAGTCAACTAAATATTTCTTAAATTTTCTTCTTCCATCTACCAAGTAATGAACAAAAATATTGATGATTCACGAACTCGCACATCCCTTTGCTGCTGTCGCTTTTCAGCACAACAACACCTGAGCTCGTCGTAGTGGTATTTTTTGCTGTTATCTTCCTGCAGCTGACTTGAGTCATTCATGGCTTTAATTTTGTGGGAACACGCACATATTGTTTGAGTAGTTGTGTGTTTGTTTAGTTTTTAACATTAACAAATATGTTTGTTTAATCTTGCCTCTTTTCTCACTTATGTATACCATGTAGCTGCTCGTCATTCAGTTGAAAGTTTTTTTAGCGGATTTCTCCCGCAATGTTGAGTTTTCGTCTTGGCTGTTATGCTTTTTTATTTTTTCATATCTTTTGCTTCTCGATTTTGTCAGTAAGAACCTGTTTATTGTTGTGGCTTTTCGAATTGATAATATTATTATCATGTTCAAGTTCTTGTAGCTGTTGTTTCTATTGTTATAGTTGTTGTTAAGCGCAGCTTGCTGAACTAACAGGTGAAATTCTTTCAACAACCTTTTAGCACATGTAATTTGTGTTTTTTTTCTTAATTTCTTAAGATAAATACCAGTGAAACTGGTAAATTTTTTGCTCTACAAGTTTTTAATACGTTGCCAATTTTGTTCCAAAATTAAAAATTCTGAATGCGAAGCACTTAGAAGATTTGGTGTTTCTAAAGATAGTAAATTATGAGACCGGCATTGAACGACAGGTTATGTTTATTTAACTAATAACATTTTCTCAAGAAATTTGGCTTATTGACCCCAAAAAGCAGAAGTCATTCTTTGGGGGGGTTAAACATTATTTAATTGGGGGCAATGAAGTCAGATTAATTTCTATGTCTGATGATCGTTGCTGGAAAATTTTAATTGGAATAATAAAAAAGTCGTTGCATTCGTCATTTCTCTGAAAATAGTGCAGTAATTGATCGGTTGAATCTGCTCCATAAAATGTCATATTCAGGCAATCGTAATAACTAGTTACGGATGTTGTTCTAAAGGGTGTATCAACAAAAGGTGTAGGGTTACAAAGGAGTCTTATTTCACAGATGTCCGCTTGGCAGTCTTATAAGATATTTTGCTTCATAAATAATCTATGTCTTCTGCCGTGTGTCATTTTGTTTCTATTTAGACATTCAAACTACTTTTTTCTGTTTCTTTATTCAAACTTTTGTTCGTTTTATTCATAGTTGAATAAATAAGGTTGTCTCATGGCTGATCGTACTCTCTTCTCAGTACCCATAATTGTCAAAACCAATGAAAAGCAACAACAACAACTTCAACGGCTTTTCATGTTATTAATTTTCGTTTTCAGATTTTGTATGAGCTGTCAACTTCGATTTGACATTTATGGGAACTCGCTCTCACCCATGCGGCAACCTTATTTATTCAACCATGGTTTTATTAAAAAAACAAATCCAAACCTCTTGTTGATACGCCTTATATTTGTGTTTATTTAAAGACCTTTTTGTCGATCGTTAGAAAATATTTGTTACACCCAGGTCGCTCTTTTGCATTTTGAGTAATTTATTAATTTATCTATATTTGTATACCCCCACTTTTAAAGAACGTAAAAGGGGTCTATTAATTTTATCACTCCGTTTTTAACGCCCATTAAGAGGCGTGGTAGAAACAGAAGAGTATATATATTTTTGATCAGCATCACCACCCGAGTCGATTCAGCCATGTCCGTCTGTCTGTGCATCTGTGATCACGATTACGGCCGTAATTTTCAAACTATTATCACGAAATTCGATATTAAGCTTGTATACAAATATATATCAAGTTAAAAAATGAGCCAAATCTGATGAAAACCACTCCTACATCCCATACAAAGTGACTTTATCAGAACGGTAAAATCTCTTGAATTCCGCAAAAATTTATATATGGACTTGGTATTTTGCATATGCTCTTTGTTATTTAATATGCACTCTGAGTATGAAATCCAACGCAATTGGGTGAAAACCACGCCTACCTTGCATACAAAACATTTTATTGGCTCTTTAATACTTTGAATACACTTTGGTTCGGCTGTGGGGGTATGTTATTTTATCTTCGGCCCAGTCGAAGATCATGTCTTACTAATTTTTAATTGATGTTAGTAAAATGTTTGTTTTTAAGTTCTTTATGTATTTAAATAAGCTACTCGACGAGTAATAATTCCATGCAACGCCGTTGCATGATGGCTGAATTTTCAATCTTAGATCGGTGCCCTTCACGGTCGTTTGATTGTCTATTTTTGTCATAAGGGCTAAAAATCAGGCTTTACTTACGCATTTTAATTTTTACCTTAGAGCCAATACATAGCGCGTTATAATTTTATGTAAAAACTTTTCTGTTGCTTTGCTTAAGCAGCTCCATCCGAGATCCGATGACGCACAGTGTACCAATTGCGGCTAAAACTAATTTGAATTTTTCAATCGACAGATAATTCTTCAACGACTTTCGTTGGGATAAAATAAAGTTCTGAAAGTTATTTTGTTGAAATTAAGCGTTTATATGATAAAAGTACTTGGGTTTTTAGAATTGAAGTTTTATGGGGGGTACCCCAAAAACTGGTCCGACCCTTGTCTATTTTTAGTAAAGACCATTATTTTAATACTGAAAACGTTTGCATGTAATTATAATGCAACATAATGAAATAATTTTTATTTTTAAAGATATGGGATTTTTAAAATTCGGGTTATATTAAGGGTACCCTGAAAAATGGTCTGATTATAACTATTTTAAGTACAAATATTTCTTGAAGTGATTTTAGACCAAATATGAAATTTTTAAAAAATATTTAAGGGGTCAAAAGATACATCGATTTTTTACTTTTTCTTATATGGGTGGTAGTAGTGGTCATTGTCCGGTTTGGAGAAAATCATCCACACTAAATTTCGTTACTCTGCGGCTGTAAACTGTAAACTGTAAATAGTTTTGGCACAGCTTATATGAAACCGGTACACTGTGTGACGTCTTTAATATTATTTTATTTTTTGAACTTTTTGTCATAAAGTCGAATAATTAACCTCTACTGTCATATCATTTTTTTTTGTCGTAATACCTACACTCATCGAGTAATAATTCCATGCAACGCTGATGCGTATATATAAATATACACGTACATATATAGGTACATATGTATATGGGAATTTCCCAAAATCTCTTATATTTGGGTGTAAAGAAAAATGGGGGAAAAATGTATGCCGGGCCTTTTGCCGGAACAACCAGTTCAGTTGAGCGCAATTTTGGCAACTTAATGCCTCCGTCCGTCCTTGATCCCGGTCGCCCGACAAGAGACCAGAAAACGACGTACGGATGACTGCATTCTATGAGCCCTGTAATGTCTCTATTTAACATATTGCTCTCCGTATGTGTACATATTTTGATTTTTTGCTCCTCGCTCAATAGTTATATGATATTTGGCATTTTTTCACTTTTATCAATGACTATCAAATTGAACATGCAAATCTTCACAAAAAATTGCAATATTTAAACATGATGTAGGTAAGAGCCCAAACTTTGAAAGTAAGGCTATTTTATCACCCAAATGTAAACTAATAATCTACCCGATACATTAAATTTCAATTTTATTGCAAGAAATCAAGTGCGGCGCTAGTAATGTTCCAACTGGTCAGTCGTAGTTGATAAACAGCATAGGCCAGTGACTTGATGTAGCCCCACAAAAAGTAGTCTACCGGATTTAAATCACATGACCTAGCTGGCCAATTGACAAGACCATTTCTTGGTATGATTCGGTCACCAAAAGTATTCCCTATAAAATGATGATTTCACGTGGTGTGTGGCTTATTGCACACCGTCCTGCTGAAATCATTTAGCACTTAGACGATTGATATTGGGTCTCATGCATAAAAGTGAGAAATTACTTTTTACTCGATATTTTGAGAATTTACTCGTTATCGTAAGCATAAAAAGTTACTTACTCGTTAGAAAGATTTCGCTCATTGAGATGGATCTCAAGGCCTGAGAAACTTAAAACGAAAGCTCTTTGTGAGATATTTCTCAAAATGGTATGCATAATCATGAGATGAAGCTGACATGTCTGAGAACTTTCTCGGTAAATGTTGAGTCTCCTTTCAACATTTGCCTTCAAGTAACTGAAATGGCAGAATACTTTCGCGTTTATAGTCCTAAAAAAATTTATAAGCTGCGTAGACATCTTGAAGAATCTAGCAGTAAATTTATAGCAGTAAATTCGTTTTAATAAAGAAAACATCGATTGGTTAGCAGAGCATTTCCTAGGGCCAACATTGGAATCGCTTGGTGGAGCTCTTACTAATTCTGAAAAAATGAGAGTATATTTAAGATTTTTGGCTGATCCTGGATTTCAAAATGGAATTGGTGGGGACATAGAAATTCATCAGTCTCTAGGACAATTCGAAACCTTTCAAGTGCTTCTTTTTTTAATTTGTGCACCGGCAGATTAGATTTCTGTAGTAAAATTTGAGTTTCTTTTAACTCATCAATTAGAAATTATGCCAGCTTATTATTTTTATTATTTGATAAACTACAGTTTTGTTCACTTCCAGATTCGCTTTCGGACATTTTTTTGAAATTTAAAGAAACAATTTTAACGATTAATTGCTTTAGCTTGCTTTAAATAAACTAAAGCTCAACTGAAGCTTTAAGATCGATCTCACTTATGTTGAGTTGTTTGTCATGAGCTTGGTCTCCTTTTTATGCATACAATTTCGAGACTGAGACTGAGAATGTTCTTATGACTCACTTCTTGAGATTGATCTCACACGAATGATCTCTGAGAAACATCTAATTTTTATGCATTAGACCCATTGTCGCACAGTACTTTGTCCCATAGGAATAAATCAAGATTTTTGTTGTAACAGAACCTAACAAAATTGGTACCGTTTTTTAGATAATACTTTCACTATGAAGAATCCAAATTTTTATTGAAATTGAACAATTTTTGTAGACACTATACCTCTTTAAAGTCAACCATTTTTATCTATTTTTATTGTTGTGGAATATTTGATTTTGCACATCTTGCAAAGAAAAAATTGCTGTAAGCCCAATATTAGCCGAATTCATTTGATTTTTGATTTTATTTCAAGAAAAATATTGTATAAATAAATGATTATAATAATGATAATAATTATTAATATGTTTTCAATTAAGCTTAAGAAAATAAAATGAAAAATTTCCAAAACTATAAAAATTTTTTAAATATTTTCAAAAATTTTTGAGAGCAAATTTAAAAAAAAAACATAAAAAACATCTCTTTCATTTTCAAACATATTGTTATACATGTATATATCTTTTAGATTCCAAAATTTGATAACTATTTTCAACTTATTTTTGGAGTTATCGCATTTTGAAAAATGGTCTGAAAATCATATTTTCCACTAATTAACGAAGCGTTTGTTTCTTAAGAGGAACATTAAGCAGTGATTTTAATGTGCAGTTTGATTTATATATTTGTAATTATTATTAGAACATGAACAAATTTTTTGTAATAGTTTGTTTAAATGCTGCTATTCAAATACATGTTGAAAATAAATAATGACTATTAATTTTAAAATGTAGGGTATTCTTATGCTTACTTATGCCAATATTGTTGTGTTTACTGTATATTCTTTAGCGAAAATAAAACAAAAAAACGAAAAGTGTTATTATAATATTTAAAAGTAAAATGAAAATATAACTATCTCCGTTATATAAATATCCCCTTACAAAAACAACCTTTTTGTAAAGAAGATATGTAACATGGTACGTAAATATGCATAAAAAAAAAAAAAATAAATAACTGGCCATTTCAGCCCTTGAAAGGACTTTGACTTAGCTTCTTATGATCAATTGTGTTGTGCGTGTTATTAAGTTTGTACACAATTGACCGAGAACCGGACCTACATGCTTAACGCCGACTCCGAACTGCGATGAACGGAAAGTTCTCGTTCTCAAGAAGCTTTACATGGCATTTTGATTACTCTCTGAGGTTTGCCATTGTCTGCAGAGAGGTGGCGGCCGTACAGAAAAATTATTTTAATTCAAATAATTTTCTGTCGCTGCTGGGTTCGAACCTGGGTTTCCAAAGTTCTTTGACAGAGCGGCCACGCACTTTAACCAACTACACCACGGACGCCACAAATAAATATGCATGGATATATTTATTTGTGTTTCTGAAACTAAAAACAATATTTCAAATCGGTTTTCAATATTAAAAAGTCAAATCCTTAATCTAAGGCAAAAATAAATAATTTCTGAATTGAATGTTTTAATAATTTTTTTTTATTTAATTTAAAATGGAGAAATTTGGATATTTAAACCTCATTATTGGTAAAAAGTAAAAGACTTATGTTTAAACTGATTTCATTTCTGAAATAAGTGAACACATATTAACTGCTATGCAACTGCTATTTCATAAGAATCGAACGACTCCTTATATTTATTCCTCATTTTCGTATGGGCTCAAAGTACTGTGTGTCGTAGGGAACCAAAAAGTTGCTATAGCGCTCACCATTGACGGTAACGTTAGCTCTATCTTCAGTTTTGAAAAATTATGGACGATTGATACCATGGGCATGGAAACCACACCATGGTTGCGCTTTATTTAATGCAAATTTTCTGATCCATTAGTTATGAAAATGAAAATTGTAGTTCTTTCAACACCTGACAAAAAAAATAAACAACCAATAGGGCAGAAAATGTATACACTTTCAGACATACTTCCAATACAACAACAACAACAAAAATCGTGCCAATCGGGCCTGCATGGCTCGCCAAATTTCAAAAACTCCAGTTACTCTTTTGAACAAAACTCGCATATAAAGAAAACAAGAGTTTTTTCTGTGCTGTTAAATTGTATTGTTAAAAATTTAATTTTATCTTATTGTAATGTCCAAATAATAAGAACTGGGTGAAGTTATATTTCTAAATCCGAAAATAACTTAGCAAAGTCACAAACCAACATATTTTATACGAATTTAACTTTGAGTGTCAATTTAACTAACGACACTACGAATTTTATTTCATTAGTAAAAAATCACTGACATCGACTTGGGTACACAGAAAAGTTGAAAAATCTATTAAAAATTAAACAAAAATATTATTAAATTTTAAAAATGCAGATAAATTATTTATTATGTGTTAACTTCGGAAATTCGTCATAAAAATTTCTTGAAATGTTGTGAATTATTTGTAGGTCTATACTACAGGGTTTTCCAATAACAGGTGTTATTGTGAATCGCCCGCTATTGTGAATCGCTCACTTTTAAAGCTTTTAT
Organism: Pherbina coryleti; assembly: GCA_943735915.1. Taxonomy (NCBI): domain Eukaryota; kingdom Metazoa; phylum Arthropoda; class Insecta; order Diptera; family Sciomyzidae; genus Pherbina; species Pherbina coryleti. Next base: position 118,655,928 of record OX030951.1, read on the forward strand.
TTTTTGACATTTGACAAGTAGAAACTACACCATTACTAAAAATGGAACGATACACGCTTCAACAACACATTTGATTGGGTCCTTGAAATGCATTAAAATGATCCGGAATTCCATCGAAAAATCATCTTGACTGATGAGGCCTATTTCCACCTCGGTGGCTACGTCAACAAGCAAAATTGTCGCATCTGGGTCTCGGAAAACCCAAGAGTTATTGTTGAGAAGCTTCTCCATCCTCAACGTGTGACTGTTTGGTGCGGTTTATGGTCCGGCGGGGTCATTGGACCTTACTTTTTCGAAAATAAGGTTGGATCAGCAGTTACGGTGAATGGATTGCGCTATCGAGAGATGATTAATGATTTTTTATGGTCGGAGTTGGATGGTATTGATCTGGACAACGTTTACTTTAAACAAGACGGCGCTACGTGCCACACAAGCAACGAAACCATTGATCTTTTACGGGAAAAGTTTCCGGACCGTGTTATCTCTCGAAGAGGTGATCACAATTGGCCACCGTGATCATGTGATTTAACACCTTGCGACTTCCTCCTTTGGGGCCACGTGAAAGATAAGGTCCACGCCAACAGCCCAGCATCGATTGAAGACCTCAAATATGGAATTCGTGAGGCTATCGAGGACATAGGGAAGCCACTTTGCGATTTGGTTATGGAAAATTTCATGAAAAGGATATTGTCCTGTAAGGCCGTTGTTATACAGACGCTCACGATCACATCACGGGCACGCATTGTTGTTGTTTCAATGTAAAAGGGAAATTTGAGAGAGTGAGCTAGGAAATTTATTTTGCTCAAACTGGTCACCAAATGATTCCAAAATGAAATGGAATCATGAAATCAAAACAGGGTTTCGCTGTGCAATTATTCACAACATTTGTGTTTTTGCATGAAAATAGTACACTTTTAGTACGAAATGCATGAAAGCAGTAATGAAACCTGCTTAATAGCAACACTCACCATACTCATACTCGTGATACTTTTTTGCATAAAGTATTAAAAGTAGCAAGAAGTGTACTAGTGTTAAGGGATCAATTGAGCGTCTGTATAACATACTTTCATCACAGAGCTCATCAAACGAAAAAAGAGCGTAAAAAAGGACGTGATCTTGGATCATATGAGCGTCTGTATAACAGCGGCCTAAGCGTGGTCGTGGTGGCCATTTGGCTGATGTTGTTTTTCATTATTAACGGCATAACTTCCTCTTTATTATGAAATAAACATCCGATCATTTCTCTCAAAAAATGGCATTTTTCTTTGAATACCAAAATAACACCTCTTATTGGAATACCCTGTACTTTGAATAAAAATAAATGGATCCTAATATCCGAAATACAAACATGGAATTTTATGGATACCATTGGACAGATAATTGAGGCATCTTTCCAACGATATATGAACCATTGTGGCACAGTTAGAATTTTGTTTGGCCATTGAAAAGTAGTCTCATGAACCCAACATTTACTACTTTTCAAAAATTTCCAATGGCCAATATCCTAACTGTGTCAAAATGAGACATATATCGTTGGAAAGGTGCATCAATTACTTGTCCATCTGTTTTTCAAGTCTGTTTTTCAGATATAAAATATTGGTTTGTGTCTTTGCTATGTTATCTTCGAATTAACGAATTTGTCTTCTCGCAGTTAATAATAGTGTAAAAGAAATGTGAAACATTCCCAATTTGAATTTGTGCTGATTCTGATTTATTATGTAAATATTTTTTTAAGAAAGATGTATGAAAGTCATATTCTTAAGTTTAAAGGAGTTCTAAACAATATTTTATTTATTAAATCAACCGCTCAACGTCGTAATAAAACATAAGAAAATAATCTGTACGCACTTCAATTGATATAATCTTCTATAATTCAACATCAAAAACAAAAACTAAATTAAATGACCTTTAACCCATTCTGATTTAGAAATTAAAATTGATTTTCTTAAGAAATTGTGCACTGATATAAGCTTATTTGTGTGCATAGAGCAAAAATGTTGTTGGTTGTTCAGTTAGCAAATATATGGTATCTATAAAAACATACAGATAAGAATATTGCTTAATATTAAAGCATTCTTCTGTATTATCTTTTATTAGTTTTCTTCGAATTCGATGTTTGTACATTCCATTAGCAGTTTTTTCTAAAATGTTTTTGAACTAAAGCAACAAATGCAAACAATAAAAAAATTGTAATTATCATTTAATTTAATTAAAAAAAGGCACACAAATGTATTTATACTAACCATCGAATTATTGGTGACGATTAACAATCTAAATTAAAAGTTGGTTTTCTCTATACTCCTTTATGTTTACTTATTAAGCGTGCATAACTAGTACCCACATCAATGTTTCTCACAGTTTTATTTAACATTTAATGCCAGTACAAAATATATACATACATATTATGCTTGAAAAAGTGAATTGCAAATTATTGTCCATATATGTACATTTGTTCCAAATTTTTAAGGAAAAGCCTAGCATTTGAGTTTGGTTAAAAAACTAAACAAGTTTCATGCTTAACTGAAATCCATAAACCTCAAGAGTGACTGAAATCAATCGTAAAGTGCAACTTTAATAGCAACTTACCTTTTTAAGACATGTGACTAAATAGCTAAATATTTCAAATGCAATTTCTAAAAGTATGTAATCAGTAAAAAATATAATTATAAATAAAAAAATTCAGCGAATAAATAAAGAACAGATGTTGTTAACATTCTGTTTTTTTAAACTTCCAGCACAAAAATTCATTTAAACGTGCATCTATTTTTTTTTTTTTGCTATAGTGTCATCTTGACATTAAGACTCATTTAATTGTTATATGTTTTTATCAACCAGTTCAATAAACCCTAAGTTAACCCCAGCTGCACGCTGACCACATCTTTACTAGCTGCTTCTGTTCATGTTTCTCTTCTCATTATTTTACTCTGTGCGCTCTTCTCTCGCCACTCTTCTCATTATGGCTCATTAAAAATATTGTGGTTTTTTCTTGTTGTTAATTTTTTTTATTTATTTTGATTAACTCTGTTTTATTTAATATTTGTTTTAATTTAACTTTCCTTTTAGCATGATACCGATCGCGATGGTGCCATCAATATACACGAGCTTAAGGGTCTCGTTAGCGCCGGTCTATGTCGCGACATACCTTATTACATTGCTACGCAGATTCTACAAAAATCTGACTCAGACAACGATGGACAACTTGATTTTGAGGAATTCTACCACATGTCTCAACAAAACAAATGGATAATTCAAAATATTGTTATGGGCTATTGCCGCATGATCGTGCCAGCACCACGTCGACCTGAAGGAGATCAAATTGGTATGTTTTTTTTTTTAATTAAAATAATTATGGTTGTTAACTAATAAATTTTTTTAGCATAGCCAAAGCAAAAGCAAAAGCCTGTCTAAATGCATTCTGATATTCATTCTATAGAATCCAGGTCCAGGTCCTTCGTTTTTTCTCTTCTCCATGTTCTCGATCAAATTTAAGTAAAAATACGTCAAAATGCACGGCTCAAAAGTTATAGTTGCTGTTGGGGAACATCATGGAAAGCATTAGGTTAGGTTAGGTTAAAAGGGAGGGGCAGCCTAACGTTGCCTACACGGGGGCCTATTGGTCCATTGTGGTTCCCTATATCTGTGGTCCTAATATGTCAAAAACAACTAAGTCTTGTTAGTCACTGGAGCGAGGTTGGTTGAACCAACCGGTGCTCCGTATAAATCTGAAAAGATCCATCAGTGGTACATCCACGAGCTCCTGCAGTTCTCCGTACACTCTGCTTCCCATGTGGCGAAGTCGGCGTTGTTGGAGGTTAGGACACTCGCAAAGCAGATGTTTGATGGTTTCTGTTTCCTCGACATCTCCACAGCTTCTGCAGAAGTCTGGGTGCGGAATTCCCAGTCTCGAGGCCATTGTGCCTATACAACAGTGCCCCGTGAGAACTCCTACTAGGATGCGAGTTTCATTTTTACTCATTGAAAGTAGGGATTGGGTCCTTTTTTCGCAGAGTTTAGGCCATAGGTGGCGAGAGATAACACAGTCGTCCCTGTTTGACCAGGAGTTGTTTGTGTTATTTCTGGCTTTGTCATTTATTCTCTTCTTAAATTCTCCGATTGGAGCCATAATCGACCCGATCGCAGAACTTCTTTCCAGTTCTGAGCCCTCTCTTGCCAATCTGTCCGCTATGGAAAGCATTACATAGCAATTCGATTTGACTGCGGTTAAAGCATAACACTTGCCTCAGATTCAATATTACAGTTACAGTTAGAGTTTGTACAGCTTTTTGCAAAGTTAGGAAAATCCAACAAATGCAGTTTCAGTTGATTACTAACTCTTTCCTTTGAATGGTATTTTTAAGACCAAGGCAGTCTTGGCTGGAAAGACGTAGTATTTGAAATCCTTGATTGAAAGTTAAATAAAATAACTTTTGAGCTTCTATTGAACTTCCGAAAAGCTTTATGAAATCTAGCTATGGAACTATTTTCACTTCTATTCGAAGCGCTTCCGCAACCCGTCGCAGCTAAATCAGTATGTTATTTATTAAATTTGGCCAATATGTATTATAAGGAGCAAGCATTCAAAGTTGTTATTTGTCAGAAATAGTTTCTATAAGTGTTCTATAAATATTTTTTAGAATTTCATGCTATAAGTGAGATATCAAATTGATTCCATTATGTATGCAATAGCACAACACTTAAATGCCCTCCTCGTCTTCGTTAGCAGTGCTTCGAGCGGTTGGACCAAATTTTGATGACACAGTCCAATATGTGCGGCGTCATTCCGGCAAAAGTGTCTCGAATGTTGGCCTCGAGCTTAGACTCAGGACTTGACATAGCCACAGAGAAAATAATCGAAATGTGTCAAGACGCATGCTCGCGGCGGCCAATTGCTGAACGCTCGCAGTGAGATGACGCATTCGCCAAATTTCTCCTTGACCACTTCGAGCGTTGCGATGCTTGTATGAAATGTAGCGCCGCTTTGTTGGAACAACAGCTCGTATATATCGATGTTGTCGAGTTCTGGCAACAGGAAGTCTGCTTACATTGCTCTATACCGAGGCCCATTGACGGTTACGGTGCCTCTTCCCGTAATAAACCACACCAAACAGTCAATTTTGAAATTTTTTAATAATTTTCTCACGTACGGCAAGCGTGAAACAATGCATGACGAAATGACAAATTTCTTACTGAATATTTTGACAGCTGGATGTCATTGGTAACTTTGACAGCTACTGAAACAACGATTGGCAAAACTATCATTGCTATCTGGTCACCCTTTACAAGTGCTATACAAAAAACTGATAGTAATACAATAAACTTTATTACTTGTATAACTTCTTTATACGACTTTTAATGGGATTATTTAATTTCCATTATTTTATAAAGGGTGCTTTGTATAGAAGAACTTTTTTAATAAATAAAAAACTTTTTATTGGGTAATGTTTATTATTTTACACAAGATCCATTCTCTATATTTATTTGTAAAGTTTATTTCTTTTAAATGTTGGACGTAACAGCAGGTAATATGGTCAATGCTGATGTTCCAGTTTTTGGCCAAGCGGTCGAGCATTTCTAGTGGAATTTGGCAGATAGCTCAAGTAAAGTTAGCATTCAATCTGATAATCATAGCTGATTTATTTATATATACTTTGCACTTTAAAAAAGAAATATGAACGGCCTCATTTATCAAGAAATATGGAATGATGATTCCAGCAGTTCATTAACCACACCAAACCGTTGTTTTGTCTGGATGTAATGGCAGCTCTTGAAATTCTCTCTGCAGCCCAAATATGGTAATTTTGCCTGTTGACATAGCCAGTAAGCCAGAAATAGGTCTCAGCGCTGAGCAAAATATCGTTCGAAAAAAGTAGATCTTTTTCAAACTTTTTAAGAATAATTTGAAAGCTATTTCGGGCTAAGTCTTTACACAAGTAAAAATCAAACAACACTGAACGAAAATACCATGACAGTTTGACACGACTTATGTGTGATCTAACATAAAATCCCTGCTGGAAAAATACTTCTAAATGAATCAACCTGTACTATAAAAGCAGTATTGTATGTTAATACAAAATTAAAATAACATTTCTATTAACCCTGAATAATTTAGGTCAGATGATGTTCTTGTAGTTTATTATATCGACAATCTCTCCTATAAGAAGATTTTTGCCCTTCTGAAGGGCTATATAAAGCTGACAACATTCAATTATACTGTATCGCAATTTCGGAATCAGTTATTTCTATTTTGCTAGTTGGGAAATCGATCCTTGATGACTAGCATGATATTTACGCCTTCGCCTTAGGCGAATAGCAAAAAGTTTGAAGGTTAAACTCCTCTTGTATGAAGTAATTTTATAAAAAATATTACATACTTTTAACCCTGACAATCTCGAAATATCGAAATGCAGAAAATCTCATGGCTTAATAATTTCAATGTCGTTCAAATTGAATTAAACATTGCTACCCGTCTCATATCTCTTACATATTTATATATTTGCTTCTAAGTGTTTGTATAATAATAATATTAATAATGCTATAATAAATATAATTTTGTATTTCATTTTTCAGATGGCGCTTATGAAAAAGCAATGAGCATTTGTCCACCTCCACTTACGATGGTCATCTTCTCCTTGGTTGAAATAATAATGTTCTTAATTGACGTCATACATTTTCAGTAAGTTGTAGCTATCGTTTATTTGCTATCCATATAACTAAAACGATATATTTTTGCTTCACCCTCTTTTTTTACAGAGATGATCCTAATAACAATAAAAATGTGGGTGAAAGCACAAGTGGTCCTGCGGCTACACTATTTATTTACAATCCCTACAGACGCTATGAAGGATGGCGTTTTGTAAGCTATATGTTTGTGCATGTCGGCTTGATGCATCTCTTTATGAATTTGGTCATACAAATATTTCTGGGTGTAGCATTAGAATTGGTGCATCATTGGTGGCGTGTTGCCTTAGTCTATTTGGCTGGTGTTGCGGCGGGCTCAATGGGCACTTCGTTGACGAGTCCGCGTATATTTTTGGCTGGTGCATCTGGTGGTGTCTATGCGTTGATAACAGCGCACATTGCAACGATTATAATGGTGAGTAATGCCATAAGCTATGTACCTTCCTAATTTTATTTGGTTTTAATTTATTTTTTACCTCGCATAGAACTGGAATGAAATGGAATACGCCATTGTACAGCTTTTTGTATTTCTCATTTTCTGTTTCACCGATTTGGGCACATCTATCTACCGCCATCTCACAGATCAGCACGATCAAATTGGTTACATGGCGCATTTATCAGGTGCTGTTGCTGGCCTACTGGTGGGTATCGGAGTTTTACGCAACTTACAAGTAAGACGTTGGGAACGTATACTCTGGTGGATTGCCGTTATATTTTACTTCGCCTTGATGTTTACCGGTATTCTTATACATATTCTGGTGCCCGATTATTTTCCCAGACAAGAGTTTCATTAATATTTAAAATAAGTTCATATTTTAAGTAAAAATTATAACGAAATTGAAAACAAAGAAAATCAAGATTGCTTTGACCGCAAGTAAAGTGCACTTAAAAGCATCTTTGGTGTATTGCTTAGATAAATTGTATTCATTAGCTATTTAGAAAGTTAAATTTTTTTTTGCCAGATATCAAGTTGTTCTAAAGTGTTAATTCTGTATTATGATGAGTGAGTTGCTATTAGATTTAAATCCATTACTTATACAATTGTAAGATTTTGTAAATGTTTTGAGTTTTTTTTGAAAAAATATTAAAATATTTTGTCTAGTTTTAAGTTTAAATTGTATACAACTTTATATTTTTGCGAACAATCTACAAAATAGTATTCTACATATTCTTTTGATACTATAACTTATTTGATACGTATTTTTGTACTTAATATGAGTGTGAAGCTTTTTTCTGCGCACAAATTATATAATTTATAATGTAAGTTCAACGAAAAAAACAACTATTTGAAAAAATGACAATCTTTGCAAACGTAAAATTAAGGCAGCACAATAAGTAGAATTGTATTTTTATAAAATTTACTTATGTACAATAAACTCCAACTGGATTGAAATTATCTGAAAGCTTTCAACTATTTGCCATTATTTGCATTCTCTTGGCCAAGTAACGCTCCACTCGTGGCCAAAATTTATGCGTCGCATCGCCTTCCAAATTAAGCACATCAATTCCTTGACTGTCAAATAAGCAAGGAAGTTATAGTAGAAAAATTATTATTTTTTGTAGGGAAATTTTAATTTTAAGATTTAATTAAGTTGCTATTTATAAGATTTTCTTTGAAAAGTTTCAAAGTTCATAACCAGAGCAATTTTAATTATTTTTTAAAATAAATTTTTGCTTTCATCATTTGTACTCACCTTGTATAAAATTCAAACACCGGCCGCATTGCTTCACTATAGACTCGCAAACGTTGCTTCACCACCGTCGGTGCATCGTCAATGCGTTGCACCAACTCCTCCCCGGTCACATCATCTTTCCACATTTCCTTTGGCTTGTTAAAATCTTTATTGTAGACACGTCCAGATTGCAGATGTATCCAACGGTTGCGTACACGTTCCATAATTATTGCATCAGGCACTATTAGGTTAAAAACTACAACTGCATCACATATCGAGGAATGCAGAAGTTTCGCTTGAGGCAAAGTGCGTGGAAATCCATCAAGAATCCATGAACTACGCCTGGCATCGAAAATACGTCCCAACACACATTGCATAACCAGATCGTCTGGTACAAGCAGACCCTTCTCCATGTAACTGCGAACCATTTCGCCTAGTTTGGTTTTCTTTAACATATTGAGCCGCAATATATCACCCGGTGATATATGCACACAGCCATATTTTTGTACAATACATTTGGAGAGCGTTCCCTTACCAGAAGCAGGTGCTCCTAGCATAACAATGCGTAAAAAGTTGCCAGACATTCTTTTATTTGATTTTATTCAAAATTTTGCTTTGTAAAAATTATTTTATTATTACTTTTTGTTAGAACCCTAAAAATCACATTGAATAACAATTGCTTAATTTGTGTTGTTTACTAGTTCTTCTCGCGGTTTGTTTCGTATGCAATGACATCGGAAGCAGAATTTCGAAAATGACGCAAAAGCTTGCTGCAGAAAAGCTTTTTATGCTGTGCTTTGTGATATTTTCCGTTGTCATGGCGTATGAGTGATTTTAATACAGTAAGTATGTGTAAATTGCTTATAAATACATATCATTAACGAGAAACAAGTGGCGAAATACGTTTATTGCTTGTGTTTAAAAGGAACCCTTCAAAATAAAAAAAGCCAAAATGTCTATGAATAAATCAATATAGAAGACTATATCGTGTTATTAATTTATTATTATAGCTCTCGCTTGTAATAGGAAGATGATTACTTTTTTGTTTGGTTGATTACAGTTGAATGAAATGTTTGTTAAAGACCGTCTATAATTTTACATTACTAAGGAAGTTAATAAGGAAGATGATTACTTTTATTTTGTTTGGTTGATAACAGTTGAATGAAATTTTTGTTAAAGACCATCTATAATTTTACGTTACTTTTATATGTTCACGGTTTTTTAATAATTGAATTAAATTATTCTACATTATTTCCACTAGTTATAAAAATTTTTTTTTAAAATAGGCATTACACCTCAAATCCTTGGTTCAAAAAAAAAAAAAAACAATTGTTTTCTTCTGCGTATATTCAATAGTAAGATTGAAGGTAAAATGAAAACATTTAAATTTTAACATCAATTTGCTGTTAAGTGTTGAGTTCCTAGTGTTTTAATAAATACGGCAAAAAAGTCTTCTGTGATTCGTAAAAGACGAGTAAACAAACAGAAAAATGCATACTTAACTTTGTATTTGCATTTTTGGGCTTATTATGGAGTTCTTTCTTATGAAGGTGTTACAATTGCCTCTTAACCTTCTCTTTTTAAATCTATTTAAGATGAGCGGTTCTCGGCCTATGCAAAGGGGTTTTATTTCTGAGTAAATCACACTCTGTTCACATTTCCAAATAAAGGATATTTTGATGATCCTAAGCCTTTAAGGGCCAGTTTTTCAGTGCTGGTTTAAACTCTAGTCAAATTAAACCGAGGTTAACTCACCAAAATTGGACGTTTGAACTCGGTTTAAGCAAAATAAAAACACATTATATGATAATTTAAGTCAATTCAACTTAAACGAATGCTACAACATCTAGTTAAACCGAATTTTAACGTCCCTTTTTGGTGAGTTAAGCTCGGTTTAATTTGACTAGAGTTTAAACCCGTACTGAAAAACTGGCCCTAAGTCTTTGCTTAAAATTGAATAATTAAACCAAGCCATTGCTATTTTTGTAAGCTAAGGAATTGCTTTTTATTTTTCAAGCTCTTCTACCTTATGTTTTATAGGCGTGGTTTTCATTCTATTTATCCAAATTTTTCCTTTGAAAGGGCAATATATATATGCATACATAAAGCTAGATGCAAAATATTAAGTAAATGCATTCATTTTAGTGGAATTTATTTAGTTTTCCTTTTTTGACGACATCACTCTCGTCTTATTGACGACATCACAGAGTTTTCATTTGATTTTGAGAAATTTGAAATTAAAAGTGCGTATTTTTAATCAAAGCCTGTGCAAAATTTAAAGTTTTAATATAAAATTTTGCGAAATTATAAGAGATTTAGAATAGTCACTTTGTATGTGAGATAGGCGTGGCTGCCATCCAATTCTAACAAATTTTAAGTTAAGACTTCTTATTTGAAATGAAAGCTTATAGTAAAATTACAAAATTAAGTTTAATTTTTGTGTAATTTTAAGGGATCTTACCATTTTCATATACTCACTTCGTATGGGAGTTATGCGTGATTTTAACAATGCTATGTTAAGATTCTTGAGAACATCCACATTAGCCATTCGGAGTCGGCAAAAGTAAGTTCAGTCTAGTTCACGATAATTTGTGTACAAATATTTAATAAAACGCACAACACAATTATTTGATCACAGAAAGCTCAGCCAAAGACTTTTCAAAGGCTGAAATGCCGAATTAAAAAAAAAATAAATAACTGGCCATTTCAGCCCTTGAAAGGACTTTGACCTAGCTTCTTATGATCAATTGTGTTGTGCGTGTTATTAAGTTTGTACACAATTGACCGAGAACCGGACCTACATGTTTAACGCCGACTCCGAACGGCGATGAACGGAATGTTCTCGTTCTCAAGAAGTTTTACATGGCATTTTGATTACTCTCTGAGGTTTGCCATTGTCTGCAGAGAGGTGGCGGCCGTACAGAAAAATTATTTTAATTCAAATAATTTTCTGGGGTTCGAACCTGGGTTTCCAAAGTTCGTTGACATAGCGGCCACGCACTTTAACCAACTACGCCACGGACACCGAATGCCGAATTAGCTTTTTTTAATTTCAAAATGCTTAAAAATTAGAAATTTCTTTGCTAAAAATTGATTTTTAAGGTTATATTCGTTGAATGCTATGTATCTGGAATTGTTTTTTCTTTGGGTAATTTTAAAATTAGGCTTTAAATAGACTGAATGAAAAGGAACATTTAGGGTTTTTTAAGTAGTAATATATTTTTTTTAGCTATCCATAACAAATATTATCATAAAACGATGTGCGGTTTTAAATGGGTTAGTTTTGCGACCTTGGCCCTCAAATTGAACGCAATAAAAATTTTGCTCAACACAATAACCCATTTTCTACTGCTGTTGAGTTTCTTTTTTTGAAAATAACTATTGCGAAAACGCAACACTGGCTAATTGCATGCAAATCAGTTGTGGTGCATTTTGTCGCGCTCATGCTTTTTTTTCGAGGAATTGTAAATATTGGACATTGGAATATTTACAACTTATTCAAAAATAGATGAACAAATGATTCCCTTCTTTGGAACACACAACTGCAAGATGTTTATGCGTGTTTTGGTTTTAATAGTGGTTTCTTTGTTCTGATACTGGCTATGTATTTGAAGCTATTCTATATGCTGGCGCAGCTTCACCATACGACAAAACCATTGGCTTAGGAGCATATGTTGTTTTGCAATTATTGGAATCAGTTAAAAGTCCAGATAATCATGCCATATACTACGATAATTTTTCTCGTCGTACTATTTGTTCAGCCTTCTGAGTGAACGAAAGTTTCGCTGAACTTGAACAGTAAGATCAAACTAGCTTAGAAGTGCAAATGATGTCCTTGCAACTGGCCGATCTCTCAAAGAGGATGACTATAATTACTGCATTGAAACAAAAAACAGGTTATTTTATTACGCTGCCAGGATAATTCAGAAGTCACCGTTATTTCAAACCTCATTGCAACTGCTCCAAAATTACGTACAAATCGTTATTCGAGAAATCAAAAGAAGATGGTATGTTTTGGTTGAGTTTTTATGATTTCGGCGATCTTATTTATTTTCAGTAGGTTTCTGTTCTACAGCCGCAGCTTATAAATGACTACAAAAAACATATACATATGTAGGTGGTGTAGATCCAGTGGCGTTCCTAGGCGGGGGCAGGGGGGGCGGTCCGCCCCGGGTACCACCATTTTAGGGGTGACACCATATCGATATTTGTTTTTTATTTCTCAAACAGAAAGAGAAAGGTACAAATAAATTACGTTAAAAAATGTGTGTCCCATTTTGTCGCGTTGAAATTATTTCTAACAATTTGTGTATCAGTAGCTTCATGCGAAAGGAGTTTTTCAAAGCTAAAATTAATGAATACTTATTTAAGGTCTTCCATGTGACAGGCAAGGCTTTCCAATCTTGCTATTTCTCGATTGAAAACGAGCTTGCAAGTAATATTGATTTCGATGAGGTTATTTAAAATTTTGCAGCTCTTAAAGTAAGAAAAGTTAGTTTTTAAGAAAACGTCATTAATAAGATTTCTTTGTTTAACCTTATACCTACATATACAAATATGTTCCTGAAAATGTAATATATTTGTTCCGTCAGTTTTTAATACTGCGAAGTTAATTAATTTAAGTTAATTTTTTTCCATCAAAAGTGAAGAAAATCAGTGGTCTTCCTACTTTGTAGCAGCTAAGAATTAACTTTTCTCTCAAGAATGGTACATTTTTAGGATTTAAAAATTCCCTAAAATCGACATGGAGTTTTCTTGACACTTTTTTTATCAGAATACATTGTCCTCACCTTTATTCAAAAATAGAAAAAAAAAAATCATTGATCTATCTCATCAGTAGCGGTTACAAGCTCAGTTTTAGTGAAAAAATGTGCACATTGGTTTTTTTGGCATAAAGGAAATTAAAAATTCTGAAAATTTTGTACATGCGACTCTATAAAAACTTTGGTAATGAAGACAATTGCAAAAGTCCTTCTGCAGTTTATTTTTCAAAGCATTGTTATTGTCTTGAACCAATAATTTCAGAAATTTACCTTCTGACCTGGGAGTTATATGGAAAAACTGAATACATTACGAGAAAAATGCTATTTTTGAGACTAAAATTGAGCTTAAAAGTGATGAGATAGATCAATGATTTTTTTTTCTATTTTTGAAGAAAGCTGAGAACAATGTATTTTGATAAAAAAAATGGCAAGAAGTGTCCATTTCGATTTTTGTGATTTGTTTTAATCTCAAAAATAGCATTTTTCTGATAATGTATTCAGTTTTTTCCATATAACTCCCAGGTCATAAGGTCAATTTCTGAAATTATTGGTTCAAGACATTAACAATGCTTTGAAAAATAAACTGCAAAAGGAATTTTGCAATTGTCATCATAACCAAAGTTTTAACAGAGTCGCATGTTCAAAATTTTCAGAATTTTGTGCACATTTTTTCACTAAAAATTAGTTTGTACCCGCTACCGATGAGATAGGACATTGATTGTTTTTTTCTGTTGACGAAGAACATAATTTGCTGTGTACGTATGGTAGACATTTTTTTGATGGAGCTTTTTTCATGATTTTGATATTTATTTTAATACAATTTTCAAGCAATAATTGTTACATGATTGCACAAAAAGTTTTTTTTTTAATGTTTTTGTAGAGTAACTGGAACCAAATTTTAACTGTGTATAACGAAGACATGTGCCATCCATTTCCGAAAAGAAAATTTGGAAAATGTGGATGTTTCGCTTTTTCTGAGCCATTCGAATCTTTAAACTCAATTTCCCAAAAAACACTAAAATTCACATTGGCGTTTTTGGCATGAAGGGGACGGACGATATGTTGTTTGTTTTTTTTTCGGAAAACATGGAGATAATAATAAAAACACTTAATCTCATCGAATTGGTTTCTTTTTGCATTTAAAAATTTTTTATAGGGGTGACACCATGAGTATCCGCCCCGGGTGTCACCAAGCCTAGGAACGCCACTGTGTAGATCTACACGATGACCCTGTATCTAACTACTGTGTTGCGGTTCGTGGTAAGAAGAAGTGATGGCCTTTCTGGACGAATTCATTGAACAGGGAAATCCTTTGTATTGTCAATAAAGCCGAGAAAAACTACCACTATCGCAAATTGATATCAATTCTAATAAAAATATCTATTAAAAAGGTGCATTTGAGTACATATTTTCAGGGCATGTTGCTACTTGGCGCGCTCGATATTCGAGTGAAAATTTGAAATTTTTGTAAAGGAAAACGGTTAGAGATAATGGAAAAATTTTTTAATGATGAATAAATACACTAAAAAATTATTTACAAAATTTTGTTTTTATTAATATTTAACAACTGTTGTGTATGAAACTTTAATTTGAAGGTGACGTGTCGATATCGGAAAGAGCTGATGGTTACCATTATAACTAAAGTTTGACAGCACCTAGAAAAACAAAAAAACAAACTTCATAAATAATATCAGTATGGTTATCGCGTGGCGTCCGTTGCGTAGTTGGTTAAAGTGTGTGGCCGCTATGTCAACGAACCTGGAGACCCAGGTTCGAACCCCAGCAGCGACAGAAAATTATTTGAATTAAAAATTTTTCTGTACGGCCGCCACCTCTCTGCAGACAATGACAAACCTCAGAGAGTAATCAAAATGCCATGTACAGCTTCTTGAGAACGAGAACATTCAGTTCATCGCCGTTCGGAGTCGACGTTAAACATGTAGGTCCGGTTCTGGGTCAATTTGTGTACAAACTTAATAACACGCACAACACAATCGATCATAAGAAGCTAGGTCAAAGTCCTTTCAAGGGCTGAAATGGCCAGTTATTTATTTTTTATTTTTATTTATATGGTTATCGTGTGAACTAAAATTTTTAAATTTGGTGAAAAAATAAAATTATGAAGATTTGGAAAAAAAAAATCGTAAAAACCAGTTTTTTCTGGATTTTGTGCAAAAAAATGTAGAAAAAATAAAAATGTTTGCGATATTTTAGTTCACACGAAAACTACGCATCTGGAAAGTATGCGGTTAAAGTTTGGAGAACAAGGTAATTTTATGTAACGATGGTAACCAGGTATGAAAATGTAAAAAACTTCAAAGTAAAATTTTATGCATCAAAAATGTTAAAAATTATTAAAAAATTTGTTTGTAATATTTTTGAGTGTATTTAATTCACCCCAAAAATTTTTCCATTATCTCTTATCGTTTTCCTGTAAAAAATTTTAAATTTTACACTCGAATATCGAGCGCGCCAAGTTGAAACATGCCTTAAAAAAGTGAGCTCATGAGCCAACGTTGCGTTTTTGCAACGGTCATTCACGGTCACCCTGGGTCACCAATATTTTTGTTTTCTGTTTTTAGGTGATCAGGAAGTTCTTAAGTGCTACACACAAAAATTCAGAACTATTCGAACGGAAACGGGTAGAGGTACAGAATGAATTAACAAGGTTTGATAATAGATTGAGTTTAAAGTGTGGCGCTTTAGAAAATCTGGTCAAGGATCATTTAAGATTTTGAAAAAAGGATTTTATGAAATAATTTTCCGAAAAGCCGACCTGCTTCCAATTAAATCCATTAATACTGATTAAATTTTTTTAACCCTCTAATGCATAATTTTTATTTTGTAAATTCTTAGACGATTTTCATGTCATAAGACAAGAATTTGATATCAGTTTTTTTATGCAACGTACTTTAGTTCAGCTATAAAGTAAAAACATAAAAGAGGGCCAAAAGGCACTGCTATACAGTTAACGTACCAACATTTGAAGCAACAAAATAACTTTTTATTTTAACTCGACATAGAATGGCAATATTTCTTGATTTATTAAAAAAATTCTTAATGTTTACATAAAAAAATCATATTTTATTAAAGACAAAAACAAAGGCACTTTATTTCAGTAAAACTTATCAAAAAAAAACTTCATAAAAATATTATTTTGTATTTTTAGCATAAATGGATCGTAGATCTGTATATTTTTCTTCTTCTAAGTTAGGCTGATCATAAGAAGCTAGGTCAAAGTCCTTTCAAGGGCTGAAATGGCCAGTTATTTACTTTTTTTATAAGTTAGGTTAGATTAGGTTAGGTTAGTTTCCCAGAGTTGCTATTCTCCTTTTTGTTAGTGCCGGTCATTCGCAGAGGAAGTGCTGAACATTTTCTACTTCTTCTTCACACTTGCAGCTTCTGCAAAAATTATTATATATAAGTCCTCACTGAAGAGCATGCATTCCGATTAGACAGTGACCCATGAGGATTCCTACTATTTAATTGTCTAATTGAATGGTTATTGCCTGGTATGTTCAAAGTCTTTTTGGGCGGCAAGGCGATATACTGTCTACGTCCCCATTTTCAGAATATTTTTCTCCAGATGCAGGTGTGCTAGGTGTGGTCAGTGTTAAGCCCAAATTGAAAATTCTTATTTACTCTCAACATTATCCCAGTTCCTCTCGGCCTCATTGTTCTCTTCTTTCGTTAATACTTTTTCTTCACAATTTCGAAGGTTTATTTCTTTATCTGTCATACTTGATAAATTATTTGATCGTATTCCTCTCCAACCCTCCATTTTCCCTAGGTAAAATTTGAAAAACAAAAATAATAATTTACAAAACAGTTTTTAAATGTCTAATGCATACCGATTTCTTTAGGCACAATAACTTAAATGCTTACTTTTAACTCATTAAACAAAAATTTTACATTTCTAGAGACAATACTTCCGAATATTCCGAAATACTAATCTGATTTTTTTTTTTTTTTTTGTTACTATTAATTCAATTTTTTTAATGAAATAAATACTTCAAAATCAACCCTGTTTCCAAAACAAATTTTAACGCGCGCACCGCTCACTTTTACAAAGATAACTGACAATAATTACATAATTAAGCTAGAAAAAATTGACCGTTGCAAAAAATGTTACCCGAAGTGCATAGAATATATCCGTTTGATTTCTGAAATTGAAAAAAAGGTTATGAGTTCTAGATTTGAATAAAAACGTAAGTGTGACTAAAGGCATTGTTATGCAGTATAAGGTTAAATTAAAGAAAATTTTAGTTTTACTTAAAACCATGAAAAAACTACTTGTTGGTTTTATCAAACTGCGTTTTTATTTAACCAAATAATAGTTGTCTTTGTTTTAACAAGTTGTACCATATTTTACAAATAAATAAATCATATTCTTTACATTTTTTCGACACACACATTAACTAAACATCAGCAGATTTATATAAACGTATTTTTTTTTTTATTTTGTTAATGTTCAATACATATTTGTTTCATTCTTTCGACTCACGACGTTGTTTTTGTCAATTATGAACAATGAAAAACTAAAATTAGGCTGCATTGCGTTGATTCGGTTACCAGCAGGAAATTCAATTAAGCCCTCAAAGCTACAAATTGATGGAAAACTTCTAGAATATGAGAGTCCAGATCAGAGGTGAAAAGCAAAGTTTCCAGAGTGCTGCTATACTTTTGCACTTGCTCATGATGCTATGATTTAGAAAAGAGAAGATATTCATTAGGTTTATGACTTAAATTTTGATAAAAAGTTAAAATATTTACCATAAGGAAAACTTGCTGCAAACGACCAATTGTCCAGCGATACCAATCGGTATCCGGATCATGGCCATCAGTATCTGAACGCACCAAATGCTCAGAAAGAATCATAATAAAGCGCTGGAAAACAATCAAAAACAAGCGCTTCTGATCTACATTGGCGGCTTCGAGTTTCTCCTCCATGCGCTCAACCATCTAAAAATTGAAGATAACTCAATTAAAAACAGAATAACAATTAGTAGAAAAAACAGTAATGTAACAATACCAATGTAAAGGGGAAGTATTTATTATCTGTGCATGATATGCAGAATGAAACTAAAAAAAACAAGCATTCAACTCGCTTATTTAATGTTTAGGAAAAGTTTTGAATTTATTTGGTGTGCATTACATAGATAGGCACCAGCGTGTGATTTCTAATTTTTAATAGCTGCCATTATTTAGATTACGCAAAAAAAGAATCACGTATGGTTTAGTTTTGAAGTTGACTTTTAATTTCTAGCCCAAGAAATTCAAAGTGGTAAAAATAAAAGCGAGAGTGTCTTCGTTTTTGTTTTATTGTTGTGGTGCTTTAACCCGCGTTCATTCAACGAAGCGTGAATTTGAACGTTCCTTGGCGTTCATCTTGATTAAGTTAGTTGTTGTTTCACTTGCATAATCAAAGTATAACAAAAATAAAAAACTATTTTGTAAAGGAATTAAAACATAATAAATTGGTAATTATTTTGTTTAGCTCTACAATTAGCTTCTAAACATATAAAGTAAAAAAGTAGATTTTTTGATAAAATAAGGTGATAAGTAAAAATTTAAAACAATTTCAAATATAAAAGAATAAAAACTCAATTAAATGAAGTAACCTTGGACACAGCATGGGTCATTTCATTTGCGAACTTTATTCATGTTAATTATATAAAAATGGTTCCAATAATTTAATAACGTTTTAATAAAAATTTAATCTAGGCTTTCGCAAAAATACTTCAGCTGTGGAGTGTAAATTATTTTTCAGGACATTCGAATATACAAAAACTTTGCTTGTATTTCAGCAGATTTTCCAACATTCTTTAGTAAAGTAAAGAAATCATCATTGAAAAAGGCTCCAGTCAAAATCTCTAAAAGGAAAATTTGAGCATGTTTTGGCCAGCAATGTTTGTCACCTAATTGTGACCATTTAGAATATATGCTTCGTATGTCTCTAAAGCTTGTTGAATTAGAAATAAAAATAGCATCAATTTCAAAAAGAGCCTACTGACAATCTCATCCTAAGATATTCTACTTAGGTCTCCATCTAGAGATACCTCGAATTAAAAAAAACAAAAAACTAAATTAACCATTTATCTTAATAAAACAAAACAGCACCCAAACATATAATAGAGGGTAGGATATCTCATACTTGGTAGCGGATTCTACACGATTTTTTAAAATATTCGAAAAAACTGGATTTTTTTGAGATTATCGAATATTCCTGTCCCAGGAACATTTGCAACAAAAGAGGTGAAAAAAATATTTCTTTTAGTGATTTGGTCTAACGCAAAACCAAGTGATTCCTTTGACTTGGAACTGCAAAATTAAACATATTTAAACATGTTAATAGCGAACCACCAGCAGCGCCGTACGTTCTGATTGGAACGATTTTGGAAAATATGAAAGGTGATTCATTGCAAAAAAAGAAACACACGTGTTTTCAGAAGAAACTCGTTTTAATATTGACGGCTACGTTAATAAGCAAAATTGCCGCATTTGGGGAACCGAACCCTCGCCAGTAATTTAGGAGATGCCAATGCATTCACGACGAGAGACTTTGGGTACGCATCGTCGGCCGGAGGTGTCGTAGGGCCAAACTCTTTCGAATAGAGTCAAAGGAGTGCGATGCCGAGACATGATAAACAATTATTTTGATTTTTGTGGTCGGAGATGCATTATCCGGACATTGCTACGTTGCTACGTGACATACAAGTCGCGAAACAAACTAGTTTGAGCACGCAGCTCCCTGTTTGCATAATTTCACTCTTTGAAGACACCAATTGGTCATCAAGAATTTGCGATTTAACATCGTAAGATTTTTCCTTCTACGCTAACCTCTCTTAAACTCTCAAAGCGAACATTGAAGTCGCTATTGCCTAAATAAAGCCCCATTTATGAGAAGGAGTGATAAGAAATTTCGAAAAAAGGATTAAGGTCTGCAAGCTAAGCCGAGGCGGAAGGACCTTGTCAGTCAAAGCAGTTTTTACCAACGATAATCTGCTTGATGGACAAGAGGGCCATTACTTGCTTAAATGTTCCCGCACTTTTTTCCGAATTCATAACAGGTGCCCGTTGCTTTGATTTACCCTGACAAAAATAATGTAAGAGATTTAAATTTGTTCTTTTTATTTCTATGAAAAATTGTTTTTTATCTTGTTAAAGAATTTGTTAAATATTTTTTTTATAATTTTTTAAATGTTCTTATTTTAAACTTTTAGCTATTTCAGCTATCTATGTGAGTGTGCAAAAATTAAGCACAAAAATATCAAAATTAGGTAACTAGAAAAATTTTATTTTTCTCTTCAGATACACATCTGCATGGTATATCAATATTACTTGACATCTGAACTATATTCTTATGTTCACCCGTTAACTCTCGATAAATTAAAAAAAAAAACCGTATCAAAATAATATATAGATGTTTATTTTTTTGACTCACCTCTTCCGTTGGTTTATCCGCATGATTTACTGGCTTCTTGCGTTTCATTGCTGTCTCATCCTCCGACTCGCTGGAGGATGAATCAGCTTTGGCTAACTTCTCCTTAGCAACAACCATTTCAGAGGCTATGAAATTTAAATAAAACCAAACATTTCAATCGGTTTTATTTTAAAATCTTCAATAAAGTGTGAAAATCAAGCAATACTTACTCAATTTAATAACATGTTTGTTCATTTTCTTAATGGTTAGATGAAGAATTTCCCACAAATACATTTTTGTAAACTCGCCAGTCATTTCCTTCGAGAAGATCCAGGTGGCTACAGCGGAGCAGTCAACTATTTGAGTCTTGAGAAGTTTATCAATAATAACGACCATCATTTGCTGATGATTCTTCCACAATTCGTAAACATTATGCAAAATGCATATCTGGGCTTCCTCGGACTCAGCAAGGGCCTGAGGAATAGAATAGAAAAGAATTAAAAACATTCTAGTTAAGATTAAGAACTTGCTTACCTTAAAAACAATGTGAAATTTCGAGATTGCGGCAAAGCTGTGTGAAAATGATTTTGAACCCAAATTTAGAAGAGTCTGCACAAAAACATCGATTTTGAGCGGATTAAATGATGTCTCTGCCATGTCCTGATCAGCATTTTCACCGGAATTTGGCAATTCTTTTAAGATATTAATAACTTCTTCCGGGGTGCATTTCTGACGTATAGCCACGACCAATTGATGTGCAATCTGCGTGCCAGCAAGTGAAGCTACAAAGAAACAGTGCGAAATAAAGCAATTAATTCAATTAATAAATGTTAATACAACAAGGAAATAATTAAAATTGGCAAAATGGAATTCACACTAGCATTTTCAGGCAATTTGGTGACAATAGGAGGACAACGAACGCACGTTAGTTATTGCATAGCATGCTTGGCTGCATTTTTATGAGGCACCCACATGTTTTATGCATTCGAAGCAGCAGCAGCGCAGCGTAGGAATTACGTCGTTTTAAGAAGTCGTATTTTTATTTTATGTAGCCAAACACCCTCTCATCAATCAGCAGCGTGGAACCATTGCAACGTGCAGACTATTTGTACGAATTTAACTGCTGCGTTAACAGAAATACCAGCCAGTTATGCAAAATTATGAACTTTTTTAAAGAGCTGCCTAAATGCGACATTTATGCTTTGCCAATAATGATGGCATGGCGTCCAATATAAATAAGGTTTATATTTATATAATTGAAACATTATAAATTATGCATTTTTTGTGTTTATTTGAGTTCAATGATTCATCAAGAATTGAGAGATTTTTGTAAAAAAGGAATTGACTATATCTACACAGCAGGTGATTATTATCTGAGGAGATTAGCGTGACAATGTTAACGTGTTGTTTTTGCTTTTATGAGGGCCCATAAAATAAATCTATTTACGGTAGCGCAAATAGTCACGGAGTTATAATTCCATGCAACGTTTTTTCATTATTGTTGCATTTTCACTGCATTAAACGGTAGCTCCCGTGGTGTCATGACGACATACATTTATTTTTTATTTTCGATATGAGTTCAAAGAACCAATCTTTGCTTTCGTAAAATAAAATAACCGCAGCGCTTCCACTGTGAGTGTAAAAATTCCATGTAACAATATTGCATTCTTACTACATAAGGTGCTACCTCCAAAACCTGATGACTTAAAAAATTTATTTTTTATTTTTGTCGTAAGACTAGGCCATTAATCCTTTATATTTCCGTTTGTAACATATACCGCAGGGCATATATTACCGTAGTAAAAATTCTATGCAACGCCATTGCATGATTGTTGCAATTTCGATTTTGGAGCAGCTTGTTAGCTCTTTGACTTAATGAAAAAAAAAAAAAAAAAAAAAAAATAATAATAACGTCACCGGGACGCAGAGGGAGCTGCTACGAAACTACAGATTTGTTACATGGAATTATTAGTCGCTGAGTGTAGGTGGCGGCCGTGGCAGAGTACGTTTAAGAGCGTGAACCACTCGGTTAAAATTTTCGAGCCAAGAGGTCCGAGGTTCGAATCCTCCACCAGACACAGATCCTCGGAAAAAAAAATGTACGAAGTCATTAGGCTTTGGGGAGAGCGGATCGAAAATACAACAATCGTGCAACGGCGTTGCATGAAATTATAGCTTCTATATGCTCTACGGTAAATGCTATGAAACAAAAAAAAAAAAATGTACACTTGAACTTTTTACACTACAAAATTACAAAAAAATTAATTATGACGACAACAGGCCAAGCAGGTAGCAGATTATGTATCAAAAATGCAATATTGTTGAATGGAATTATTACTCGCTCATAAAAGATGCTATTTATAACTCCGTGACTATTAGCACTATGGCCTATTTTGCAGAACGACAAAAAAAAGTACGAGTTTCCGTCACATGACAAAAAAAAAAAAAATTGATGGCGTCATAGTGATATTAAAATTAATAAAGAAAAAACAAAAATATCCGAGTAAATAAAACTAAAAATAAAATCAGAAAAAAGATTAGAAAAAGGACGAGGACAAGGATTTTGAGCAGGAATACGACAAGGACAAAGATTTGGAAAATGCTTAAGAAAGAAATAAGAACATGGATTGCGACAAGGATTAGGACGAGAAGTGGGAGACGTGGGACACGAAAGGGATTCGAATAAGCATAAGATGAAGATTAAATCAAGAATTTGGATACATGGTCCAATAAGTCCCGAGACTAACTACTAGATGACACCTCTAACGAAATATCGATATAATATTTCGATAGTCCCAACCTTCAAACAATACGTGTAAAAATTTCATGACAATCTAACGTTTAGTTCAGAAATTTCAGTGATTTAAGTGACGCTACTGTTGATATTTTCAAAATAATTGATTCAAAGCAGTTTCGTGTGTTGATTTATCACCGTTTTCTGATGGGAAAAAATACTGTCCAAGCTGAGCAATGGCTTCGAAAGTGTTATTCGGACTTTGCTCCGTCAAAAGCCACCATTTGCCGATGGTATGCGGAGTTTAAACTTGGTCGTACAGTTAAAAGTGATGCTGAATGTTCAGGACGCCCAAATGAGGCAGTTGTTTCACAAAACATAAAAAGTACACAAAATGGTATTGGCCGACCGTAAAGTGAAAGTGGGCAGTGTGGGAACAATATTACAGGAACATTTGTCGATGAGAAAGCTGTTTTCCAAATGGGTGCCGCGTTTTCTCACACCGGACCAAAAACAACAACGTGTCGATGATTCGGAGAGTTGTTTGGCACTGTTTACAAAGAATAAACATGAATTTTTGCGTCGGTATGTGACAATGGATGAAACATGGATCCACCATTGCACACCGGAATCAAAACGGTCGTCAGCTGAGTGGGGAACAACCGATTAAAACAGGCCAAAGCGACAAAAAACACAACAGTCGGCTGGAAAGGTTATGGCATCTGTATTTTGGGATGAGCATGGAATTTTGTTCATTGACTATCTCGAAAAGGGAAAAACAGTTAACAGCGATTATTATATAGCGTTGTTGGAGCGTTTTTAGGATGAAATCGCGAAAAAACCGGCCCCATTTGAGGAAGAAAAACTTATTTTTCACCAAGACAATGCACCGTGTCACAAATCGATGAAAACGATGGTGAAAATCCACGAATTAGGCTTCGAATTGCTTCCTCATCCACCGTATTCACCAGATTTGGTCCCCAGCGACCTTTGCTGGCTCTTTGCTGACCTCAAAAAAATGCTTGCCGGCAAGAGATTTGGCTCCAATGAAGAGGTGATGGCTGAAACTGAAGCTTATTTTGAGGCGAAGCAAAAATCATTCTACAAAACCGGTATTGAAAAGTTAGAAAAGCGGTGGAAAGAATGTATTGCTCTTAAAGGAACCTATGTTGATGAATGAAGAAGAATATTTGCAAAAAAAAGTTTTTTTATTACTTAGTCTCGGGACTTATTGGACCATGTGTTATGGATAAGGAAAAAGGAAGAGGGATAGGAGATGGCTAAGAATAAGGTCAAGGATAAAGATACATTATCACGTCAAATTCCTACAAATTCAACTTCTATCTGATTATATAGTTTTTAAAAAATGCAAAATAGCTTAAGAATCAAATGACGAGGAGACATCGCCCAAAACCACATTATCCGCTTATACCACGATACCCGGATCATACTCTACAGAAAGTAAAAATAGCGCTTAAATTGAGTAGGGTCAAGTACAGCAGTTACTGTTTAGTACAAGAAGTGCAAGAAAATAGTTTGCAACTGACGTGATTACATGTGGTCAAAGGTGGTACTTTTTCCCACCACACCATAATATATAATTAATTAATGTTAATGATCACAACAACAGAAAATATTTCGTCAAGGTTTAATAAAACAGAGACTGCTGCTGGTAACAGTACAAATAATTCAAGCTTAGCTTAGAAAGAAGGTCTTGAATGTGGGCGCTAATGAAAATTTGGACAGACAATGAAAAAAAAGTCTCATGAAAAAAACTTAAAATGTGAAGATGCCAATTTTATGAGCTTATGCATAATCACAAAGAAGAAGACTTGGCAAATTAGATATAAACAGATGCTTAAGTTTGAATTTCATTAACAGGCACTTAATTAAAATCACTATAATGCATTATGGGAAGATTAGAAATAGCTCAAATTGGAGTCATAAGAATGCAAGGCTTTCTTGGGCGCTCTGGTCGTCATTCTCAACACTTTGATCTGGACCAATTAATTTTGGTCTATTTAAAAGTTTATGCGTTGAAATTCAGCCAAGCCTAACGAACCTTGCACTCAATCTTGTGATTGCCAAAAAAAAAACAGAATTAGTTTCCTCAAACCAGAAACAAGAAACTACAAGTTTCCACAAACTTGGCTTGTGAAATATTACATATTTTCTAT
The DNA here is from genome assembly GCA_943735915.1 of Pherbina coryleti. Classification (NCBI taxonomy): domain Eukaryota; kingdom Metazoa; phylum Arthropoda; class Insecta; order Diptera; family Sciomyzidae; genus Pherbina; species Pherbina coryleti. Next base: position 118,681,376 of record OX030951.1, read on the forward strand.
GAATATGGTTTCACTTGGGTGAAGCGTGATTTTGGCTCTTCGAAGGGAGTCGTCGCCGACATTTGCAACTAGACACGCTTGCCGCCCGCTATTGAGAGCTCAAACTCAATGCGCAATATTAGCTATGCTGCGGCATGAAGCGCTGTTCAGTAGTGTTTGCTTACGCGAGGTGTTCAGTTTGATTTTGAATTTTAATGATTTTCAAGAAACTTAAATTAACATTTGTTGAATTTTTTTTTTGTTTGTTTTTTATGTGAATGAACAGTGAATTAGAAATCAACCATCAACAACAACAACAAGAACAACAAGTTTCAAAAGATATCCTAATGCGCAACTTTGGACAATGGATTACCAATTTGCGAGCGTGTTGCAACTGTTAGTTTTAAGCGTTTGTGTAAGTATGTAATTGCCCGGATGCATTTGTGCAAAAATATAAACTTGGAGATTTTCAATAAAAACCGTTTTTACTTTTATTGCAAATCAAAAACCACATAAAATCAAATTTTAAAAGAATATTTACAACTATTGAGTTGATATCGCAAGGAGAGATATAAGTGTAATGATCAATATATGATGAAATCTTGAAATAATTGTTAAGAATCCTTCATCTTTATTTGATCCTTTTGAATCCTTTTAAGTTTATTTGATAAAATGAATTGTTGTTGTGAAAATTGTCTTTGTAAAAAATCAAAATAAATAATTTTTATTTCTTTCCATCACCAATTTGCTGTGATATGCAACATAACTATTATTTTGAGTCTCTTATTTGAACTGTTTATAACTGTTTCTCTGCAATGTTTTTTTATGTTTATTTTTGATTCGCAGTTAAATTTCTCAAGCGCCATAATCGCACGAGACTTGCTGTTAACACCAAAGCAAGGCCTACAAATTAATGGCAAGAGTGTTTATTATGCGGAAGAAAAGCCAGATGTTTTGCGCAATACAACGTCGATTCCTTGGGAGCGTACTTTGAAGCATGTCACCTTCGTAACAATATTCACCAATGCTGCTGCTGAAGCGGTGGCCGGAAATTTAAGGTACGCGCTAGTGTTTAATGTATATTAAAATTTAAAAGGTTTAGACAAAATTATGTGCGACTCGTTGACTAAACTTGAGAATATAAAGAAAAACAAAAGACTTATTTTAAGTGGAAAAGTATTCGGTAGAAGCTTTGTTTTTTACACCATTTATATTCAGTGGACATTGAGATAAAAATAGTGTTAATTTCTATATTAAGGGGACATATAGGTTAAAAAAAAATTCTTTCGGGAATTTTTTTTCATAGAAGGAAAAAAGATATCGTTTTCAAATTTTGCACATACATTTATTAACATTTAAAGAAAACGAACAATTTTTTTTCAGAATTTTTGAAGCGGTTTTTGATGTTATTTGATTTTTTTTTAAAAAATGCCAAAAAATTGACGCTGTGCAGGATATCACCAGTCTGGAACATCTGAGGAAAAAAAAAACAATTTAATCCTTGTTTAAGTGGCCACCGCCGGAACTAGAATAATTTTTATCCGCCGAAAAAAAACAAAATGGCGGCCTTTTGAAAAATCGATTTTCGAGGTTACAAAATCTGTCGCCATTTTGTTTTTTTTCGGCGGATAAAAATTATCCTAGTTCAGGCGGTGGCCACTTAAACAAGGATTATTTTTTTTTTTTATTTTTTCCTCAGGTGTTCCAGACTGGTGATATCCTGCACACCGTCAATTTTTTGCCATTTTTTTTAACAAAAATCAAATAACGTCAAAAACCGCTTCAAAAATTCTGAAAAAAATGTTTCGTATTCTTTAAATGTTAATAAATGTATGTGCAAAATTTAAAAACGATATCTTTTTGCTTTCTATGAAAAAAAATTCCCGAAAAAAATTTGTTTTTAAAAATTTGTAGCTATATGTCCCCTTAAGGCGGTCTTCTCATTGAGCAACTTTTTTTTTTCGACTTTTGTTTTTTGCATTTATTTATAGCTTGGGTAGTTGTGAATATGCCCCTAAAAGGATTTTTAGAAATTCGAAATACTTTAGAAGATACAGCCTTTTTTGTGAAGCAAGGTCTTCGTCAAAATGAGCTATTTCAAACTTTACTTCAAACTTTAAACGCGTTTATCTCGAACCCACGTTTTTCGAACTGGCGGCCATGATATCTCCAGTTCAACTGAACCGATTTTCATGAAACAAAGTGGAATCGACGCAGAATTGTCACCATTCTCGGGTGAACCTCGACCATAATTTTAAAAAATTTTTTACTATTTTTTTTTTTACACTAAACTACAAAAAAAAAACCCGAAATTGAAATTTTTTTTTGAATGGCCGCCATTTTGTCAAAAAAAATCACAAAATTAAGCTTGAGGTTCACCCGAGAATTACATCTATACTGATTATAACCCCGTTTTTTTTTTTTCATTTCGGACGCTCCGGAGACCCGGAATCGTGGCCGCCGTGACGACACCTTTTTTTTCACCACCAACTTTGAAGTCTCATTACTTTTTGAACAGCCCACGTATCGAGGCAAAAAAAATTTTTTATTTACTTTGAACCTTTTGTAATACAATAAATAAAAAAGTTTTCAATTATTCTTTGCGTTTTCAAATAAGAATTTTTTTAAAAAGGGTCCAAAAAACGGGTTTTGAATGAGAAGACCGCCTTAAACATTATTTTTGTGTATGGGAAAAATCGGTTGATTTTTCGTTTTGGGTTTCTATATGAAGGTGAAAAGTAGTGTATATAGAGTTTAAAAAGTATAAGAAATTAACCAAAAAGTGTTACTTAAATGATGCTCAGTATACACGCTGATCAGTAGACTGCGGATTTTTATGAAGAAAAATTGTTTTCTCTGTATAGGAGTTTAAACGGTTCTTACCTATATATTTCTATATTTATAGAGTTTCCTACGGTTTCTTTCAATATGCAAGTTATTAGCAAGTTTAATGCAAATAATATGCAAAGAATATGTGCAACTCCCGAAAATAGTCCACCAAGTGTGAGAAACTAAAGATGCTCCTTTTTCAAGAGCATTATTGTTTATTAAATGCTTAATATGTCTACATTTAAGTTCCCAATCAATTTTTTTTTTCTTGAAGTTTTATGTAATAAAAAAATAAGTGATTCACAGTCAATATTCGAGCTAATTTTTTTTTGTTTTTTTTCAGGTTGTTTATTCATCTAAGAAAGCTATTGATATAAAAGCTTTACGTATAAAAGTTTTTTTATTTCCCTTTGCACTTCTTTCTTCGCAAATTGGCGCCATAATAGGTTTGACAAAATTTGTGCATAACGGTGTATTTTGCAAAATAAATATGATTAACTCTGTTCTGACGTCCGACACATAAAAAGGGTTTTATTTAGATAAAACTATTAAATCAAATTAAAAACAAAAATTGAAACCTGGTACAAAGCAAGTTTTTGCACATTTTCCAGAATATAATGCTGATTTAAAATATAAATAATTTTCAGCTCATATCAACTGGGCAAACTAAGTGACGTCCGAACGGTAGGCGACATTTTCAAATAAAATTGACGTGGAAATAACTTTTGTATATAACTTTTGTAGATGGTAAGCCAAATATTAAAAAAAGTGCGGAAAGATCCAAAAATTTGCGAAATAATTTAAAAAAAAGTTGATGATGAATTTCGTAGAAAACAAGCTGAAAAAGCGTATTTATCGCAAAAAGTTAAGGGGAAAAAAAAACGACCACCAGTTAGCTAAAAAAATATGTGTGGGGCTGCCACGCATGGCAGAAGTGAAACTTGAACCCAAAAACAAAGAGATTTTTAAGTGGTTAATTGATTTACTCTTGAACATAGTCTTAAAACAATTTTAAAACAATTTCGAAAAGTTGAATGTTATTATACCATACCACCATCATACCATATTATCATTCTATATCGTCATAATGTATCATAAAACTATATCATGCTATCATTTCATGCTCATCTTACCACCATACTATACAATCAGACAATACTATCACACCATACCATCATCTTCTACCACCAAACCATACCTACCAACATTCCATATATCTATACATCATATCATCGTACCATACCATAATACCGTACCATTAACTAATCATACTATAGCCATCATGCCATACCATCATATTATAATCATACCATACCACTAACCCTTATCCAAAAATTTTAAATAGAAAAACTTTCTTCAATTTGATCATACAAAAACATAAAGCTCTTTGTCGAGGTATGAATTCTCGAGCTCCTTCTGTAGATGTCTTTAGCTGAGGTTTCAGGAATTTCTTCTTTTAAGCATCTTTAAAATTTAATTTACGCTGACACCTTTTTTTTATTTGTTATAACTTAAAAGCAATTTGGACAGGTTGTTGACAATTTGCGGCGAATTGGTGGTGACAAAACGGAACGAAAATTGAAGATACACATGGGTTTTTATCGCCAGTTTGTGAAGAAAAGACAAGGTACATAAACGCCAAAAAATTGAAAACTACGTAACATCGCTCCACAATAGATGGCAAAATATTAAAAATATTGCAAAAATGAAACCTCCATTTATATTGCTCGAACAGCCTATTTTTTGAACCTAGAGTAGATGTTAATATTAAAAATAATTAAAAAAAATCTATAAGTAAAATAATGTAATGGTGGAAAAATTAATGACGTCCGACACATGACGTCCGAACAATAATAAATATTACAAAAATAAAACCAATAATAAAAATTAACGACTATGCTTACTTTTTTGTATATTTCAGTTAATTCTAAACGTTTCATTCATATCATATTTTCTCATAGCTCGAATCAGTTCGCTGCAAATAGCAGATTTTGCAATTAATATCAAAACTACTTCTATTTTAATAACGTCCGAACGCTGAATATCAAAACCACTGTTCATGTGCTTACACTTATATTGTAGTTTTTTCTGATATTTATAAATAGCAGCCCCTTAATACTGAATGTTGCACCAGTTACTTTTCCCTAAACAAAACATTTTCAGCATTTTAATTGGAAAAAAATGCGTCCAAATGTGACGTCCGACAGGCAGGATTTGCCCATATTTAAACAGTTTTCTAGTTCAAAAAACCAAGATTTTTGAGTTCTCATTGTAATCAAGATAATTTGAAGGTTTTTTTTTTTAACCAACTTCAAAAAGGAGGAGGTTCTCAAGTTCGTTGGTTTCTTTTTTTTTTTTTTAAATGTATGTACATCGATAACTCCTAAAGCACTTGCTCGATGTTTCTAATTTTTTGTCAACCATTAACGCAGAGGTTTAAAAAATTGGGCGATATTCGACAAAGGGGCATGTCACTATTAGAAAAACACTGTATTCCAGTTAATATTGACACTAGGCTACTGAAATTTGCAGTAAAAATATTACAATTGTAAAAATATTACAATTATTACAAATTACGGTTTATAAAGTGGGCGGTATTCAACAAAGGGGTGTGGCAATATTATAAAATACTATATCTCAGTTAATATTGACACTAGCGTACTATGCATTTTGTATGCAGGGGTGGGTAGATAGAATCGTTACAAAAGTGGGATTGTACATAGGGTGTGGTCCTTTAAGGAATATAGTATATATCGGTTAATATTGATACTTGGAAACTAACATTTGGCACAGGGCTAAGTAGAATCATTATAAAGTACGATCAATAAAGTGGGCGGGATTATAAAAAGGGCGTGGCACTTTAATAAAAAATTGTAAAGAGACAGAAATGGAAAATACCCAACAAACTTTCAGTAATTAATAAAACAAATTTTTTATGAACAAAGTTTCTTGTTTGAAATTTTCCTCAAAAACACTATGACATAAATATTCTCTAAAAAGGAAGAACTAAAAACTGTTTAACAAAAAAAAAAAAAAAAAACCGACTTCAAAATCACTACACAGTAAAAAATAATTTTAAATAACTTTTCCCATTAAATTCTTAGTCAAATTTGAGAAGTTATTTATATGTATTAAAATATTAGAAATCTTATCATTTCCATTTTTTTCTAATTTGTTTTATTCAGGGACAGAAAATAACGGTTATTTTTTAATTTTTACATCAAAAGATCATTTATAAAAAGACTAGCTGGTACCCGACGCGTTGCTGTCGTAGCGGAAATAATTTCTATCTCTATCTGAATCTCAAACTCAGTCTCAATCTCAATCTCAATCTCAATCTCAATCTCAATCTCAATCTCAACCTCAACCTCAACCTCAATTTCAATCTCTATCTCTATCTCTATTTCTATCTCTATCTCTATCTCTATCTCTATCTCTATCTCTATCTCTATCTCTATCTCTATCTCTATCTCTATCTCTATCTCTATCTCTATTTCTATCTCTATCTCTATCTCTATCTCTATCTCTATTACTATTTCTATCTCTATCTCTATCTCTATCTCTATCTCTATCTCTATCTCTATCTCTATCTCTATCTCTATCTCTATCTCTATCTCTATCTCTATCTCTATCTCTATCTCTATCTCTATCTCTATCTCTATCTCTATCTCTATCTCTATATCTATGTCTATCTCTATCTCTATCTCTATCTCTATCTCTATCTCTATCTCTATCTCTATCTCTATCTCTATCTCTATCTCTATCTCTATCTCTATCTCTATCTCTATCTCTATCTCTATCTCTATCTCTATCTCTATCTCTATCTCTATCTCTATCTCTATTTCTATCTCTATCTCTATCTCTATCTCTATCTCTATCTCTATCTCTATCTCTATCTTTATCTCTATCTCTATCTCTATATCTATGTCTATCTCTATCTCTATCTCTATCTCTATCTCTATCTCTATCTCTATCTCTATCTCTATTTCTATCTCTATCTCTATCTCTATCTCTATCTCTATCTCTATCTCTATCTCTATCTCTATCTCTATCTCTATCTCTATCTCTATCTCTATCTCTATCTCTATCTCTATCTCTATCTCTATCTCTATCTCTATCTCTATCTCTATCTCTATCTCTATCTCTATCTCTATCTCTATCTCTATCTCTATCTCTATCTCTATCTCTATCTCTATCTCTATCTCTATCTCTATCTCTATCTCTATCTCTATCTCTATCTCTATCTCTATCTCTATCTCTATCTCTATCTCTATCTCTATCTCTATCTCTATCTCTATCTCTATCTCTATCTCTATCTCTATCTCTATCTCTATCTCTATCTCTATCTCTATCTCTATCACTATCTCTATCTCTATCTCTATCTCTATCTCTATCTGTATCTCTATCTCTATCTCTAACTGGAAAGACTCGTGGAAATTGATAACCAAATTTCGAGGCTGTGCTACTTACAATTCCAAAGTTATTCGATATCGCAAGTTTGGCTTATATGGGCGAAGCCACACCTCCTTGTTCAATGACGTCTCAGTTTTCTAGTAGAAGAATATCACCCAATATTAATTCCATACTGAATTTCGTTGTTAAACGACATTTAGTTCCAAAGCTATCTGATATCAAAAATTTAAAGTGTATGGGCGGAGCCACACCCCTTTTTTCAAAACCCATCCCAGTTTTATAGTAGATATATCACCAAGTGGCAACTCCATACTGAATTTCATTATTATACGGCATTTAGTTCCAAAGCTATTCGATATCATAAATTTTAATTGTATGGGCGGTGCCACACCCCTTTGGCCTATACTGGCTCAATTTTGCAAGTCGAAAGACACGACTAAATAGAACGTTCTAACCGAGTTTCATTAATGTGTGACTTATAGCTTGAAAGTTATACTGAAAATTTGGCTGAAAAATTGCCACGCCCCACATTCAACGCCCATAAAATTTTACGTGTGGAACGGCTCTTGTAAATTGAGATAGAACACAGAATTCCGATACTATGCGACCTATAACTTCAGAGCTATTCGCTACCGTAGATTTGGGTTGTATGGGAGGTGCCACGCCCCCTTATTTTAGGGGGATGAAAAATAGATGTTGTTCGATTCTCACCCCTGACTAATATCCTCGCTAAGGATCACGAAAATCGGTCGAGCCGTTTCGGAGGAGTTCGATCACGCACCCCGTGACAGAAGAATTTTATATATTAGATATTGTAAAATAATGTAATAAACATAGCAATATGAAGCTAGTGAGTCAGAGATTCCGTTTTTGGCATGGTTTATTTTTTCATGATTTTTAAGATAGAAATCATCTTCATTCAATTATTTGTGATCGATTCTTTTTTCGATCATATATAAAAATTATGTTTGATCTTTATTTTTTCGATCAGAAATTAAAATGATTTTTTTTCGTTATCTTTTCAATCAGATAAAAATCATTTTGTGATCGTTATTTTTTCGATCAGAAATAAAGGTTATTTTTTTATCGATATTTTTTCAAGCAGAAATAAAAATCATTTTTGATCGATATGTTTTTCGAGAAGAAATAAAAGTTATTTTTTTATGGAATTTTTTCCAATCAGCAATAAAAATTATTACTGATCGTTATTTTTTCGATCAGAAATAGAAATGAATCAATGATCTATACTTTTCTAATCAGAAATAAAAATTATTTCTGGATTGAAATAATATTGATTGAAATTTCGATCAAATCAATATTTACAAATAAAACTGTTTTGAGTTAAAATAAAGATATAATAAAAGTTAAAGTAAAATAAAATAAAAGTTAAAATAAAGTTATTGCTTCGAACCCACGTTACCAAGTTAGCTAGTCGTCTTGGACAAGGATTTGAACAACGATTTCGACGAAGATAAGGACACGATCTTAGACATGGATTTGGAAAAGGATTTGGATTAGTACTTGGACAAGGATTAGGTTAGGCAAAGATTTGGCCAAGGATTAGGACAAGGATTAGAATAAGAACTTAGACAAGAAAATATTAGTAGGATTAGTAGACAAACTGGTAGCATGAAATGGTTGTAAAAAATAGTAGTAGAAAATATTGATGAAAAATAGTAGTAGAACACTAAAGAAAATATTAATAGAAAATAGGTGTAGAAAATAGAAGTACAAAATATAAGTAGTGTCCCATCTAAGGTTATCATATCGACCAATCCCTCTACCTGTGCGTCACGAGTTCGATACCCTCTTTAGAAAAGCCAAAACCACTTTTATTTTTTCCTATCTTCCTTTGTTTTCGAGTTACAGTGCTTTTTTAAGTTTTCATTTTATTATAATTTATATCTTAATATACATGTTACTTTTTTGATCGATTTAATATAGATCAAAAAATCATTTTTTTTAATATGATCGAAAAAATATCGATCGATGATTGATTTTTATTTCTGGTCTAAAAAATATCGATCAAAAGTAACTTTTATTTCTTATCGGAAAAATATAGATCAATGATTAATTTATATTTCTGATAACGGTCACAAAATGATTTTTATTTCTGATCGAAAAAAATAACGATCAAAAATAACTTTTTTTTCTGATCGACAAAATAATAGTCATAAAATGATTTTATTTCTGGTCGAAAAAATAACGATCACAAAATTATTTTTATTTCCGATCGAAAAAATAACAATAAAAAATAACTTTTTTTTCTGATTGAAAAAAAAAACGATCAAAAAATAATTTTAATTTCTGATCGAAAAAATAACGATAAAAAATTAATTTTTATAAAATGATTGATTGATAGCGATAATCGTTATTTGCGGTCCCTGGTTTTATTATCATCAATATATTTATTGCTTTATGAACATAAAAGCTAATCTTTGACACACAATCAGGATCTTTTACCATCCCTCCACTATTTTAAGCTTTTTTATTTGATGCTATGTTGCCTTGGTGACACTGTAGTAATTTTAAAAGTACATATAAACATTCTCACTATACTGGTTTGGTTGAGCTTGTAAAGCTCATATTGAATATGACATCGGGGGTAACAGCTGCACAAATAATTCATGGAAAACATTGGCTACATTCAGCGTACTCAACAATTGCCAACTGAAAGGATATGCAACGAATATGCAATTGCATAAAATCCGCAGTCTACTGATCAGGTTTTTTTTTTTGCTTTTCAAGACCCAATTACAGAACGTACTGCGCTGCTGATGTTCTGTCGGCTGCAGTTTTTGAGTTAATTGAACCTTGTACTCCAGAGCCTAATCTTTCGTTAATATTCGCTGCAATATGGAGGTGGGTAGGTTAAGCTATTGAGCTCGTTATCGTGAGGTGCTTGGGTCATTTTCAACACTTTTGTTCCCTATGTCGATATTTTTGGTCGAATATCTGGGGCGAAGTAGTTTAGGTGTCCTTACAACTTGGACTGAGTCAGTCTCTTGGCATTTTTGATTGTGCTGCGCACATACGTATCGGAAGGCACAGGTTGACGAGGAAAATTTGATCGATTTTTGTGCAACGTAACTGCCACGAATTTTTTTTGAATTTTTGGGGTCAGAAAAGAGGGGGAAAAATTAAGCATTTTTTTAAGCCAGAACTGTTGTAAGACCTTCATATTTTTTTTCTTTACTTGGGTATGCGTTCTGAAGAAAAAAGTTACAAAAATTTATCAACCCACCCTGTGGATTCGTCGATACGAACTATGTTATTCATATTGGTGAATTCCTAGGGTGAGTTGATAAATTGTTTGTCAGTTGAGAATCAACAAAACTTTATGCCAAGGTTTTTTCTTTGAGTGTAGAACATCTCAGGCACATTGTAGCACATATTTTATTGGTTGAAAAATAGTGTGAGAATAACTTGATGTTCTTAATATATCCTCAAAATTCAAACCATATTTATTTTTCGCATTTAAAAATTAACCAATTTTATTTTCTAAACTCCACTTTATACAGCAAACTGCGTGAGTACAACAGCTTTCTACAGTCTCCGTATATCCGTCAAAATGATAGCCAGTATGGACGCTTTGGTGATATTGTGATGCTCGCCAGTGGGCGTTTGGAGCAAGATGGGATTCGGAATAGAAGCTATCGATTCATAGAAGGACGCTGTCGCTACGAATGCGAAGAGGAACGTGTTTTAGCTCTGTGGCAAGTTCAAAAAATACGTCATCGTGACACACATCGCACATATCGCTATGAAATGAAGTACAGTGTAAGTCCGTTGAGAGTGCAGGATCTCGCTGGTGACTTGGTAAACGATTTGCAACGAGATGTTTATCAAACTTATATACAAAAAGATGATGACTATCCGCAAAATTTTGGCTACTTAAGTTATGCTGGGGAACAAAAATTTGCCGAACGACGTCTTGATAACGTTTTCGAGCGTAGCTTCAGACAAGTTACAGCGCCTTCTTTGAAAGACTATGAACACAATGCAACTCCGTTGCCACAGTCGACTTTTATAAGTGATCGATTTTTACCGCCACCACCACCACCGTCGAGGCCAAAAGCCATGCCAAATCCAGACAATCTCAATATAGGCGAATACATTAAAGGCTATACGGGCACAAAAGCTACACCAAAAATTGAAGTCTATCCTAATTCAGCCAGTCGCATGGGTTACCAAACGGCCACAACCTTTCGGCCGGCTTACAATTTAAAAATAATCCAATCTGACAATTATCTGCAACCTCAAACAATGGCTGTTAGATTCCCCGATAACGATCAGGAAACATACAGCAGTAAGCTATCTTCACCTCTGGTGACGCATCATTTTCATCATCATTTTTTTATGCCGCCGAGCAGTAGTGAAAATAGCCTAGCCAGTGCGGAACAGCAACAATTACGCGCACCAACGGCCACGTACTACAAGCAGCAACCGGCTGTCATAACGCCACCACCACTGTCACCACAACAACAAAATTATTTGAATACTTTCTATGAGCAGAAAAAGCTTCAAATGCCACCAGCACCTCAGAAAGTGTCCATACCCATTCCAAATGTAGAGGATCAGCCGCAGTTGCTAAAACAACATTTAGTGCAGGTGACACCAGTGCCACCTTTGCGCAAGCCACATGTACTACAAATGTTTCCCGTAAGCATAGGTCCCAAGATACCACTATATATATATCCTGCTCCAATAGAAGAGAACGCTGAGGAGGATGCGCCGCAACATGCTTATAATAATAAACCATTCAGGCAGAGCGAATTGATGCCGAGTATACGCTATTCGGAGCCCGATCCGCTCTATGTAAATGTACCCGATGATAATTCGCCACAATTAGAGACGCCTCCAAATCAACAAGAAGTCGCAAAATACCAACGATCAAGTCAAGCAGCGCAGATTGAATCTTATGAGACACACTCAACAGCACCAGACTCGATTGCAGCACAATTGCCGCCGCCAGCTAAGGGACAGAATGTAGACGCACCCTATAACGAAAATGATTACTCTAACGACACCGATTCAGATGAGGAGCCGGAAAATCAGAAAGCAGACGATCAGGAACAACATCACAGTTTGAAGGATATAAATATAGCAACAGAAAAGACAAGTTCCAGCACAGTAAAAACAGAAGCAACGCCCAGAACTGAACCGACAACATCCTCAGCATTTTCTAGTGAAATGCCTACAACAATTCCAGCACGTCCAAATCAACCTTGTTTCAATGCAACAACTACAACAAGTTCGCTACATGACGACAATTCAAAGGAAACAACTGCAACCAAAATTTCGCTACGAGACCAAAATGCATTTGTTTCCACATCAACTACACAAAGACCGTTACACATGGTCGCTCGTGCTCCTGCACATCGAACTACTACCGAGCAACCTGTCTTAAAGTGGAAACCACGTCGCAAAGCGAACTTTTCCTCAAGAGCAAATAAGCAGCAACAAACCGCGCTCGCAAGTGATAAACATGAGCAGCAGAGTGACAAAGCCAGCAAGGACGACATGCTTGCGTCAATGTCAGGAGGTAAAAATGCAAACGAATTATTGAATGAAATATTTGAAGTATTGACACAGAAATCAGTGAGCAAGTCTGTGAGTATTAAAATCGGCAGTAATGGCGAAGAAATTCCAGTCTTAGAGGATGATACGGAGAATGGTATAAGACGAAAAATTAGTACCTAATAAAAATAAATTAAAAATAACTGTTAATTAATAATAATAATATTTGTAAATAATTTATTAAAATTTTGTTACAAAATAAGTTTTTTTTATGTTTAAAATATACATTTATGCACCGATGTTTTTATAAAAATAAAGCTATCCATGCATTATAAGGATAAGTTAATCTTTAATGAAACCAAAAAAATAGGACAATAAGTTAAAAAAATAAGGAAAAAATACATGAACAATTATTTTATTGAATTAATCCCTTTTGAATTCTTGCTCAAGGAACCTTAAGCAGGATGGCCTGACGGGTGGAATATCGATAGGAATATATAACGGATACCGTACTAGTTCAATGGGAAATTTTTAACCTCAAGACAAGGACTGCAACATAGTTGAGTAGACCAGCGCTTCGGGACTCCAGGTAACCCCTGAGAGTCCCAGAGCCTCATCTAGGAAATCATGACGACTGCAAAGAAGTGTAACAAAGAGGAGCTGTTGTTCTAAAAAGACCTGAGCGAGCATGACAGGTTGACGAATTAAGTTTTTGAGATTTTGAGTCCCTCCATGCTTAAGGATTATACAAGGGTTGCTATTTATATTTCTGGCCTTGGCCACAGTAAGTGGCAACAGTTGTCATATGACGTTTCACCTATTTAATCTTGCTATTTAAGCGCGATTTGTGTTATTTAAAGTAACTTGAAAAATTCATGTCGGTCAAAAAATGGAATTAGCTCGTGAACATTTTCGTGCGTTTATTTTTCATAACTTTCGAAGAATGCATCGATGAACTTAATTACGTAAAGTACTGGTATAACGAATACAATACCAACTCCAGAACGATTAGACCAGAAATATAAATAGCAACAGTCGTAAGACAACAAAAATTTTAGCTTTAAGATGACTCAAAGTAAAGTTATGCAGTTTAGGGAAATAAAGTCCAATAATATAACGCCCAAAATAAAAAAAAAAAAAAAAAAAAAAAATTAAATAACACCCAAATAGAAAATGAAATAATATCGAACATTTTCAAGAAATCGATTCGACATTTTTGAGGTAATATTTCTTAATGAAACAATTATTTTTTGAGTTTTAATTCATATTTTATTTTATTGGGCATTTTTTCACTGAACCTAGTTTCCCTCACGTTATGTAGCTTATTTTTTAAAATAAATTTTAATGCAAAAATTTCCGCGTTTTTCAAAATGTTGTTTGTTCAAACGGATGTTTGAGATGAGTATAAAATAAAATAATAATTTAAGTAAAAAAAATTTTTTAACATCCACCGTTTTTAAATCGAACTAAAAAGTATAATATAATTTCTGCTAGAGTGGGGCTTTTAGTTCTCATAAAAACGTGGGGCGTATGCTATAGAGAATAGTAATTAGTGTTATTAACAATTCTAGTACGTTAGGGAACAAATGATTTCTTAACTCAGGTCCCTTGACTGTCAGGATAGAAACCCTTGCATGGATGGCAGATTCAAGTTTGCAGACATCTATTGCGTTCAGTCCAGTAAGTTCTACTTGGGTTTCAAAATTCTTCAATTTTAATGTTCTTCAAGTCTGACGAGTTTTTTTGTTAAAAATTTTCCTATGCTTATCTATGCATATCTCTGATGAATTATGTGAAATTATTTGTAAGCAAATAAAAATTTTAATATGTTAGTGTACAAAGGCTTTCTTAACAAAGATTTTCTTAACTCCTAAATATTCCCTAGAGCATGCACCCCACATTTTTATGAGAACTAAAAGCCCCACTCTAGCAGAAATTATTTTATACTTTTTAGTTCGATTTAAAAACGTTGGATGTTAAAAATTTTTTTTTACTTAAATTATTATTTTCTGGTTTTTAGTCTTTTTCAATTTTTACAATAGATTTTGAGGGTTTTATGTTTTTATCAGTACAATTGAAATGATACTGAAAACAAATAATCAAGTGGACACCAAATTCTCTAAAATGTATCGATAATTTCCCGATATTAATTGTGGTTGTTCTCAAAAGACTATTGTAATTTTTTCTTTAATATTTTTTTTTTTTAATTTTGTGTTTGTTTTTTCTCAAAATTTTTTTGAATTCTATCAAAAACTTAAATACGAAGTTTCAAAAATTTACGACTGAAGGTAACAAAATAATTTATTCAAGAAATTGAAATACGAAAAAAACCGGGAAAACGTCATTGACATTGTTAAGGATCGAACTCACAACCTCACGATCATAAAGCAAGGGCCGTGTGCTCTGAGCTATAGAACTCACACAAAAGGCAATAGCAAAATAGCAATAAATCAAACTACTATTTAAAAATAACTAAAAATTTTTCTTTTTAAACTACTTTCTACAATTTTTTTCACCCTCACTGGTGAATTTGAAAAGGTTTCAATTTGTTTCATGAAAAAAAAAAATCCTCCACATTGTTGCGGCTCGAACTCACTACCTAGCGTATACTAAGGCGGTCGCTTTACGCTCTGAACTACAGAACTTACACAAAAATATTTTCTAAATAGCAATAAATCAAATTATTTTTTAAAAATAAATAAAAAAATTTTATTTAAACTACTTTTTTACAATTTTTTTTTTCATCCTCAGTGGTGAATTTGAAAAAATTTGAACTTTTTTTTCATAAAAAAAACAAAAATGTCATTTACATTGTTGAGGCTCGAACTCACTACCTAGCGTATAATAAGGCGAACGAACGCTTTACGCTTTGAGCTACAGAACTCACAGGAAAATATGTTCTAAATGAGGAAATAAATTTACTTCAGTTGTGAATTTTTGAAATTTGAAAATGTCAATAAGCTTTTCAATTTTTTTTTCGTTTGATTTTTAATATGTATGTATGTATCAAATAATTTCGCATTTTAGCGAAACAAATAAACGCACAGACAAACAAATTAGATAATATTGTGTTGTCATCCAGTTCTGAGCTACATTTTAAGTTTCAAATCTCTAGCTCATCGGGAAGTTGGTCAAAAATCGATTCCAAGGTTTGTACGGGACAGACAAATGAAGTGAAGCTAATATAATATAATATAATATAATAATATAATAATATAATATAATATAATAATAATAATAAAAATAATAATAAAATAAATAACTGGCCATTTCAGCCCTTGAAAGGACTTTGACCTAGCTTCTTATGATCAATTGTGTTGTGCATGTTATTAAGTTTGTACACAATTGACGGAGAACCGGACCTACATGCTTAACGCCGACTCCGAACGGCGATGAACGGAAGGTTCTCGTTCTCAAGAAGCTTTACATGGCATTTTGATTACTCTCTGAGGTTTTCCATTGTCTGCAGAGAGGTGGCGGCCGTAGAGAAAAATTATTTTAATTCAAATAATTTTCTGTCGCTGCTGGGTTTCGAACCTGGGTCTCCAGGTTCTTTGACATAGCGGCCACGCACTTTAACCAACTACGCCACGGACGCCACAGTGAAGCTAATAAAAACGTTTTAAAAAATAACTTTTTTTTTATTAATATTAAAATTATGATAGAATTTAAAATAATGTTCTCTAGTTCATATCTTCAAGTCTTTTATAGTAATATATATTTGCGTAAACATTATTTATTTTTTTTTTTTATTTAATATTTTGCGAAAAATATTCTGAGCTCTTAGTGTATTTTTTAATTGGATCCTCTACATTCTGATTGGAATCAGTATATCTGCTGCGTTATATATTTAAAGAAATTTCAGACCTCATTGGATACATCAAAATATTAAGTCTGTTCCCGTAATAGTGGATTTTAGTCTATTTAACAAATTTTGTAAGTTTAAGTCCGAAAAGTGTTCCCGTAATTACCGTTCTCGTACTGAAAAAAGTGAGTGAGAGTGAAAGAGTAAAAAAATTTTCTCTTCGTGCCAGAAATGAAAATTTTTAGTTCGACAAATTTTCGCTGGTGGATAAACAAATAAAAATTTAAAACAAGAATAATTACTGATATATATTCTAACAGCTAAAATCTCTAAAAATTATAAAAACAGAAGCTTGAAACAAGTGGAATTTGTTGGCAATTATTTATGTATAATAAAAAAAAAAGTTTAGAAAAAGGCATTTGTCATCTTCTGATTGCTGATGTACTACATTAGGTCACCACTTGTAAGAAGTTTCAGTGATATTAGATTTTAAATTTTCTTTAGGTTTATTATGTTTATTTTATATCTTTTCTTTTTGTGAAATAATGAAATTGAATAAATATTGCTCTTGAGTTTTCTTGTACAAAATCCTTTATTTGACGTTTTACAATTTTTGGCCGAAAAGCATTTCAGTACTTTTTCATGCTTTTCTCTATCTCTGAGTAATTTTGTGAAGTCTATTTTTGAGGTAAATCCCTCAAAGAACAGTGTTCAATGTAAAAAGAAAATTTTATCGATTCAGATTAATTCAGCAGTCTTTGGTACATCTCTTAAACATCCACGCACTCTTATGACCGCCATGAGAAGAACCTAATCCTAGGTTTGGACTGTAAATTGTGAAAACCACATCCTTCTTGAAGGCATTCTATACTTTTGTTTTTCTGAACTTGACTAGTGTTTAATCATCTTATTTCATTTCCCATTCCTTTATATCAAAGGCATATGGTAATGAAAAATGTCCTTTACATTTACATGAAAAACTCAAAAGCTACATAGGTTAGGTTATGGTGACTGAGCCTACAGACGACTCGTACACTTAGGCCAGTGCAGATCCGTTGTGATACCACATAATCTCTTTTGAGCCTAAGAGAGATTTTTGTCATCAGTAAACCAGTTCGAACGTATAATGAACTTTAGGATATATTTGTTTTCCAGGCATGAGTCTTCGGCAAGTCCATTTAAGAAGGGATGGCCCAGAAAAGTCCTCATATAAGAGGGTATTTGAGGTCGTACTCTTCATTGTCCAGTCTAGCCGTGAAGGGATGAGAACTTCATAGTTCTTTTTAAGATTTAAACAAGGCTACTGTGTGCCTTTTTTGTCGTGGACAGAAGAGTTCAGAATTATTGTGCGATCGCAGCTATTACCTATCCAATTTCCAGATTGTTTTAGTTTGAGGGCTGTGTTGAACCTTTGCAAATTTCTGAAGTGCAGTTGTTTTATCAAGGGCCCTCCACCATACCGTAAATCTATCGAAATATTTTGGCAGAAAATCCGATTTTTTACATATAGATTTTTTACAGACAAATAGAGCTATGCCTTTATGTTATCACTCCAGATAAGTTTCTTATCCAGAATTTTCGTGCTGGAAACGCAAAAATCTAATTTCTCATATGTTTTCAAAAGAAGAACAATTAATCCTCATTCTATCAAAAATACTTCCCATATGAATATTACATTCGAATATATTCTTATTTCTTAATTTTTTTTTACAATATATATTTTATTTTTTGGTTGAAAATTTCAAGTTTCAAGAAAATTTAACGAAATTGGAATTGTTTTGATATTTAAATTTTTTATATTGAAATATCTAAAAAGTTCTACCGATTTATTATCATCTTTTCTCCATTTTTCAAAGTTTTGTACTCTGTATGCTTTTTAACAAATGCTATATAATCGAAAAGTCTTCAGTTTAGTTATCGCTTATTTTTCGCATTAGAGAAACTGTTGCAATTGATGGAGCACAAAAATCTATTCACTATGTTCAAAGCACTTAAAAGCTCATAACATAAACTAAAATAATTTGCACAGCTTTTATAAATATTAACTCTGAGCATTTTTTTTTTAAAGACAATTCCAGCCAACGTCGACGTGGCAGCTATTTTTTACATATACATACATACACACAAAAATAAAAATAGAATATTACGAGTATAGAATCTTCCCCAATAGCCATAACTTCTTACCTGCTTCTTCAGATGCATATTTATAATTGGGCTGCGGTGGTACTGGAATTAACTTGGCATATGCTTCCGGCATCATTTCTGTAATACGCTGATGATACGACAATCTGGAAAAAACCAAGCTTAAAAAAATTCTATTTTAAATTTTATTCCACTATTTATCAAACCTCAAGCACTTCTGCAGCACTTCCTGTATAAACTTGGGGCGTGGATGTTCTGGATCCAACAGCAAGCAGCTGTCCCATTCATCCCAGGACCAGGTAAATTTAAAGTTACTCAAATGATAGGAAAACCAGTTTACGAAACGGTCAAAACACGATGTGTTCATAGAGTCGATGCGCATAAAGAGAATTTCTGTGGCTTGCGCCAAAACCTGCGGCAACGTAGCAGGTTGAAGCTTGCACAATTCAATTAAAATTGAGCCGTAGACAATATCGATGTAACGAGGTGTCGGCATGTGAAACAACTCTGCAAATATCACCTCAACTATGCAATATTCGAGAGGTATCTTATTTTTGTAGGGAAAAGCTAAAAGCTGAGCAGCACAATCTTTGCGCTCCAAACGATGTGTTTCAATGATGTGATGCAAGTGCTCCTCGATCAAAAAACGTTCAATCGAATGTGCACCAGGTAAGTTAGGACCATCAGGACAATCGGTGTAATCAAACATGCGATAGACTACCCAAGGCATAGGATACTCAAATGATTCGATGTGTGCAGGAGGCGTTATTTGCGGCAGATTATGTTGCAATGCTTCGCACAGTATTGAATCGAATGCGAGATATGGACGCGGAATGTGCTTCTCGGCCCAATTGTCTTGACGTAGTTTACGTATCTGAGCCCACAAGCAATCCAAGTACTCCTCCTGCGGATGCGGTGCATCTACTGACCATACACGTAAAGCATTATGGTGTTTCTTGGAGCGTTTATTTAAATACACCTCAATTCTTAGCAGCAGACTTTCCAGTGAGGATTCCTTTTTTTCGTATAGATCACGTCCGACCCAAGGCAAAGTAGAGAGCACAGCAAACACAAACCAATCACGACGTACTTGTGGCGCGGTGTCATCGTTCGAGATATCAATCATTGTATCAAGCAGTTGCAGCAAGCTGGATGCAGATATGACGTGGCAGTTGACGAGATCAGCCAAAAAGCGTAGCGAATAACGTGCCGCATCCCAGCGACAAAGTTTAAGACTCTCCTTAAAGGTTCGCACCATATGGTCAACGAACTCACCACCAAATTTGTAATTTTTAGCATTAAGCAAACCCACAAGTGTCGTATATATGGTGCATTTCTCTGGCATTTTAACAGCGCACTCAGAGAGTATACGCAAGATTTTCATGCGAAATGTACCCAAGTCGGCTTCCAATACCGAAACAAGGCCTTCGAGATTGGACTCCACCGAAGAGATATTTCGCTCACCCACACGCAGTATAAGCGATTCCAAGCGATCTTCAATTTCTTGGTTTTCCGAAACTCTGCGACGCTTACGACTACGATGATCTAAAAGAGGAAATTTATAAATTAGTTTAACAAGTACCAAAAACTAGTTCATTATTAGAGCTAAATGCAATATTTGTAGGTTAATGTTGGCTAAGCGCAGCACCCACCGTAGCCATCTTCATCACCATCGTGAGGACGTCTTCGATTCATGTTTTATAACTTTATTTATATAATTTATGTTCCACTTGCAATTAAAAATTAAAATAAATCCTTTTAATGCGTGTTAAAATACTTTAAATTGATAAATTTCAGCAAGCTAATAGCTGAAAAAAAAAATTTGTTCAGGAGACGCCTCGCTGTCAAATAAAATAATTTTGACGTTTTCGTTGCAAATGCAAGTAGCGCAATTGTTGTTGGCTCGAGTTTCATAAATAGAGTTGCCATCACTTTTACATGATGAACATGTATTAAAAATGGTTATGTGCCAAACGAAAATTTCATTACAGCAGAGATGAAACAAACTATTAAGAGCAATAAATGCCTATAACCGAGCATTTCCACTGCCCGAACGAACAAAGATTTCTTCGTTCGTTCAGGCAGTGTAAACAGTTTGGTCTGAACCAAGGTTCGGAACATTATTTTTTTACAAAATGCTCGCGACCGCTATTTGCGCAGTGTAAACACTTTTCTAGCGCGAACGAACGAAGATTTCTTCGAATCTCGAACGAATAATCAATTATTTATATAATATTCTTTATATAATAAATTCTTTATAAAAATACTTATATAAATCTTTAATTAAAAGGAATAAAAGTAGTAAAAATTAATCCGATTTAGTACGTTTGCATAAACAAAAATTGATCAGAGCTGATGCTCGCAAGCATTGAATTTAAGTGTTTCCACTGCACGAACGAACAAGATGGCGACTTATGAATGTTCGCAACTTGTGTTCGTGCGGTGCAAACGGTTGGACCGAACGAAGAATTCATCGCTACGATTTGTTCGCGATGATTTCTTCGTTCGTTCGGGCAGTGGAAACGCTCGGCAATGATGCAATAAAATGTTGTTGGCCTTGAATGGTTTAGCAGATAAAAATCGGGAAAGATTAAAAATTCAGTGCAAATTTCCAATTGCGTGGAAGAGGGCCCAGGCCAAAATGTTTTTTTTGTTATTTTTATTATATACTTGCGATACCCGGTGCGGGTTGCTGCACCCGGCAAGTATATTGGAAATAATAAGTAAATTTAAAACTTTTATTAGTTCCTTAGTTTGACACCACGCTCTTGGTCCACTGCCCGTTATAGTTTCCTAGTAGCAGAACATCAGTCCCAGGTGACAGTTCCATTATGAGTTTCAATGTGCTGTGATTTTAGCTTCCATATCAGAGATTTGCACAAGCCCAATCGTCATTTTTTGCCACTCGAATAAAAGGGCTTACACATCGGCGAATCTGTTCGTCACACGGCGGCCATGTTCACACAAGTTCGCTAGCTAAGAAGCTATGTTCGACAGTTTGTCACACGGTTGGCCGTGTTTACAAAAATTTTTGATTTTCTCTGTCGAACAAGGGATGTTGCCGAAAATGATGAAAAAAAAACAACAAAAATCAATGGCTTGTGTGACGAACAGGTTCGTTCAATTTGAACGCTAGCTTTTTCACACACGTTCGCGCCGCAATATTGTTCGACGAACAGATTAGCCGATGTGTAAGCCCTTTAACAATCGTCGTCAGCCACAATCGTACACAAAAATTAATGCACGGATACCGCTCGAATTCATAACCAACGATTGGTGCCAAGCACAGTTTGTAACGATTGCGAATACATACAAAGGCACCATCCAGACAATGCAGACAATCGGATACTTCGCTAAACTCTCGAGTGTCTGTTGCTGCATGAATTTTGTTTTTTGCTTTCGTTCTTTTCAATGGATGGGAATTTTTTTTGTTCGCTGTTGTACTGCATAAGACGGCAGCATAAAATTTAAAACACTTTCACTCAAATTATCAAAAGCCATTTTTAATGCAAAACTGAACAATTACTTAATTTTATTTCTTATTATTTATTTATTGTACGTAAATTTCTTTTTAGGAACACAATTTGTCAATTTATTTATCCCAAAACATAAACAATTATGAAATGTAATTTGACAATTGTTTCTTCTTATTGATGCTTATTCTTCTTGATGCTTGTTCTTAAATTTACTCGAAGTCTTGAGTTCTAGCACTCTCTGTGCACTTTGTGTGCTCGAGAGAGTGATTTTATGCTTGTTCTTTTTCTCCCATTTTAAGCACAGAAACTACAGAAACAGAAAATAGTGTTCCACAAGTTACACAATGTGAGTACGGAAACAGGCGTATAGCCCTAACCAAAATAGACGAGTCGCTACGTAACGAGTGAAGACAAAAATTTTCGCTTAAATGCAATTCAATGTTGTTGCCCAAAATAAGCAAACGTAAACTCAACGAACTGAACGAAACGGTGTGACGAGACGGTTTGTTCCGTAAGAACCGAACTTTCGGCAAGTTGCAATCGTCTCGTTTCGTCTATTTTGGTTAGGGCTTATTGTTTAAGGATTAAAATGATGGCCATTGTGTGATCACCTTAATATATAATAGAACTGTCAATTTATATGAAATTTAAAAACAGCTGATCGCAAAAACATTTACGTGTTCACTTTGAGTTTTTTAGCCGGTTTATTAATGGAGTGTTATTAAATACTTAATTTAATAAATAAGTATAAAGGAAGATGACGGCCACTCTTCGCTATCGTGGAGACAAAAACAATATAATAGAGTTGGCTAAAACTTTGGATGCATTCAAGAAAGTGCCGGAGAAATACACGGAAACATCAGAAATAGGTGGAACACGTAAGTGCCATAGCTTGTTTATGATAACTTCGTCAATTATAAATTGAGCAATTGGTCCAACAAATAGTTTCTTTGATAAGTCGACTACTTATACTTCTGCTCATATACAAAGAAGTACGCTACTACCAGGAAGCCAATCTAAAATTTCAATTTGAACCCGACGTTGATATGGATGACAAGGTACAGATGCATGTGGACATAACGGTGGCCATGCCGTGCAAAAGTTAGTGATGAATGATGGATTTGAAACTCTTAAGGATGAACAATATATATTTCTTTGATTTAAGTGTTGTCCGGTGTAGATCTAATGGACGAAACTCAGCAGGATGTTTTTGCCTATGGCACATTGCAACGTGAGGGTACCTGGTGGCAAATGACTTCCGAGCAACGTGCACAATTTGAGCGCATGCAGCATATGAACTCGTTTCTGCGCGAAGAGTATCACTCGGTGGCTGATATTCTTTTTAAGGACATCATTAAGAGCAACGAAGTACATGATGTGCCCACAGTGAGTGGCAAACCATTGCCTGAGGAGCAATACGATGCTTGTCGTTTGCATGGCACTTTGGGCATAAATAAGGTTTGAGCATATTGTTTTACAAGCAGTTCATCTGCTAGTGGATCTTTACTCTAAACGTTTACCTCAGGTTGCCGGAGTGTTGCATTTGGTTGGTGGTTCTGAACCTGTTGTTGGCCTATTCGAAGATCTTTGGATGATTGCATTTAAGCCTGTGAAAACAAATTTTACACATCGTATAAATCGTTTAAGTTTTGGACAATATTCACGTCGCATTGTGCAACCACTGGAGGGCGATGAGACGTTTATTAAAGATGAGGCTACAACAGTGCAGTATTTTCTTAAGATTGTACCCACTGTTATACACAATATGTTTTCCACCATCAATACCTATCAATACGCAGTCACGGAAAATGTGCGTAAAATTGGTGAGTTTTTGTAAACAATCAAATGTTTACCAATATTTAATATTAATACAATATTTAATATCACAAGAATCTGATAGCAATTCGTATGGTTCACCTGGAATATATTTTAAATACGATTGGTCGGCGCTTAAAATTGTGGTCAGCACTGATCGCGATAACATTATACAGTTCATAATACGTTTATGCTCCATTATTGCTGGCATTATTGTTATATCAGGTTGGTGGCATATTTTAGACCCTGTTTTATAATTAAATTTTAATTTTATACTTTCAGGCATTTTAAACTCATTCCTCGTTACAACACAACGTAAAATTATAGGTACACTTGCGCCGCAGGTACTACAAAGCTCACTGAAGCATGTCACAGATGCTAGAACAGCTGTTGGTGACTCGGTCACACACAGGTCGCCTCCGCCGCTATTGCTAGCAAATGATCTCATTAGCACGGCTAATAAAATGTCTACACAGAGTCTCGCATTTTTGCCCATCAAACGCACGCAGCAGCTGTAATTCTCTTTATTATTATTTAATATAAACAAATGTACTCTAAATGATTTTTTTTTAATATTTTTTATTAAGAAAATAGCAAATACTTTTAACTTTAATGCATTTTGTACAATATCCTAGCAACTATTTTATACAAAATCAAATAAAAGTGTTTGGTTTTGTTTAGCTTGGCTCCTTAAAATGTATTAAATATATCCTTATTGATATTGGCAAAATTTCCGGCCCGCTTATAGCCACATATACTCTTAAGTATCTCCATACTCGAGGAGATGGTCGTTTGCACATCCTGTTGGGAACCCACCAGTGGATTCAGTTCAACTAAATCGATGCCCTGCACTCGATTTGTATCACGTAGCGCTTCAACAATAGATATGCCTTCGCGTAGAGTCAGACCACCGTGAACTACTGTTCCAGTGCTGGGTGCAAAGGTGCTATCGAGTGCATCGACATCAAAGCTTACATGCAGTTTATTGTTGGGATTCAAGGCGTCGAGTGTTTTTTCGATAATTTTTGCAATTCCCAACTTATCAATGTGCTGCAAGGAAAACAAAATGATTACATGCCAATAGTTTTATGAAAAATTTATACTTTTATGTTGGTATAAAATTAAGAAATATCCTTAAAAATAATTTTATAGGATAAAGATGAATCAATAAAAGAATGATTCAGTTTTATTATTTGTATGCCATTATTTTCCCTTCAGTTTGATATGTAACATTACATTTGTTTCGGCGTTATTTATCTATATTAATAAAAATCATTTTCTGTTTGTTTGACTACAATACAAATCTTAACGGCTGAACAGATTTAACTCAAATTCGGCTCACATAGTACTTGAATCTTAACTTAGGTTATGGCATACTAAGTTTTGACCACGCCTCTTCCGCCCCTTTAAAAGTCACGCAAATCTTACTACTGGCGTATTTTTTTCAAGCGAAAATGCTCGACTTATTAATTTTAAGAAAATCCTGTTACTTTGACACCAAAAACATTCACATATATTTAAAATTGCACAAACTTCTGGTACAACGTCTTTTTTTTAATAACATCGTTTCCTTAGAATAACAAAAAACTATCAGAAATTCGTATATTTTAATTGCGATGCAAATAACTCCGTTGTTTTTGAATATATTTCATACAAATTTTTTTCGTTGATAAACTCAATTCAAGCACTTGATAAAAACAATTCAAAGGGTACCGTTATCTTAGCGGATATATTTTTAATATTTCTTTCAAAATGACACAAAAGTTGTTTTTGTTAAAATAATAAAAACTCAAAATTGCATTTCAACTACCTTTCACATGACATGGCGTTTGATAGCAAAAATGCATCCAATTTTATAAAAAAATTTATTAACTGTTTCTGTCATTAAAAACATGACCCTACCCCCAGTGATTTTTTAAAGAAATTAATTTTTTCAAAAGTTTTTTTTTATTATTTTTATAGAATAGTTAAGCTCAAAGAATAATTTATGTGAAAAAATGTACCAATATCTCTTTCCGATCAAAAGTAATCGCAATAAATATATTTTCTCGGCTCCTCTGCATCTCTTTATTATTAATCAATACAAAAAACATGGTCCTTTAATAAATATGAGCAATCGTAATAAATTCTGACATTTCTCTTCATCACCTTTTATGGATGGAAAATTTAATTTTTGCATATTTCCATACACTTTATGGCAAAACTTAATTTATTCTGGCATTTGATAGTCAAAATGCGCTAAATTATAAACGAATAAAAAATTTTTAATTCTTAATTTTTAAAACCGTATTTTTTGCAAACGGGAGAGATTTTTATCTTCAGCACTTTTTGGTAAAGTTGATTTTTTGCATATTTCCTAAAATAAAAAAATTTATAAAAAATTGTTCGCTCAGACCTCATGGCTCCAAAACTTACGATTGAGCCGACTTAGCTATCGAAAACATATTTTTTAAGTTCAAATTCGATTATCAATGGTTCAAATTATCAATTAAGACCAGCTTATTTTTCATTATTTGGATTTGTAAAAATATTAAAACGAAGACTAAATATAAAATTTTTACCTTTTTTCACCCGAGTTAAACCGGGTATATCAGCTAGTTCCAAATAAAAAAATGAATTGTGCGAAGTTTTAATTTGAAAACCAATATTGATAAAGTATTTTTAAAGGGAACACACTTTGGAGATTTGATCTTGAATATTTTAGAGCTTCTTTGTCAGAGTAGAGTGATACTTTTTCCGTTATATTTAATGGAGACATCTCAAATCACATAGTGCCGAAAATACCGTCTAAAGTTCCAAAATTCTTATATGACGGTCAAAATTGACCAATAACTGCCATAATAATAATAAATAATAATAAACTGGCCATTTCAGCCCTTGAAAGGGCTTTGACCGAGCTTCTTATGATCAAATTGTGTTGTGCGCGTTATTAAATGTTTGAACACAATTGATTGAGAACTGGACCTACTAGTTTTATGCCGACTCCAAACTGCTAATGTGCATGTTCTCAAGAAGCTTTACATGGCATTATTTACTCTCTGAGGTTTTCCATTGTCTGCAGAGAGGTGACGGCCGAACAGAAAAATTAATTCAATTGAAAAAACTTTATGTGTCAGATTGAATTGAACCAGGGTTCTCTGGCGTATGGGTCACGTACCCTACCCACTAGTCAAAAAAAAAGGGTTAAAGTTGGCTGTGTCATCAACAAGCCTTATACATAAGAATTTAACGACGCATCTTTATCCCTAACCTTACCTTATCTTAACCTCATCTTGATCCTTTTCTTTGTGCAAATCCTTCCCCTAATCCTTGCTCTTAATCCTGCCCTTATCCTTGTCATAATATCTATTCGAATCTTTGTTCTTTGTTCTAATTCTTATACTAGTCCTTGATCTCTTTATCTTTGTCCTAATCCTTATACTTATTTTGTTTTTGTTCCTTTAGCTTTTTCTTTTGTGTGTGAACGTGAGGCGAACGAACGTTCTTATACTATGTTAGTGCTTTGCTATAATTTCATGTGACTTTTGTGCGTTTACGTTGCAGAGGCCTTATGACTTCATTAATTTATTTTTATCACGAGGCCAGACAATACATCTTTATTGTTCTTAAAAATTCACACATAACCTAAAATCACCGCTTTTGATTTCATGCAACGCTTTTAAATCAAAAGCGGTGATCCAACCAGATCCAACTTTTGTTATTAAAAAATGAAATTTGCCATTGCTCCTTTGCTTAGCATGTAATAATTTCATGCAACGATTTTGCATTTTTGTTGCATAAGCTGTTGCCTCAACTACCTGATGTCGTCATTATTTTTTTTTTCTGGGGGCAAGTACCCATAATTTATTCTGTTTTCAAAACCCATACTTTCGGTTGCATGATTGTTATACTTTCCGCAATTGCCACAATTTTTTGTCTATTTTTGTCGTGAGTGCTTAGATCAAGCCTTAACTGGCGTATAATACTTTTTACCGTTTCGCCTATACTCAGCGAAAATTAATTTCATGCAAACAAATTTGTAGTCACGTTGCTTAAACAACCCCCTCCGCGTCCCGAATACGTCATTTATATTTTTGTCACAAGGTCGAAGTATTAACCTTTACTCCCGTTACATTACTTTCTCTTAGCACCTATACTAAACGAGTAAAAAATCCATATTACACCGATGATGTTTTGAAACTAAAGCATTTTTAACTTTTTTGGAACCCTGCGAGGCAAGACTTAAAGTTGTTACGTCAAAACAGTTCCTTATTCAAAACATGACAAATATACGTCTTTTTGATCATCTTTACCAGTTTTACTTAAAATAAAGACGAGAATAGAAGTCGCTCTCATAAAATTGGGATACAAATGAAAGCTCATTAAAAAACTACTGAAAAATTTTAGACTTTTGATACAGATAAATTTTCGGCTCTAGCAAAAAGTAGAGGACTGAACGATGGTTAATATTTATTAATCTGAGGATATGTCAGAATCTGAGAAATGAAAGAAAAACTGAAATTTAACTTTTTAAAATTCGGACAAAGACAGATAAACCGATTGGCAGATGTTCGAATAAACACAGGCTGTGATTGCCTTCTTTTATATGTTTATTTCATTTCTACAAGAAGGGTCCTGTTGTCCATGACGTAATATTGAAAACCTGGCAGTCTAGGTGGAGATAATAGTGTGTCACTCTATCGTAGCGTTTACCAAGCAAAAGTCTTGACACTAAAAAACCCTCCCAGTGTTTAAATTTTTTAACGCGGATTTCAGAAATGATATTTCTTAGCGGAATAAATAAATTTTCTCGAATCCTAACACTGACTTCATAAGCTGTACTTTTACTTCGACACTCCTTTTGTAATGCCCACAAGAAGACGTGGTAGGTATAGTTTTGAAGGTTTCGTAATGAAATTTAATAAATAAGTTTTTTTTGTAAAAGATGTTCCCTTTCGGGGAGCGAATATAAGCCAATTATGATTAAAACCACGCCTGCCTCCCATACAAAGTGAAGTAATCAAAATAGTAAAATCTCCGAAGATTGCACAATAATTAATCTAAGGTCTTGAGATTTTGAAGATTTATGTTTGAAATTTGACAATATTTAATAGAACCACGCCTACATCGTATACGAACTGATTTTAATCTAAAGATTATTCTAAAAACTAGAAATTTAGCACAGGCTTTATAGGCTCTTATAAGCACGCTTAGTTTGAAATTTATCAAAATCGAATGACAACGACGCCAACTTCCAAAATAGAGTGACGTCATCAAAATAACAAAACCTTCATAAATTAAAAAAAAAAATAATCTTTTGACTTTATGTATTACACATAAGCTTAGAAAAAGTCAAATGTAACCCATTTATTTAAGCGTAAGTAACAAAAATTTGTACTTTTTCGAATATGTCGAATTTTGTGCCGGATAAATTGTTTTTGCGGGGAGTTTTACTTCAATACTTTAATATGAAAAAAAGTGATGCCGAAAGTCATTCACCACCATTATGAGTTTCGCCGAAATGTATTTTTCGTCCAAAAATATTCAATTTTAATTTTCGGTTATTGAGATTTTCGTACGGAAAATTTCACATGTTCAAAATATATTCAACACTATTGTCAACACTGATTTATGGCGGAATGTTTCGCCTTTAGAGTTTAATTTCTTCACTCGTATTTTTACAGGGGATAGGATTATAGGATTTTCGTTTCTCTTCCTGTTTCGGCCAAGTTATCCATTGTGGACAAAGTGTTCGCACGTAAATTCCCCAAACTTCTGAAAGTACTAGAGTGAATGACGATTGGGCCGAACCAAACTAATTCTTGGTATACACCCTCAGCAAAAAATAGTAAAGAAGCGCAAGGCGAAGCAAGAATGTCCAACAAATATTTGAATGCCGGCTTATTCATACGATTATGTTGCTGAAATCTACAAGACAAAACCTATTTAAAAGAAATTTCTTTCTGTCTTACAAAGACTCGTACAATCCCAAAGAATTGCACTAATCCCTTAAGCGCTTTTGAACAGCGCGATGTTTATTTACGATGAATTTTACCCCTTTATTCTGTATCACGAAATAACACACTAACGATAAGCAAGACACGAGAAGCAATAGGTTTATGTATGGAAGAAAGTAGTGCTGATCGTTTCTTTTTTTTCGTTCGTGCCTAATTTCGTGATACAGAATGATGGGGTTAATATTAAAATAATATACTAGGTACTTCTATTTAATTTCAGAAATGTTTTGTTGCATTAATGTGCTCACACAATTCACAATAGTATGTCCGAAACTGCACAGCTAATTAAAAGTGAACTGTGATTCGGGCGGAACTCTAAATAGGCTTTTACATTTTCGGACGAAGAGTTATTCGCCAGTGTAAAATATATTCGGGCGAAATTCGTGATAGGGGTGATTTTGTATTATAGTGGAAGTTTGTGGTGAGCATGCTTTAGCTGAGCAACCGTGTTCTTGGAAGACAAGTAGCAATCTCTACAGCTGAAAAAGCTCAATGGGGAAACAAATGGAGATATTGGTCAATGAAGACCCATGTCAAATACTTCAAAAATTACACAGGCCAACATAAACTGACTGTCAGGAAGTATAAACTGACATAACATCAACTTTGAACATAACCTAAAATATGTTTTAAAACAGTAGGTATTTTTTTTTGTACTTTTAGGTTGGAATATCTAAAAGATTAGGATTTAACGCACCGAAAACCTTTGGAAATGTATACCAAGGAATCTTCTTTCGGAATTCAGTCAAATGTTGTTGGCTAGTGTTATCTTCATCATGACTGGAAGTTAAGTTGGAGACTGTAGGAAAATGGCTTAAGCCCATGGAAATGATCTAAAAGCAAATTGTTCCATATGAATTGAAACCCAGGGACGTTGAAAGGCGTATTCCAACTGTGAACTTTTACTTCGACGTGAGAAAAGGAAGTTATTTCTGGATCGAGTTTGCACGATAGATGAAAAGGATCTATTACGATTATTTCATGAACAGAAAGTCATGGATTAAGCCCGGGCAATCATCAACACTTACGGTGAAGTATAAAATCGAACGCCATGCTCTGTATTTGGTGAGATCAAAAGGGTGTGATCTAGTATGAGCTGCTCAAGCCGAACGAAATTATCACCGGGTACCGCTACCGTCCACAATAGATGTGCTTGAGGCGTGCAATGAAACAAAAACGGCGTCGATACGTCGCAATACCGGTCAAAACAATACTTGGAACCGATCGAACTAAAACCGTACCAATTCTTCAGATATTTTTTCTTATAATTTCCACTTATTTCGATCGATATCTTATGTCGGGAAACTCACTTATGAATATTACAAAAACTGCATCGATTCGTAAATTGCTTCTACGAGAATTTTACACAGAGATGCCGGTTTACTTGTTTACAAAGTGCACTTGACTCAGCGGTTGAAGACAACCATCCACTTCGTTAGCGTTTTTCATTTTGGACCTTGCAGCGGCTCCAATCGAATTAGGTGTCAAATGTAAAATCATCTTTTCTAACGAGGCGACTATGTTTACAAACAAAATTGACACATCTGGGAATCTAATAAACTGCACAGAACTGACGAGAAGGTAATGCATCCACAGAGAGTGACAGTTTAGTGTGGATTTAGAAATGGACCAGTGATGGTCCTTTTTATTCGAAAATCCTCCTAAAAACGCTGTTTTGGTCATCGTCAAGCGCTAAACAGCCATGATTACAAACTTTTTGTGAGTTAAAATTGAAGATACAAGTTTGAACGGCCTTTTGTTTAGCAGGATGGCGAACCATGTCACATAGCCCATTAAACAAGTAATCGATCCTTTGCACACTAAGTTCGCTAATCTTGCTATCAGTCGTATTGGTGATGTTAATTTGCCGCTTCTGAGCTATAAATTGGCACCGCAGGCGATTAGCGGCCTCGATAGCCGAGAGGTAGCGCGCTTGACTGTCACCTCAAAGTCGCGGGTTCGAATCCCGGTCAGACCAAGGTCCTACGCTTTAAACTTTTTTCATTTCTAAGCAAATAAAATTAAAAAATTCATGAATTCTTACGATTCAAAAGTTGTAATAGGTGGAAGAGAAAATTTATGGAGGGGATTGCCGTGTAACTCGAATTGACTGAGGTAAAGGTATAACGCTTGCCTCTGATACAGATTCACATGTTTCTACGGCTTTTCGCTACAATCTACACATTTTTCACTTGATTTTCCCTTCCTTAACACTAATCTTTCACCCCATTTAGAATCAAGGGAGATTTTGTTGAATTGGTGTAACACATAAATTGTTGACTCAAAGCAAGAAACTTGCACTTGGTTCGAAAATGAATCATATATGATACAGACATGATTCAAACTTTTGAACCTTAAGCATAAATCTCACTTTTTAAGATAATTTTGTATTTTTATTTTAAAAATCTCTTATTTATTTATTTTATTTTATGAAGTAGACTTGTATTACAAAGGACATGAGCTCAATCGCCTGCAACGGCATGTTTTGACGTAGAATACGTCATTCTCGGAGGTAAGTACGGTGGTTGATAGTTATTAATGTTAGTTATTATTAATAGAAAATTAATGACGTTATCGGGATGTGGAGGGAGCTGTCTAAGAAACGAAACGAAACTGCAACTTTCTTACATGGAATCATAATGCGCTATATAAGTAAAAATAAAATAAATAAATAACTGGCCATTTCAGCCCTTGAAAGGACTTTGACCTAGCTTCTTATGATCAATTGTGTTGTGCGTGTTATTAAGTTTATACACAATTGACCGAGAACCGGACCTACATGCTTAACGCCGACTCCGAACGGCGATGAACGATGAATGTTCTCGTTCTCAAGAAGCTTTACATGGCATTTTGATTACTCTCTGAGGTTTGCCATTGTCTGCAGAGAGGTGGCGACCGTACAGAAAAATTATTTTAATTCAAATAATTTTTTGTCGCTGCTGGGGTTCGAACCTGGGTTTCCAAAGTTCGTTGACATAGCGGCCACGCACTTTAACCAACTACGCCACGGACGACACATAATATAAGCGCTATATAAGTGCTACGGTAAAAAATAATTTGGTCCAGTAATGGCTGGTTCTTAGCTCTTACGACTCAGATAGACAAAAACTTTATTACGTCAGAGCCGCTACGAGATCGAAAATGCATCTATTATGCAACGGCGTTGCATGGAATTATTACTCAGGGAGTATGTGCGCCACGGCTAATGTTATAAAACAGAAATTAAGACTTTATACTTGGCCTTACGAATACGATTGCATGAATTGTAAATTGCTGAATGAAAGTGCTACGAAAAATTTCATTTTGCGGAAGTAAAAAATGGTTCTTTGACCACATAACCATAGAGGCAACCACTAAATGTTTTAAAAATGCAACAACAATGAAAAAACTTAGCATGGTATTCAAACTATACCCACTACTATTGGCGGTGCATAAATTTTATGGACCGATGATGAAGCTGAGGTTTTCGGCCACATGAGAAAACTTAAAAAAAATTAATGGCTCCAGGGGGCTTCTTAGGGAACCCCTTAAGCTTTCAAATCAACCTAAAAGCACCAAATGGAAAAGCATAAAAAAAATTAAATTTAACTGAAATTAAAATAAGTACAAGTGTTACGACAAGGATTAAGATAAGGATTAGGACATGGATAAGAAAAAAGATGACGGCAAAGATGCCTTAAAAAGTTTCGTTCACTTTTCATTCCTTTATGAAGTTATCAATGAACAAAAAAGTTAAGTTTAAGTTTTGAGGAATTTTAGTCTGGCATAGGATTGAAAAATGATTCATTTGCGAGTGACGAAAATTAAACTGCTCTGCCCGTGAAGGTTCATAAGTGAATTCAAAAAAGATACTTTTGGTTCAGTGGGCACCCTTTCGAGTCTGCAAAATTCGACATGTTTATGTATCTCTTTTTTTTTAAACGCTAAAGAAAGGAAGTAAATAAACGTATTACCGCTTAGCCTGGCAAATATTTTCGTATATTTTTGTTTCTTGATCGCATTAATTAACAATTTTTCAACGCTCTTTCCTTGCCATAAATAATCTAATTTATGTCCTTATCACATAAAGCGTCCCTTGTGTGGTTGTCAACCCTGCTTTAGTTGTCTGATTACAATGTTGTAACCGTTGCCCCGTAACAAGCAGCATAAAACATCCCTTGCCACGATCGCAAGGATCGCTTACTTTGAATATATTTGTAAGGTTTCATACGATTCGATATCCTTTTCTTTTTTTTTTTTTTTGACTTGAACATGTAGCGTCATAGTAATAACAACAACAACAACAACATAACTTTATCCTGTTTAGATACTTACATCCATAGAATACGCACGTATTCCCAGCTTTTGTAGAATGAATGCCTCGTAAGGGTCAATGTCCCTGAGTCCGATGTAAACGAGTTGGTCGGCTGTAACGCTGCAAAAATAGAAAAATGCATGTTACAAAAATTATGCTCGAAGTGAAAAGGTAAACTTGCGATCGCGATCGTGTTCGATGCAGGATTTACCAAAAAATATATTTTTGGTGGTTTTGGTGGGGGAATATAAAATAAGCACAGAAAGTATCTTTTATATATGCGTGATCATGACGAGTGCTTGATAAATGTAGCCGTACCTACCTTCAGTGAGACCTTCCTTCGAGTATTTTAATATTTGAATTTTTTTGTTTTTTTTAGATAAATGTAAATTTTGTGGGCTATTGTATATGACTTCATATGTGTGTGTTTGTTTGTATGTAAATAAGTAGGGTAAAAATTTGAACATGTGCATAAGTTTTATTGAAACAAAAGGAGTTTAATATTAAAAATGCTCTTTTTTCGAGACAGACGTTAAATGAACTGCATTAACGGCAGAAAGCATAACAAAGGTTTCTGCCAACCAACACAGGGTGGTTGGGCAGGACATTTATTATATATTAAATAAGTATGATAATGTCTATCCAGATAAGAACTTTCGCTTTTTTCATATTAATGAATATTTATTTAGATATAACTGAAAGTAAAGAGTGTATCAACAAGAGGCGTAGGATTTTGTTTTTTGAATAAGACGAAGAATTGTTTGGATGCCTTTAAAGTTTTTATTGGATTATAAAGAAGGCACATGGAGATCATGTATAAAATACAAACTCTTTTAAATGGCCGCTTTGGCTTAGCTTGCAGACCTTAATGCTTTTTTCGTAATTTTCGATCACCCTTTTGCATAATTGGGGTTCTATTTCGACAATGGCGGCTGCAATGTTCGCTTTGAGAGTTGGAATTGCTTGCGGCTAGTTAGCGTAGACATTACTCTTAACAAAATTGCGGAAGAAGTCTAACGGTGTTAAATCACAAGATATTGGTGGCCATTGGCTTTTTTAAACAGCGAACAAATTAAGAAATTACGCGACCAGGGATCTTCGTACGCAATAATTGGATTGCTTCGCGACTTGTATGGAACGTAGCATCATCTTGTTGGAATTAGATATCGTCTGTTTCGAAAACAAATTTGAGGCTTAGGCCAAGTATGGTGTACCATCAGTTAAACTAACTGAACCCTAAAAATGGAACTGTGGAAAAAGGGAGGAACTTAACAGCAAAATAACAACAACTTCAATATGCTCTGATAGCGGTAAACCGCTGTGATCGAATTTCGAAGATGCAAATGAAATAAGGCAATGCATAAAAATATGATACGATCTAGGTTAACCTTGACACGGTGCATCGAAGTAGATAAGAACTTAAGCTTTCTCTCTGTCAAAATAAATTCCGGGTAACTTTCTCGGCATAATTGGCAGTATAAGTAGAACCTAAGTAGCTTGAGTGGATCACAGTAAAAAGTCATACAAGATTACTGATGAGTTGGTGTAGCGGCCAACGAAACAGTCTGTATACTCAGGCTGTGTGATTTGCTCTATACAGAGCTGTTGTTGTTGTTGTTGGTTGTTGCCTTCTTTGTCTTCATGTTGTCTTGTTGTCAACATACTTAGCCAAAAGCTCAAATTTGTTTTCAATATAAATAATAAAAGATCATATTCTAAATATTGAGATTATCGCCTATTTCCATATATTCCATCTCCAACCATAAAAAATTATTTGTGTAGCGCACTCCATTGATTGTAATGGCTCTTCCGTCATCAAAAAGGACGGCCCCAAAATGCCTCCGGCCCACAATTCGCACCATCGTTTTGATTGAATTGACATCTCCTGTATTACTCGCGGATTTTCGGATCCCCAAATGCGGCAATTTTGCTTAAGCTAGGTCTACACGATACAACGGCTGTACAATCGCTCATCGTACAGCAGTTGGCTAATTCTACCATTCGACCGTGCAATATTGCAACAAACTCGTCGCACGCTTGCATCCAAACGATACAATAATCGCACACAACCGTCAAATAGCAACCGATATTGGTACAACCGTTGTATCGTGTAGACCTAACTTTAGACCCCTTTTACTTTGGTCAAGAATTGAAAGCAATTTTTTGACGTTCTCTTTTGTAACCGAAAAATATACAGTACAACACAAGTGTCAATTTTTTCCTCTTTCTTCTCAGCCAATTTGACTACAAACTTGAAAAATTGCTTTCAATTCTTGACCAATGTAATAGGGGTCTTATTAACGCAGTCGTCAATATGAAAATGAGCTGCGTCAGAAAACGCGATTATCATTCACATTTTCCAAGACCCAATCAGAGAACGTACGGCACTGCTGGTAGTCCACTGATTTCCTTTTTGTTGAAAATAAATTCAGAATCTGTTTTGAATTGACATGTTTAAAACATAAGCACAAGGAAGAAATGTCAGAACATAGTAAACATGGTAAAATAGACAAGGTAGTCTAGCGGCTGAAAATCCCCTCTTGTTCTCAGTCGAACCTGTCAAAATCAATACAAACAATATGTCTTCTGTTCCCGTACTTTTTGAACTAAAAATGGTAAAACTGTCAAAATCTGAGAGGAAGAAATAATCTCTCAAAAATAGAGAAAAACAAAAGAAACTACGGGAACGTTTTCGGACTAAAGTCTGCAAAACTGGCAAATTGGGCTAAAACTTGAGAGTACAGGAAGATACCTATTTTTTTAGGCTTTTCGTTGTTCGTAGTTCGGTGTTTTTTTTTTTTTTTTTGTTGACAATTCCGACTCTTGGCTCTCAACCGCAAGTCTACCTTATTTTTGCTATCATGATAGAAAAAAAAAAAATCAAGATAATAGCGACAAGAAATAGGAACAAGGTTATTTAACAAGATTGTCTCGTCTTGGAGTGGTGGGTACAGCAGTTGTCAAACATAAGAGCATAAAAAAGAGAAAAAAAAAACAGCGAAAAAGAAACTGCTTGCTTTTATATGTAAACAGCTGATTTTGATAGGTGCTGTACCCACTACATGAAAAAATTTCAACTACTAACACTACCTTATTACATATACCTTGAGCCGGAATAAATACCAAACAGACTGTCGGTTGTCGATATTTTCTGGAAGAAATCCGCTGACACACGTCCAGAATAGGAGCGGTTGTAGGATAAGCGTTGCTTTTTGTTGTGTGAATGGTACAAGTTCAAAACAAAATTTCATATTTCATAGCAGCAAAATTTCTTATTCTTATTCGTATTCTTATTCTTATTCTTATTCTTAGTCTTATTCTTAGTCTTATTCTTATTCTTATTCTTATTCTTATTCTTATTCTTATTCTTATTCTCATTCTTATTCTTATTCTTATTCTTATTCTTATTCTTATTCTTATTCTTATTCTTATTCTTATTCTTATTCTTATTCTTATTCTTATTCTTATTCTTATTCTTATTCTTATTCTTATTCTTATTCTTATTCTTATTCTTATTCTTATTCTTATTCTTATTCTTATTCTTATTCTTATTCTTATTCTTATTCTTATTCTTATTCTTATTCTTATTCTTATTCTTATTCTTATTCTTATTCTTATTCTTATTCTTATTCTTATTCTTATTCTTATTCTTATTCTTATTCTTATTCTTATTCTTATTCTTATTCTTATTCTTATTCTTATTCTTATTCTTATTCTTATTCTTATTCTTATTCTTATTCTTATTCTTATTCTTATTCTTATTCTTATTCTTATTCTTATTCTTATTCTTATTCTTATTCTTATTCTTATTCTTATTCTTATTCTTATTCTTATTCTTATTCTTATTCTTATTCTTATTCTTATTCTTATTCTTATTCTTATTCTTATTCTTATTCTTATTCTTATTCTTATTCTTATTCTTATTCTTATTCTTATTCTTATTCTTATTCTTATTCTTATTCTTATTCTTATTCTTATTCTTATTCTTATTCTTATTCTTATTCTTATTCTTATTCTTATTCTTATTCTTATTCTTATTCTTATTCTTATTCTTATTCTTATTCTTATTCTTATTCTTATTCTTATTC
Organism: Pherbina coryleti; assembly: GCA_943735915.1. NCBI lineage: Eukaryota > Metazoa > Arthropoda > Insecta > Diptera > Sciomyzidae > Pherbina > Pherbina coryleti. The sequence continues at coordinate 118,719,733 of OX030951.1, forward strand.
TTATTCTTATTCTTATTCTTATTCTTACTTATTCTTATTCTTATTCTTATTCTTATTCTTATTCTTATTCTTATTCTTATTCTTATTTTCTTATTCTATACGAGCATTTGTTAAAATTCTTGATTTTATCTGTCTCAATTTCTGACCTTAATCCTTGTACCACATCTTTTCCCAATCTTTTTCCTAAATCTTGTTCCGAAATTCTTGTTCTTTTCCTTGTCCTATTTCTTGTTCTAAACTTTTCCCAATCTTGTCCTAAATATTGTTTTAGATAAATCTAAATATTTGTTCTTATGCTTGTCCTAATCTTCGTCGTTGTCCTTTCCCAATCCTTGATCAATGCCATGCTCTAATCTTTGTCGAAGTCTTTGTCCTACTTCTTAACTTATTGCTGCTCCCAATCTCTCTTCAAATCCTTTTTTAATCCTTATCCTTAACCTTGTCCAAATCTTTATCTTAATCCTTGTCCTAAGACATGTACTTATTTTAATTTTCATTTAATTTTTCTTTATATTTACTTTTGCCATTGAATTTGTTGCCTGTAGGTTACTTTATGGGGTTCACTGAGAGGCCTTATGTCACCATTAATTTTTTTTTTATCATGTGACAGAAAACCTAAGCTTCTTTGTCGTACCAAAAAATTAACCATAGCGGCAAATGTCGCGTAATTATAATACCATGCAACGTCTTTTTATTGTTGTTGCATTTTTACAACATTAAGTGGTTGCCTCCGTGGTGTCGTGGCTCCAAACATTTGTTTTTTTGTTTCATTTTCGTTATTAGGTCATAGAGCCAATAGCCAAAGGCTATCGTAAAATGATTTTTTTCGTAGCCCTTCTACTCAGCGAGTAATAATTCCATGCAACAATATTGCATTTTTGTTGCATTAGCTGTGACCTACGCGGCCTGACGACGTCATAACTACTTTTTTATTTTTTTGATAAGGCCAAGTGTAAATCCTAAATTTCTGCTTTATTATATTTGCCGTAGCGGATATATTCACCGAGTAATAAATCCATACAACGTTGTTGCATGATTGATGCATTTTCGATCTTGTAACGGGTTTCTCTGCGACCTTTTGAAGTATTGATTTTTTTGTCTATTTATGTCATGGGGGCTTAAAACCAGACTTTTCCGAGATATAATGATTTTTACCGTAGCACCTATAATCATTGCATGTAGCACTCTCCGCGTTCCGTTGACGTCTTTATTTTTTTTTTTTAAATTTTATCATAAAGTCACAGAATTAGCCTTCAATCAATACTCATTGAGTAAGAATTCCATGTAACACCAGCGCATTTTGGGAAAAAAGCTTTTTTCAACTTTTTTGGAAACTTGCGCGGTAAAACGTAACGTTGCCTTTTCTTCATGTAAGTTTGAAGAATTTAAGTGCTTAATAGTTTGAAAAAGTTTTAAAGAAAAGCTGAGTCTTATAATACTTGAGCTTTAGTTCATGTTCATATCGATTTTTTGAAAAAAAATGGGTTTGAAAAAAAAATGGGTGTTTGTGACACGTATAATTTATTTATGTTTATCGTTTTGTATATATCTTTGAAAAACAAACAACAATATTCGAAAAATTTATTTTTGAATAAAGAACTCTTTGAGTTTGTTATGGAGTCTTTTGAGACTTTTATGCTATGAAGCTTTTAATTTTATTTCCTAATCGGCGCTGCTCAAAAATGCTTAAAGCAGGGGCTGCAAATCCGTAAAAAGGAAGTGGTTGTACTTAGTTGTTGTTGCTAGGCGGTGGTGGTATTGTTGGTGGTGATGATCGTGGTGGTGGTTGTTGTTGCTAGCGCATGTCACCGTCCCAAGCTTAAGTATATGATATGATGTACCTACAAATTGAAGTAGGTATTTTGCACATTGCACTCCGACTCACGACCCTCGCACCGAACGTGCTGATCTGATTTTATAGTGTAGCAGCTATTGTTGTTGCCAGCATGAGAAAAACTACAGCCTTTGTTTTCGGATTGTTTTTGTTTTTAAATTTTTTTTGTTTTTGTTTTGCTCGCTTGGATTCAACGCCGACTAAAAGAGGTGTTATACAATCAAGCCAACATTCAATAACTCAATGGCAAGGTAGTATTGGGAACAACAACAACAGCACTACCACCAACAACAACAACAACAACAACAAGAACAAAAAATAACATAACACGAACAAGTAGTAAATAAAACAAGGGATTGTGCTCGATGGCCGGTCTTGTGCGACTTTAAAAGCTCCTTACAAAATTATAGAACGATCTTAGAGAATGGCGTTTAAAGAAAAACATAATGTATGGAATTAACAGTAAAATTTAGGTCGATATGTAACATATGGCGTATCAAAATAGAGTAAAAATTATTTTCTTAACTTATGAAAAGTTTTCCAACCATCGGAAATAGAAGAAAACTTTATACTTATGTATGTAGTTTAATTTTCCTTTAATAAGAAAGGGTTTTATAACAGAGTTGCAGCTTATTTGCGTGTTTCGAACTATTTACTCGTGAAATCGCATGTTCGATCCCGTGAAGTTCGTTTTTTAAATCACGATCTCGAACTACACGCGAATGTTAAATACGAACAACATTTTTTATAAAGTATTCACGTCCTACACTCAGAAAAAAATCCGCATTTGAAATCAACATTTTAGCATTTTGACATAAAAACTTTTGATTTTACCATAAAAATTTTGAAATTAAAGTAAAAACTTTTGTTTCAAGAAATAAAAATTTTGAAATAACAAATAAAAATGTTTTCTCAAAAACTGTAAAATGTTGATTCAAAATGTTAAAAATTGTTAAAATAAAACGTTTGAAACAAGCTTTTAATGTCTTAAATGAAAAAAAAAAAAAATATATTGAATTGAATGTAGCTCCGTTATGTTCCACAGATTTTGATATTAAACGATATTTAATCAACATTTTAAAATTTTAAAAAACATTTTGAAGTATTTTTACATTAACCCATTTTGTCTCAACATTTTTTTCAAAACTTTTACATATTGATTTAAAAGGGTAAATTTTTAAAACAATAGCTTCAGCCATTTCAATACAAAAGAATAAACTTTTGAGCATGAAACAAAATGTAAAATTGGCAGATATACCAATGAAAAATTTTGATTTTACAAATGTTTTTTTCTGAGTGTACCGACTACATTTGATTTAATTCCTGTATTCTAGTTGCTACTTATATACGGGAATAAATATAAAGACCGAATTTTTTTCAATTGAAGATAGCTTTATTGTTCTCCTTTATGATTAATAGATTTTTGCATGCATTCGAAAAATTTATCATAACATTTATCACATTCCGCTTGAGACACCTCAAAAACATAGTTTTTGAACGCATCAACAGAACAAAAAGAAGTCATTGTGTACCAATTCAGAGCTGTAAGGCGGATGACCCATTAATTCATTGTTTTGAGTGTTCAAAAAGTCTTTGCTTGACCTGATGTGTGGGAGCTCGCATTGTCTTGATGAAGAATACATCTTCGGCATACATCTTCTTTGTTTTCCTCTTTTAACGGAACACTTCTGGCAAACAAATGGTTGTGTACCATTCCGAATTGACTGTTCTAAGTAACCGTTCTAAGTGGTACTGTGGCCACATGACCAGTTTATTGGAAGAAAAAAGCAACCATTTGTTTCATGGTGCTTCGAGTTCGACTAACTTTTGCGGAATTTGGTTCTTGAAAGACCCATACAGTCGACTGCTCTTTACTTTCAGGCTCTTCCGCATAGATCCATGATTCATGGATCGTGACATACGAGTCATGATTTTATATACATATGTCTTTTGAACCGCCGCGGTTGTATTTCTGGAGTGTTACTTTGCACCAATCGGCACGAGCCTTTTTTGAACGATTGTCCTAAATTATGTGGAATCCAACGTGAAGAAGTCTTTTTCACAGCTACATATACAATGTGTTCATGTAAAATGGTTTGATGTATGCTGGGAAAGTAATAATTTAACGGTATGTCACATGACAATCAAGCATTATCAGTTAGCGCACAGCATCAATGTTTTGTGGTACAACAGATTTTGGACGCCCTTCACGAAATTCATCAGTGAACGAAGTACGGCCCCGCTTGAATTATGTGTACCAGCAATAAACAGAGGAACATCGCCAAAAGTCGAATTGAGTTCATCGATGCTTATCGTTGCGAGATCCCGAAATATAAGTAATAGCTCGTATTTTCACGATGATTGAAACTGTTTTTGAGCTAAATGAACTCTTTAGGCCAGCTCGAGTTTGAGTCATGGGGACCAAGAGCTGACTATAGGCTGGTCATCTGGATCTTAGTTTGAAGGTGGTTCATTTAGACTTTTGTGAGTTCTACGAAATCTTTGGTCAAATCTTTAGCTCTTAAGTGATATTGGAAGTTTTAAATTGTTCATAGACTCTTTGGAGGTCAAAGTCAATCCGATGTACTGGGGTTATTGGGACTTATATTGGAAACTTAGAGCCCTTTTTCAAAAAGGGCTGATCTTCAGGCCGATCGAATTAGCTGGAATTTTCTCAGCATCAAAAATATGACTACAACTATGACTTTTACTATGACTTGGGCTCCGACTTCAACTACGACTTAAACAACGACTAAGACTAAAACTAAGGCTTTGACTAAAATTAGGACTAAGACTACGACTTAGGCTAAGAGTGAGGTTATGACTTAGACTTAGACTCTGAGTCCCTCGATTAAGGAAAACTAAAAGGTTAAAATTTTTATTTACTATAATCATATCCATTCATATGCACCATATCATATAATCTCATCCATTTTGTCCAAGGGGTCCATGGAACCCATCAAAGTCTCAATGACCTTCCTGTGATCTGAAATAATTCCAGTGTTTCTAATTGGTTACAGAATCATATAATTTCGTCCAAAAGGTTAATTAGATCGATATTTACTCCCACCTATGATATTAGATACTTTCAGTTTGTCTAATTGGCCCTAAAATTATCCATTTTGCCCAATTATGGAACCCATAAATGATGCCATGACTAAACTATACCATCATACAGTCCAAGGCCGTTCAATTGGCCATGTAATTATCCGAGGATCCCATAGAACACATTTTAGTCTTAAAGATCTACTTTGCAACTAATGTAAGAATAGTCAACAGCCAGTCATTGCAGCTCATGTATCCCCAAAAAGTCCGAATGACCCAAACTAAAATGGTGAAAAAATATAGGATCATCAATTGTATCATCAATTGGAATATTTTGTCCCAAGCTTGTTATTACTTAGCTCAACTACAGTTCCAACCACATTAAAAATGTACGAGAATTAGAGAAAATGCGTGGAGGTCATAAGAACTTGAACCCGTGATCATGTGTACTATTTTAACTTCACTCGTAGTTCGTGTTCAACACTCTTGAATTCGGTAAAAACTCATAAATACAGGATCCTCTCTTCAGTTGAAACCCTTCTCTATGGAGATTATTAGGAATAATAAAAATATCCATCCAACTGATAATACCATCCAATTATTATAGAGTGTCTATTATCATAAAGCGTGTAGTAAGTGTACCGTATATAAAGTTACACTAACTCCAGATGAAAGGGAGGAAAACCGCTATACAAATAAAATGCCAAGCCAGTTTTTAGGATAAAACCAACGACAGGAAATATATAAAAACAACCCTCGTGCCAAACAGGATGCAGCACCAACGCTGCACAATATATGCGGAAGGTAGGGCGGCGTAACCAGCGGTACAGGAGTTGATGCCTGCTCGTCTAGCTACGTCAGCTAGTGAACAACCACCCTAGCTTTGGTGCAAGGATAAAGGATAGCAGAATGTGTATAACAAGGTATCACAGGATGGGTTTGCTTTGTGCCGATATGGGAAAAGCATAAAGCAGTGTTTTTGGAAATTTGCACGAAACCTTATTGTTGTTGTTGCATGTACACAACATAAACTGGTTAACGACCTCTTTTACCGTACTTCCATTCATTCAGCGTTCCAGCTATAATTTCCGCGGGGAAATTATGATTTTTTTATAAAGGAGGGGAATCGAAATTAATACGGCGTAAAAACAACAATAGCAACAGCACAGGTATCTATTAAGTTGTTTATGCATCTACTGGAAGTAGAAAAGTAAATGGAAGCGGAAGTCAAGTGAGGGGAAATCCGTGAGAACAACTAAGAACACGGTTGCATTGCAAGTGTGAAAAGTACACAGTACAAAATACATTCTATACAAATGCAGAGAGAGTTGAAATATATAAATAGATGCGCTGAAATATAGATGCGAAACGCTTGAACATTTTGAAAAATATTTTGCACATACTCTCAAAACAGCATCGAAGCAAATATTTTCTATTCGGACAAATTTTAATTTCGACGTCGAATGTACTGTTAATTTCTCATAAAATTATTGAAATCGTCAAACAAAAATAAAAATTTTGTTGACAACAATTTTTAACCGGTTTAATTTGAACATGAGGAAGAATAATTTTTCAACTAGTTGCACATCAATTATCAAAGATCACAGGTTAAAGGTCATGTCGAATATTCTTAAAGCAGAGAAGCTTAGTCAGGGAATCAGGTACAAAATAAGATGTTTGTGGTTTAATAATCGTTAAACACAACGCACGGGTTTTCTTTAAAGAAAAAGAGTTAAAGGCAAGAGCTTCTTCGGAAGAATCGCTTCATTCAGTTCAATTACTGTCGAGTTAATTCTTTACCCCAAAATAATTAGTTACTTAACAAATCCCTTTTCAATACTTGCTTCGGTCTTTATTTAGTATGACTTCAAGTCAACAGCAAATGGTAGCTTACGTAAATCTTGAAGTTAATGGCTGATTTTATAGAAAATTGTTCATTAAATGAAGTGATGAGATAAAAAAGGTAAAATAACAATTCTAGAAACTTTCTTGACAATACACAGTGGTTCCTTTTATATGATAAAATTAAAGAAATCTCTGTAAATTTTATTAAAAATCAGTGGTAAAAACTTGGTCTTTCAATGTCAAATTATTATTTGATATCTTTATTTTTTTTAATTTAGTAAAGTTATAATCATTATAAATGCAAACTCATAAGCCAGTTTGATAACGATATATAGTGAAAAAGTGCCAAAAAAAACTAAAAATTAAAAACAATTTTAAAAGAATGGAAATACAAAAGTAAGGCGTTTATTGTCTTTGTGTAATATTTAAAAATGTGTCAGTTATCAATTTTTTTCCATAATATTTGTGAATGTCTTGGTTTTATATAGGTGTTCTCAGGTTCTCCCCGATTTTCTCCTATTTAAGTAAATCGCTTAAGAGTTGCACAATGTCACTCTCTTTTGCTGGTTAAGCATATTAAGGCGGTATCCTAGTGTACAATTTTGAAAAATATTTTTTTTGCATATTTTCAAAGATTAGACCTTTAAGAATATATCCTTCAAAGGAATTTTTAATTATTTTATTATTTACGGAGTTATATAGTCACTCAGCTAGTAAACCGGTTCTACCTTAGCGAATCGAACAATAGGCGGCTGAAGTTCTCTGACTACCTAGGATCATGGTTATTTATTTTATATCGCCGATTAACGAAATGTTGGAACGTTATTTCGTAATGAGCGTCAGCGCTAATTTATTTGGCTTTGACTACCTGTAACTGTGCTTAAATCTTTAAACGCGTTTTTCTCGAACACGTCCGATTTCCAACACGTTTGACACGATATCCCAAGTTCTTACAATTTGGTGTTGGCCTTTTAATATATCCCTCTATGACCCGGACTAGAATTAAGTAAAATTTTTTTTAATGTTTTTAAAAATTTAAACCTTTAAAAAAGGCAAAAAAATTTCCTTTTTCAAAGCGCCTAAGAATCTTTGTTTTTGTTTGTTTTTAGATGATTAAATATTTTTCATATTAATTCCTTTTTGTTTCAGATACGTTCTACCGTTGTAATACCAGAATTGCACATTTATGAAATTTGGTGTACAAAAGATGGCTTTATTGCAAGCCATGTCTTCAGGGTACAACATCAATATAGAAAAATTCAGAATTTTTGCGCTCGAAACCACCAGATAATTAATAAACGCATATCCGTAGTTTTATCTACCTCCATCTATACACACAATTCTTATTAACAGACCTGGCGTTGTAGAAAATACACTTTTGTCGATAGGAAAGCTGTCTGAGGAAGCAGCGGAAGCAAAAAATAAATAAAAACATCAAAATGTTTAGACTCCATCATACAAGAAAGATGCCCCGTATAGTAACGAATACAGAATAATTACATATTTTACTGTTAAGTTAATACCCACTTGTTTCGAGTTGTAGGAAAAATTATTGTAAGAAAAAAATGAATTTATTGAAGTCTACTTTAGATTTGTGAACATAACAGGTATTTATACATTTATTGTTCTTTCAATATATATTTTTTTATTTTTTAATATTGACATTTAAGTAAATTTATGTCTTTCCTCTGAATAAAAATATCTTATATATTTCTGCTAGTTCAATTGTTTTTATTATTAACATTCTTTGAGTCAATTAGGCGTAAAAGTGGTCCGACCATGCCCATTTTTTCGGAAAATTATATTTATCTACCAATCTAATAGCCAAAGTTTCAACTCCACTCTCCCCCATACAAGTGGAGCCACTGTGCAAAACTCAGAATATAGCAAACTTTAGTAACTGAGTGGATAACCGTGAAAGTCAAGCAAGACTACTGATGAGTTGGTGTCGCCGGTTAACGAAACAGTATGTCTAGTCTGCTGTATAATTTGGCCTATAAGAAATGTTTTTGTTGTTAGTTGTTTCCTTCATAACATACTTGGCCTCGAGCTCAACAAAGAGTTTCAATATAATTGAAGGAAAAGGTCACTTTAACCCTGGATAACTAACCTATTGCTGAGTTGCGGCACAACTAACTCTGGGTGTTTTCCACCCACATAATAAACTCTCAGCTATAAGGATATTTTTAATTGCTTAAACCCAAGAAAAGTGTGGTTTTAAATAAATTCAAGATTATTTTTACATTTTAAAATGTTTTTTATTAAAAGAATTAATTTATTACATGCAGAAAAACATTAAAAATTAGTATTTCATTAGAAATATTGCATAGAAATAGTGACTGGGTGGATTCCACCCTAATATAAAAATAATATAAAATAATATAATAATAATATAATAATATATAATAATATAAAAAAATGAAGCCAGTGCAGTATAATTCAGTTTTTTTTCGAATTTGGTCAGTTATTATTACTTAACAATAATATAAAGACACAGTTTTAATCGGTTTATAGAAGGTTTTTAATATCTTTGGAGTTAAAGGAATTATATCTTTGGATTAATTTCTATCTTTCGAAATTATTATCGAACTTTAAGCTCGATATTTGAAGAAAAACATAATTGCATGGCGTTAAAACATCAAAATGAGAAAATAATCTAGTGTAAGATTATTTTGTTTTATTATTAGAACTTTTATCACTTTTTAACATATTTCTATATTAACTATTTTTATGCTGGGAAACCTTCATTGTTGGGAAGGATGCGCTGTATAATCTTTTCTTTATTAAACATTTTTACATCAAAAGAGCAGACTCGACTTAAGGCTAATGCTAAATTAGCAGTCTGCGAATACTGGGGCTTCCAGTTATATTGCAACTTTTCTCAACGACTGTCTTAGGCAGTTATTAATAGTCATAGCAAATTAGAGAGACCGGAACTTGAAAACGTTGCATTTTAACTGAAAAAATGTTTCCGATGGGCTGAGCTTAATTTTTGAAATAAAAATTCGTTGACCGAATGACCGGCTTGCACCGGTTAGGAAAATGCAATCGACAATATTATTGTAAGTATTCAAAATCTGCTGTTGAGTTATATCGATTAGTCCTTTCGCTATATTAAGATTCCTCATCAGTATAACAATTGCATCTTTTGCGTTAAATGGTGTCCTAGAAGACCACTTACCAACGTCAGTACTATTGAGGAGAACTCCATTGGGAAATTTATACAAAACTTCTAGAATAGATAGTTCAATTACCAACAAATTCATTTTGAAACCAAAATGCCAACAACTTCGTCTGTTGGTGCAAGAATAGATTTTTCTTGTGTGGCACCACTATTTATGACGTTTTGTAGATCATCATAAATAAAATCAATCGGCAATCCGTAGCCTAAAAGAAGCTGATCAAAAATTAATTGACCAGTACTATCTCTAGGTAGTGTATCACAGTCAAATTATCACAGATAATTTTAAAATTCCTTTTCGCCTTTGTTTAATCGCATGTTTTTTTCAAGCTTTATTGTTTTTATGTGATATTTTGCAATATCAAACCTGTAGGTCCCACAAACGTTAAAAAGCAACAACAACATTTAGAAAAACTCGAAATTACCAGCTGATTTTCATATTAAGCTCACCGTTTTCTCCTATATGAGCCTACCTTGTAATTGTATAATACTTGGGATGACCCCTTAGCCATTGGTCAAGATTTGAAAGCTATTTTTAATTTAACTGCATAGCGTTAGGGAATTCTTAATCTTGCCGTTTCACCGATTCGCAATTTGCCAATGAAATTTCTTTTAATTCTTGACTCCTTATACAAGAAGTTTTGTAGAGTTTCGGGGGTTTAATGAAACTCAACTCTTGTTTTCATTCCCGAATTTCCGGGTTAACACCGAATTAACTCTTCATGAAAAGGTAGTATTAGGCTTGCGACAACCCTTAAATAAATGTACTCTTCCAATACTTCTTTTTATTTACACAGCAGCCCGTGCGACTAATTGCAACCTCTGCTGTTTATATTTACAGCACAAAGTTCGATTAGCGCATCCCTTTCACACCTGAGTATTTCCACGAATCCAATCAGAGAATTGTACACTATCTCACTCACACAAGAAAATGCGCGCTCTCCCGGCAACCATTTTGATTTTCCCCTACTTGTCTGCGCCATCGATCAAACCTTCGAGCAAACAGCATCGAAAACAACGAACCCGACGTTGTGAGCTCATTTTCCCATCATCGTTCGTTTGAACACATTCTTCACTATTATACTCTACTTCGCAGTTGTATTCGTTAGATAGCAATAGAAAGAAATCCCAAGAATACAAAGTTGCATAAACGGAAGTTTATTGGATACACTTGAGAAAATCTAAGAATTTAAAGTTTTTCTCGAAGCAAAGTCAGCAAGTTGTAGAAAAGTTCAACAAACTTTTCAGCAGAAAGCAGTGGAAAATAGTAAAGAAAACGAAATACGTGAATAGTACACCAAGGAAAAAAGGGCGCAGCGCAAGAATCGATCGATCAAAGTGTATCTGACGAATACAGCAACGAATAAGAATCTTGATTGTTACAATCTGCAATCTGTGTTGAAATTAATCAAGTGTTGAATCCAAGTTTAGAACAAGTTCTTTTGCTGCATCACCTACTAAACAGAACTAATTAAAACGGAATTTAAAGTAATTATATTTTTTTTGTGCATAACTACAATTAAGCTAAATCACATAGATACGACTACGTAAGCGTGTTTGTGTATTTGTGCGGCAAAAGGTATTTGTTGTAATTTGTATGAAAAAAAATATTTGTAGCGCGATTTTGCAAGTTCTCAAAAATTGTGTAATAGTCGGTGGAAAAAATTGATAAATATTTGAAAGATACTGTTAAATACGGAAAAAAATCAATATATCGATTGGCAGCCATCATAGTTTGTCTCTACCATATTTATATATACACGAATATATATAAGTATAATAAAAAAATCCTAGAGTTGCACGAAAAGGGAGGAAAAATCACTCGCGTGTGTGTTTGTGTGTGTGTCTGAATTTGGAAACACTTTTTCACTCCACCGTAGACGACCAACCCACAATTTACCCCCGCTAGTATAAATACAATTCTATCGTCAACAACAACAAAAGCAAGAAGTACAACAACAGCATTAGCAGAAGCAGCAGCACCAACAACAAGCATTATACATACACATCTAGAAAAAAGTAAGTAGCAAAAGCAACAAAAATGAAAATTAAAGAGCATTAAAAATAGCATCGTTCCAGCTATTCAGGGTTGTTATCAAAATGAGTAGAGCTGAAAAAGAATTAAAAGATACTTTGCTGCCTGCTGCTAGGGTTCAACCGAATTGTCTCGGCCTGGCCTGGTACTCACATAAGCTAAGAACACTTTGCAGCAGGGTCGAAAACTTTGTCTACTATAGAAGGTGTAGCTTGTTAGCTATATAGCTAGAAATAGAAAAATAAACAGAGCAAGCGCTAGCGCAAGAAGAGCAGGCAAAAGTTGATTCCAGGTTGGATTCAAGTAAGGGCTGTACGAGTTGACTTATACCTAGGAAGTAAATTTCCTTTCTTTCAAAAATAGAGAGTGCTTTCAATTCCACATGATTTGCTCAATTTTTGGAATAAAACGAAATTGTAAAATAGGCTGGCTTAACCCTTCAAGCGAAACATATTTTCCAACGAATATTATCGAATGGCTCAGAAAAAATTATTTTTATCTGTTTACTTCGCGTACGCATGGTCCTCGAATAAATAATTATTAATGAGTTTAAATAAGTTGTTGGTATAAATCCTTATCCTTACGAATTGTATCTTCCTGGCCTTCACATAAGCTATGAACAGTTTGTAGCAGGTTCAAAAACTTGTCTACTATAGAGGGTGTAGCTTGTTAGCTAGGTATTAAGCAGTAAAATAGGAAAAACAACACAGCAAGTGCAAGAAAAGCAGACATTGATTTGATTCCAGGCTGGATTTAAGTAAGGGACGGACATACGAGTTGGTTTACATATAGGAAGAATATTCTTCCTTTTCCTTTAAAAAACTGAGTCTTTTTAACCGCACTGGATATGCAAATTTTTGGAGTAAGACAAAATTCTAAAGTAAATCTTGAAGGATTACTGATCCTAATAAGCCCCTTATTTTTTCCCAACGAATATTTTAAAATTACATCGAAATAACAATTGTTTAGTTAATTTTTTGATCTAAATTCACTAAATTTCAATCGCATTTGCCTCTATTCTAGTTGGCGGAGTGAGGCGACACAAGTCACTGCGACTCTAAACCATATTCTAGTAGTCACTGAACAACGACCTGCGTCACATGCGTGACTAAACACAGCCAAATAATTTTTTCGTCATATTATAGTTGTCACTGTAAGCCGTCCTGTGTCGCATTGAAGTGACATTTTAGGCGTCGTCATTTTTGAAGTGAGATGGAGCCGAAAAAATGTAAATTAACAAAAATTCTAGTTTATTGATGGAAATTGTTTGGAATCTCATTCTTTTTAGCTTAAAAATAACTACCAGGAAGGCAATTCGAAGAGATGTTGATATTCATGATCAAAAATTTATCTATAGCCAAGGGCTTGAAATGTGTAAAGAATTGCTGCATGAATAAACTTTTTTTTGTTCTTTCATTCCTTAGGTTTTCGCCATAATCCGCACTATCTGACCTATCAGAATCCGATAACCAAAAAACAAAAGAACTCATTATATATTATTAAAGCCAATTTTATTTGTGACTTTGTTTTTTTTTACACAGCGGTCATTTATTTAACATTATGAGATGTGTTTAATGATATATTAAGTTTCATTTCAAATGTTCCCTCACCTCACGTCACGTGACAACAAAGATACCACTTTTCAAGTGACGTGACACCGACTGTGACAAAACTCACATGGGTGAGGTGACAACAAGAATGAGGCTCATTGTCTCGTCCCGGCCTGGCTCTCACATAGGCTATGAACACTTTGCAGCAGGGTCAAAAACTTTGTCTATTATAGAGGGTGTAGCTTGTTAGCTATGTATGTACTACTAAGTTTTGATGGGTATAGAAATAGGAAGACGAGCACACAGCAAGCGCAAGCGCAAGGAAAGCAGGCAATAAGTAGATTCCAGGCTGAATTTAATCAATGGTCGTAGGAGTTGGCTTATATATAGGAAGTATATATTTCGTTTACCTTAAAAAAAGAGTTCTTTTAACCGCACAGGATATGCAAAGTTTTGGAATAAGACAAAATTCTAAACCCTTTAAACGTCGCATTTTGTCGATCTATCTTGTTACTTAAAATTTCTTTTTTTTTTGCCTAAAATCAGTAAAGTTGAAACGTATTGTCACGGCCGGCATGGCGCTTACATAAGAAATTAATAATTTGTAGCAGGGTCAAAAACTTTGTTTAATATAGAAGCTGTAGCTTGTAACTTAAGCTATGTATTTAATTGTGATGGGAATAGAAAGTCAAGGTGGGAAGTATAGGAAAACAAGAACAGAGCAAGCGCAAGGAAAGCATGCATTTAGTAAATTCCAGTCTGGATTAAAGCAATGGCGGTACAAGTTGACTTTCATTACAGAAGTACATTTTGCGTTTTCCTTTAAAAACCCAAGAATTCTTTTAACCGCGTAGTTTAATCGCAAAATTTTTAAATAAAACAAAAATTCAAATAAGCGAGCTGGTTTAATCCTTCAAACGGGCCATTTTACCATAAAAATATTAAAAATCACACTAAAAAAAATTCCTTATATCTTGTTGCTTCTAAAACACATTGTCCGCCAAAAAATAACAATGAGTTTAATTAAGTTTTCAGTCTAAAATCACTAAAGCTCAACCGTGTTGTCTTCGCCTAGCCTGGCCTCACTATAAGCTATGAACACTTTGTAGCAGGGTCATAATTGTGTCTACTACAGGGGGTGTAGCTTGTTAGATATGTAATAATTAGATGTGATCGGAATAAAAAAAGAGACGAGAATAGAGCAAGCTCAAGGAATGGCTCACATGTGTCTCATTCGGGGTCAACGGCCAAAAAATGTGTTAGGAAGTGGATTGAACAAGGTAGAATTTTGTTGTTACAAAAAGTAAACAAAAGCATGCGCTATCATGGCACACAGTAAATAGGATTCTTCTTCAGTCGAAGAACTGATATATGCTCGGCTCCTCGAAAAACTAACAAACGATCAAGACTGGTCAATAGGTGGACATTATATAACCAGAATAGAAGGAGGAATCAGAAAGCGGTGTGTTATATGTAAAAAAATGGATTCGAATACCGAACAAATACAATTCGTGGCTGTTAAAAAAGCCAATGTGATACACAAAGGACAGAAATCTTTTTGAAATTTACCACAACTACGTCTTCTTTATTCTTTTCTTTTTTAAATGTATTTTGCTCACACAAATAAGTACAACAGCACTTCTACTTTTATGTGTTTTTTTATGCATACGTTTGTTTATTATATAGAAGTATTAATATGGTTTAAATTCATTGGAAGATGTGGCTGTGATAAGGTTAAAAGAAAATGGGACATAAATATATATCCCATTCGTCGTCAAAAGGTTAAAAGAACCTGTAATGGTTCGAGTTCGCTTACATGAAGTGAGTAAATTTTTCTTTACTCTCCAAGAACAAAGAGTTCTTTAACCGCTCAGGATATACAAAATTTTGAAATAAAACAAAATTCTAAATTAAGCTTTAATTTAAATTAAGGTTTAACACTTCCAGCGGCGCATTTTGTCCTTAAAATATTCAAAATTTTTTTGCAAAGGAGCATTTCTTTCTTGTCACTTCAAATGCACATAGTCTTCCAATAAGTTGTTTTAACTAAAGTTAATAAGTTCTTGGTTTTAAATCACTTTGGGCTTTTTAAATTTTTGCCAATTTCAACGCTTGAGTAGATGTTTAATGAATTATTTTTCCTGAGCCCTTGTTTTTGGCCATTTTTTATAGTTATGAAGATAGGTAACCTATTGTAATGCATCACTGCCACCACCACCCCCATTATACGAAGTACCTTTTCAGATTCCGAGCATTACTAACTTCCTTAACCCATTTTTTAATACTTTTCAAGATTGGTAACTCATGGTATTCGTCACCCCACCCTACCATAATTTAATTTCCGAGAACATTTTGAGCCTTCATAACTTTCTCCAGTTATTTTTTTGTTACTTTTGAAAATAGACCACTCATGATAGAGACTTCCTAACTTCCATGAAAATTAAGGCCGTATAACCCTCCCTATGTTCACTCCAACTTTTTGCGGTGTTGCAAGAAAATTCTCGTTTTTGACAGTTCTAAAATTAATTGCGCAAAACTGTATAAATATTTTTGAGCAAAACCTTCTTTATTCTTTGAAAGAAACCTTAAACTAAACCCCCAAAAAAATTTAGGGTTAAAAGATGTCTCTAAAAGGGTGAAAAAATAGCTTTGACAAAATCGTCATAGTGGACACATAACGTACGCAAAAATATAGTGGACACAGGTAGTGTTAAAAAAGTCCAGATAGGCAATAGCTGATAATATAATCGGGTAATAAAAGTTTCATGTGGCGGCCGTGGCGCAGTGGGTAAAGTGCGTGACCCATACGCCAGAAAAATTTCCATCTGACACAGAAAGTTTTTTCAATTGAATTAATTTTTCTGTTCGGCCGTTACCTCTCTGCAGATAATTGTAAACCTCAGAGAATAAATATTGCCATGTGAAGCTTCTTGAAAACATGCACATTAGCCGTTCGTAGTCGGCATAAAACTAGTAGGTCCAGTTCTCGATCAAATTGTGTTTAAACATTCAATAACACGCACAACACACTTTGATCATAAGAAGTTCGGTCAAAGTCCTTTCAAGGGCTGAAATGGCCAGTTTATTTATTTTATTAAAAAAGTTTCAAATTTAAATTAATTTATTTCGCCTAGAGCTTAGAGTTTGACTTATCGCATCTTTATGTATTTCGAAAAGAGTACTATCGTTCGTTTGGGTCACAATAAGCAATACATTTTTCCATATCAAATAATATTGTTGCTCGTTTCTTTCACGAACGAGGGTGATTTTTTCGGAATACATAAAGATGCGGTTAAAATTTTGTTTTACTAGCATTAGGTTCGACTCGTACTTGGTAAAATCTTCAGATATGATATTTTTTTAACTCTAAATAATTTTTGTCTTGTGGTTGATTTTACTTAATTACTGCCCTTATAACAAGTTCACGTTTAATTTCATCTCTAGTCATCCTGTCAGCCTTTGCAAAATTAACAGAAATACTATCAGATTGAATACGTTTTAATCAGGTTAGTTCCACCTTTCCCAAACGTACTTCCGAAAATGTATTCTCATAGCGAGCTGTCAAAAACGTTGTGAACAAAACGCTGGTCACAGATTAGAAATTGTGTTGATAACGTTGATCTCATCCCATATATCAATTTTTTTTAAATATTTTTGTAACCTCCTGAACTTTTTGCATGTAATATTTTGTTAATTTGTACCAATTTTTTTTTATTTTTTCATGAAAACTCATTTCCAATTTATTTTGGAATTAATTTCAAGCTTTCTAATTTGAAACTTTTTTATGTATTTCTACACTTCGCTTCCGTTGGCTGCGGCAAAAATGAAAAGTTTGTTAACATTTACGTGTTGGCTGCGTTCAATACGTGTTGGTTATTTTCATTGTGTTCATTTCATAGGGGGTTGCAAGGCAACCAACTTCTACGTTGACATTCTTTCTGTTGACATGATGCTCATTCTGTTTGGGTTCAAAAGTTAAAAATAGTTGGTTGCTATTGAGGAAAATTGTTTTTTAGAATAATACAATTTTTTAGCGGTCACTTCGAGCAAAAGCAGTATTAAATCCGGAGTATTTTCATTATTTTGGTGTATTATAAAAATAAGGAAATTTTGAAGACTTTTTTGTCGGGGTAAAGAAGTAAACTGTCGTAAATGTAAACGTAATACGAAAAAAAGAGTATGAGTACACAAATGCATATATGTATATATATGTATGTGTGTATATATTGTGTAAATAATTTAGGGTAGTGAACTGAAAATATTCATATTGGTTACTTGAGAAAATATTTATGGCCACTGCGCACTATCCACAAATATTACTGAGCCCTGTCCGCGGTACACTTAATTTCAATTTGAATTCATTAAAGGGAGACTTTTTTGGAAAATCTACCTTTTTTTTACAAATTTGTATTTTATTTACATAATTTATTATATAAAGCGTCTTCAACACATTAACTCAAATTAAATGCAACATTTTTGAAAGTTAACCTTTGATCTGAGAATATATTCCCAAACTTCGCTTTATAAGGTGCCACAAAATATTATTTCCAAAAAAATTTTTTAAAAACTTTTCTTATAACTTCCTTTGAGTAAAGTTGATTATTGGCAAAAGTTATTAAAGAAAGAAAAATTAAATAAATTATGGCAAAAAATGCTTCTCCGCACAAAAATAAATCCATCATACAAAATTTTTTTTTAATAGAACAGGCTCAACCCTGAACCTTTATTGCCTATCGAAAAACAACCCTCATTAAACAAACAGAATTTTTCTCCAAGCTAATTATAAGTTGTTTTCTCTTCTCTTTTCACGAATGTGCTCGCTCTTCAACTCTAACAACTCTCTTTGATGTCTCCTGCGTCAACTTTGCGCTCTTCACAAACCCGTTTACTAGTGGACTTTATGATGGCCAATGCAGGTGGAGCTGGTAATGTCGACGCTCAAGCTCAACTCATCCAAAGCGGCAATCCAGCCGCTGCGGCCGCTGCCGCAGCAGCAGCTGCAGCCATTGCTGCATCTAATGCTACACCCCCTGCAGCTGCTGTAGCCGCTGCGCAGTTGCAGCAACAGCAGCAGGTACAGCAAGCTATACTTCAAGTGCAGCAACAACAGACCCAGCAGGCAGTGGCCGCCGCTGCCGCCGCCGTAACTCAACAATTACAACAGCAGAACACCAACGGACAGCAGCAGCAGAACGGCACCAATGGCTCCACTGAAACACGCACCAATTTGATTGTGAACTACTTGCCGCAGACCATGACCGAGGACGAGATACGCTCGCTTTTCTCTAGTGTAGGTGAAATCGAGTCTGTGAAATTAATACGCGACAAATCGCAGGCATTTATTGATCCGCTTAATCCACAAAATACACCGAAAGGTCAAAGTCTGGGCTACGGCTTTGTGAATTATGTGCGCCCTCAAGATGCCGAGCAGGCAGTGAATGTCCTCAATGGACTGCGTCTACAAAATAAGACCATCAAAGTATCGTTTGCTCGCCCTTCATCGGAGGCCATTAAGGGTGCCAATCTGTATGTTTCTGGGCTGCCGAAATCTATGGTCCAGCCAGAGTTGGAGGCAATCTTTGCTCCCTTTGGCGCTATCATAACATCGCGCATACTACAGAATGCAGGCAATGACTCGATGACCAAAGGCGTCGGTTTTATACGTTTCGATAAGCGTGAGGAGGCCACACGTGCCATCATTGCTCTAAACGGCACCACGCCCAAGAACTGCACCGACCCCATCGTGGTCAAGTTCTCGAATACACCTGGCAGCACAAGTAAGATCATTCAACCGCAGATTCCAGCATTTCTCAATCCACAGCTTGTGCGTCGCATAGGCGGCGCCATGCACACGCCCGTAAACAAGGGTTTGGCGCGTTTTTCGCCCATGGCCGGCGACATGCTCGACGTTATGCTACCTAATGGCTTGGGTGCTGCCGCTGCTGCAGCCACCTCCCTGGCTAGTGGTCCCGGCGGTGCTTATCCAATATTCATCTACAATCTTGCACCCGAATCGGAAGAGTCTGCTTTGTGGCAGCTATTTGGACCTTTTGGCGCTGTGCAATCAGTAAAGATTGTCAAAGATACAACAACAAACCAATGCAAAGGCTACGGATTTGTGTCGATGACCAACTACGATGAAGCTGCGATGGCAATACGAGCGCTCAATGGCTACACAATGGGCAACCGTGTGTTGCAAGTCAGCTTTAAGACCAACAAATCCAAGTAAATGCAGTCAGTCACGTATAGTCAAGTGCAGACAGACGACAGTAGTTGGCTGAGAGCGATTGCGAGGATGCATATCCTCAGTGGAATAAAATACAGCGAGCGCGTGCTCGGGCTTGCGCTTAGTGTTCAAGCCCAGGCGGCGCTCTTAACACAACGCGTCGCTCTTGCTATTTGGTGTAGTCTTTAAATATTTGGTAGTAGTAGTTTATATGCTTTAGATGTATAAGGATACAATATTAACAAAAACAACAACAAAAACAATAACAGATACAAAAACAGCAAAATTAATATAATTAACATCACACACATACATAAACAGCACGAATTTGGAACTGCACTCCTACCCTCAACAAACGAACGACGTGACGCGTAAGCAATTCCAGCTTTCAAACAGACTCAACCCAACAACCACCAACAAAAAAGAAAAAGAAAAAGAAAAAAAAACTTAGCTGGTACTAAGAGACACACCCTTATAGGACAAATCCTTGTACTTTGTGCTTTAGAGTAGTCAAGTAGTTTGTTTACCGTTAAGAGGCGCGAAGCAGAGGGTGTGAACGAATTTAGATTGTTGTATACTTTTCTCGCATATAAAAATAATTTTAAAATTTGCTCTCGAATGCATTAAAAATTTGTTGTGTCACGATTTATCGATTTAGACTTAAATAATTGTTTTGTAGCATGATACATGCTTAAAATAATATTCATGCGAGAAATTCAAGCAGCATTTGTAGAACTTTCTCTCACATGCTTTATAATTAAATGAGTCTGAGTGAAAAATGTACGCACATTTATATAAATTTTAATATTTATATTGTGAGAAGAAGAAGAAAAAAAGAATTGATTTTGTTGAACGTTTTGACTCAAATATAAAGCAATTAAAATTCAGCATTTTGATACTTCAATATTGTAAAAGAATAGACTTACCCCTGCGTAATAATTAATACAAATTATACAAAATCCACTATATAGTTTTTACAACATGACATCATTAACTACTATATCATGCGATAATAATTAAACGCTCAAACGTGTTAGAAACTCTCAATTTTGTGCACTTTCAACATTTGTTTTTTGTGACTGGATGCAAACATTTACTAGCATATGAAAAAAAATTACTGTCAAGAGAGGAAATTGCTCTCATGGGAGAAATTTTCTTTTGTGAGATTAAAGTCATGAGAAATAAAATTACTATCATAGAGAAAATAACCATCATAGAGAAAATTACTATCATATAATATCAAGGGGGGAAACTACTATCTTGAGCTCAAATAATAATCATAACAGAAAATTTATGTCATTTAAGAAAATTGCGATGATGAGAGAAAAATAATTTGTATCCTGACAAAAAATTACCATCATGATAGACACTTGCTACCATAATTGAAAATTACTACCTACAATTAGAGAAAACTACTATCGTGAAAGAAAATTATAATCATGACAGAAGATAACAATCACAAGACAATACTCCTGCCATGAGAACCATAAAAGCTATGAGAGAAAATTAGCAACATCAAAGAAAATTACTATCGTTAATAAAAATAACAGTATGAGATGAAATAACAATCTTGATAGGAATTTGCTATCGTATAAAAAATTTCTATCATGAGAGAAATCACCATTAATTAGCTAAAATTATTGTCGCGAGCAAATATTGCAAACAAGAGTGAAAATTATGCATGTATTTCATGTCATGAGTGAAAAACTGCTATTTTGAGCGAAATTTACTATCAGAGAAATTTACTATCATGAGAGAAACTATTGTAAAAATATACTGCAAGAAAAAACGACTGGCATGAGAGAAAAAGATCTTTATGAGAGAAAATGACTTTCATGAAAGAAAAATATTTTCATGAGAGAAAACTACTTTCATGAGAGAAAATTATGTTTATTAGAGAAAACAACTATAAAGAAAACAAAATTACTTTCGTGAAAAAAGCCTATCATTAGAGAAAATTGAAATAGTGAGCCACTATGACCAAAAATTATTGTCATAAAGAAAAAGTTATGAGAAAAAAATTACTATTATGTGAGAAAATTTTCATCATGAGAGAGTTTTACTGTTATGAGCGAAAATTACTATCACAGGAGATAATTACTATGACAAGAGAAAACTGCTGTCATGGGTAAAAACGATCTTTCGATCGAGTCGTGAGCTTATAATGAACAAAAATGACATCATGACAAAAAATTACTTATGAGAAAAAAAAACTATTACCAAAGAGAAATTAACTATTACGAGATAATATTATTGTCATGAGGAAAAATTTACATAATCAGTAAAAACTATCGCCAATAGAAAAATGTACAATCAAACAAAAAAAAATATATATATATATAACAGAAAATAAGTTTCATGAAGTACTATCACGAGAGCAAATTCCAAGCATGAGATCATCCGAATAGGAGAACATTATAAAAATTTTGCAATAAGAAATAATTAACATCATGGGAGAAAACTAGTTTTTTTGAGAAATTTCTATTATAAGAAAAGTAGCTATCATGACAGAATTTACTATCAGAGGATATAATTTTAATCATTAGAAAAGCTTGCTATTATGACAAAAAAAAAAAAACTAACAACCAACACAGAAGAACATTGTAAAATTTAGCCATGAGAAATAATTAGCATCATGGGAGGAAATTAATTTTATAAGAGAAAGTGCTATCATAAGAAAACTAACTACAATGACAGAATATACTATCATGGGATATCATTTTCATTATGAGAAAAACTTGCTTACAATGAGTGAAAATTACTATCATGATAAAAATTAGAACAAAGAATATTCAAAAGAAAATTCATATTCAAAAAGAAAAATTATTTTGAAAGAAAATAACTATCAGGATAAAAAATTATTATAATGAAAGAATATTCCTATCATGAGACACGTTTACTACTATAAGAGAAAAATAAGTATTAGAGCAAAACAAAAATTTCATTATCAGTGAAAATAACTAGCATGACAGAAAACTAGCTAGTGTGATGAGAAGGAATTTCTAGCTTAAAAGAAAATTTCTACCATGAGCAATAATAAAAGAGAGTAAAATTCTTAGAGGCTTAAAAATGCTTAATTTTTGTAACTTTAACAACTAAAACGACTTGAAAGCTTTACAAAAGAACCAAAAGTGGTGTCGGCTAAGGTGATAGTTGCTGGTTGCGGCTTTGATTGTCGATTTTGAAAACGACAAGAGAAATCAATGGGAGCGAAATGGATGAATTTAATTAACTATCACTTCAGCCGATTCCACCGCAGCATGTGAGAAATATCACGTGTTTTGAAAAATTTCGAATGTAGCATGAGAGAAATATATAATTTTTTAATATGAACTTAACCCTTATCCTGTATTTAAAAATAAAAGCGCATTTGACATAAGTGGGTCAATTTAGCCCAATATATGAAAAAAGTCTTTAAAATATTATATATTATTTTTATTCAATGAATATGAAATGGAATTATAAATCTAAAATTTCTCAAGTGGGTTTTGAGCAATAACTGCAGCTTATCGTTGTTTTGGAGTGGGTTTTGCAAATAATTTTTTTGCAACTAGAACATTTATTTGAATATTTTGTGCTATTTTATCGACTTGGACAAATAAAGCAACGTCCTCGATTTAAACTTGTAGTTTGTGAAACTGAATCTGCGATATTTTGAAGGCTTCTTACAACTGCTTTTGCTGGACTGCTATGAATTTTCTGCGTAAATTTTCCAGATCAATGAGTTCCGTACCAAGCCCCTCTAGGAATATGCGACGCTTGTAGTGTTTATTTCAATTCCATTCAGGGTTAATAAGCGTAAAAAATATAAAAGCATTGTATGCACTTATATCAACCATATTATAAAACAAAGCCTGAGGCCAACGACTTGTTCTACGTTTGCAAGTATACGTCCTGATAACCTGATCTAGTGTATCTGCGAAGACTCATTGTTGACTTGAAAATTTGACGTCTTTCCGATCATTCTACAACTTTCAAGTGCCTCACCGTGTTATCGAAATACTCCAGCTAATAGAAAAAGTTCAAAATATCCCTCAATAAATATTTTATCTACTTAAATCCAAGTATGTCCAAAAACAAACTGGCCTAAAAACAATTCGCTGATGTTATCATTTGTTTATAGCTAAAGAAAATAAATTATCTTCTATATTAGTCATCTCGATGATTTTGTTTACAATATCATGCGGCATGAATGAAAGAAATGATGATCGAATGCCATCTAGCAATACCAATACAGTTGTAGCAATACCATATCGTGTAACACCAGGCACAATATTCATAACGTTATCTTTAGAACGTCTGCCAGCTCCGCTTGCAATTGAGTTTTTAGACCACACATATTTCCCATTTACTGAAGGATAAATTTCTGAGACACCGTCCTTAGGGCCAGCAATTTCTTCTTCGATCCGACTTTGGAAGCATCGTCTTCACCGGCAGTATCATTTGGTATTTTCTCATCAAAATCAGAGTTTTCTAGAAAAGCTTGAAATTTCTTCTCTATTTCTTGAAATTATTTCTATCTATTCTATTTCTTGAAAATTTAAATTATTTCTCTATTTTGCAATGTAAAACACAACTGCAAAGTCCAAAATTTTATTATGAATGCACGACTGTTGGCACAGAAACTGAGCAACAGCTTCAATATTTTCATAATTGTTGTAATTCGCTGTACGTTGCAAAATTTCCTTATAAAAGAACCAATTCAAATAACTGCTATTCAGGTTTTAAATTTTTTTTATGTTGATGGTTGTAAGAAAAACCATTCATAATAACATACTAGTTATTATATTGGGCAAATTTGACCCACATGCACAGCTTGTGGAACTTTTTTTGCCCAGCCTTACTTAAAAAGGGTAATTTAACAAATAAATATTTTTTATTGTAGTTTTATGAACAAATAATTGTCAAGAAATTTCATTAAAATATTTATACCTAGTGCAAAAATATTCAATGTTAAACTCATCCTGGGCAATTTTGACCCATGAATACAGGATAAGGGTTAAAGCAATTGCTGCAATTTCTGTTGAAATTTTTAGAGTTTAAAATTTTGGGCTTTTTGGCAACTATATTCGTTCTGCTCCACATAAAATAATCCACCTCAATGATATAAATAATTAATAGAACTTTCTTCATTTAGAATGGATTTTTAACATGACCAAGAACTAGCAAAGTTGATCAACAAAAATAAATACAAGCGCGTTCCAAGTTTAACAAGTTTGGCTGTTGGGTTGACTGCTTGAGCGCTGTCGTATGCCACGGTAAGAGAACCTGCTGTGCACAGCTCCTTAAAAATTTACAAAAACAATGAAACAAAACAAGGCGTTTTATGCAACATTATATATAAAAACATACATTTAACAATAGTTTCAATTGAATAATGAAAAATGAAAAATATGTTTACAAAATATTTCAAATTTATACAAATTGAGGCAAAAAAAAAAAAAAAATTATGTTTAATTAAAATTAATTAGCTTAAGTTTCAACGACAAACATGCTTCTGCTGCTGTTGTTAAGCAAACAAGATGCTAAGAAAAAAATGTATTAAATTGTCGCTAGCAAAAAACCATGTGCAAAAGCCGAATAATTATATTAAAAAAAAAAAAAAATTGGCATATTATTTATTTTAAATTTATGTAATATTTTTTGTTTGTGTTGTTAAACAAACAAAAAAAAAAAAAACGTAGCAATTATGAGTATTTTCTTTTAATTATGCTTTCATTTTAAATATTTACAAAATGCTATGTTTTATAAAGGGTGTGTTTGTAATATTAACGTATATCTTTATGTATGTACTAATTAATGTAAGCTATAACCTTGTCTCGTCGCGCGTAAACTAGGAGCGCACTTCCTCTTCTGCTGCTTCTATTACTACTCGAATAGCTGACAACGCGCAGGCGTCACTGTCAACAACAAAGAAATCAACAAATCTTTTGCAATCTTTTTGAATACATCCTAGTTTTAGGTAAACACAAACGAAGAAATGAATGAAACTGAAAATGAAAAAAACTGAAAAAAGAAAACGAAAAAAATAAGCAAAATAATAACAACTAAATCTTCCAATGCGCAATTTTATGTAAACTAAACCCTAAAGAAATGCGTTGTTTTTTATAAATAAAATTTATAAGATTTCGAAACATGTCTAGCTTAAATTTTTGAACGGCCATTTTAATGTTTGTATGCTTCAATTTTCATTTTTTTTTCTTAATTTTTAATTTTTAGCAAAAAATTTATTTAAACTTGTGCTGTTAGAAAAAGAAAACTTTTTATTAAAATATTTAAATAGCAAAATAAAACAAGGAGGCTGCAACAGTATTAAAGGAAAACCTAAAAAAGCACTAATATTATAAATAAAGATTTTTTTGTTTTTTGTTTTAGGTTTGAATGTGTGCAAGCATTAAAATGGCACAAAACAAATACAATAAACTTAACATTAAACAAAATAACGATAAAGTAATTTTAACGAATAATTAATTAGTAGTAAAAAGGCAAAAAGAAAATCATGTGTTGTAGTTAAAAGACAAAACTGAGTGAAAATCATACCCAAAAAGCAAACGCTAAATGTATGCATACAAAACAAAACAACAAATAAAGTGACAAAATATGCACAAATATATTTCAAGGAAATTATAAAATAATTCTATTTTTTTTTAAACAATTTTGTTATACAAGTTCATTTTCTTACGTAGTAGTCGGTTTTATTTTTTCTTAAAGCTGCTGCTGCTGATGTTGCATAATCATAGCTAGTTGCATATTATTTTGATTTTAGAGCAAAATTCTTTTAAAAACTGTTGCATTAATTAATTAATTTATATTGATTTTTTTTTTAAAAACTAAACACCAACATCCATTGAGTTCCATTGAGTTGAAATTAAACATGATTTTAAATTTTGTTGTTATGGCAGAACTATCCAAAAAAATTATAGAAAAAATGTTGCTTCATTTTGCTTATTTTTTTTTCAATTGCTATTGTTTGTTGATTTCTTTGTTTATTATTAGTTGTCGTGGTAAACTTTTTTTAAACTCTTAATTTCTTTCGTCAACTATAACTAATTATTATGTAATATTTATGCAATTATTTATTAAAATTATAATTTTAATTATACAACAAACATACAACTTAAACAATTATGTATACAAACATTCATGCATATTAACGTGTAAGCGCTGCATTGAAAAAAATAGCAGAAATGGTATAAAAATAGTGTTAATTATACACACACACATATACACACATACATATAACAAAATATTTATTATAGCTCCTAAGTTTTACTTCAAGCAAAAAAAAAAACTTGCAAAAAAGGGTTAAATTAAAGCAAAAAAAAAAAATATATATGACATATGTTATAAACTTAAAATATAAAATATTGAATGTAACGAACAAAATATGAAACTCTAAATCTAGTCAAAACAGTGAAAGAAAACATGTTTGAGAGCAGCACATATAAAGAAAAAAAAAAAACTAAAATTTAAAATTATGAAATCATAAAGTTTAAGAGTTGCAACTTTTTACAAGAAATTGCATTGATTTTTTTTTCTGACAAAAATAATGTCAAAAGGAACGTCAAAAATTTAAAATTTAGCAGCAAAACGCCTGCAAATATTCGATACAAATAAATCCAAAGATTGTTTTAAAAATTTTCATATTAACTTTAAGCTTAAAGCGCTCACTTTAAATTTTTTCAAAAATATCATCTTGATGACCATACAATATTTGCCTAAGCAATAAGGTTCTGATGGTAGTGAGCGTGTTAAAGGCCAGTTTTGTTAAACATCATGAAAGAGCACTTAAGAGGCAGCTATGAGGCAACATGATTTGCTGAGAGAAGGGGCTTTTCCCATTACTATACTGCCGCAGCTGTGGCGTTTTGCTGCTAACTTGAATCCTTTTGTTGTTTGTTTTTCTTTTTTTTTTTGGTCTAAGCATTATATTTTGTGTGTAACTGTAACTGTAACTGTAACTGTGCAATAGTTATGCAACTGTATGTGTATCTCAGTTTGAAAGTATAAAAGAAATTTTCAAATTTTTTTTTTTTTAAATTTAATTTATACATTGAAACAGAATTTTATATAAATATTTAATTATATATCAATACAATTCAAATAGGATGCTGCAAATGCAACAGCAAAGCAAGAAAGCAAAAAGGAAATTTTACTAAGCAAAGAAAGCGTTAAAAAGTCTGGCAAAATTGTTGCTTATATAAAACTTAAGTAAAGTTAGTTCAACAAACAACAACAACAAAAACAACAAAACCATCAATTTTCATTTATTTTTCCATACAAGCATTAGTTTTAAACTTAATTTACATTAAATATTAATTTAATTTAATTTAATTGAATATCATTTAACATGATTTTGTTTTGATTTTAATTATTTTTCTTTTAATTATAATTTTTATAAATATTCTTTTATAATTTGGTTTTGGGTTAATTAATTTTTGTTCGCATTTGATTATCTTATAATTTCTTAAACTTTTAATTTTTAATAATTAAACTTGAATGACGTACGTTATTGTCGTCGTTATGTAAGAAACAAACACGTTTTTTTGTACAAAAACGAGACATTGTGGAAGGCTAAGTGAAGAAAGCTCGTGTTAAAATTAAGCTCAAGTCAGTATAGTCGTGCAAAAAAAAAAGCTATGAACAAAATTTTCTCTTCAAATTTTTTAAAAATTTGTGTTTATCTAGATGACAATTCTAATGGAGATGATATATTTATTCGTTTAAATTAAAAGACTTTCGGATTTTGTTGTTTGAAGCAAATAATTCTCCGAGTGATTTTCTAAATATAGAGGTGTTAGGAGTCAGTTTGGTTTGTTTTTGTCTTAGCACCACTTTTTTGTAGTATATTGAACCAGAATATATACTCCCACTAGCAGGAGTCAATGGTTCTTTCTCTTATCCAGTTCTTCGTGTTATAATATTATCTAAGAACTGAGTTATTTGGGCACTTATTGGGTTTATACATTGAAAACTTAACTTTTTTGGATGAAAATAATGCTTCATTTTAATTAATTAATGAATTAACATGTTATTTAAAATATTGTCCATCGCTTGCGACTAATTTTTCCCACCTTTCTGGTAGCAAATTAATTCTGCGTCGAAAAAAAGGTTTCGTCCTTTGAGGCCAATAACGAATCATCCAGCCAATTTTTTGATGAAGTCTTGATGAAAAAGCACTGAAACAGGCTTTTTCGTTGTCAGTAAGAGTTGACAATCGAATCGTGAAACTACCATAAGATTAAGCTTGCAAAAATCTTCATTCTTCCGTGAACAGAATTCTCCCATTATAAGTCCACCAGTAACAAAAAACGAACAAAGAAAGCAATTTGTAAAAAGGAAATCAAGATTAGTTGCATTTGATAGGCAATTATGAAAACTTACAATAGCTTGCAAAACAATTTAGCTTGCAAAAAGTTTACTCTCACCTTTCCCTGCAACAACATTTTTCCAATTTGATTTTCCCAGGAACAAAAAATGTGTGAAAAGGTATTCAAGTTCAGCTGTAATTGACAGAGCCTAATCATGAAAACTCACAGTTACTTACTATATCTATTCAGATCTTTGAGATGAGATCTGAGACCTTTTATACTAACTGATGACACCAATGGTGCAAAGTTCTCACCTTAACCCAAGTTTGAATCTAGACAATAAGTGCGAAGCAATATCAAAATTAGATCTTGGCTGAGTTATAACATTATTAAATTCTGTCTTTGGCATTTGAGAAACCTCTTCGGAGGGTCAATCTGAGTATATCAATGGGTTATTCTTAAACTTAGAAAAACATGGTGGTTTCGATAATGCGTATATTTTGTAATCTGTATAATTCTTAATACAGTCGAAGTTTTAATAAGAAATATCTATCTTCCAGTTTATTTTGAGATATTAACAAGTTTGATATTTCACAAATAATATAGTGTAATGCTCGTTGGAAGTGCATATTGTAGTTATCGCTACCTCTTGAATATTCACCCATTTTATCTTCTGTGCTTAGTAAAAAATGCGTAGTTATATTGCTTCTCATATTATTCAGTGTAAATCTGCTGGTACAATGATCATATCCAGTCTATGGCATATTGGACCGGAATATATACTACCACTAGCAGGAGTCAATGGTTCTTTCTCTTATCCAGTTCTTCATGTTATAATATTATCTAAGAACTGAGTTATTTGGGCACTTATTGGGTTTATACATTGAAAACTTAACTTTTTTGGATGAAAATAATGCTTCATTTTAATTAATTAATGAATTAACATGTTATTTGAAATATTGTCCATCGCTTGCGATTACTTTTTCCCACCTTTCTGGTAGCAAGTGAATTCTGCGTCGGAAGAAGGCTTCGTCGTTTGAGACCAAGAACTAATCAAGCCAAATTTTGATATCTTACTCAGAAGTAAAGCGTATTTCTGTGAGGACGTTATGCATCGAACGAAATAAATGGTAGTCGGATGGTGCCAAGTCTGGTGAATATGGCGGGTGAGGTAAATCTTCCCCGCCCATTATTCTCCAGGTAATTTTTGACCGGATCAGAATTTATCTGGAGTATATATTCCCAAAAATCGCTTCTATATATTCCCAAAAAAGAAAAGGGTATATTCTTAGTATTTCCTTTAGGTATTCATTCATGTCACGTTTGAAGCTACCAAGTATAGGATTGACACATTCGATATTAGACGAACAAGGATTCATATATAGTTCTAAATTTCCAGATCCAATATTATACTTACTTTCTTTTATTCATCTTTATATTCCTCGTCTCATGCTGTTATTTGCTTCCTCTATTAAATTAAGATATTCTGTTAATGGATCTGAATGACCCCGATACAGATAATCATTGAGATTATTTAGAGCTAAGCCAAATAAACCAGAATTTATCGTAGAGATATATTCCCAAAAATCGCTTCTCTATCCGAGATATAATATAGAGGATACATATGATATGTTTTTTGTGCAGCCGATAATCCTGTAGTTTGCAAAGTTCCTGTTTTAGTAGGATATATCTGATTCGTATCGGATAATGTTCTGCTGACTCGTTTGCATGATTGAGATAAGAATGCGCCTTTTACAATGATATCTTTTCCACGTATCTGATGCCATGTTTCTTTAAGCTCATAAATGTATCTCAGGAGAATTATATTGATTAGTTGGATACGGAAACTCCAACCTACATATTTGATTATCTCCTTGACCTATGATAGAGCTTTTAATTCCTGTTAATACTTCTACATATAATAGTATTCCTATTGTGACAAATGTCCATCCGTTTTGTCTTATACCCTCAAACCCTCCTCTATGGTCATTTTAAGTTTTTACTTCTTATTTTGTTGTCCAAGTTGTCCTTAAAATGTTGGTGATTTCTATTGAGATGTTCTATAGAAGGAAAGAGTCTTGAGCATAACATTACAGTGCTATCTTCAAATAAATCATGTGAGCATTTATATTAGTTTTCCGTATTTAAAAGCTCATCTATAAACTTAAAGAACAAATAAACTCAAAGAAAAATTTGCAAAAAAAAAACACTGATAAGATGAAAGTACTCATTAAGCAGGCTTTCTCATTGAGTATGCAGCTCACTAAGATTCATGTACCATATGTGCTATTAACGTTACGATATGCAAGTTTTATTATTGTCTCAATGATATTTATTGATCGTAAATTGCTTTGGCGTAGAAAAAAAAATTGGCTTAAACTAAAATTTTGGCGCATTTTTAGCAATTATGCGTTTTAACAATGTCCTTGTCAATTTAAAATCCATACTTAACGTTATTAAACTCGTTGCTAATGTTAGTTTTACGATATTTATTCAAATTCATTGTTTGAACAAACAAACATATTTTGTGCTAAATGAATAATTTCAAGTACATATGAACATACACTACTCGTTCACCATGTTTCATGTGCTTGTTACATTCTGGATGCAACTCGAAACTTTACCAAACTGACGTAGAATATAAATTCATTGATTTTTTTTTGCATTGTTTTAAGCAATTCTTAATGCTTCATAATGATTTACGAAAAGCTCATTATACGAAGAGCTGCTCTTTTACAAAACTAAAAAGTATTAAAACATCAAAAGAATTAACCTAATATTGCGTCTTTCATAGCTTAGCAATGTTTGTGCAAATTACGATACGAGATTTAAACAAATCTTCATTAAAATTCATGTTTCAAGAAAATTATTGGTCCTTTTATGCCTCATTGAAATTATTTATGATGCTAGGTTGCTTTCCAGCCCAACATTTTTTGCAATATGAAACGATCTTCATTAAAATGCATTGCTTCAACAGCATGTATCTCTGTGGATCTCTTCTGCCTAATTGAAAACCTTTCTGTAGCTTAAGTTGCTTTCAAGCGTAAAATTTTTACGATACGAAACGATCTTCATTAAAATTCATTATTTCATCAAAATTTTTGAGCCTCTTCTACCTAATTGAAAGGCTTTGTGAAGCTAAAGTTGATATTCATTAAAATTCATTGTTTCAATAGTATTTTTGAAATTTATTCAGGTTTAAGATTTGTTACGATACGAAAAGATCTTCATTAAAACTCATTGTTTCAACAAAATTTGTTGGTCCTTTTTGCTTCATTGAAAGTCTTTATGATGCTAGGTTGCTTTCAAGCGCAACATTTTTTACGATACGAAACGATCCTCATTAAAATTCATTGTTTCATAAAAATTTTTGAGCCTCTTCTACCTAATTGAAAGACTTTCTGAAGCTTAAGTTGCTTTCAAGCGCAAAATTTTTTACGATACGAAACGATCTTCATTAAACCTCATTGTTTCAACAAAATTGTTGGTCCTTTATTGTCTCATTGAAAGTCTTTATGATGTTAGGTTGCTTTCAAGCCCAACATTTTTACGATACAAAACGATCTTTATTAAAATTCATTGTTTTAATAAAATTTTTGGGCATTTTTTGCCTCATTGAAAGTCTTGATCATGTCAGGTTGCTTTCAATCCCAACATTTTTTACGATAAGAAACGATCTTCATTAAAATTCATTGTTGCAACAAAATTTTGTTTTGCAATTTGTTCCCTTTTACCTAATTTCTTTCTGAAGTTAAAGTTACTTTGATTCCAATTTTTTTGCAATAAGGTCTATAAGACATTTTTCATCTATTATCGTAAAAACACTTTTGCACTTAAAAGTTTAACTTAAGCTAAAGGTTCGTGTTTAAAGTTCGCGTGCTTAACAAAAAAATGAAAAGTTATACGAGATTAAAGCACGATTTCAGAATGTTCTGCGAATTTTCATTAGAATTTTTAAATCTTTGCCAAACAAACCTTCACAATGTCTTGTTTTTAAAATTTAATTTTAATTTAATTTTAATTTTAATTTTAATTATTGTTTCTATTATTATTATTATTATAATTATTATTTATTTAATTTCGTTCTCTTGTTTGTTTTATGTATTTTCTCTGTTGTTATGTCTTCAACTTTTATTTGCATTATATTAAAAAAAAACAAGCAACTTAAGATAAACTAACTAAAATGTTCACCTTCAATTTTCAGAAAAAAAAACAAAAAAACTACAAAAAAAAAATAAATAGTAATGATTGATGATTTTTATTTTTATGTAGCTATCTATGTGTGGTTTATTTTTTATTTGCATAACAACTATTATGATTTTGTCAAAATTTACTGATTGATGATTTTTAATTTTATTTTTAAATTAACAACAAAACAAAAACAAACTTAGCGTAACTAATGAGAGAGAAGACGCTTTGGCGCCAAGATTTAGTAATTTATACAACAAAATTTTTCATTTAATAAAAATTATTTTACTTATAATTTAAATTATGTTTTTTATTTTCTTTTCTTTTTGCATTCTTTAATTTACTTTGGTTTGTTATATATTTATACATATCGACATTTTAGTTTCGTTTTAGAATTTTTGATTTTATGCCACAATTTAAACTTTGTGTTTTCTTTCTTTTTTTTTTAGTTTTCCTGTATTTGATTTGATTTTCTTTTGGATGCGTTTTGTAAGTTTTGTCTAGTAATTTAATTTGATTTGATTTGTTTCAAAAGTTTTTTGGTTTTGATTTCTGTGTGGTTTTTGTTTTTGGCTTTTTCATCATTGTTGTATCTATTGTATAGCTGCAGCTGGGCGTCTTGTTTAGGTTTTTGTTTACGTTTGGGTTCAAATCTCACTGTAATAAAAGCAGCTCCACATTGTTTTTTTCTATTTTTTCTAATGATCTCAACAGTTAATAATGGACTGTGTACTTAAAAAATATATTTAAGTATATGTTTTTTTCCCTCCCACTTCAATACAAGAGTACATTTCACGTAACTCTATCCAAAATTGTTCTAGTCAGCAACAACAAAACAAAAAAGAATTGTTTTATTTTAAAATTTATAAAAATATACTCATTATTTATAAAAAAAAAAAAACAAAAACATTCCATACCAAAGTCTTATTTAAAATTTAATTTTATTACTTAAAAAAAATTATTGAGGCACTTTTCTTAATTTACTTAAGTGAAAGTTTTAAAGGAAACATTCCAACAACTGATATTTTACATTAATACTCAATACTTTTTAAAAATTTAAAAAAAAATTGCAAACATTAATTTATTTATATTTATAATTATATTTATGTATTAATTTTAGCTACTATATTTATTTTAATTACATATATTTATATATATATATATTCATAATTTCTTTCACAATTAATGCAACAAATATTTTACAAAAACAAAACACTTAATCTTATTGCTAAATCATAATGATGAACAAGCATTTCAAGCAAAAAAAAACAACTTTATTCATTTAATTAATATTTATTACAAATAAAAAAATTTATAAAATATATATAAAAATATTACAAAAACAAAAAACCACCAAAAATATGAAAATGTATTTAAAAATATGTTCGTATGAGTTTTTTATTTCCTTAAATGAAACTGTTTAAAAGAACACATTGCGTACTTTTCAAAGTTTTTTTTTTTTAATTTAAGAACCTCAGTTCGAATTTCTTTTTTTTTCAATTTTTCCATTATTTCTTAGTTTTAGTTCTCGATTTTTATTTTTGATGTTACTCTTGATTTGATACTTTTTCATTAAACTTTTCTTTGAAAATTGTGTTATTTAAAAATTTACTATTTTGCTGAGTTTCGTTCAGAATATTTTGTTAAATATCAGCAGTTATGTATATTTGCGTAACTGCATTCATAATTTCCGTTATAGTAACTGTTTCGTTAAGTTAAATTCGTCAAGTTTATCGTTAAGTTGATTTCGTTAAATCTTTCGTTAAGTTCCAATCGTTTTGTTTGAGTCGTTATGTTTGATTCGTTAAATTTTTCGTTTAAATTGTTTCGTCAAATTTATTTCAGAACCTCAGTTCGAATTTTTGGTTTAATTTCTTGGTTTAGCTCTCGATTTTTACTTTTAATTTGACCCTCGATTCGATCAGTTTTCATTAAATTTTTCATTGAAAATTGTGTTATTTAAAACCTAACTATTTTGCCTAGTTTCGTTCAGAATATTTTGTTTAATTTCAGCAGTTTTATACATTTACGCAGAGGCATTCATGATTTTCATTGTGGAATTTATTTCGTTCAGCTTGATTCATCAATATTGTTTCTTCAAATTTATATCCTTAAGTTTCATTTTATTCATAAAAGTTCGTTCGTCTTAACTCATTTCGAATAATTGGTTTTTTTATGAACGAAGTTCGAATTTTTTTCATTTATTTCTTGGTTTTAGTTCTCGATTTTGACATTTGATTTAATTCCCGGTTTGATACTTTTTCAATAAATTTTTCATTGAAAACTATTTTATATAAAAATTTAATATTTTGCTGTTTCGTTTAGTTAAATTTGCCAAGTCTTTCGTTAAGTTCCGATAGTTTAGTTTTATTTCTACTGATTCGTTAAATTTTTCGTGAAAATTATTGCGCCAAATTTATGTTGTCAAATTAATTTTGTCAAATTTATTTCGTCAAATTTATTTTGTTAAATTTATTTCGTCATAATAATTGTGTCAAATTTATTTCATTAAGTTTGTTTCGCTAATTTGTTTCATCACTTCTCTTCGTTAAATTTTGTTCCTTGAATCCGTTGTAGAATGTGCTTCATTAAGTTTAATTCGTTAAGTCCTTCTCTTTCACTCTTATGCGTTCTGTTTGAATAGTTTCGCTAAAATTGTTTCGTCAAATTTGCTCGTTACATTTATTTCGTTAGGTTTGTTTCGTTAAGTTTTTTTTAGTTATGTGTTTCGCAAAATTTGTTTCATTAAATTTGGTTCGTTTAAAACTTTTCGAGTAATAGTTTTTTTTCGAATTTTTGGCTTAATTTTTTGGTTTTAGTTTTCAATTTTTACTTTTTATTTGACTCTCGATTCGATAAGATTTCATTAAACTCTATTGAAAATTGTGTTATTTAAAAATTAAATATTTTTCCCGTTTCGTTAAAAATATTTCCTTTTGTTTCAGCAGTTTTATACATTTATTGTGCAATTGTGTTCATTATTTGTTTTGTTTTATTTATAATTTGTTTCCTTAAGCTTAGTTCGTTAGGTTTTCGTCAATTTGTTTCGTTAAGTCTTGGTATTTCTGTTTAATTCATCAATTCATCAATATTGTTTCATCAAAATATTTCGTTTAGTTTGTTTCGTTAAGTTTTACTCCTAAAATTTTTTCATTAAATTTTTTATTCGTTTCGGATAATAGTTTTTTTTATGAACCTCAGTTTGTTTCGTTCAGTTTGCTTTATTAAGTTAAATGAGTTAAGTCTTTCGTTAAGTTCGTTTCTTTCAGCTTGTTTCATTAAGTTTAATTCGTCAGGTTCGTTTCGTTCAGTTTTTCTGTTAAGTGTTTCGTTAATTTAGTTTTATTCGGTCTTATTCGTTCGGTTTGATTCTTCAAAATTGTTTCGTCATATTTATTTCGTCAAGTTGTGTCAGTTAATTAACTCAATTGCGTTCATGATTTTCTTTGGGAAATTTGTTTCGTTAAGTTAATTCGTTTAATGTTTCGTGAATTTAATTTCGTTCAGTTTGTTTCGTTTCGTTTAAGTTAAATTCGCCAAGTTGTTCGTTTAGTCCAGCTTGATTCGTTAAGTTATATTCGTTAATTTCGTTTTATTCAGTCTTATATCTTCGGTTTGATTCATCATTATTTCCTCAAATTTCGTTAAGTTTCGATTTTTAATTTGACTCTCTTCGTTTTGATTTTATATATTTTCATTAAAATTTTCTTTGAAAATTTATTATTTTGCTTAGTTTCGTTCAGAATATTTCGTTTTATTTCAGCAGTTTTGTATATTTACGCAATTGCGTTCGTGATTTTCTTTGGGAAATTTGTTTCATTAAGTTAATTCGTTTAGTGTTTCGTTAAGTTCGTTTCGTTCAATTTGTTTCGTTAGTTCAATTCGTCAAGTCTTTCGTCTAGTTCGTTTTCTTAAGTTTGTTTCGTTAAGTTAATTTTGTTAAGTTCGTATAGTTCAGCTTGTTTCGTTAAGTTAAATTCGTTAAGTTTGTTTGGTTCGTTCGGTTCAGTTTTCTGTCGAGTCTTTGATTAATTCTTTCGTTAATTTCGTTTCATTCAGTCTTATTCGTTCAGTTTATATTGTTTCTTCAAATTTGTTTCGTTAAGTTTGTATCGGTTTTATTTAATTGTTTTAGCTATCGATTTTTACTTGGATTGGATTCTCGGTTTGACTTTTATTCATTAAACTTTTCTTTGAAAATTCATTATTTCGCTTAGTTTCGTTCAGAATATTTCGTTTGATTATGATTTTCGTTATATTACCTATTTCATTTAGTTAGTTTCGTTAAGTTCCGATTCCTTAATTTGATTTCTTCTTTTTGAAGAAAAATGTTTTTGGTTATTAACTTTTTCGTTTCGTTTGTTTCGTTAAACTTGTTTTTTTCAAGTAACTTGCACCAAATACTGTTTCCTTAGTATGTGCCGCTTCCATAATGTCTATAATTTACCGTTCGTTTTTTTTCCTTTTCAATTTGTTTCATTCGATCTGTATCTTTAGGTTCGTTTCGTTAAGTTTGTTTCATTGAATTTCATTTTGATCTTATTTTTTAAACTGCGTTGTACTTTTTGTTTGTTAATTTTTTTTTTTAAACCAAATACTTTGAATTTAGTACGTTTTCTTTAGGTCTGTCGTCCACTTTTGTTTCATCATCGTCTGCAGTTTTTAAGTGCCGTATATTTGTTTTGTATTCACCGCGGTGTGTTGGTTTAAGTTTTGGCTCCACTATTATTTGGTTTTTTTTTAAGTGATATTTTATTGCTAGTTATTTCGAAAAATTCTACCAAATTTTTTGGGACACTTTTAGTTTTTTATGTAAATTAAGTTCCTTTTAATTCTAGGGACCCTGCCCTTATTGTTTTCAATTCTTTTTTCTGGATGAAAATTACAACAACCGTTATTTACTCTTTTTTACGTATAACTTCTATAAAATTCTTACCTTAAAATGACGATTACTTCTAAGTAACTGGCTACTTACATAACCGAACTAGAATTACAAGACACATAGAACAGTAAGTTAAGCTATTTTGTAGATGACTGTACTAAAAAAAAATGTTTGTCTACTCTGCATTTAACGATAACTACAAAAAGAAACTTTGAACCTTCACGGCGATATTTGAAGACACTTACTTTACTGGGAATAGCCTTCGATAAGTAATCGATCAAAGCCACATGGATGGTAATGATTTATTGAAGAGAAATAATACAAAAATTATCGTCCATTTTAAATTTTTATCGACTTTATATCGAAGTCTAGGGTCATTGATATTAATTAATCAAATATTTTTAAAATGTGTGTTTTTTTGAGTTATACTTTATCGATTAGTTTCGTTATGAATCGATGTCAAAACAATATATTTTTGATTAGCGTTGAAATTTATCGCTACTTAAAAAGTTTTGTAAATGAGAACGCTTTATTCGATAACGATATTGTTTTTGTTTCGATAATATTCGATATATTTCAAACATATTTCTAAAAATTGATATTGAGGCGATTTTTGAAGAAATTTCTGTTGAAAGATATCTAATTTAATGACCAGTTTTGAATAATAATTTTTAATTTTTATCGACTTTATATCGAAGTTTAGGGTTGTCGATATTAATAAATCAATTATTTTTAAAATATATGTTTTGGTGAGTTATACTTTTATCTAAACACTTTATTTTTGATTAGCGTTGAAATTTATAGATACTTCAAAAATTTTGTTAAACGAATTACATCTTTATGATGTTCGATAATGATAATATTCAAGCATATTTATCCAAGCATATTTTTGATAATTAATATTTTTGCGTTTTTTTAAGAAATTTGTGGCGAAAAATAACTTATTTGATGATAATTTTTGAATATTTATCGATACATTTTTATCGACTTATCTTTAAACATTTTTTTGTTGAGTTATACTTTTATCAAAAAGTTTAGATGTTTTTGATTAGCGTTGAAGTTTATTGACTCTTAAAAAATTTGTTAAATGAGAACCTTTTTTCCTGTTCGATAACGATATTGCCTTTGTTTCGATATTTTTTTTTATAATATTCGATATATTTCAAACATATTTCTGAGAATTGACATTCAGGCGATTATTGAAGAAATTTGTGGCGAAAGATAACTTATTTGATGATTTGAATATTTATCGATACTTTTTAATTTTAATCGAAGATTAGACCTATTGATATTAAGAAATCAATTATTTTTAAAATTTTATTTTTTGATTATTAGTTTTGGTCACTAGTGATATTTTTGGCGATTTTTAAAGTAATTTGTGCCATATGATAAATTATTTGAATTTTTATCGATGATTTTAAATTGTTATCGATTTTTATAGAAGTTTAGGGCTATCAATGACATCAATAAATTAACTATTTTTAGAAATTTTTTTGTTGAGTGAGACACCTGAAGTTTATCGACTCTAAAAAATGTTTTTAAATGAGAACCTTTAATGTTGTTGAATAACGATATTGCCTTTGTGTAGATTTTTTCGATAATCGATATGTTTCATACATATTGCTGATTGGTGATATTTTTTGGCGATTTTTAAAGAAGTTTGTGTGAATTACTGTCTATAATTTTAAATTATTAAGTTTTTTTAAAAGTTTGGGGATAATGACATCAATTATTTTCTTAAAAACTTTTTTGTTGGATTATATTTGTTGTAGATTAATCTTGTTGTGAATCCTTGTCAAAACAAATAATTTAACAAATTTTGTTAAGTGAGAACCTTTCCTCCATCGATGTTCGATAACGATATTGTCTCTTTATTGATTTTTTTCGATAATATTTGTTACATTTCATGCACATAGCTGGGTAATGGACATTTGTGTAAAAAGGTCATTTATTTGATGCCAAATTATTATTTCTTTTCGATAATTTTCAATTTTTATTGAATTTTCTTAAAATTTTATGGCCATTGATAACAATTAATGCTGGAAATATTAGATTTTTATCGATAGATTTTTATTTTTTTAAGATTTATCGATAGTTTTGATAATGTATTTTGATAATTTTTTAATTAAGTTTCAATTAACTTTGACTTTTGTCAACTTTTTCGAAAGTTTGTTTAATGTGATGCATTGTTTGATGACAAGACTGTAGCTTAATTGATTATTTTTAATTTTTATCGATATCTGATAATATTATAATTTTTAAGTTGTTTAGTAACTTAAATCTAACGTTCATTGTGATTTTTATTTAAAATAGACTATGAGACGACTTCGAATTTTTTTCAATATTTATCGAAATGTTAAAGTTTATTTTTGAGTCGAAAAGAAGAAAGTATCGACTTTTGAGAAGCCTCTTCCAAACTGTTCAAAAAGTTTTTAAAATATCACTCCTCAGAAATATGCTTAAAATTTATCGAATATTATCGAAAAAAATCGATTTGAACAGAAACTTTCTGTTTTAGAACAGAATTTTGAGAACAGAAAGGTTCTCAGAAGCCAACATTATGTGCCGATAAACTTCAAAGCAACTATAAATTGTTGAGACATATATTTATATCGAAATCAATCCATGAAAGCTATATCCATCAAAAAATGAAATTATTAAGATACTTGATTGCTTTTCACAAATATTCTCTAATATTTCTAAGAGTCGTTCAAAATTAACGAAAACATTATATTTTTTCTTGATATCAAAATTTTTAGCTATAATCGATAATTTTAGATAATTATCGATCTATTCAGAAGTGTTTTTTATTGAAGAGCGCTTTCATAAATGGTTTATTGATTGTCTTCGATATTCATCTATGTCTTTTCAGTATAATATGTAGAATTTCATTGAATTTAAAAAAAAAATGAAAATGAAGACTAGGAATCGATTTTTTATCGATTTCTAGGAATGTACCAGTTGTGCAAGTATGAAACTGCTGTTTACATATAAATGGTTAAGGTTTCAATTGTGTTATTGTTTTATCAGCTGTTTTGGATTGTCTTGACATCTGGCAACACTGAGAACGGTGCACCAATAAAAGTGTCATTTGATAAAATGCATTTTCAAATCGCTAAAAATGTCGACTTTTGTGCCAGAAAACGTTGATTTGCGGACATCATTGCGTTTTTGTTTCCATTTGAAAAAAAAAAACTGCAGCTGAGTCTCAGCGACTGCTTGTGGAAGCATACGGAAATTATGATCTCTCTGAAACAACTTGCAGAGAATGGTTGCGGCGGTTCAGAAAATGCGATTTTGATGTTCAAAGAACGTGGAAGACCTTAAAAAAAGTTTGAAGATGCCAATTTGGAAGAATTGCTGGCTGAGGACGATGAGCAAACACAACAACAACTCGCAGAGTAGCTAAGCGTTACTCGACAAGCCATTTCCCTTCGTTTACGAGTGATGGGAAAGAGTTAAAAGACCGGAAGATGGGTGCCGCATGAATCGAATGACAAGCAGATGGAGAGACGAATTTTGCGAATCATGCGTAATTTTGATAGAACGGTACAAGAAGAAGTCATTTCTGCATCGTATCGTCACAGGGGATGAAAATTGGATCCATTTTGAGAACCCTAAGCACAAAAAGCCATGGGCAGATCCAGGCGCACCATCCATATCGACTGCAAGACACAATCGCTTTGGAAGGAAGACGATGCTCTGTGTTTGGTGGGACCAAAAAGGTGTGGTCTATGATGACGACCTTAAACCGGGTGTAACGTTTAAAACTACGCGCTGCCATTGTTCGAAAAACGCCCCGAGTATCAAAGTAGGCAGCACAAAGTAATTTTTATGCATGAAAATGCTCCGTTGCATGCGGCAAAAACCGGTTCGGAACACACTGAAAGCACTGAAGTGAGAAGTGCTGCCCCATCACCAGACTTGCCACTATTCGATCACTTGTTTGCATCGATGGGTCACGCACTTGGTGAGCAGCATTTCACTTCCTACGAAGATGTTGGATAATGGCTCGACTATTGATTCGCTTAAAATATACAAACTTTTACTGGCAAGTGATCCACAAACTCACAGAAAGATGGAATAAATGCCTAAATTTCGATGAAACATACTTTGAATGATATCTGTTTCGATACTTTTCGAATAAAAGCCTTTATTTCAAGGAAAATAAACAGCGGTTTCATACTTGCAAATCTGGTAGAGATACTTTCGACAGCAATCAAAATGATAAAAAAAGTTTTTGGTTATTCAAAACATTTGTCGAAGACTTGGAGTAATCTTTTGAGCAACAAATCTTATCAATAAATCGAATTTTCGACGAATTGTGACTCCGAACACATTTTTTCTCTTCAAATTTAACGTTAAAGTCGTTAGTCGGTTTTGGTCTAGAATGAATTTATACCGCCAAAAAATATGTATAGAAATTTGAAGTTATCGATTTACAAGGCATTTATATTGAACACTTATAAAAGACATATAAGGACTAATAACGGTTATTGATGACAAATATTTGACAACTCATTAGAACTATTTTGTTGCCCTTGGTTATCGTAAAAACTTGTTTTTATTCCAGCTGACCTGTACCTATTTTCATTTCTATAATTTTTTACACTCTCTTACCCAACTTTTTTTTCCTTTCTTTTATTTACTCAAAAATTCTATGTTTTTCAAGGTTGTCTGTCGTATCGCTCAAAATAAAAAAAAAACGCAATTGTGCAAAAAATTTAGGCTTGAATTTTGACACAAAATCGTTCGTTTTGGTTACTTTGGTTGATTATTTAAAAATTTTTGGTGAACTTGTGATTTCAATAGTGCTAAAAATAATTAATTTTCTTAATTATAAAATAGAAAATAATTTAATAATTTCTTTTTCTTACTTTGCAGTGAATAATTTTTTTTCATCTAGTGCCATTGTCATAAGAGTAGCAACAACAATAATCTGCTACTTTTGTGTTGATTTTTTATTTGTGAACTATAGTGTAGCTGCGTAAAAAAGAAACTGTACAAATAATCCCTTATGTTAAAGCAGCAATATTGATTTTTTTTATATGTGAAATTTAAACACTGTTATTTTCATGGTTTTTTTTTCTGATTCATTGTGTAAATTATTTTATAAAAATGCCAAAATGTTGAGTTTTTTTTATCTTATACGTTGTTAAAAATGAAGTAAATGCAATTTTTTTGTTTCTGCCGCAGTTAGTTTCGATTAATTAATCAAGAAAAACAAAAAATATTCAAACAACTAAAACGCCGTTTTCAACACATTTAATGTTTCTTAAAACTTATATTTTCGGTAAGTAAATTTTTGATTTTTATCATTATTATTATTATTATTGTTATAATTATTATTGTTAAAATTATTATTGTTATTATTATTATTATTGTTATTATTATTATTGTTAAATTATTGAATTTACTGAATATTTGTTAAATTTTTAAATTTGATCTGTAAAAATGCTCGTTTTCATTACAAAAATTTTATATATTTTTGTATTTTGTTGTCTTTGAATCAATGCATTTTTACACTGTATTTATTACAAACTATTATTACATTATATTTAACTATATTATTATTATTATTATTATTATTATATTAATTATAAATTTGTTCAACTACTATGTATATTATTCTTCATTTTGATCTCTTTTTCTTCTTTATTTTCAGGATTGTGCAATAGAAAAAAAAAAATTATGTGAGAAAAAATCATACACTTACGTACCTATATAATTTCATTTTCGATTTAGTTTAATTGTGTCCATACTAAGAATTTGAGGAACTCTTTTATATATCAAAATACACTTATTTTTTTAACTTATAGCTTCAGTTGATTTGGGTTTGTATGTTTATAAAAGCCAGAATTTTGTATTTTTTGTTTTTAGTGTTCCACTAATAAGAACCAGTATTTTGTTTTCAGTGTACCACAAAAGCCATTTTATTATTTGATATCACATTCCCTGTTGAAAAGATCAAAATCAAATCAATCAAAATTTAAAGTCATTGTTTATGGAGTCATTTCCGGAGAAAAAAAAAACGGAAATGACCAGAGTAACAAAGTGACCAAAAGAAACTTGTTATTTCTTTCCATTCCATTCCAGAGATCTGCATGAGCCCATTCGTCATTTTTTGCCACTCGAATAACATTCGTTGTCAGCCACAATCGCACACAAAAATCGATGCATGCATACCCACTCGAGTTAGTTAACAACGATTGGTGCTAAGCACAGTTTGTCACGATTGCGAATAGATACAAAGGTAGCCATCCAAACAATGCAGACACACTCGAATGGTTCGCTTTAAACTCGAGTGTCTGCTGCTGCATGAATTTTTCATAAAATCATAATATTTGTATGGAACTCCCCGTAAGGAGTGGTCGGAGGGGAAAGGTCCCCAAGGGAAAATGTTTCTTTTGCAAAATCAATGGTGGTCGGTCATATATATTAACCCTCTCCAGCCCTCCCTTAAAGCCCCTCTGTTCAGGTGTATGGAATAAATATACAAAAATTATTAAATTTGTATGGTAGCTACCCTAGGGAGGGGTCGGAGGGGATAGGTCCTCAAGGTAAAAATGTTCCTTTTGCAAAAGTAATGGGGGGTCGTTTATATATATATAAACCCTCTTGGGCCCTTCCTTACAGACCCCCTGTTCAGGTGTAGGGAATAAATATACATAAACCATTAAATTTGTATGGGACCCGAGTGGTCGGAGGGGGTATGTCCCCAAGTGAGAAATGTTCCTTTTACTAAAGTAATGGGGGTCGGTTATACATATTAACCCTCTTTGGCCCTTCTGTTAAGGTGTAGGGAATAAATATACAAAAGCATTAAATTTGTATGGGAGCCCCATAA
This sequence comes from Pherbina coryleti, assembly GCA_943735915.1. Taxonomy (NCBI): domain Eukaryota; kingdom Metazoa; phylum Arthropoda; class Insecta; order Diptera; family Sciomyzidae; genus Pherbina; species Pherbina coryleti. Next base: position 118,764,677 of record OX030951.1, read on the forward strand.
GGAGTGGTCGGAGGGAAAAGGTCCCCAAGGGAAAAATGTTCCTTTTACAAAAGAAATGGGGGTCGGTAATACAAATTAAGCTTTACGAATCGTGTTCGCGATATTGTCAGCATTTTTATAGGTATATTTTTGTATTATTTTACTAGGGCGTTCAAGATGCTGCCGGCATAACAAAGAAAACACACAATTATTGCAAAAATTATCGTTTATTCCTCCACATAGTTCACTTTCAGCTCAATACACTTACTCCAACGATTTTTTAAAACATTGCGATGCCATTTAAATAGTAAGATTTTTCAAGATCTCCGAAATACGCTTCAGTTTCCAATTCGACCTGTTTATTCGTCGCAAATCTCCCTCATCCCTGGAGCCACCTTTTTAAGTTTGGGAACAGATAATTGTCGCTGGGGGCCAAATGTGGAGAATATGGGGAGTGAGGAAGCAGTTTGAAGCCTAACTCGTGCAATTTGGCCATGATTTCGATCGATTTGTGAGATGAAGCATTGTCTTGCAAAAAGATGCGATAAATGGGACGGTTTATTTGCGATTTCGTTCTTCAATCGGTCCAATAATTTACAGTAATAGTTGCTGTTGATTGTTTTTCCTTTTCTCAAATAGCCACTTGAATACCAAAAAAACCGACGCCAACACCGTTCCGGTCGTTTGTTGTCTTCGCTCGCTTTGGTGCATTTCCACTGGCATCTACCCACTCTTTTGCTGATTCCTTCGATTATGGTGTATAATGGTTGATCCATGATTCATTCATGGTCACTACTTTAAAATCAGTCGGATTTTGTTTAAACATATCCAAACATTGTTGGGAAGTGCGAACACGTTCATGCTTTTGATTGATTGTTAACGAACGCGGCACCCATCTTGCAGTCAGCTTTCGCATACCCAAATCTTCATGTCAAATGAAGATTCATGAAACCACCGACCCACTTGATATGCCTACGACTGTAGCTATCTCACGCACCTTCAATTTCGGATACGAAATCGTGGATTTTTTCAATACATTCTGAAGTGGTCACTGTTTTTGGTGGTCCCCCGACGTGGTCATCTTTTGGGCTGATTCGGCCTCTTTTGAACTCTGCAATCCAATATTTTACGGTGGAATATGACGGAGCAGAATCACCATAATATTTATCTAGCTGTTGTTTTGTTTATTTCGTTACGAAAAAAGTAATGCTTAATCAAGGCACGAAATTCCTCTTGGGCCGTTTTCTCAATGTCCGGTTAAGCACTAATCAGAACTTTAACCAGCGGTTAGCAAAAAATCTTTGGCAATTCGTTGAGTTTTTTCACTTTTATTTCATTTCGCAGTACAAAATTACAAAAAAACGTAAACACAAGACAGATGATATGCAGTTTTAGCATATTCACAATTGAAAAATTCACAATTAATGATTTAAGCGAAGGTTGGTTAATCAGTACTTGGTGAAACCGAAATTGTTTTTTAGCTATCGTATGGTTAGCTATCTCCTGGTTAAGAGTTAGACTAACCGGACATTGAGAAAACCGCCCTTAATCCATTTTTATAACAATACCAAAAGTTGTTTAATTTAGAACACTGGAACGTCACTATTCATTGACAGATCGATCTGACATTTATGAGTGTTCATGTAAAGGCTGCCACCCGTCAAAAATATCATGCATTTGAATAGTGGTGGTGCCGTCACTTGGAGACCGGCCGCATTTTGAACGCCCTAGTAATGCGTTGTGCCATTGTGTTTCGATCCAAAATACACTCCAAAATTTTTGATTAATTATTCTCATAAAAAATCTTTTTAAATTTCAATACATCAAAATTTAAAAACTAGCTGCATTTTTTTACTACTTCTGCCCAAATGCTCACTGAGCAAAGTCCTTAACGCCTCTCAATTAAGGGAGTTGTTGAAAGCTTTTGCGTTTCTTGTTTCCAATTTTTACGCTTAACTAAAGTTACTGAAGTGCTTTTACTAGCATTAACGGGAAATTTGCTGTACATTTTTATGTTCTCTTGAAAGTTTGACATACAAATGAAATTGGGGTATTCACTATGTAGTGTAAATCACAAATTAATCTTATATTGTATAGAAAACATGATTTTTTGTTTAATCCTTTATAATTTTCATAACGTAATATTATCAAATAGAAGATCCCATAAAGAATTAATGAGCTCCATATTTAAATATGCTATGGTATAGGATAATAACATGCTCGTGGCTAATTGAAACAAGAGTTGTTGAGTTAATCAAGAATACATTTTTTAAAATTAAATCAATTTTTTTTTTTTTTTAATTTGACTCATCGACATTTTCAGTTTTATAAAATCTGTATTTATCTCAGCTATAAACCTCAGCAGTTTTATTTTCGAATTTTTTTATTTTTTATGAAAGAACTTTCATAAATTATTTAAAATTAATTCCTTGAAATAAATTTGTCATTAAATTGTTTAATTATGCCAATTTTTAATGATTCTTTAATACTTATTTAAAAATTTTAAATTTTCCTTAATCCAATTTTTTCTTTTCCAAAGCTGATCCTTTAAAATATTATCATTAAAGTAAAAAAAAAACAAAAAAAAAAAAAGACAAATAATGCTGAGTACAAAAAAGATGTTGAAACGCATCAAATTTAGCGAATAAGAAATCTTTTAAGACTGAAAAGAAGCATGTTCAAAGAACGCATAAAGAAAAATTGTGATATTTTTATAACTAAGAAAATTTTATAAAATGTTAAATAAATTCTATACAAAACTATAAGAAAATTAATGCTCATATTACTCTCAGGAACTTTACTCTCAGGACCATACAAAATTTATATATTTTTTTTTTATTTTTTATTTTTAAGATTTCCATTTTCAGGTGACTTTTTGGATTTAGAACTTAAGTATCAAGCAGGCTGAAGCGAACTTTAAGTTGACTTAAATTTCCCAATCGGAAAGAAAGGATTCTCAAAAAACTGGAGCACTGCACAGAATTAACAACACAGGAATTCAAGAAGTTATTATTATTTATTTGTTTTTTTAATAACGATATCTTTTGAAATATGAAAAATAAATTCATATTTTTCTTAGACTTATTAAATAAAAAGTATTCTAAAATTGCAAAAATTTGTTTTAATATTACACAGATTAATATTACGTTTTCCTGTACGAGGCAAAAATTTTGGGAAATGCTCCATTCCATCGTAACGCAAATCATCAGGAGATGTATATAAGTAACTTTGTTTGCTGTTTTTTTCTGGACGACCTAACGTGGACGCCCTAGATTCTTTGCTCTTTGGTAGGAACACAATACTTGTGCGATTTGAGATCGGAAACAAGGGAGTTTGGTTTTTTTCATCCTTAGGATCCGGCTTATTAATGCGTTTGAATAATATATATGCGTTAACAATGGCCATATCAATTAGGTGGTAAAACAATCTGTTGGTATATTTTGATGATTTCATACGGATGTGATAACGTCCAATGAGTCCATCCATCAAATCAACACCTCCCATATGGTGATTGTACTCTTGAATGGCGTTTGGACAAGGAACTTCAGTGTACTTTGTTTCAGCGCGAAGATATCGAGTAACTGTTGGTTTAAAGTTTATTTCATCTTGAAACGGTTCAATTCCCACATATGTAGACGCCATTCGAACTTGCTTGTTATCTTTCCAGGCCACATTCGAAATGTCAACACCGTAATGAGATCCAGTGTACTCAACCGAGAATATCGATCTTGTTTTTTCAATTCCGAATCTGAAGGTAGCTTTGCATTTGGTATACGGTCAGAGCGTATTGTCCCCAAAGAATGAATTCCGCGAGTCTTTAGATAAACGAGGAGCGGCAAGGAAGTGTAAAAATTGTCGAAATACATTATATGATTCTTAATTTGGCACAATTTGGCTTAAACGCACAACAACATTGGAAGAAGCTCCTAAGTCTGGAGCATTTGGTGGCACAACGTTATCTCCAGCACCGCAATACACTTCAAAACCATATGAAAATCCCTCTGAGTCACACAAAACAAAGAGCTTCATACCCCATTTATGAATGTCGACATTTTCGTGGAACACATTTGGTCATCTACGCAGATGCGTTGGTTCATAGGAATACTTTGAAATTTATTATTGAAGTGATCGATCAGTGGTCTGACTTTGTAGAGTTGATCATACTTTGGCGAATCTCTAGGAGGAATTTTACTGTTATCATTGAAGTGTAAGTTACTTCGAATTTGCTCAAACCGGTTTCTTGTCAATGTATCTTGTATTGCTTGAAAAGAGTATTCTTCCCAGTAAGATCGTATATTAGCATACCGAAAAACTGACATATAAATCAATATGCCAATGTATTTGCGAATTTCTAATGGAGTTACAAAAAATTTTGTGTTAAATTTTTCTGTGTGGCATAAAGATTTGTTTGTTCCGCGATGAGATCAAAAACGGGGTCATCAAGAAAATACGAAAAGCATTTAAATGGTGTGTAGAGCATTTTAAAACTATCGCCCATTTTGATTCCAAGAAATGCCCCTTCAGATATATGGAGATTTAAATTCCTTTTCCGCCATAGTATCTTTTTGAATTCATTGGATTTCGGATTTATATCCATCGGGTTGACTTTTGTTTTATCAGAAGAATTATTTTTCGGCAACTTTTCCATCATTTTTTTAGTTTTACCTCCGAGCATTTGCTCGGACAACTCACCTGTTTAAGATGTGGAGGAATCGGGGTTACCTTTAACATTCTCTAATATTTTATCAGAAATGAATATGTTACCACTGTCCAAGTTTTCAGCAAATCAGATGTTAATGCATTTGCAAGAGCTGAGTCTGACATTGCTAGCACTTCGTTGACAGTATCTTCGTCAAGGGTGAAGTCCAAATCGTTAATGTCATCATATCTGTCAAAATTATCTTCACAATCCGTCCCGCCATCGGTTTCCTCAAAATCGTCGGAATTCAAATCATCCATTATTTCTTTGATTTGTGTATCGGATAACACCGAAAGCTTTTTCGAAAAATTACGATTCATAGCTATAAAAAAAATCAAAGCACAAACACATGTAAACCATGAAATGCAAAAATATTTTTTCACTGTTTAGCCTGATACCGCTCCGATAGCACAAGCAAATATTAGAACCTCAAATAAGTATTTTTCACTAAAAAACAGCTGCACTACACAGAAAACACTATTAGCTACTCACCAATATTTTTCTTTTCTCAATTCGTCCACGATAAGTATTTTTTTTTCGATTTTTTCAATTTTTCACTTTTCACAAAATAAATTATTTGCTCTGTTTCACGCGGAATTCTAACATAAACTGACGATTGCGGTGAAAGTTAGCGACAAATTTTGTTACGGCAAGAAGCCAATAATTCTGCGAATTATTTCTAATGCACTCAATTTTGTATATTTTGTTTTCTCAATTTCAAATTTGAACACTAGCGGTTTTTGTAGTGACCGCCTTAAGGCGGTATGAGGCTGTAGAGGGTAAAAGACAGCTACGGGAAGCGGAGGCGCTCGAACAACTTTTCTTGGATTTGGTTCATCTTGGAAGACCTATACAGTCGATTGCTGTTTACTTTCAGGCTTATACGCGTAGGCGTCCGCAGGAATTTTTCAACGGGGGACAAGGTATGCATTGGTGTGCACTTATATGAAAATTATGATATGAAAATGTAACATATACACATAAAAAATAAAAATATATAAAATTTTTTCAATCCAGGGGGCACGGAGGGCAAGTGCCCCTGCTTCTCCCCGTGGGCGCCCGTTACGATTTTATGTTCTTGTATTTCTTGCGTGTTTCTTTGCTCCAATCCATACGAGCCTTTTTTTGAACGATTATCAAATTATATGGAATCCAATGTGAACAAATTTTTTTACCAATATGTGTTGATATAAAATGGTATGTATGCTGGTGGAAGTAATGCTCAGGGATGCCTCAATCTGATGGTATGTCACATGACGATCAATCATTATCAGTTCGCGTATAGCATCAATGTTTTTTGGCACAACAGATTTTGGACGGCCTTCATAAAATTCGTCAGTAAGCGAGATACGGCCCGCTTGAATTCTGTGTACCGCCGATAAGCAGAAGTTTTTTATGGTGCTTCATCGTAGCACAAAGTAGCAAAAAGTTGAATTGAGTTCATCGAAGTACTCTTGATAATTCACGTCGAAGTTTTAAAAAATAATCGCACGAAAATGTTCACAACACGATAAGCACACATGTACCAAAAACGTTGAGAGCATATTGTAATTAACAAGAGGTCTGTTTCCGTACTGGAATGTTGTAACTTGCAAACTGCTAGAACGTGTTTCCGTACTTTTTCTAGCTCAAAAGAGAGAAGAAGAACAATCAATAAAGCGCTCTCTCGAGCTCGAAAGTTGCTAGAAGCATAATACAATTACAAGGTAGGCTCAAGAATGATAGAAAAATAGATTGCGCAGATCGTAAAAATAATTTTCAACGATCTGCGCATTTACGTCACGATAGACTTACGATATGAGCTTACGATATGGCTTTCTATTCCCCAACTTACACGGTGATTGGCAATCAAACAATCTAATCGTTTTGTTGTTGCTTTCAATGTGAAACTATCAAAAGCTCTGAGAGCCGGAGCGGATGAACACAGATTGCAGCAATCTAAATTTGTTCATTTTGAGACTGCTGTACATGTCGGCAATCAGCAATGGCTATGTTCACACGTCAGTCAAATGACTGAATCAGTCAAAATTTGTTGTTGCTTTCCTATGTAAAAAAAAAATGAACTTTATCTCAGAGCGAAAATGAACTCCAAAATTTTCTCTCGTCAGTCAAAATTTTGATTGAGCTCTAGACCTAAATCAATCAGTCAAATGGTTGCATTATTTTAATTGTTTCTTGTTTAGTAGGAAATTATGTCAAGAAAAGTAGGTTATTAGTACTTTTTTGGTAACAAATGTAGTTTTTTGAAGAGAAAAGGATGTAATCTGTAACCCTTGCAAACAAAATGAAATGCAACACAACTTTTCTATTAAAAAATTGAAAATCGGGTTTTGTTTATTGTGTTGTGTTTACTTTCTGTTTACAGTACGATACGATTTCACAAAATAGTAGGTAGCAGAAAAGTAACAAATGGCGTCGTCAGAGCATCAATCAAAAGATCGTGTGTGAGCAGGCGTCAGTCAAAATTTTCAGAGAGAGTAAAAGAGAGTAAAAAATCGTGATGAACTTCAGTCATTTGACTGACGTGTGAACATAGCCAATCTGAATAGTGTTGCTAGGTTACGAAATAAAATGTTCAAGGAAATGCAAAATTATGATTGGCGTGTCGTGTGAGCTATCAACAATCAGCAGTGTTGCCAAGTCAGTGCTTTTAGCACTAGATCTAGTGCTTTTTTAAGTTCCAATACGCGTTTTTTTTTTTAAAAAAGCACTTAATAAAAAAGCACCAACATTAGTGCATTTTCATTTTAAGTTTAGTGCTTTTAGTGCATTTTGTTTTTTAACTTAGGAATATTTTCTGGCAGCCCTTAATTAAGAAATTAATACGAATTTCCGAACACATATTTTCGAAATATGGGTTATTCCTAAAAACTAAATGCGTTGTGATTCATTTAATATACCTGATGAAATTTTTTGTAAAATTAATTCTACTAAAACTAAAAAGTCAGATTATTATATACCAAAGAATCTAAACTTTGGTCAGAAGATCATTCAGCTGATTATGATGAAGCAGAAATGCTGTATTCTTTGATTAATTAAAAAAAAATTAGTGAGATTTGTGTTCATTCCTCTTTTGTATGTTTGTTTGTTTTTTTAGAAACTAAATGCTTAAATATTTTTCGAAAAATTATATGAAAACTTTTAAGTGTTTTTTTCAGTTTTGTTTATTTTGTTTTGAAAAAATTGTACATAAAAAATTTATTTAATTTTTTGTTAAAAAAAATCATTTTAGGAATGCATAGTCTTGTAGCGTGTCAAAATGCCTTTTCAAGATTCATAAAGCACTGAATACACTAAACGAAAAACATTTAAAAGTTCAAAAATTTTGTTGGAAGCCTACAAAACTTGAATAATACAACAAAGATAATTTTCTATATGTACTTGCTAGGGAAAACAAAGAAAAGGGGTTTGTTTACCCTTAAAAAAATCTTATTAAAACAAATATCGAGGTAAAATAAGATAACTTAAGGAAATTGTATTTTGTATGAAATTCGAAATAAAAATTATAAATTCACCTAAAAAAAAACAACAACAAAGATTCATAAAATTTTTTTAGTTGAATCAACAAGAAAAAAAATGTGTAAGTAAAAAGAATGCAAGTTTTTTTTATCATATACTCGATACTCAGACAACTTTTATCTACTCTTATAAAAGGTTTCTTTTTTTAGTGCTTTTTACTCAAAATTACGCGTTTGGCTTTTGAAGTTGGTGCTTTTTGGCTTGGAATTGTTGGCAACACTGACAATCAGCATGTAAAAGAGAGTAAGAAAAGTTCATTAATTGCCAATCAAGCAATCCCGTGTGAGTTAGCCATATCAAGTCTTGTTCAGAATGTGAACAAATATCAAACAATGGCAAAAGATTCAAGATACAAACTTGGTCTAGCGTGACGTCATGATCGTACAAAATACTTTGTTCGTAGCTAGAAATGTCAAAATTAAAAGTAAACAACATAACGGAGCTGCGCAATGCGTAATCTATTTTTCTATCATTCTTGAGGTAGGCTCATATTGGAGACAGGGTGCGCTAGTTGTCAAAATCAGCTGGTAATTTTGTATTTTTCTAATTGTTGTTGTTGTTGTTGTTGTTGTTGTTGTTGTTGTTTTTGTCGTTTGACGTTTGTGGCTCCTACAACTTTGTATTTGCAATATTTGACATTTAAGCCGCCATTTTAAAATGAGCCTACCTTGTAATTGTACCATTGCTAGAAGTGTGCTGGAAAAATTTCTTAGAGCATTATAAGAACAAGCATCAAGAAGAACAAGAAAATGTCAAATTGCTTACGTTTTATAGGTAATCAGCTGTTTTTGTGCTTGAAACTAGTTAAAAGTCATTTCCGTACTTTTAACACTATTCTCAAATTTCATTTTACTCTCTTAGCTGGAACTTTACTTGACTTTTACTCGACATTGGGTACGGAAACTCACCTAAGGTGATCGCGAATTTTTCACGTCTCTCAAAAAAATTTTACCTTTATGTACTTGTTAAGACCAGCTGAAGGTTAATTCTAATGCCATGTCTACACAGAGAGTTTAGTTTGAGTTTAGTTTTAAGTTAACCATAGCTGTTCACACAGAGGTGCGTCGGCAGAACTGTGTTTAGTGTGACATTTCTTTGTTTACTTTTGTGTTCTCATATGTTTCGGTAGATCCACCATCGGACATCAATTCCACTTGAGGACAAGGTTGCAGCCATTTCTGCGTCCACATGCGTATTCTTCCTTGCGCTGCTCAAATCGGAATTTTTGTCGACCCATTCTGATATGAAGACCTCATCTTCTACACTTGCCCAAGTTCTTTTATTCGCTTTTTTCTTAATTTTTTGCAAATAAAATTGCACAATTGCACAAACAACACAAAGTTGAGTTTAGTTGAGTTTCATCCTGTAAAATTGTACTGGAGAACTCAAGAGTTTATTTTGCGTTCAGTGACAAAACTCAACTTTGTACTGGAAACTCAAACTAAACTCTCTGTGTAGACATGGTATAAGACTACTGATGAGCTGGCGTAGCGGCCAACGAAACATTCTGTCTCAAAGTGGGCCATCTAGTGGTTTCTTTTAAAATCATAGGTTATTTTGAAAATGACAGCTGTTTCACGCTCAAAATATTGACATAAAGTCAGTGTCATACCTCTGCGGAAAGAAATGAGTCGCTTTACGCTTGAACAACGTTGGGAAATATTGGAAACTTACTTCCAAAGTAAGTGTTGTGTAGCCCAAACAGTGCGTTATTTGAAAACAATTTTTGGCCGAATGCAGCACCCACCGCGACTGCTGTACGCAAGTTTGTGCAAAAAGTTCGTGAGATTGGTATGCTGGTGGACAAAACTCATGGTCCCCGTCGTCGTACGGTACGCACAGATGAGAATGTGGCCCAAATCGTGCATTCAGCCGTCTTGGCTATGTCAATTGGCTGCGTCGGAGCTTCGATTTGACCCCTTTGGACTTTTTTTGGTGGGGAACAGTGGAGGACTGATGTTATGCCAACAATCCGGAAACGATTCAAGCGCCAATATCATCCAAGCAATCCGTGAGCTACAGCCTGAAACCAACAACAAGGTCTTGTATAATTGGAGTGACAGAATGCGCTACTGCGAAGCCAGTCGAGGCAGCCACTTGAATGACGTTCTCTTCCATAATTAATGGGAATGTTTGTTTTTACTAATAAAGCCATAAAACATGGAAAATATTTAATTTTGTTCATTTTATTGCATTAAAAAAAAAAAAGTTGACCCACCCTTATTGAATCGTACAATTGTAAGTATATAATTATAATATATGAACCACGAAACAACCTGAATGGACATATATGTACCAACTCCTCCCGGTCACGCCTATCAAAAATGTCTTCTTTTTTATGAATTATGTTGTAACAACATCTAAAACAGTCCTAAGCTGCCGCAGAACTCTAAACGAGATGGCAGAGCAGTTCAATATATTTCTATGTTGGATTCCCGGTCATAGAGACTTCCCAGGAAACTGCAAAGCAGACGAACTCGCTCGTAACGGTACTACCCAACCCTTATAGATAGATAAGGAACAAATTGGAATACCTTTCATCACATGTAAATTAAGGACAAATGAACTATACTTTGAAAATACCAACTTTAGGTGGTCTACGGGTAGCACATGCCATACGGCGCGTCAAGTTTGATCAACCCTGAACTCAAAGGAACGCTCAAAGGAACTAATGTCCCTTAGAAGGGACCAAATAAATATTGTCATAGGCGTTCTAACACACAGAAAAACTGGAACTGCAGGACACTGCCTAACTGGAAACCATGCCAGCAGACTAAAAATCCTCCATAACGGCCGATGCGGCCTCGGTAGTCGAGTAGGTAGCGTGCCCGGCTCCGATTCCCGGCCAGGCCATTGTTCTACGCTTTAAACCTTTCGCATTTGCAATTTCCTATCCTCATTTCTAATCAACTGAAATTGAAAATTCATCAATATTTACGAAGTGAGGTTGTAGTTGATGGTAGAGCAGTTTGTGGATTAGATTGCCTTATAACTTGAATTGACTGAGGTAAAGGCGTAACACTTGCCTCTGATTCAAACTCACATGTTGCTTTGGCTTTCCACCACGCTTAGAACATCCTATACCTGTTTCCCTTGATTGACCTTTCCTTCACACTAATCTATCACCCAATTTCGAACCAAAGCAAATTTGACTGAATAGGTATTCCACCTGAAATTCTTGGTTCAAAGCTATAAAAAAAAAACCTAGACGAGCTCTCAAAACCTTGGGTCTATCGAATACTCGGCTTTATAAATAGCTCCAACTGGTTTAGATAGAGTGAAAAATAATTAACCCCTGGTACCACAACGGTCCTAATTGGCCTAAGTGTGTCGTATAAGAGACAGCCGCTTCAACCTTACCTAACCGTTATGAATTATATTACTGATAGCACCTTAACTTATTCCAAAATGTAAAATTTCTATAACTTCATCATCTGAATTGCGTCCCGAAAGGGTTAAGCTGAAGAACCAAATTTGTCAATTCTCCAACGTTCTCAGCAATTGAAACTTTCTAACGGCTCTTTATAGCGTTGTTTGAATCAATATTTACACCTCCATCCGTATAAAGTCCAGCTCACGCCACAATTGAATCAGCCTGCTGAAAATTCACAACGCACGAGATACGACCAATGGATGCTAACGACGCCTGTGTCAATGCGGAGAGCTATAATCGTATGATAAGAGTTTTTTGTTTTGCTGCGATTGAGTGAAGCGATATGTGGTTCCAACAACACCGAACCAAAAGCCTCACAACACGACCGATTAAGACTTTTTACGCAAGAAGTTTCCAGGAGGCGTGGTTTTACATGTCGATGACGTCAAATGTAGAGATTGTGCGATTTGATGCCTTTGGAGTTTTTTGTGGTGTTATGTAAAAAGACCGTGTTATTGTGAATAAACCTCAAACTTTAGAAAATTAACTCAAATGGTTACCTCTTTGTAACTCTTCCAAAAGATTTCGACGTGTCTATAGATTAAATGAGTTGAAATGAACAAATCTAGTTTTATCAAAGTTTTAATCTTTAAATAAAAATATTGTCCATTAAAGAACTGAGAAAGTAGTTTTTCAGGTCAGCTTTGCAAAGAGAACTTTGGCATCAACGACCAGCCTAAGCAACAACAAATATTTTGATACTTACCAATTCGGCGCAAATTTCTCCAGCTGTGCATTCTCCCAATAGATGCGTAATTCCTTCAGAAGAAACGACACAGGCATTCCGTGTATATTTCCAGAACCGGAAGTGCTATGCAAATTGATGTCTGCATGTGCATCAATCCACACCAGTGACAAGTTGGGCGTATGCTGGAGATTACCAGCAACGGAACCGAAACCAATCGCATGATCACCACCAATGGTCAGAACTTGATCGTTTTCTTTGAGAATTTCCTGAATTTTCGCTATCAGTGCCTTGTTGCAACCCATAAAGTCGGCGTAGTTTTTCATATTTTTATAATTGTCATGGTTTCGATCGGGTTTATATTGGAGATTTCCATAGTCTTTGATCTGCAGATTACCTAGAAATTATGCAGAAAAGTGGTTGTTTTAAATGGACATTGCATCAAATGGATTTTGCATCACTACAACACCCAGTGAATGAATGCAGCTATTATTTTAAGTTTCTCAGGCTCAAAAGGTGAGAAGATTATGCATTTAATTGTAATCTCTTGGCGGATGCTTATTTGCTAGAAAATTGGCTTAAATACCATTTGAAGCGTGCTTGAGTGTCTCGACCAATCCAACATTACGCAGAAGATCGGGTGCCTGGTCAACGCCTTGCTTTGTCTGTCCCTTACAAAATTCCACGCCTAAAACGCCCAGCTTTGTCTGTTTTGCAACTTCGTTGGAGGCTTGACGCGTCAGTTGATTAACGCAATTTTTCAACATTTTTTGTTTTGTTTTTTTAAAATTTTTTTTTTTAATTAATTAAAATTGACTTCTATACAAATAACGAAAACTTCAAAATATTAACGAAATAATTTCAAATTGATAGAAGTAACGTAATTTTGATTTTCGAAACACTTTCACTTTCTAGGGCGGGCCAGATGCACTGCTGGGGAGTCTTACACGTTTCACTGTTTCCGAAAAACTAAGACGGTCATCGTTTAAAAATCGAATTCGAAAAATCTTTGAAATATTTTTTTTTTACAATATTTGTCGTATTGAATGTTGTCAACACGATGACCATTGATTCCGTTCTCTTCTCACTGATAAGAATTTTTTGTGATAACCTTTCTGCTGATTTTGTCTTTTTTATTGAAATTTAGAAACGCAGAAATACGATGATTATAAAATCAGTGCAACTCATCTTAAGAACTGCGGAAACATACATTTTGCGACAGAGATGACTAAACCTTTCATGGGTTTAAATTTTAAAATTATATCGTTTAGAACTAGGAAAGAGTGGAGTGTAAGAGGTAGGAGTGTCGGTAAGATTGATACAGACAAAATTAATCAAATTTTTTGTGTATCAATTAATCAATTTGAATAATCAGCTGACTTTTATACAAAGTTTAATAAATTAATATGAGAGAATTTGTTTTCGAAGTTTCTTAAAATAAACTCGCGTGTAGCAACGTCCAACTTCTTAATAAGCAAAGAATAAGAGAAATTTTAGTGTAAAATAGAGAGAGGAAGTATCTGAAATGAAATGCAATACAAAACGGAATACATAAATTTTTTTCCGTTTTCTATAAGCGTGAGAACGTTCTGCGGGTGATTTATCAGTTTTCAAATGCCTACTCAACTTGGTCAATTTTGAATAGTAGGTTGCATTTGCACAGTACGGGTTGACAGAGCCTCCGAAAGCAGAGGCAAATCTTGTTGATTATTGCCTCTTGCTTCCTGAACATCATAGCTGCTATGTTGAGTGAGGGCCTCGTAAAGTAGCGAACGTTGATTATTATGAATATCAATATTTTTGGCTTTGTTGTGGCAACATTTTGTGGAGATGATATTCCAATCGCCATACTCTTTCCATTAGTTGCAGATCTAGCTACGACCATGGTATAATAATACAAGGTAGCATTGACAGTTGCTTGGGAAAACATATTCTGTCAAAAAATATACTCAAAAAGAGAGCGTTCGCTGGTCGGCCATAAGTTAATAAATGAAAACACAAACAATGTTGAAAACGTTGAAGTGAAGAAAAGAATTACATCAGCAGTTGCAGATGCAAATGACCGAAATGAAATAAATTTTAATTAAAATTGGTGTCATCGGAAAGTGAGTAATATATTTTGTGTCATGATAAACTAATCTTCAAAGATTATAGCATGGATTTGTGCCTTTTCTTTGGTTTTGTTTTCATCATTTCATCTTTGGTCCAAGGAAGAAGCTGGTGATTGTACATGGTTATTCTCCTGAACTGGGCATTAAAAAGAAACAAAAGAAGACAACCTGTTGGAGAAACTAAACTTTACATTCGCCTCACGTACATCGCGCGTTAATTGTATGGCGAGATTCTATCGCGGCTGCTATCACGCATCTCTGCTGTTGAGCTTTAGCGTTCCCGTTGAGTTGAGTGGCTTAGCATAAGCGGGCAGCTGTGCAGCTAATGTGGCTATTGTGGAAAAAGCGGTGGATTATTTGTTTATTTCTTTATGATTTGTTTATTTAAACGCACAATATTCTTATTAGTTTTTTATGTTTGTTTTTGTCACTTGCTTTAATTTTCGCTTCGTTTCGCAAACAGCTGTGTTTGACAGTTTATGTTTTCCTGTTGAAGAGAAAATAAGCAGTTGTCAATGCTACCATGTATTATTATACCATGGCTACGACTGCATTCTTAAGAGCTCTAATTCGCTGTCTATGTGCACGAACGCGTTCTGCTCCTGTTTTCGCTACTATTCTTAGCTTCGCGACGTTCTTTACTTCTCGACTTCCTATGAGTCGTTTTGTTATTTTTTTGGCATGGCAAAAACTGTTCAGCAATCTTAACTATTACACTTGTTGCTTTTATTTATAGTCATTTATATACATTTTCTAATGTATCAGCTGTTTTGCTTGTTGTCAATTATCTGTCAAGTTTTTGACAATCAACCTTATAGGTCTATTTTCGCACTCGTTTCAAGTAAAGTTCAAGTAAAGTTCGAATAATAGAGAGTAATTTGATTATCTTTCAAAATGAGAAAATTTGCCAAAAAGTAAGGAAACGACTTCAATTGAAATTATGTAAGGTTTGGTTTCATATTTATAAAACCACCCAAGATTTTTTGATATTTCCTTAAGGACTAAATGTCAAATTAACACTTAATTTAGAGAGAACTATTCCTCTCAACTCGACTTCATATTCCAATAACAGTACTTTTAAGAATAAAAAAAAAATATTCGCTTTGTTTCATAAGTATAAAACTACTTTAAAGAAACCGAAAATAAAACCATTTTAATTTTCTTTAATCGATTTCTTTTATTAAGAGTCAGTGTAATTGGTCTCAATTTTTTAAAATAACATTGACTATTCTGGTATACATACTATATATTAAATTTTTCAGCAAGTTTTCATCAATTTCACTCCATTCTCTGACAATAGCATTTTTCAAGGTTTCCACTGACTCGTACTGCCTGTTTTCTTTGTAAACCCGACAGACCAGAATACTCCAAAGGTTTTCGATAGGGTTCAAGTCGGGTGAGCAAGCTGACCAATCCAAAATTTCCAATTTTTGGCTCTGAAAACCATTTTTTTGTCTCTCGACTTACGTGGATTGATGCGTTGTCTTGTTGGAAGACGAAGCTTTTTTTATGATTTCTGCTTAGAAAAGGCTTTAAACTCATCTGGAGTACATCAGTGTACGCTTTGATATTCATTTTGCTGGAAGTGAACTGTACTTCTAAGCATCCAGATGAGCAAAATGCCCCCCAGAGCATAACGCTACCACCGCCGAAGTTCCTCTTAGAAAAATAGATTGGTTCCCTGCGTAGATCGCGCCAATACAAATCTACGTCGATCTGGACCATCCAACCACCATCCATTTTTTTTTCATCGGAAAAAATTACCTGAAAATATATTTTTCGTATAAAAAAACCAATTTTTTACAAAGCAATTTTCACTCTCATTCCTCTAATTCGTTGCCATATGTTTTTGAGCAAAAAGTAGCCTTGCATCCTTATGTCGTTTCGTCAAACGTGGAGCAGATCTTAGTTTAGAAAATTTCAAGTTCGGGCTGGTGTGCAAGATGCGCCAGACCGTTGATCTTGAAACGGGAACCCCAGCAACGTTAACCAAGCTTTTTTGGGAATTGCTCGCAGTTCTCAAAATATGGCGGACTGCTTGGGCATTAATCTTTTATTTTTTTCACGACGATTGTTTTTGCCATATCACTCCGGATTATTTATAAAATTTAAAACAATGTTATGACTGCGATTAATTTTGCGCGCAATTTCTCTTAATTCAAAGTTTTCTTCCGAAAAGGCTAAAATTTTCCCTTTTTCTACATCGGAAAGACTGATACCATGTGTCATTTTAAGAAAAATATACTGTTTTTTTACTAATTAATTTAAAAACAGCTCCTCCTACTCTGAAGCCCACGCGTTATATGACAAACTTTAGAGTGGTTTTATACTTATGAAACAGAGCGAATATTGTTTTTTTTACACTCAAAAGTACCGTTAGAGAAATATGAAGTCCAGTTGAGGGGAATAGTTCTCTCTCAATTAAGTGTTAATTTAAGTAAAACATTATAATACCCTACAGCCAGTCCTTTAGGAAATATCAACAAATCTTGGGTGGTTTTATAAATATAAAACAAACCTTACAAATTGAATTTGCTGGTTGGTTTATTTGTTCTCTAGGAACCTTTGGCTTCCATTTCCGTTCATTTTGAATATTTTAACTTTATTTTTATTAATTTTCTAACCAATTTCGTAAATTTTTTTCACAACAATTTAATTTTATCACTGTGACAATAAACTGCTTGAAGTTCCAGATTCGTGCTCGAAGAAATTTTTCAAGTAAGGTTCAAGTAAAGTTCGAGTAATATAGAGTGACATTTTGCTTGTTCTTCTTCTCTCTTCTCCTGGAAAAATGTGTACGCAATCCGTGATCTACACCCCAAAACCATCAACAAGGTCTTGAAAAATTGCATTGACAGAATGTGCTACTGCGAAGCCAGCCGAGGCAGCCACTTGCACGACGTTGTATTCCATAATTAATGGGAATGTTTGCTCTTACTAATAAAGCCATACTGCATGAAAAAAATTTGAATTTTGTTCAATTTATTAATTTAAAAAAACTTGTATTTGGCCCACCCTGTATAGTAGTACTCTAGGTATTCTATGGGAGTAACTCGTAGTAGACAGGTTCCTTCCAATTTCACCATATTGAGAGCACAACATTTATAGTACTTTAGTCTGTACTTTGTTTCGCCACCATATCTCTGTGCTTTCGGGCGTTCAGCGCTCCTTATGTATTTTTTATGAGAAATTGTAATTTTTCCATGAATTGCAACAACATTATACATAGTACAGACTAAAGGTTAAATTACCATTGACGCTTCCAATGGACAAATTTAGAGCTCTTATAATTTATCGGACTGTTGAATGCTTGTTTGTCTCCACTAGCGTCTTGATTTGGTCGTCACAGGGCCCAGGCCCGTGCGCAGGATTTGGCCCTGGGGGGGGTTTTGACTAAAAAATAAGGAATTCTTAGTACAAAGAAAACTCTCAAAAAATGGATGCACAGAAAATATTATTTATTGGATATAAAACTATAAGATTTCAGTTACATACATACATATGTACATTTTCAGATAATTTTTTAGTACTTCGAGTAAATACAAATACTTTATACGAAACTATTCTCTCAATAAATTAATGCGTCGGGGTGCAGAAAAAAAATCGTCCAATACTGCATCTACGCGAACTTTAACGTCCCGATGAATATTAAGTGCAGCCAATCCGTTCAGCCGATTTTCGCTCATAGTAGAACGCAAGTAATTTTTTAACCGGCGTAATGTTGAAAAAGAGCGTTCGTTCGATGATGTCGTTACTGGTAGCGCAGCCATTACCAGCAGGATTTGGTGAACATTTGGAAAAGCAGTTGTATTGCAGATGTCAAGAGCTTCGATAGGGCTGTTAATATTTTTATCAAAAATTCGTCTTCGCCAAATTTTCACTTCATTGATCCAAACTTCAGCAGAATCGTCATGCAAAATCGTGGAGTATTTTTCAAATAATTGGTTGCAAGCTTCTTCATCTAGGGTTGAAATTTTTGATGGAAAAAGACATTTAAAATTCGATAATATTCCACGGTGCTTAAGAAAACGATCTTCAAGGTGAGTGACGAATAAGTCTAGGTATGGTAGGTAGGTTGAAATTCTATAAAAATCTTCAATTGAATTCGTCTCGATGTTACAACGATGAGTTTGACGTGAAGCTTGCCTCGGTTTCCTTACTTCAATATCGTGTTCTTCACAGATCTTGCTAACTTTCTGGAAAATCTTACGAAAGTGTTCCTCTGCGCTTTCTCTTCTTTCCAATAATTAATTTTTTAAGCCATCTGCCAACTGTATGGCTTCATCGAGATCTTGGTTTTCAATTTGAAGAGAACGACTTAACGATAAAGCTACGTACTGAATCGAATCCAGCACATGTAATGAAACCAGAAAATCTAAGGTTCTTATCGCTGTAAGCAACTGAAAAGCAGCAGAGGTTGTTTTTGTGTCTGACCACGTATTGGAGATGTTTTCTAAGGCATCCATAACTGCTGGTTGTAAGTGCAGATAAATTCCTACGGATTCGTGTCGTTCCACCCATCTCGTTGCACAGGATTGTTTCAGTTTCGTCTTTCTACCGTCTTGAAGGTTTTCGTTCTTTGAAATTGCTTTTTGAAGTGCGAGCAGGCGTTTGGGATAGTTGAAAAAATTGTGCACGCTCTGGATGATGCCTAGACCATTTCTTAATGGTACAACTTTGCACGCGCCATTAACAACCAAATTAAAACTGTGAGCTGCACAATGCGAATACATAGCTAGTTTGTACTTTTCTTGAATATAAGCTTGAGCTCCGTGAAATTCTCCATTCATAGCAGTTGCACCGTCGTAACATTGACCGATAAAGTAAGTGCAGTCGATGCCGGAAGATTCCAAATAGCTTAAAATCACATCTGACAATCCTTTTCCAGTAAATTGCGTAGTTGGAACAAAACTCAGAAAATCTTCACAAATTTTATGTATACCACTTTCACAATTTATATACCGTATGCAAATTGAAATTTGTTCTTTCGGAATTTCTAAGAATTTTGGCTGAAACTTTTTGGCGGTCTCACCATGTTATACTATATCATAATAAATATAACTTTGCTTCATGGAAATTTTTCATAATCAGATAGTTCTGTGGATTTCAAAAGTATAGTTCGAAACCCTCCTGGGGGGGGGGGGGGGGTTTAACCCCCAAAACCCCCCCGTGCGCACGGGCCTGACACGGCCTACCATAATAAGGAGCATTCATGATTGAAAAATGTTCATCACGGAAACGGGCAAGCCACTTCTGACATTGTCTTTCTTAAATTGCATTTTCGCCATAAATTCCACTAATTTTTGTCTGGCTTCAGCTGCTTTTTTGTCTTTTTTGAAGTGAAAGAGCATAATTTGGCGTATATACGAGTACTCACCAAAGATCTTCCTTTTTAAAATACTTTTTTAACACGACTTTAAAATATATAAAAAATTATATATTCGGGATGCCTGATGACAGTGATGCCTACTAGAGAAATCCCACTTTCTTTTTGAACGACCCATACTATAGTCGTAATTACGTGTCATGTATTTCAATGGACGTGCATACACAACTCAATGTCAATTTATTCTTATCATATAATTTGCTTATTGTCAGTTATGTAAAGTGGATTGCTGACATAAATAAAAGTAAAAAGAAACATGCATTCTAACTGGTTATAATGGCTGTATTTCTTTACTTATTCCAGACGTTTTCTGTTTATTTATTCATTCCGTTTGTTCCGGATGGTCTGTTTTCTATTTCTTTATTCTTACGGAATATTCCGAACGTATTCTTTTCATTCTGTCAACTGAGGTGGAATAAATGGAATATTCTGCGTTTATTTGAGGTTATTGGTGTTTGCTGAAAAAATGGCGCTAAATGAATTTGGTAAGATTATTGCGATTAAAAGCTAATAAATAGAAAAAAACATCATAAAAACTTATTAAAACTTTTGTTTCCTTACAGACTCTGCCGCAATCCCCCTGAAGTGGTCGCCAGGCGATATTAAATGCTTGATAGACTTGTACGGCCAACACAGTCAAGACTTCGACTCTTTCTAAAAAACAAGGTTTGGGATAAAATTGCAAAAAAAATATCGCAGATTCGCTGCAAAAAAATATATTCGGATCAATGTAATGGAAAGTTAAAGGGACTAAAGTCAAACTATAAAAAAATAAAAGACCACAACAACACCAGCGGTAACAGCAGAAAGGATTGGGAGCACTAACAAGCAGTGGACGAGCTGCTGTACAAGCGGCCAGAAGTAAGTCAACCTGCCATTTGCTCCAACCATTGCGATGAAGTTATAATCAGTGCAGAAAAGGATTATAACTTTTCCGACATTATGGAATGCTATCGGTCACTGATATAGCTATTATGCTATCGTCACTGTCACTATCAAAAAATAAATTAAATGCAATATCATTAGCAATTATTAAAGATAAATGTTCCCTTAACTCCATTTTCGCTTTTTATATCAGAAACGTAAGAGCTGTTCAATAACACACATGTGTTCTTTCTATTCCAATGTTGTTTCTTTATTCGTTCTATTCTGAATATACAACAGTCTATTCTATTCGTTCCGTTCTTTCTGTGGAATGAATAAAGAAACACAGCCATTGTCACTGCGTTTGCCAACTGTTTTGGTACAAGCTACATATATACGAAGCAGACATGTTTATTGCATTTATTACTCTTTACCAGGCACAACGAGGAATTTTCTGGTTTACATATCTACCTTGATATTTAGTTCAGAAGTCCTAAGGCCTTCCAGTTGTAAAGTACCAATACACTAGAGCCTCGAGTTGCGTCGTTTTTCGAGTTGCGTCATTACAATATTTTGAATATACACTACCTACATTATATTTAACAAAAATGAAATTGTTTTTCTCGTATATTAAATGACCTTTTATACGAGATATAAGAAGACCTTTTTTATGAAATTTTTCATTTTTTTATATCGCGTTTTTTGGAACGCATTAACGACGCAACTCGAAGCTCTTTCCGATCTTACGAAAAGTATGATCCGATCATACGAATTAAGTTCTTACTCTATGCACTGATTGCTTCGGAATGAATAAAGCGGAAAAAATAAATTAATTTTAAAATCCATGCCTACAAATAAATTCTTGTTTCTACACAATGCTTGAGTTACTTTTTATTTACATAATTAATCGATTATATATATTTCATAACAAACAGTATATGCCTTTTTGTTTAGTAAATTTTAGTTGTTACATTTTCAGTTAAGTTAATAAATAAAAATAAAATGAAAATAAATACATGTCATTACTTTTTGTGTTTTATTTGATGGATTGATTGATTTTTGGTATGTTGTGTTTATTTTTAAAATTCTCTCGTCAATTCTTAACCAAATGAGAGGTGTTTGAGTAACTGACCGATGGTTTTGTAAGTATTGCAGTTACTCTTTTAGTTCGTCTGGGACCCATGCACTAGCTTGAAGTTTTCTTTTTATATTTTATTGTTATACAATATAAACTACATTATTTGATTTTTGGTTTTTTTGAAAAATATATATATATATATGTGTATATATATTTATATGTACTTAAAGTTAATCACAAAAAATTTTGATGTGGGTCCACTAGATTTATATTTATTTATTCTGTTTTTAATCAATTTCGACTTGGCCAGATTGTTGCCATTTAAGCTACTCGTACAATTTCTTTTGAAGATTTTATTATTGTGTTTAGTTTTAAAATATATTTTTTGTTTTTATTTAGAATTTAATTTTGCTTTTGCTTATAATTTTAATTAAAATGTTTCTGTTTTTGTTTTTGTTTTTGTTTTTGTTTTTGTTTTGTTCTTGTTTTTAACACCCAACTAAATTATATTAGTATGGATAGAGGCATTTGCGTTTTAGTTCGTTGTCTAGATCGGCCAGCTGTTGCAGGAAACCATCATTGGGCCGAATGTCGCGACCCATGCGCACCTTGCGTATCGCATCGACAGCAGACATTTTCCGACATATCATCAAATAGGCGAGCACACAGGTCGCCGAGCGTGACATGCCAACCAAGCAATGTACCAGAATTTTACCTATAAATTAAGCGAAATATTAGTTGGATCTCGAGATAATTTCATTTATACCCAAAGTGCTAAAATCTATACTTACCACCGCTGCTTATGGCATTATCAATAAACTTGGAGGCCACATAAAAGTACCGTGAGATATCAGTGGTAGGTGCGTCCATCATAGGGAAACCCATGTATCTGAAATGAGTGTCTTTGCTTTTTGTTCTATTTCGTAGTAATATATTTTGTTTTTTGGTCATATTCAAAATAATGTATAGTGCGAGTCAACAAAGGAAAAAAATTTGGAAAAAATCAATTTTTTTGCGAAATTATAGAAGGAAAAATAAGCCTATAAATAAAACTATACAAAATAGGTCAAGCTTTTTAGTTTTTTTTTTTTCCAAAAGCAGAGAAAGACCTATTTCATATGGTTGTTACGGTATAACGCTCTTAGCCAAATTGTTAAAAAAATAACATGCGATAAAATGAGTTAATAAAATCCAAATAAGAATGGAGATGTGCATGGAGAAAGAATGTCAAAAAACGAAAGTATATGTCGCGTTGCTTTCATACCTTATTCTAGGCATATCGCGATAGTAACTGTGCCCAGTATCCACCTGTCCATATCTGCAGCCCTCGGCTGTGTTCAGTACATGTGTGATATCCATCAGTCGCAGATAAGTTTTGTTTTTGGCTGCAGCACTGCAAGGAAAGTTAATTTTTTATTTTAAAAATATATTCTCTCGTAGCCAAGAATGATAGAAACAAGATTACGCGTTCCGCAATCCCGTTATCTAATGCTCTCTTTCTCAACTGAGTGCATGACGTCACACAGTACTTTTGCTTGACAAAAACGTATGGAAATGTGCGATCACTTAGGCAAATTGACTAAATTGAAAATAAATTCTTTCGGAAAAGTAAAGTAAAAATATCTACTCTGTACTCTGTAATCTACTGTTCTCTACTCTGCTATCACTGCTATCACTATCAAAAAATATGAATATTTTCGTATACGAAAAATATGAATTTTTCAAAATTTTAAGATTTTTATATCCGTAACCATTCGAGACCGACAAAATTTTATTGCACCAATAGATTTAGAAGGTCGATATACATATTATCGAAATAAGAAAAAAATATTTAGGCGTGGGTTTGGGAGTAAAATTATTCCAAAGTCTGACAATATCGCTTGTGACGTCATGCTCTCTCTCTCTCTTATTTGCGGAACGCGTAATCTGATTTCTATCATTCTTGTCTCGTAGCAAGATCCAACTTACGCATCTCCAATAAAGATGCCTGGATATACTTCATCACAGTCAACATCGTGTATGGCACACTCTGAGCGTCGTAGAGCAGGTAGTGATCGACATGGTGTCACTGAGTAATGTAACACTCGCTGCAGCTGTCTCCCTGTGGTTTGTTCGGGCAATTCCACGCGACTAGTGGGCTGAAATTGACAGAAATATGTATTTATTACTAAAAAAAACCACATCTGATTGCAAGGGTTAGTAAAGAGCCATTAATGCTTTTGTATATAAAATATATGCCAATAATAAATGCATTTACAAGTATAAAAAACATGTGTTTATTAACAAAGAAAAAAAAATGGCTGTGAGTGGCTGTCACATACGGTAAAGTTGAAACTTTTTCTTTGAGTTGTTAATAATTCACTTTTTACGAGGACTGCCTTTTAAGTCTTACGCCTCGTCAACTAGCATTGCCAGATGAATTTTGACTGTTCCATTCGAAAATTTGATATATTCTAGCATTAACGTACTCACAATGTTATGGTGTATATGCGCGTATTGTGTTGTTTACAGTGATTTGAAAATTGTAATTTAGCAAAAAATGGAATTAACGCGTCAACATTTTCGTGTGATAATTTTTTACGATTTTCGAAGTGAATTGACTAGAAAGGAATGCATCGATCAACAGACTTCAACTTTTGGTGATGAAGCATCAGTCACTAGTCAGCACCGAGACAACAGAAATTAGACCGCCTGCATAAAGCACCAGCGAAGCTGAGGCGGTCATTTAAGTGCTATTGATGATGTGCAAACATGTTATAAATGTAGCTTAAAAATAAAGCTAGAACTAATTTGATATCTCACACCGATGTTATTTTATTTAAATTTCTTCTCCAATTGCTCTTATTTGATCACCGAGTATAACAAAAAAAAAATAAACTGGCATATCAGCCCTTGAAAGTACTTTGACCGAGCTTCTAATGATCAAATTGTGCTGGGGTGTTATTAAATGTTTGCACACAAATGATCAAGAACGGGAGTTACTAGTTTTATGCCGAGTCCGATCGGCTAATATGAATGTTCTCAAAAAGCTTTACATGGCATTATTTACTCTTTGAGGTTTGTCATTGTCTGCAGAGAGGACGACCGATCAGAAAACTTAATTTCAATTGAAAAAACTTTCTGTTATTTTAGCTGGGGTTCGAACTAAAGACCTGCACAAAACATTATATTCATAGTACTTGAAAACTGTACACTGTGTAAGTGCAGTGTATTTCAGTGTAGCCATGACATCGAGCAAACATTTTTTGTATAAAGCGAAGCCAAATAAAACAATAACGTCATATTTTGAAAGTTCTTCGTTAGAGTCGTTGTGTTTTAAAGCTTTTGATATGAAATTAAATATCAAACCATAGAATGACACTACGAGCATACCAAGTGCACCATGTACTCAGAAGTATAGAGGGTCAGTCGATAATATAATTTAAACCAGGGGCGGTTCCAGGAATATATTTCGGGGGGTTTGAAAAATATTTATGTACGCTTTATATATAAACGATAGTTAAATTTTAAAGGCCGATGTTGATTTTGAATAAAACACAAATTGTTAAGGACATTATTATAATTTCTTTTTATTATGATAATATTGGTATGGTTCAATTATGCATGGAACAAAATATCGGCTAAATGGCCGCCGCGACCTCGGTCGCACACCTCCACCCGATGGTCCAAATTTTCGATGACGCTGAGGCATAAGTGAGGTTCTATGCCGTTAATGAGCCAAATTGTCTCATTCTTTAGCTTTTGAATTGTTGCTGGCTTATCGACGCACACCTTTTCTTTCAAATAACCCCAAAGAAAGAAGTCCAACGGTGTCAAATCACATGATTGGCGGCCAATTGACATCGCCACCACGTGAGATAACACGGCGGATATGAAGGATATATAGCCAATACACAATCCTGTAGATTATTTTGATCTCCTACAACATAGTTTCAGTTAATACTTAATATTGAATCAGCGATGATTTGAAAAAAAAAACAATAAATAGAAAAACAAACTTAAAACTTAAAAAAATTTTTATAAAAAAATGCTGTGAAGATTTTTTTGGTTTGATGATCGCAAAACTAAAAATACTTCAGTAAGGAAGACGAAAAATGGCCGATTTTTTTTTCGGACCTAAAATTCCAAGCTTGTTTTTCGGTTCCTTCTTCCTTTTCAAATATTTGGAAAAAATACCCGACATTTTTTGGCACAAACACCCGTAAAAGTGACAAAATCGCCCGAAATTGAGGGCTCCACGAAATGAAATAACATAAAATAAATAAATAACTGGCCATTTCAGCCCTTGAAATGACTTTGACCGAGCTTCTTATAATCAATTGTGTTGTCGTGTTATTAAGTTTGTGCACAATTGACCGAGAACCGGTCCTACATGTTTAACGCCGACTCCGAACGGCGATGAACAGAATGTTCTTGTTCAGAGGCTTTACATGGCATTTTGATTACTCTCTGAGGTTTGCCATTGTCTGCAGAGAGGTGGAGAGGTTTTAATTCAAATAATTTTCTGTCGTTGCTGGGGTTTGAACTCGGGTCTCCAGGTTCGCTTTTCACTTAATTCTGTCTCTTCTTGATAGTGCGCTTCCAAATAACGACAAAACTCTTAGAATATACGCTGAACACAATGAACGGCGTCAGCGGACAGCGCCAATTATTATTATTTTAAAGTTGATGAGTGCAGCAACGCGCACCAGTGGTCGCTAGTTTTAGTAGAATGTCAATTTCTATCGGTCAAACAAGGCAAAGCACATTCACAATAGATTAACAGCCTCTTTATGTATTCCGAAAAGAGAACTGTCGTTCGTGTGGGACACAATAAGCAATACATTTTTTCATATAAAAAATATTTGCTCGTTTCTTTCACGAACGAGAGTGCTCTTTTCGGAATACATAAAGACGCTGTAAAGCTTATACTTTGAAAGCGAATACTAATTTCGTTAATTAATACGGAGAAATAAAAAGTACCAATACTTATACTTATTAATGCCAGCTTTTTCTTAGTATCAGCTCTTGACTATTGGTAAGGCCCAATATAAAATTCGCCTTTTGGCTCTAAGAGAAGTTTTAACCAGCGCCAACAAAATTAACATGGCTTAAATTGTTTAACTAGCCTCTTAATAGCTTCCAGCAAGCTGATTATGAGCTTGAATGTTGGTTAGTCAGACGACTGAAAGAAAGTCTCATAACTTATTGCTTATGTCGATCAAATTTCGTATAAAAAATTAGAATTCAGGTCATATTGTGAATTTATTAAGTTTTAATTCAGAGGGACCACCATTTAACCAAGCTTTCAAGTTTCAGTCAAAAACAAAACTGAACCAACTTTATTCATTTATCATAATTTATGTTCATATAAAACATACATATCTTCTTATTTCTATTAGAACTACGACACACTTGTATTTATGGTGGAAATATATGCAAACTTGTGGAAAATGTCAAGTTTTAAGTCAAGGACAACATCTTCTAAGGCTGCTGGCATTAATAATAATAAAAAAAAAAGAAATATTTCAACGTTGTTTGCACTACAGTGCGAGGAAGGAGTATTACAGCCAAGTCAACCATCCATTCATACCCACGAAGAGACGACATAGAAAAAAAAGCGACTTTTTTTCCACTACTGTCGCCACAAAACCCATCATCATCATCTCAATCATCATCATCATCAGCAGCAGCAGCAGTAGTTGTAGTAGATGAAATTAATTTCGCTTTTATCTGCTTAGCCCTGAAATCTATTCCACCGAAGAGAAAAAGCAACAACAACGATGATAACAGTGGCAATAGTTGCCAAAATTAAACATACCAACAAACATACATACATCAAAATAAACAAATATAGTTATGTATATATGTTTAATGCATATATTGAGAGAAGAGAGGAAAGATGAAATTCACTAACTTACTAGAATTTCAGGAATTTATTTAATTTGTCGCTTTTGAAGTCGTTGCATTGATTACTGGCAGCCAGCCAAACAGCAGCAACGTCAGCAGCCAACAGCAACAAATGCAACAATAAAAAACAAAACCAACGCTACTGCAATCAGCAACTAAACTTAATTTGAAAATAATGCAATGCAACAACATCCAATGCAACAACAATAACAACAACAACAACAACAACACCAAAAAGGAGTCATTGCAACACTTTGTATTTAAATGAGATTCCTGTACCATGAATTGCTGAAAATGTAGCCAACATTTTCCAACATATATTAAGCTTCATGGTTTTGCAATCAGCACGCTGATTTTAATTAAAAATACCCTCCACAGGTGGCGTTCCCGTAGAAGTGGTAGATCACATGAACTCAGCTGGGTAGGCATAGTTTAATTACCAATAAATTGACATGAACTAGAGCTGTCACCAGTTATCTATAGCTTGAAAGTGTTCTTAGCAAAAGAGCGCAGAAGACGAAGGGTTAGAAGGTATGGGGAATAATTGTCTCTGGGTTAACCCATTTCGTTCCGCTGTTCCTATATAGGAACAGTAATTTGATGTCTTTTAAAAAATTAAAATAAAATCTTTTAAAAGAATCATTTGATAAAATTTTTTCAGCTCAGTTTGGATGCTAACACTATTCTGCGCCTGATTGAAAACATTAGGGGTATTCACAATATAAAAAGTAAACTGATCGTGAAAAGTGAAGAGAAACCAAAACGGCGGCGTTGTTAAATATAAACTACAAAATAATTCTTATTTCACTTTTATGCAAGTTAATTTACCTGATTCTTGTTCTTTTCATTCATGTTTCCAGAGTTTATTGCAGAAACTTCAATGCAAATTATTAAGAACAATTTAAAAAAACAGCTGACCGAATAGCACACACTGTAAACATAGGTCGCAGTGTTGTATTTGTCCTATTTCAGTTTTGCATAAGACAAAATACGACACCTTGTGAGTTGCCTAAATATTATAGGATGAATTAAACATAGAAAATAATAATAAAAAAATAGAAAAACCCATTAAGAAGTGGACCAGCGAAGAAGTCAAAATGATCCTTCAATTTTTTTTTTTTGGAGCACCCGATATTTCTCGGCATCTTGGTGGTTTTATAACAAACGTTTGCAAAATCAGCTAATTGTAAATAATTAACAAATTAACAAACATATTTTTTGACAATCTTATTCTAAGTGTTGTAAATTTTTAACATATTTACCACAAATACACCAAATTGTGAATACCCCTATTGAATTTCCAATTAAACACAAACTTTGACAACTAAAGGGTGGTTAAATTTTAAGGGCCGATGTTGAATGTTAACCACACCTAAACGTCAAGTTTTTTTCTGCATTTCATTTGACATTTCTTAATTTCAGACTAACTCAATTTGAACCATGGAAAGATACACAATTGAGCAACGCGTTAAAGTTATTCAGGCTTATTATGAAAATGGTCTTTCAAATCAAAATGCATATCGTGCACTTCGTGAAGAAAATCCTCTTCAGTGATGAGGCACATTTTCACCTCAGTGGATTCGTCAATAAGCAGAATTGCCACATTTGGGCGAATGATAATCCAAGAGTGATTGTCGAAAAACCAATGCACCCACAAAGAGTGACTGTTTGGTGCGGTTTATGGGCTGGCGGCATCATCGGGCCGTATTTTTTCCAAAATGAGGCCGGTCAGACAGTTACTGTGAATGGTGTTCGCTATCGTGAGATGATAATAACTTTTTATGGCCCGAATTGGAAGATATGGATGTGGACGATATGGGGTTTCAACAGGACGGTGCCACTTGCCACACAGCTAACGAAACAATGGCTCTTTTGAGCGACAAAGTCAATGGCCGTGTTATCTCACGTGGTAGCGATGTCAATTGGCCGCCAAGATCATGTGATTTGACACCATTGGCATTCTTTCTTTGGGGTTATTTGAATGAAAAGTTGACGTCGATAAGCCAGCAACAATTCAAGAGCTAAAGGATGAGATAATTCGGCACATTAACGGCATAGAACCTCACTTATGCCTCAGCGCCATCGAAAATTTGGACCATCGGATGGAGGTGTGCCACAGAGGTCGCGGCTTCCATTTGGCCTATATTTTGTTCCATACATAATTTAACCATATGTACCAATATTATCATAAC
The DNA here is from genome assembly GCA_943735915.1 of Pherbina coryleti. Lineage (NCBI taxonomy): Eukaryota > Metazoa > Arthropoda > Insecta > Diptera > Sciomyzidae > Pherbina > Pherbina coryleti. The sequence continues at coordinate 118,794,512 of OX030951.1, forward strand.
AAAAAGAAATGACAATAATTTCCTAAATAATTTGTGTTTTATTCAAAATCAACATCGGCCCGTAAAATTTAACCACCCTTTACTTTACAACATAAAAAAAAAATAAATAAATAACTGGCCATTTCAGCCCTTGAAAGGACTTTGACCTATCTTGTTATGATCAATTGTGTTGTGCGTGTTATTAAGTATGTACACAATTGACCGAGAACCGGACCTACATGTTTAACGCCGACTCCGAACGGCGCTGAACGGAATGTTCTCGTTTTCAAGAAGCTTTATATGGCATTTTGATTACTCTCTGAGGTTTGCCATTGTCTGCAGAGAGGTGGCGGCCGTACAGAAAAATTATTTTAGTTCAAATAATTTTCTGTCGCTGCTGGGGTTCGAACCTGGGTCTCCAAGTTCGTTGACATAGCGGCCACGGACTTCAACCAACTACGCCATGGACGCCACTTACTTTAAAACATACTACTTGATAATATTTGAGAAGTCAGTGAATTTTATGATTTGCAACTCCAGCCTTGTCAACGAACATCTGTTAATGGTAATTAATCTCTGCTGTCAAATTGTGAGCAAGCTGCATGATTCATGGTAGAATAAAGAAGGTATATGAAAGGGAGAAAACGTTGACTCAGAACTTTCAAATCGAAACTATTTCTATTTGAATTTTTTTATTTTATCTTTTACTTTTCTTCGCTATTTTTAAAGTTATGGTTGACAAAAAGAGAGTAAAAGCAGCCCTGCATCTACCTTGTTTATTCTACCATGGCATCATTTCGTTTGTGTTTCATAGCCATTGAAGGCAGACATCCGATATCGGTAGAGCTTGATAAATACAATGGGGACTCTGCACAATCAATTTCAATGGTTAAGAAGTAATTTACTGAATTCCGTTGTGGCCGTTAAAGCACAAGTGAAGCTGAATGTTCAGGTCATCGCAAAGAGGTTGTCACGCAAGAAATCGGTGGATTCATGAATCATGAATACAGATTTTTACATTTGTACTTGCATTGATCTGCCGCTATTCTAACGTTGGCCTTATATTAAAGGGGGATCACTCATCACCTTCAGCGCATAAGCTCTTGATTAAGGGCACCCTTTACCTTGGCGACCCAAAATGTATTGTCTCGCTAAAAACTAAACTACACAAAAATTCTAAAAGATATCGACAAACGGTTTTTTTATTGAATAGATAAATTATAAAACTAAGTTAAAAAATTATTATTGTTGTTGTTGTTGTTGTTGTTGTTATTGTTGTATGTCATATGGACGTAGAAAAAAAAAAGATAACTCTGATTGCTATCAAAAAGTTGTGTGTATCATCTGAAAATAAAAAGCAAAACGGATACATGTAAAGAATTAATGCCGTTATCGTCTGTACTAGAGTTAAGAGGGTCGTTAAAAAATATATCGGAACTCTAGCATCCAAGTATCCAAATTAAAAAAGGGAGATAAACTCATAAAGTGCTTTCTAGAAAAACTCATTTTAAGTTATGGGAAGTGTGCATTAAGGCGCCTCACGAAATAAGTTTTTCGGGTCGATATCTCAAACACCACTTTAACCTTCATCTGGATTTGTCATCAAATTTATGACATTTTTAATTTAAAATGCTTATATTCTTTGTGTTTTGTATGGAATCAATCTAAGATTTTGGCTCAATGGTTAAATCGTATATAAATTTTTTATTTTTGGTATCAGATTTGTGCTCACATGTCACATATGTGCTGTATAAAAAATTTCCTTAATAAGTATTTGTCATCAAATTGATGACGCTATATTCTAACAGGTGTCTTTATTTTGTTGCATCCTTTTCTCTCTATTTTCATCATTATTTTGTTCTTCGGCCAGTCTTTATTTGCTTCCAGACGCATACACATTTATTTGCATTGTTTACGCATTTTTTTTAAGAAATAATGGCGGTATTCACGATCTGGAGTTTTTGGAGTATTTTTAGTAAATTAAAAGGAATTTCTTACAGATTGCTACATTGAGCACTTCATAGTTTTTCTTGAGAAAAATAACTAACAGAGCTGCCTTGTACACAATGCAATGCTGCCTTAGAAGGTCAAGTCAGCTGTTTTTTAAATACACAAATACTATGCAAAATTTACAATAGGGTTCCACCATTGTAAATTTAGTATTTATAGTATTTGGAAAATGTTCATGTTTTGTTTTTGTAAAACTGTCAAATTCACTACAAATATAAAACTTATCAAAAATACAGAATACAAGACCATAAACTCCAGATCGTGAATACCGCTAATATAAAATTTGCAAAAATGGATTCTAATTCTTGGTTCGATAATTATTCTACTGATGATAGTGATCTATTCGAAAGTGATGAAAATTAAGATTATACATATACCAAGTGAAAATGAATTTGATTTTGATAACTACAATAGTGATAATTCAGATAATGATTAGGTCTGTTCCCGTACTTGCAAGTTTGTGAAAACTTTCGAAAACTTGCACAAGTTTTTACTAAACTGCGTTCCTGTACACCAAAAACTTGCAAAAGAGAGCGACAATGAGAGAGTAAAACATTTCCCCTCCTTGCGAAAAGTTGCAAGTTTCTGCTACACAAATTTCGTGTAGTAAAAACTTGCAAGTTGTCATGTGTTCACAGAATGTCAAAATGTGCGCTAGAATAAAAAAAAAAAACTGGCCGACAAGTGCATCAAGTAAAAATTTCCGCTAAAAATGGAAAATAAAGACAAATATTCAACTTAATTGTACGACAGGCGCATATAGCATATATATTTAATCAATTAGTACAGCTAATTTATCAGACATTGTCGAAATCTTCAAACATTTTTTTTCGTTTAATTAGCCAAGTGTTTGTCCAACATATGTTTGATCAAAAGTTGCAAGTTTTTACTAAAAAGCGTTCCCGTACTTTTTAGCATTTTTATTGCTCAGAGACAATTTTTCTGCTTACTCTCTTGATTTTTGCAACTTGCAAGTTTTTGCTACAAAAGTACGGGAACAGACCTATTGTTTCAATCAACAAACAAGAGAGGCAGCAATGTTAGATGAAAACATTTTATTGAAGTCAAAAGACGAAAAAATAAATACAATATTCAACTGAACCATTGCCACTTGCTCGTTCTAATAATTCTTCCACTCTGTTTTTGCTGCCAGGCAAGGTAAATAATGTATTATTTTTTTAATGGCGGCCTTGGTAGTCGATTAGGCAGCGTTCTCGACTGCTACCTCAGAGGTTCCGGGTTCGATTCCCGGCCAGGCCATGGTCCTTCGCTTTAAAACCTTTCTAAAATTTTTTATCCTCATTTATAATTGACTGAAATTAAAAATTCATCAATATTAGGACTTGAAGTTGTAGTTGATGGTAGAGAAGTTTCTGGATGAGATTGCCTTATACCTTGAAATGACTGAAGTAAAGGCATAAAACTTGCCTCTGAATCGAAATCACATGTTTCTTTGGCTTTCCACCACGCTTAGAACATCCTACACGTGTTTCACTTGATTTTCTTTTGAGTGAACTGTGGGACGACAAGTATTAATTTTAATTTTTATTTTTTTTTATTATTATCGGGTAATATAAATTCAATGGATGTAATATAATTAAAATAAAATTTATTTTTGGATTAAAATCATGAATAGAGATGGATTCAATCAAAACAAAAAAAATATTTTTTACTGTTCTATTTATTAGTGAAAACTTGGAATTTTTACGTGTCATCAATTTGATGACAGTAATACTTTTATGTATTAAAAACAGGAATGCGGATGAGGGTTAAGGGTACATCTAAACAACAAAAAAGTTTCGCCTTTCTGTACTACATAAACGAATGCGGCCCTGTGTAAGTGTTTATGTGTTTGTACAAGGTGGTGAAAAGTTAATCATCTAATTTTGTTTTTGAATTAATATTTTTCTAAATAAAAAATGAAATGATTTTGAGTAATGGAATCTTTATTTGGACCTTTACAATTTTTTCTGTTAAGTGGAAAATATTATATCCGTCAAATGGCTGCCGCCAGTGTTGATACACATTTGTACCCGTTTTATCGCATTTTTTTCCGCAAGGTTTCCGGTTATAACTGTTGGCATTCCTGTCGAATATTCTCCTTAAGGTCTGCGATTGCCTGAGGATTGTTGGCATAAGCCCGCGACTTCAAGTAGCCACAAAGAATGAAGTCTGGGATGTTTAAATCGGGCGATCTTGCTGGCCATGCCAAATCGCCAAAACGGGAGATCAGGAAACGTTTCCTTAACAATATCTATTAATTATTCCACGCTCTCGAGGAGTATAGCGCTCTATTGCTTGTCTATTCGTATTCTGCAGCTGTCTAGTTCACAAATATGGTTGACGTACGACGCCATTCCAAAAAATTATAAGATCTTCCGATAGGGTGATTAACCCTAGAACTATATCGCTATTTTTTTTACCTATTCCTGTATCGTGGGGTAATAAAACACCCCAACTTTCAAGGGGCCGTATCTCGGACACAGTGTGACTTTAATGGTTCCATGGGGGCTCATTTTTTTCGTCTTTTGACCTAGAATCACGTGAACTAAATTGTTTGGCCAAAAGTTTGGAGGGTCCGGGAATATTGACCAAGAAGAGCAAAAAACGTGAAAAACTACGAAAAATTTTATTTTTCGTTAAAATTACGATATCTCAGTGAGTTTTTGACTAAATATAGTAATTCCAACGGGGTTCTAAAGGGGAGATACTATGTTTAAGGGATATTATAGTGGTTTTGGCCAATGTTCAAAAAATGCTATTTATTTTGAGAAATCAAAGTGCGCAAATTGCAAGAAATTGAAAAAACGATTTTTGCCGCACAGATCGTTACAATGAATAAGAATTTCGTTCAAGTTGGAAAAAAACATCTTTATTTGAAATCAAAAAGCACAATTATTGAGAAGAATATTAAATTTGCTTATCTCTCATTTCATCATTCAAAGTAAACTTGTATCACTGAAAACGTTAATTTCGTAATGCGTCTAATCTAATGAACGAGTAAGAATTGAAATATTTTTTATATCTGTTTAAATACTTGTTATCAGGTACCGTTTTTTTTAAAGAGAGTGCACATTTTTTGTTGTTGTTGGTAAGTACACTCAATGAGCATTTATTCCAAGTAGTTGTTGTTGTTATTTTTTTAACCAATATTGAGAGCAAAGCAAGTTGAAGGGAGCATACATATATATGTCAATATATGTGAAGTGGGGCCACTATACACTCATTTCTTGTCCAAAAAGTTTACACAACACGAAAATAAAAAAAATTTAAGATGACGAAAAATATACACAAACTGTATCGTGGGGTGAAAAAGCACCCCAGACGCACTTCTTATGTTCACTGCTTGAGCAAGCACGTGGTACGGATGCCGCGAGCATGCTCCCTCTACTCTCAGACGTAGAAACAGAATTATGGTTACGGTCCCGGGCCGTAAACGAAAAACGTTTGTGTCTGGCGCGAGATTTAAGCCAGTCTGGGGTGCTTTTTCACCCCACGATACAGTTCTAGGGTTAATTATGCGACACCATATATTTACTTCATTGTATTTGTAAAATGCTTCTTTTTTATTCAACTTCGGTAATGGCGGTCGTTAAGATTTGCAGAAACGAGCTGCAGATGGTAGCTGACAGAACCAGAGTTGCATTTAAAGTTACAACGCGGGAAATTCAAAAAGTCACCAACTTCTCAAATTGCCCTCGCACAATAAGAAACAAGGCTAACACAAGTTTCAAAACGGGGTGATTAAACTACAAAAGAGTCATATCAGCCATTCTCACGATATAAGCAAAACTAACTCTCTAGCAGAACTTCTTAAACTTATGCGAAATCATTACAAAGTTAAATAATAAAGTTGAACATAACAAAAGTTAACATGGTTTGGTTTTCATTATAAAGATTTCGTTATTTTATCGGAGCAATCACTTCAGTTTTGCATATCAACAAAATATTTTAATAAATTAAAGAGAAAAATAAAAAATATTGCATGCAAGCGAAAATTGTTTTTGCGTTTCTTGGAACTTGTACCTTCAATATTTTAATGTATTCTATCAGCAGTCATGCAATAATGCATGCAATAAAATGCAGCTTGTTTTGATATTGCCTTTTTATTTAATATTTTATTTTTTTTTTCTTTAAATATTTGCATATTTTGCTAATATATCAAATATCAATATGAGAAATATTGCTTCCAATTATATTCCAAAAAAACAAGTTCATCATTGAGGAAAGTGTCATGTTTGAACATGCTTGAAATGTGCTGCTAGCGTGACCTTTAAAAAGGTACACAACAGTTAGCTAGGGTTAAACATGAAAGACAGTATTAAATATTGTTATTTTTTTTTCAAAATATCAATTGTAAAACAAAACTTGAGCAATGAATGCATATTAATTTTTAAGAAAATAAATTTAATTTTAACAAGTATTTTGTTAGTTTTGTCAAATAATCTTAGGAGCAGTTTAAAAAGTGCATTATTTTTAATAAAAAGCATTTTTGAGCAATGTTAGCTTTTGAATGCAAAGTTCATTGATTTGTTGCTATAAATTTGCAAACCTGGCTGTATAATGAGTTGTATCTATCGGATATATTAAATCTATCGTTGAGGTACTGAAAATAGGCATAAAAAAGTATTAAAAATTATAAACAGATAAAAATGTATTTATATATGTAAGTAAGTTCACTCGTATCTATGTGAATAGGTACAAAATAATTAAAAAATCTAGTTGGAAAAATAATTAAAAAAACAGAGCAGATTAGCGCAATAGACACATATATCTATACATTAATGTAAACAAGAAGAAGATAATTGAAAGATATATTTAAACCAAAAAGTAATTAATACGCAAAACAGTGTGACAAACAGTTACACGTAAATAGCTACATACACACATACTTTTATAAACGAGAAAAACAGAGAGATAAAATGCACTGATGTTAAGTAATTTGTGGTCATATCAAGTAATTCCATTATCCTTTTAATAACTTTTTTCTGTTTATTTCCAAAAATAAAGGAATTCTACTTAAAAAGCCTACTAGAGTGGTCCTCGTCGAAATTGACTTTCCTTTTTCTATATTAGGTAAAGAAATGCTATGATTGTAATTTTCCTTAAACAGAGAATTTCAGATACATAAATCCCCTTGTCACACCGACTTCTCCCTTACACGTTCATTAGTTAAGCGATTAATCTCATTGGAACGTGTTCTCATAATCCTTAGCTAGTGATATTTCGTTTTTAAAAAAGCTAGCTATTCATTTAAGCTAGACTTTGCTCGAAATGTAAGTAAGTAAGTTGTGATATAAGGCTAATCAAACCAAATACGTGTAGACTGTTCTATGGCAGAAATGTGCATCAACATGTGAATTTAAGGGACAAGGCCACTCTAGACGCCGGAAAAATATACTGTCTTTGGATTTTTTTTTATAGAAATACCACACAATAAATCGAGATTCCAAAAAAAAAAAGGGAGTTTATTAAACATGTGGCGTCCGTGGCGTAGTTGGTTAAAGTGCGTGGCCGCTATGTCAACGAACTTGGAGACCCAGGTTCGAACATCAGCAGCGACAGAAAATTATTTGAATTAAAATTGTTTTCTGTGCGGCCGCCACCTCTCTGCAGACAATGGCAAACCTCAGAGAGTAATCAAAATGCCATGTAAAGCTTTTTGAGAACGAGAACATTTCGTTCATCGCCGTTCGGAGTCGGCGTCAAACATGTAGGTCCAGTTCTCGGTCAATTGTGTACAAACTTAATAACACGCACAACACAATTGATCATAAGAAGCTAGGTCAAAGTCCTTTCAAGGGCTGAAATGGTCAGTTATTTATTTTTTTTTTTTTTATTAAACATATCAGTGACTGTATACAATAATTTTTTTTAAGCGATTAATTTAAAATTTCCGAATTGAAATCGTCAAAAAATTGACACATTTATACCACGCTCTTTCAGAGTATAGCTCTTCATTGCTTGTCTGTTTGCATGGTATTATAATTACAAGGTAGCATTGACAGTTGCTTGGGAAGCCATCTTCTGTCAAAAAATAAACTCAACGAGAGAGCGCTCACAATCGCCCATTGAAAACACAAATAATGTTGAAAACGCTGAAGTGAAAAAACAACAACTTCAGTAGCTGTAGCTGAATTTACACACACAGCTGTTTTTGACAGGAGATGTTTTCCTGTAGAAGAGAAAATAAGCAATATTCAATGCTACCTTGTATTATTATACCATGATCTGTTTGTATACTGCAGCTGTCTAGTTTACAAATGTCAAATGTGATTGACGTACGACGCCATTTGCGAAAATTATAACATCTTCCAATAGGGTTAATAACTTTGAGCCACCTTGTAAAGGGTCCGCCATCTAACGTTTTTTTTTCAACTAGTGCTTGTTTCGTGAATGGTAACACTTAGCACATGTCTGATTTGACAGATAATTAGTTTTATCCTTCCGCTGAACGAATATGGCTGTGTATACGCTTGAACTACGCTGGGAAATATTGCGACATTACTTTGAAAATCATGGTAATGTTGCAGAATGTGTGCGAAAATTGCGTACGGATTTTGGAAGAACAGAAGCACCGTCAGCTCCGTATGTTCGTTATCTTGTGAAAAAAAGTGAAAGAAACTGGCATCCTCATCGATAAACCAAAGCGTGAAAAGCCAAAAACAGTGCGTACACCCGAGAATATTGCTGCTGTGGCAGAAAGTGTGCGTGAAGCGGCATCAACATCAATTCACCGTCGTTCTCAACAATTGAACATTTCGGAGACATCATTGAGGCGAATTTTGCATAAAGGCCTTGGTATGACGCCATACAAAGTCCAATTGTTTCAGGAGTTGAAGCCAACTGACCATCCAATGCGTTTTCGCTTCGCTGAGTGGGCCTGCGATCGACTTACAGAAGATGCCGATTTTGCCAAAAAAATCATCTTTTCAGATGAAGCTCATTTTGATCTTGGCGGGTACGTAAACAAGCAAAATTGTCGCATTTGGGGCACAGAAAACCCGCACGCATACATTGAAAAGCCGATGCACCCAAAACGAGTCACTGTTTGGTGCGGATTTTGGTCCAGAGGCATAATTGGGCCATTTTTTTCGAAAATGAGCAAGGAGTGGCCGTTACAGTCAATGGCCATCGTTATCGGGCCATTTTGAACGAAGTTTTGTTCACAAAAATTGAAGAGGAGGATATTGGCAACATTTGGTTTCAACAGGACGGCGCTACGTGCCACACAGCCGAAGCTAAACTCGATGTTTTGCGCCCTGTTTTTGAAGATCGCATTATCAGCCGCAGAGCTGATGTCGTTTGGCCACTTCGGAGCTGCGATTTGACACCGTTGGACTATTATTTGTGGGGTATCCTCAAAGATAAGTGTTACGCCGACAAGCCAGAGACAATTGATACTTTAAAGGACAATATTCGTGAAGCCATTGGTGAAATATAGCTGCACACAATCGATAATGTGCTTAAAAATTGGACCGATCGTGTAGGCTACTGCATGGCCAGCCGAGGCAATAATTTGATTGAAATTATTTTTCATTATTAACCGGAAGGATTGTACATTCAAATTTGAGAAAATATTCAGTAGTTTTTTATAGCATTTTCAAAAAAAAAAAAGTTATTTGGCGGACCCTTTATATAATATCTGCTATAGAAGTACGTAGGATATTTTTGAAATATTGATTTTTGGCCAAATGGCGCACTTCTAAATTGGAAAGTAGAAATTGCCCATAAATCATAAAATTATTGTTAATAACAAATTAACTCTTCAATATAAAAAATAAATCCTACGTACACAATATATTTTTCAAGATGTATTCAAAGTCTCAAGTGAATCGGTTGAAAATTGTCTGAGTTATGTTTCCGGCGTTTGAAGTTTTGAGGAGTAATAGTAGTAGTACTAGGCGGCTTTACCAAAATTCAAAAATCAAGTACTTAGAAATTTTTCCCGGCCATAATCTTTTGAGACATAATTTTTGAGATCATGGTCTCCTAACCCCTTAAATCTGAGGCTAGTGTTATTTTGCCTTTGCATTTGCATTTGCCTATTTAAGTTAAAAAGTGATTCATTATTCTTTTCAAACTCCACGGTTTGACCAGCTTCAACTATGATAGATACGAAAATATGGAAAGAAATGAACCATGGTTTGGACGGAAGTCGTATTCGGAACACCAGGAAAAGCAGGGCTGACCATGAACTTATGTTGGTAGAATTTGTTGAAAGACTCTAAAACACCAAAATCTTATTAACAAAGTTGTCGTGAAGCCATGTTGATATTTCTTTTCATTGGAATTCTAAGCTTCCCAAGAAGCCATTTCTATATCTACTTCAAAATTGTTGGGAAACCCATTTTTAAACCTTGACCGTTTTCATATTTTATTTATTACTTGTATTAATTTGTTTTTATTTTTTTATGATTTAAAATTTTTTCAAATTCCAACTTGTGGCCATTCTAACTACGGTCTTGAAAATATGAAAATTTTCTCGATAATTGCCACATCTTCATTAGATTTCCTTTGTTTTGACACCTCCAATATACACGTATTTTAATATGCAGACGTTATCCCCACCGACTTCTACAAGAAAACTCTTATCAAAATAATGTGTAGATAATAGAATGAAGCCCGTAGTAAGCCAGATGATTGGATCTTTTTAGTGTCGCTTCATACCTGGCAAATCCACTATCGATCAGTTATTTACTGAGTAAATTTTACTCTACTACAAATCTTTGTAAAGATCCTACAGAAACAAATCGACACACACGACCTTTTTGTCGATTACAAAACCTCCTTCGAAAGTTCAATAATGAGTAACTATACTCCACCATGTTTGAATTTGATGTTCCTGCAAAGCTCATCCGTGTTTGCAGAATGACACTGAGCAACACTAGCAGGACAGTTAAATTCGGAGAGATCTCACTCCTCCATTCGATACCAAACGAGGATTCAGACAAGGTGATTCCTTATCGTGTTACTTTTTCAACCTAATGATGGAGAAGATCACCTGAGCGTCTGACCTGATTTGAGACGCAGTGACACGATATTCTACAAAAGTATTATGCTGCTATCGTATGCTGCTGATATCGATATCATTGGCAGATTAGCAAAAAAGTCGAGTCGAATGGGTCTTGCAGTGAACGCAGATAAAACGAAATACCTAGTGTCAATAAATAAACAGTCCCAGATTCTTGTAAACCACGTCACTGTTGACAACATCTCCTTCGAAGTTGTTGAGGACTTCGTCTACCTGGGATCCAGCGTAAATTCCTCCAACGATGCCAGTATTGAGATAGAAGGAAGGATAACTCTTGCCAACAGGTATTAGTTTTGGCTGAGTAGGCAATTAAGAAGCAGAGCTCTTTCTCGACAAATAAGACGACGCTCTATAAGTCACTAATCATGCCCGTCCTATAATATGCAGAACAAACCTGGACGTTGAGCAGTTCTGATAAAAAGACTTTGAAAGCCTTCAAGAGAAAGATACTTCATAAGATCTTCGGTCCAATATGCGTCAATGACGAGTACCGAATTCGATAAAACCACGAGCTGTATGAGCTGTATGCTGACATCGACATAGTTAAGCGCATTAAAATCGAGTGGCTCCGCTGGCTAGGTCATGTTGAGCGAATGGAAAACGACGCTCCAACGAAACAATTTTCGATTCGGTGCCGGATGGTGGTCAACGCAGAAGAGGACGCCCACATCTTTATTGGAAGGATCAGGTGTTTGATAACCTGACCACGCTTGGTGTTTCCAACCGGTGCCAGCAAGCGCAAAACAGAAATGGCTGGCGCAATTTCTTACACGAGGCCAAAACCGACCAACGGTTGTAGGTGCCAGATAAGTAAGTAAGTCATTTCATTTTGGTTTTTTTTGAGGCTTATTTCATTCGGTTTCCGGATTATTTCCCATCCCATAAATTTGAGGGTTATTTAATGTTTCTGTGTAAATGCGCCTTTTACAAATTATTCATTATGTTTTTTTATTTTAAGCTCTAACCTTTCTTTTTTTGGGGGATATTTCATTGGGGCTAATTTCATTTTTTCGTTGGGTGCTATTTCATTTTCCATTTGGGTTTTATTTCATTGCATTTGGGAATTATTTCATTTCAGTAATTTGGGGCTTATTTCAATTTCGTTGGATCTTATTTCATTGGGTGTTATTTCATTTGAGGGTTATAGGCTCGTGGAGCCTATAGTTACTTCCGAAGAATTAACGAGAGAAAAAAATTTTTGAACTTAAATTCTGATCTAAGAAAAAAAAAAATAAAAGTTTTTTAAAATTTTAATCGAGGTGGAAACCTCTCTAAGAATCTCGAAACTGGAACCTGCTGGAAGTTCAATTATAAGCTGGAACCAAGGCCGTAGTCAAAATGTTCTTTGGGTGAGTAAGGGGGGGAGGGGGTTGATATAGAAAATATTTTGTTAATTAGTCAAATCGAGTATTTTATGATGAGTTGGATTTTTGTTTCTTTTTTGACCCTATGGCTCCCGGTGTTGACCATATGGTTAACACCGACCCTCTCTCCCTTGGTTTCGGGACTGGCTTGAACAAAATAACTTTACAGCAAATTCTTCACATGAACACTTAACTCAACAACTACTTCTTTATATTTTTCAGCAAAAATTTTGATTAAATATTTAAAAAAAGAGATGTAACTTTTCTTATCGACATTTACAAATACGCAGTTTGAAGTTTATTTGTTGAAAACGTTGAAAATACAATGCCCACATTTTCTCGAAAAGTGAAAAACAACTAATCCCTTAACTATTTTAATAGTTCTTATAGAATAAAACAATTGTATTAAACGATTGATTAAAATTAATTGAACGACAATAATCTAATAATTGATCCTCTCTCATCTCTAGTTAATTGCTTTGCTCAAATATAAGAGTAAAAAGCTTGCAAACGTTAATTCATGTCTCTTCAGAAAGGTTCACAATGTCAGTTTTTCCACAAAAGCTTATTTATTCCAAATGATAAAAGTTCGATCATTGCGTTTAATGAGCGGAAAGCGCTTTATTTTGCACGTTGTGTCGGGAAACTTGTTGGTTATATTCGCTGTTTTTTTTTTTCTATTTTGTTCACTTCGAATAGTTTTAATTTTCGAGATTCTATTTGTTGATTGCTTTTTGCTCATACGATGAACACTCTAAAAACTTGACCTTGAGCTCACTATATCTAATGCTATAGAAAATAAAAATACATCTAGAACTAATTTTCTTCAACTGCACCCCCCTGCCACCACTTATTAGTTCCAATCGAAAGCTACTGCGACGCGATGCTTTAGTTTTGATCACTAACTGAGCTAAGTGCTGGCTGGTTTCCTCATGGCTTTCTCACAAATTTTCACGTTGGTGTGAATGCACGATCTTTTCGTTTTCATTAGTAATAATTCTAAATTAAGATGATTTCAGGTTTTTTTTTTTTTGTTTTCTAAATTATTTAATTTTCTTTATATTGTTTTTATAAATCATAGATACACAAATAGAAAGAAAGAAAGAAATCATAGGTAGTTGCGACACATTTGTTGGCCTTAGTAATAAAATTTTGTTAAATGTGTAGACAAGTTGAGGGCACGTTTTGTTTATTCGCTTGTTGGAGTTAGTCGTTGTTGTCGAATAGTTGGGATATTTTAAGCATTGACCCTTGCACTACCGAATGTTGTTAAACTTTTCTTACATGCCAAACGATTTTTGTTATAAGAATTTTTGGCGAATAACAAAGACAAGTTCTTTGATTTTCAATTTCAGAATTTAAATTCTCGTATTTTTAAAACAAAATAATTATGTCCATTTTTGAAAAAATTAAGAGTATTTTTTTTTATAAGAATAGCAATGATCAAGAACCTGGTCGAAAAGGTCCATATAATTCGTTAACCCTGTAGCCCGCAAGGCTGCTCTGAGGCAGCCATCGTTTAAAATGCTTTTTATTATTCAGTATATTCTCCCAGAAGCTCAATACACTGGTTCCAATGGTCGTCTAATTTATGGATCCCATCGCTGTAATGGCCTTTCGAAAGGTCTCCAAAATACCTTTCTTTCGCTGCTATCACCTCTTCGCTTGATGAAAATCAGTATCCACGCATGCATTTTTTGAGCTGTGAGTATAGTCAGAAGTCAGAGGGAGCTAGATCTAGCGAAAAGGGTGAATGTTCTAACAATTCTTAATTTAATTCACTGATTTTAGCGATGTTTTTTGACTTTTATGAGCAGTTGCGTTGTCTTGATGAAAACTCACTTTTTTCTTCTGCAAACCGGGTCTTTTTCACGAATCCTTGCGTCAAACTAATCCAAAAGGTTGCAATAATATTCAGAATTAAATGTTTTTCCAGTTTAGAGATATTCCACCAACAAAATCCTTTTTGCATCCCAAAAAAACTGATGCCATAACCTTCTTTGCAGATTTTTGAACACGAACTCTCTTAGGAGCCGAAGTACCAGGTTCACATTACTCTTTAGCTTTACTCTTTTGTTTTGATTCAGGATCATAGTGGTAGACCCACGTCTCATCCATAGTGATGAATCGACGCATAAAAACCTTTTTAAAACGCTCCAAATGTAGCTGAGAAAGTCTCATTCAAGTGTGTTTTTGTTCCACTGTTAGCAAATGCGACACCCATTGTGCATTCACCTTTTTGAAACAGAAAACTACACTTAAAATATGACACAAAATGACTAATGACATGTCTATGGCTTCTACTAAATCTCTCTCAGTCAATCCACGCTTTTCCAAGACCATATCCTGTATTTTTGCTGTGATTTCTGGTGTTGAAGCACTTTTTGGACGTCCTTGACGTGAATCGTCTTCAATGCTTGTACGATAACGTTTAAACTCAGCAACCCAGTTTTACCCTGTTGCAAGTGAAGGTAAAGAGTCCTTATACACTTCAAATAACTGCTCATAAATTTCTTTTCTAAATGTCGGCGGCTGTGGCGCAGTGGGTAGAGTGCGTGACCCATATGCCAGAGAACCCTGGTTCAATTCCATCTGACACAGAAAGTTTTTTCAATTAAATTCATTTTTCTGTTCGGCCGTCACCTCTCTGCAGACAATGGCAAACCTCAGAGAGTAAATAAAGCCATGTAAAGTTCTTGAGAAAATGCACATTAACCGTTCGGAGTCGGCATAAAACTACAATAGTAGGTCCAGTTCTCGATCAATTGTGTTCAAACATTTAATAACACGCACAACGCAATTTAATCGTACGAAGTTCGGTCAAAGTCGTTTCAAGGGCTGAAATGGCCAGTTTATTATTTTTATTATTAAATTTCTTTTGGTTGTACACATTTCAAATTTAACGCGTGTTCATAAAAAAGTAGTACCATTTTTAGAAAAATAAAATGGCAGACGAACTACCGCCATCTATGAGTGATTCTAGAAACTTATTGAACGTACATATATTATTTTAACATTTTTTCGAAAAATGTATATTCTTATGTGAACCATCTGTCGAATTTGCGGTTTTTTAAGCTTGAAAACTTAAAAAAAATCGGTATCTCATTAAAAATTAAAAACCTATATACGATTTCTTAAGACTAGAATTAAGAATTTGAACAATACTACAACTTAAACTATAACTTAGACTTCAATTAAAATTCCGACGAAGACAACGACTAAAATTACAACTAAGACTACGACTAAAACTACGACCAAGGCTACAACTAGAACTACGACTTAAACAACTACTAAGGCTGCTACTAAGACCACGACTAAGAGACTACGACGAAGACCGACCTAGACTACGACTAAGACAACGACTGAGACTGCGACTTAGACTTCGGCTAAGGCTACGACCAAGACTATGACTTAGACTATGCCTAAGACTATGACTTTTTGTTTTTTTTTTTAACTTGAACCAAGGATTTCAGGTGGAATACCTATTCAGTCAAGTCTGCCTTGGTTCGAAATGGGGTGATAGATTAGTGGGATGGAAAGAGCTATCAAGTGAAACATGAGTAGGATATTCTAAGCGTGGTGGAAAGCCAAAGAACATGTGAATTTGAATCAGTGGCAAGTGTTATTCCTTTACCTCAGTCAATTCAAGTTATAAGACAAACTCATCCACAAACTTCTC
This sequence comes from Pherbina coryleti, assembly GCA_943735915.1. Classification (NCBI taxonomy): domain Eukaryota; kingdom Metazoa; phylum Arthropoda; class Insecta; order Diptera; family Sciomyzidae; genus Pherbina; species Pherbina coryleti. Next base: position 118,810,578 of record OX030951.1, read on the forward strand.
TACCATCAACTACAACTTCAAGTCGTAAATATTGATGAATTTTCAGTTTCAGTTGATTAGAAATGAGGACAGAAAAATCAGAAAGGTTAAAGCGTAGGACCATGGCCTGGCCGGGAATCGAACCCGGGACCTCTGGGGTTGCACTCGAACACGCTACCTACTCGACTACCGAGGCCGCCATAAAAAAAAAACAAAAAAAAAAAACAAAAAAAAAACTACAACTAAGACTATGATTCCGACTAGGACATTGACCAAGAATACGACTGAGACTACGACTAAGGAAACTATTAAGAAAATGACTAAGACAACAGCTAAGACTCCGACTAAGATTAATATAAGGACTAAGACAATGGCTTAGAACGCTATTAAGATTATAACTTAGACTATGACTTTGATTACGACTAAGACTTCAGTTTAAAAACGACTTAAATTACGGCTAATACCACAAATAAGACTACGAATAAAATTATGACTCTGACTACTACTAAAACTACGACTTAAACTACTATAAAGACTACTACTAAGACCACGACTAAGAGACTACGACTAAGACCGACCTAGACTACGACTAAGACAACGAAAAAGCAAACATTCACTAGATGAAGGTTGTACTCTCAATCTGGTGGGATTGGAAGAGGCCTGTCTACTACGAGCTACTCTCACAGAATACCTAGGGCATTCATATATTTCGGAAATGACTATAAAGACCGAAATTTTTTCTTTTTATTGTTTTTTAAAATATTCTCCTTTATGATATTAATACATTTTTCCATGCGTTCGAATCTTTTGTCATAACATTTATCCCATACCGCTTGAAACATATTCAAAACATAGTTTTTTTTTAACCCATCAACGGCTTCTTCTGGCGTCAAAAATCATTGTCCACACAGTTTGTCCTTGATGCGGGAGCAAAAAGACAGTTTTCTATATCACGGCTATACGGCGGATGACCTATTTATTCGATATTTTAAGGCTCAAAAGTGCCTTCTAGTGTTAACAGGTGCCTCAAGCTCGCATGGCCTTGATGAAGACATGATATTTCTATGAATATTTCTGATTTTTTTGTGTCTAAAGTGTCAAAAATTGGGGAAAAAATTGTCTTTTTTTTCATTTTGAAATGCAGTCTTTAAAATTATTCCCGAAATAATTTCGTAGCAACTCTCGTAGAATCATTCAACCATCCTACAGAAACGTCCTGAGCTGGTCAATTGGAAGAGGGTGCCCTTCCAGCACGATAACGCCAGGCCTCATTCGAGTTTGGTGATTCGCCAAAAATTGCTCGAGTTCGGATGGGATGTTTTGACCTATCAGCCCTATAGCCCAGACCAGAAAACTACACAAGCCTATGTGAGGTTCCAGCCACTTCAAGTTCTTAAAATTTTGTATGTATCCATCCTTCAAAAAGAAAGTTTTAACCTGCTTACAAAAATACCAAACAGATACAAGTCATATCCCTGCTTTCTCGTTGGCTTGACTTGTTGTGACTTACTTTGTCGGGTCTGAAAGTTGAAATACTTAAAACGATCGGCAAAAACTTGTATGCTTGGAAGTAACTAATTAATTCAAGTATCCAAATAATTCAAGTATACAATTAATTGAGATTGTGTAGGAAAAGCTTAAGCTTAAGCGGAGACTTTGCCGAACTCATCAAGTTTTTCTTTACTTGAGACTTCGTGTCGTTCGCTTGTAAGCTAGCTTAGTTGCAAGTCGCAAGCTGTCGTGGGATTATTTATATTCAAGTACATGATATACTTGATTGGAAATTATCAAGCTCAAGCAAGCTTGAACTCATATTTTAAGCAAGTGCTTAAAACAAATTTCAAGTAGGCTTATGCACCATTGATACTGAGGGTCTTATCAAACAACACCTTGTGCAGTTCTTTGCAGAGAAAAGTGAAAACTTCGCGGAATAATGAAATTACCACAGAGATGGAAGAAGGTGATCGAACAAAACGGTGAATATAAAATTGATAAATTTGATTTGATTTATAAAATAAATGAGCCTTAACTGTAAAGAAAAAACACTCAATGACTTTTTGAAAACTGCGTGAAGTTAATTTCGTGAATTCGAAGATAGCTTAGCAAAGACACAAACCAATATTTCTTTTTTTCAAAGTACGAATTTAACTTTTGATACGAATTTAACTAACGACACAACGAAGTTAAATTCGAATATAACTTGGATACGAAATTCACAAACGACACTATGAATTCAACTTTAATTGTAAGGAAATCACTTTGACATCGACTTGGAAACACAGAAAAATTTAAAAATTTTAAAAAATATTTTTAAATTTAAAAAAAAAATGCAAATAAGTTAGGATTTCATGTTAGGATTTTGATTATTGAAAATTTTTTAAAAATAGAATCAGAATTGTACTTAAGAATTTTGCGTTTCTGAGTTGAGGCTTCTGTCATTCACTTTTCAAATGTTAGGTACCATAAACCTACACGCAAAGAAAAAAAACGTTTATCGCCAGTTTGCCGCAAACGAACTTCGTTTGTCGTGCTTGAAATCGTTTATTGCAAACGTTTCAACAGTTGTCATAAACGTTGAACGAAAAATAAACAAAATTTTCAGTTGTTAGAAACGAGTCATTTAGTTGCAGGAAATGAATTTCGTTTGTCATAAACGCGAGTGATTTTTAAATTGCAGCAATTGAAAACTTCGTTTTTCCCAACTGAACATTTTGTTTATTTTTCCCTTCGTTGTATAAACATAACGCTTATAGTTTAGAGTTACTTTTTGGACAAATTGTTACTATATAAGGAAATTGGTAGTTTGCTTAATACGCGGACGAAGATAGCAACAGAGGTGGAATCCATAAGAAGACGGACGGACATAATGAAAAAGATTATTAATATAATAAATAATAATGACCGAAATAGCTTGCAGTTTATATATATAAGATATATTTTTAAGTTGTGACAACTGAATATTCGTTTGCGGCAAATACAGCTCGCAAACGAAGTATAGTTGGTGAATTTTTCAGTTGTGGTAAACGAAAAATTTCTTTGCGTGTAACATTTACTATTTTTCAAAAATTTTTAATGTCCAAAACCTAGCTGTGCCACAATGGGCATATATCGTTGGAAAGGTGCATCAATTACCTGTCCATTGGTATGCATATTATAGGAATTCTGCGTTTCAGATTTGAGAATTCTGACATTGAAAAGTAGTACCTATCATGAATCTAACATTTACTATTTATTTTTCAAAAATTTCCGATGACCAAAATCCTTACATGAAATAACTTATTTACATTTGTTTAAATTTAAAAATATTTTTTGAATTTGAATTTTCTGTTTCCAAGTCGATGTCAAAGTGATTTCCATACAAATAAAGTTAAATTCATAGTGTTGTTGGTTAAATTCATATCAAAAGTTAAATTCGTACTTTGCAAAAAAGTTCGAATTTAAATTTGTACAGAGAAGAAATATTGGTTTGTGTATTTGCTAAGTTACGAATTGAACTTTACGCAGTTCTTTTTGAATAACCCAATAGTTTTAATAGGACGTAGGTACATAAAGATTAATCAAATGTTCAAGGGCGTCCACAGGGGGAAGCAGGGGGCACTTGACCGCCCTGGACTGGAAAAATTTTATGTATTTTTATTTCCTATGTGTAAATGTAGCATTTTCATATCATCATTTTCATATACGTGCACACCAATGCATATCTTTGCCCTTTCCCCCTTGAAAAAATTCCTGGGGACGCCTATGCAAACGTCAATCCAATTTGTGTTAAATTTTAACTAAGTTAGACGTTTTAAGAAATTATAACATTATTCGGTTAAAAACAGACTTTACTATTAAATGTTGAAAACCCACCGTAGCTACATATGTATTAAATATTAAGAACATAAAACAATCACATGAACAAAACATCTCCATTGAGTACAATGCTGTTAATTTTGAACAAACGTGTTTCATATAGTATTCACCACATAAAGCTAACCTGACGATAGAGCGCTCTGTATATATCGGATTTGGTTTGATATCTTTGTTGGGGATGCTGAAATATATAGAGAGTAGAAAAACAATTAACTAAGCATTTCAACACAGCAGCGTAACATTAGCACAGTTAACATGAAATATTTAATAGAACTGGATGTGGTATTTCACAACTTCAGTTCATAAGCTGAGTCAGTTGTAATCAGAAGATATTGCAATTATATTGAAATATTTTCTATTTCATGTTATTGCATCGACTGTAAAGAGACGGAGTAAACAAAAACAAAACAATATGACTTCATAAACAAACTCTTGCTTTATTTTCTTAAAGTTTGCTGCAACGTTGTCAACTTTATGACGTTTAAATTATTTGCTGCGGTTTCATTTGCTTCATTGTTTAAATAAAATAAACTCCGCATTGCCTATAACTACTCAACTATTGATCAATTAAGCAACAAAGAACTGTTTTACTTTATTTTGTTTACTTAACTATTGCATGCTTTTAGGCTGACAAGGCTTTTTTTTAACAATTGTGTATTTATTTTTTTACAATTATGTGCTAGTCAATTATTTTTATTTCGTTCTTGGAAATGAAATCAATGGAATTTATACAGTAAATGCAAAACAGAAATCCTTGAATTATGAAATTTGAAATATCTATGTTGTTGTATGGCATTGAATGATTAACTGATACATTTTTTACATAAGCAAAACATTTTGTTTACTTTATATTTGAGATGCTTCTTTGAAATTGAACACATTTCATGTGCGCGTCAATTTTTGCAATATTAAAAATTTTTAGAATTTCGCAAAATATTTCGAAAGCTCTTGCTCATAAATTTTTGAAATTTATAGCAAAATTTTGTAGACACTTGTTCTAGTGGCGAGCAAACTATTTTAAGTTGGTAATATTCGAAATTTATGGCATTCACATTGAACTAATTTTACACTCGTGCATGTATCAATTAATGACAGTGTTGAAAAACGTTCATAACACTTTTCCATACAAGTGTGATGATTAAAATAAAAATGAAATTAGTTTAAAAGGAATATTAAGAGATCATCTAATGTGCATCAAAATTGTAGAAAAATTTCACCATTTCCAATTGTAATTCAGAAATAAACGATTGCAATTCAGAAAAGATAACTGAAATTCAGAAATCTATTTGGAATTCAGAAAATCAATTGAAATTGAAAAATTCCTTTTTGAAATTCAAATATTCCATTTCAAATTCAGAAAAATCTATGGAAATTGATAAATTCAATTTGAAATTCAGAAGAAAAAATTGAAATTTAGAAATTTCATTTGAAATTCAGAAAAAATCACTTGGAATTCAGAAAAGATCAATCGAAATTGAGAAATTCCATTTGAAATTCAGTAAAGATCAAATCAAATTTATAAATTTCATTGGAATAATATAAAAGTGTTTTGAGTAAGCTTAGCGAAAACAGAAAAATGTAAGTCTTTTCCAAATATGCTTTGAAAAACTTTGTTTACATAATAAATGTACAAGTTGTGTTCTCAAATGATGAGTCATAGGAACTTTTATGGGTTTAATGAACCACATGCATAAAAACTTATGACTCTTTGACAACAATGATTTGGTTTCATTGAAGTTTTTGAAAAAAAAAAATCTGAACATCCTACACGTAGTTCACTTGATTGACCTTTCCTTCCAATTAACCTATCACCCCATTATTTCTTGACTGAATAGGTATTCCACCTGAAATCCTTGGTTTATAGCTAAAAAAAAAAAAAAATGTCGTTGCCGTGACGACAGGCAGACCGCTGGCAGAGACAATGAAAACCTTATGGGAGAAAATCGTTGCAGAAAACGACAACGACAACGCCAAGATAGAAATCAGGATACAATTACAAGGTAGGCTCATATTAGGTCTGTTTCCGTACGCACTTCAAGTTACTTGAAGTTGCTTGAAGGTGTTTCTTTACACATTTTTCGAGCTCGAGAGAGAAGAACAAGCAAAATGCCACTCTCTCGAGCCTCGAAACTAGCTTGAACTTTGCTTGAACAATTTCTTCGAGCACGATAAGAACAAGCACCAAGAAGAACAAGAAAATGTCAAATTGATGTAAATAAATTTGGCGCTGCTTGCGTTTATAGGCAATCAGCTGTTTTTGTGCTTGAAACTCGCTAGAAGTCGTTTCCGTACTTTTTTGCAAATTCTCTCATTTTGACAGATAGTTTAATTACTCTCACATATTTAACTTGACTCGAACTTTTCTTGAACTTTGTACGGAAACAAACCTATTGTTGAGCAGGGTGAGCTAGATGTCAAAAGCAGCTGGTAATTTTTCTAATTTTCTAATTGTTGTTGTTGCTTTTGTCGTTTGACGTTTGTAGCTCCTAAATCTTAGTTGTTGCAAAATTTCACATTTGAGCAGCCATTTTAAAATGAGCTTACCTTGTAATTGTATCTTGATCGAAATATTTCCATTTTTCTTTTGTCGTTTATTTGACAGCTCTCTCTCGGCTTCTCTCTAAAATTGTTGCGATATTAGGTCTGTTCCCGTACTTTTTGGACTAAAAATGGCAAAACTGTCAAAAACGTGAGAGTAAGGAAAATCTCTCTAAAATAGAGAAAAACACAAGAAAGTATCTACGGGAACGCTTTTCGGACTAAAATTGTGTAAATTGTCAAATAAAATCGTTTTTTTAATATGGAGCATCGAGAGTGAAGATGACATGCTAAAGATTTTTAGATAATATTTAAATTAATTCTTTAATTAACATTTATATTTAGTTGTTCCACAATTAACCATATATCTGGTTTCCATTCCAATAGTTTTTATTTATTTCGAAGAAGTTTTGAGGATCTGCAATTTCTTTGCTAACATGTAAACATATGATTTAAAACCGTTTGACACTTTTACCATTTTTGCCAGAAGAAAATTCTCGGACTAAAACTTGCAGCTTTTGACAGGGAGGGAAAATTTTGTACTCTCTCGATTGCACTCTCTTTTACCATTTTTTCGAGTACGGGAACGCTTCTCGGACTAAAACCTGTAAAAATGGTAAATTGGACTAAAACTTTATAGTACGGGAACAGACCTATTATAATAAAATTTTAAGAATCTGTACACCAATGTAGCGAGTAAACAGTGTTCTTCCTACTTGCTCTTATAATGAAAGAAATAGTCTGAAGTTGAAAATATAGTAAATTTGTATGAAGAGAATTGCAAAAAGTAGTGTAATAAATGAAAGTGGAGTAATTATTACTTCAATCGGAGTATAATGAGAACACTGAAGCAAAATTAAATGACAGATTAAACTACAAAGCCAACGCTACAGTTTTGGGCCAACTCTTAAGGTCAAAGTTCGTGCGTGGCATAGTTGGTTAAAGTGCGTGGCCGCTATGTCAACGAACTTTGGAGACCCAGGTTCGAACCCCAGCAGCGACAGAAAATTATTTGAATTAAAATAATTTTTCTGTACGGCCGCCACCTCTCTGCAGACAATGGCAAACCTCAGAGAGTAATAAAAATGCCATGTAAAGCTTCTTGAGAACGAGAACATTCCGTTCATCGCCGTTCGGAGTCAGCGTTAAGCATGTAGGTCCGGTTCTCGGTCAATTGTGTACAAACTTAATAACACGCACAACACAATTGATCATAAGAAGCTAGGTCAAAGTCCTTTCAAGGGCTGAAATGGCCAGTTATTTATTTTTTTTTTCTTAAGGTCAAAACACATAGGAGCCATGCATGCTTCAAGCATTTGACATTTGTGATTGATATATGTACGTATTGTTATGATATAGCCCATATTAAAAGCATGCACACATTAACCATAAAATATCCTCCAATTCCATTTTTAATTGTTTTTGATTAAATTCAATGTATTTTCCCTATCACATATACGATGCATGCTTTCTATGTGCTTTAACCAAGCTTGCTTCACAGGCATGATACAAAATGAGGTCGAAATGGGCCCGTAATATCAGAATCAACCTTATATGCAAATATGTCGTAGTTTGAATTGACACATTATGCATTATTTACGCATTTATGCATCGTTTATAAATATTGCATTTATGCAAATGTTTTTCATCAAAATGAATTAAATGTGCACCAAATTTAATCGATTTTAAGCAAATTTTCCAACACGACGACACTGAATTTTTTAATCGATTCCACTGTGTTTCACTTGGAAAGAGGTTTAACCTCTTCCGATTCCACTGTGTTTCACTGGGAAAGAGGTACCACTGCTATACTATAGTAACAGAAACGCTTGCATGACGAGTGGTATTTGGACGAAAATACTGGCAGATTTGTCTGTTTGTTGACAATGCTCCCTGTCCCACTACAGATTCCAAATTCTCCAACATTACAATTGAGTTTCTTCCAAACACAACTGCTATAATACAGCCGCTTCATCAAGGCATCATCTACTCATTTGAAATGGAATACCGGAAAATTTTTATAAAAAATCAAATTTGTGCCATGGAGAAAGACTTATCAGTAATGGATTTTCTGAAATTTCTCACTGTTTTAGATGGTATTCGATATGCAAATCGAGCTTGACATTTAGTTAAGCAAGAAACCATTATTAATTGTTTTAAAAAGGTAAGTCCATAAAGTAGAGTCCATATAAGTCAAGTTAGTAAGCATAAGTTGCTAATTTCAGGCAGGCATTGACAAAATTCCAGACATCGATGAGGTAGCTGAAACAGATGTTGAAAACGAAAACTACGAATGGTGCAATATAGACACCGAGAACATTCAATACAACAATTCCAGACACCGATGAGGTAGCTGAGTCAGATGTTAATATAGACACAGAGTACATTCAATGCGACAACAATCTTGCTTGCTTTGAAACCATTTCCGACGAAGATATTGTTGCAAACGTATTGAGAGAAAATGAAAATTTAAAGGAAGATGAGGAAGTGTTCGTTCAGTCTTATTTTAATGTCAAACATCCCTCAACCAAAGAGGCTTTGTTAAATTTGGATTTGCTGCGCGCCTATTTTTTCAATAATAATTTAAATACTTTGGAAGCTTTTGAAGACATTGATGATTTAATCTTAAAAAATGCTGAAAAACCCAAGAGCCAAAACTCTAAATAGGTAAATCATACATATATCCGATTATTGCAAACATGCATATATTTTGCATATAGCCGATTCTTGCTTATTTGCAAATATGCAATAATATTCATACATTTTAACATTTGCATACAAGCGATATTTACTGTATGTGATTATATGAATTGACAAATTGTCGCCACTGGAATTATGTATGGTCCTTAATTATTACATACAATAAGACAAGAGAGCCTTTTAAAGTTCCAATGAAGCAACTTTATCGATATATTATCTCTGCGGAATCTGTTGGCCATAGAATCATCAGTATTTTTCAATAATCAATCTTCTTATAACTCACCTAATAGCAAAGTTATCCTATATTCTACCCTGTTTTTATATTTAGACTTCATTGACATGTGAGGCTCGCAAACAGTTTCATGCGCATCAAGAGTCTCATTTGCTCTTTCGGCTATGAGCGCGTACGCTTCGAATGGTACACGTCAAAAATAATAAATACCAAGATTATGCCATGCGCGTGTCTGCCTACGTCACGATCGACCCATTGTCAAAATCAGCTGTTTTTCACTGAACAAAACATAAAAAAACAACTGTAGCTGCAAAAAAAAAATATCATAGAACTATTTCGCACTATATTTCGTCTTTTCTTGCACGAACAGAAAATCAGTGAGAAGAACAGAGAAAGTGTCTTTTCCTATCTACGTCACGAAAGACCTAACGTCTTGCTCAGAACGGTGCAACTTTTTCTGCCTCTGATGGCGTAATCTGATTTCTATTATTTTTGGGTACACGTAATGATATCTCATAACTTAGTCTCACCAAAAGATACGTACTTGTGGACGAGAGCGATAATAGGGTACGCTTTCGCGAGAGCATACGACTACTTGTGAACTTTATGAATCATTCGTTCACAAAGATACGTGAGCGGACGATTTCTTAACCTGTTTCAAAGATCTCATTAGTTTCAGTTTTCGTTTTCTTTTTCGAACCTATTATTAGTTCTCAATAGCCTAAATAGCTATTCCCTCAAATACTCCTTAAAAACCTGTAACTTGAAATAGCATTATAAAAAAATAAATAAACGCTTTGCAACACTACCCAGAGAAACCTTACAAAACCAAAAATTTTCATTAACTAGATAATTACGAAAACATTGAATTATTATAAGAAAGTGTTGGTTTGGAGGGTTGTTGGTAAGAATGACATTGTGACTACGTAGTAGCTAACCAATAAATCGTAACAAGCCAATGTATAGTATTTATGTGTGTAAGTATGTATTGGAAAAAAAAGAAAAACACATGATATACACAACAAAGCAAAAACTAAACAATAACAATAGCATGAATAGAACAATTTATGCGCAATTTTTATTATGGGGCCCAAAGTTCTCAAAGCACAATTTTTTTTTTAGTTGCTTGGAATTGTCCTCAATATTGGCTAAAAGGATATTGAAAGAAGTGTTGCAGCACCGGAGCAAAGACTCTTTCATGCCTTTGATTCTATGCTTGTTGTTAATACATATGCACTATATACATTTAGCTATATTCGTGCATGTATGTGTTTAGGGTTAACCTGAATTTAGGTTAGCAGGACATTTGCTCAAGGGCGCCAAGCATAACAGAACAACAACTAGAACAACAACTAGAACAACAACGTCAAAACCAATAACAATAATAAATGCATGTAATAACCAGCTGGAAGGAACAAAATTTGCATTTTTACTTGTATACCGTTGTATACAGCTTGGTAGGTTCTATGCTCAAAATGTTAAGGTAAAACTATTTGTAGAGTTGCCAGGTGCTTTGCACATAAGTAAAGAAATAATTTGAACAAATTTTTTTATTGCTTCGAATAGAAAGCGGATATTGAAAGTTTACTTAGAAAAACACTTAAATCGAATTTAAGCCTTATTAGCATTTTTGAATGTTAGTGCGGAAAAAATTTTTATGAACCCTTAAATACCCTGAAATCGAAATTTAGCCTTATTTGAATTTTTGGATGTTAGTGCGGCTTTAAAAATTTTTTTGAAAGCAGTTTCTAGAGCTCACAATAGTATCTCATGATAATACACAAGATCGAAATTTTGAATACTGGATACTAGGCTCGTAGCAGAGGGGGTTTCGGAGTTCCTCTTTGTACCGCAAATGATACTTTTAAAAAAAATATTTTTTTTAACTAAAAAATTTGAGATTGAGATATTTATTAAAAACCTTTCTTATGTTTTGAATTTTTTTTGGTTTGCGTATTATTTTATAAATCATCAAATTTGAATCATTATCATCCTTATCATTATCATTATCATTATCATTATCATTATCATTATCATTATCATAATCATTATCATTATCATTATCCTAATCCTTATCCTTATCCTTATCCTTATCCTTATCCTTATTCTTATCCTTATCCTTATCCTTATCCTTATCCTTATCCTTATCCTTATCCTTATCCTTATCCTTATCCTTATCCTTATCCTTATCCTTATCCTTATCCTTATCCTTATCCTTATCCTTATCCTTATCCTTATCCTTATCCTTATCCTTATCCTTATCCTTATCCTTATCCTTATCCTTATCCTTATCCTTATCCTTATCCTTATCCTTATCCTTATCCTTATCCTTATCCTTATCCTTATCCTTATCCTTATCCTTATCCTTTTCCTTTTCCTTTTCCTTTTCCTTTTCCTTTTCCTTATCCTTATCCTTATCCTTTTCCTTTTCCTTTTCCTTATCCTTATCCTTATCCTTATCCTTATCCTTATCCTTATCCTTATCCTTATCCTTATCCTTATCCTTATCCTTATCCTTATCCTTATCCTTATCCTTATCCTTATCCTTATCCTTATCCTTATCCTTATCCTTATCCTTATCCTTATCCTTATCCTTATCCTTATCCTTATCCTTATCCTTATCCTTATCCTTATCCTTATCCTTATCCTTATCCTTATCCTTATCCTTATCCTTATCCTTATCCTTATCCTTATCCTTATCCTTATCCTTATCCTTATCCTTATCCTTATCCTTATCCTTATCCTTATCCTTATCCTTATCCTTATCCTTATCCTTATCCTTATCCTTATCCTTATCCTTATCCTTATCCTTATCCTTATCCTTATCCTTATCCTTATCCTTATCCTTATCCTTATCCTTATCCTTATCCTTATCCTTATCCTTATCCTTATCCTTATCCTTATCCTTATCCTTATCCTTATCCTTATCCTTTTCCTTTTCCTTTTCCTTTTCCTTTTCCTTTTCCTTATCCTTATCCTTATCCTTTTCCTTTTCCTTTTCCTTATCCTTATCCTTATCCTTATCCTTATCCTTATCCTTATCCTTATCCTTATCCTTATCCTTATCCTTATCCTTATCCTTATCCTTATCCTTATCCTTATCCTTATCCTTATCCTTATCCTTATCCTTATCCTTATCCTTATCCTTATCCTTATCCTTATCCTTATCCTTATCCTTATCCTTATCCTTATCCTTATCCTTATCCTTATCCTTATCCTTATCCTTATCCTTATCCTTATCCTTATCCTTATCCTTATCCTTATCCTTATCCTTATCCTTATCCTTATCCTTATCCTTATCCTTATCCTTATCCTTATCCTTATCCTTATCCTTATCCTTATCCTTATCCTTATCCTTATCCTTATCCTTATCCTTATCCTTATCCTTATCCTTATCCTTATCCTTATCCTTATCCTTATCCTTATCCTTATCCTTTTCCTTTTCCTTTTCCTTTTCCTTTTCCTTTTCCTTATCCTTATCCTTATCCTTTTCCTTTTCCTTTTCCTTATCCTTATCCTTATCCTTATCCTTATCCTTATCCTTATCCTTATCCTTATCCTTATCCTTATCCTTATCCTTATCCTTATCCTTATCCTTATCCTTATCCTTATCCTTATCCTTATCCTTATCCTTATCCTTATCCTTATCCTTATCCTTATCCTTATCCTTATCCTTATCCTTATCCTTATCCTTATCCTTATCCTTATCCTTATCCTTATCCTTATCCTTATCCTTATCCTTAGCCTTATCCTTATCCTTATCCTTATCCTTATCCTTATCCTTATCCTTATCCTTATCCTTATCCTTATCCTTATCCTTATCCTTATCCTTATCCTTATCCTTATCCTTATCCTTATCCTTATCCTTATCCTTATCCTTATCCTTATCCTTATCCTTATCCTTATCCTTATCCTTATCCTTATCCTTATCCTTATCCTTATCATTATCCTTATCCTTATCCTCATCCTTTTCCTTATCGAAAATGTTGTCTTAAGGCGCGGGTTTTCAAAATGTTGAAAAAGGCATTTTTCAAAAATGAATTGTTGCATGGAATTTTTACTCACTTAGTATAGGTGCTATGATTAAAGTCGTGGTACAACAGTTGCAGTTAATTCTTTGACTTTATGACAAAAATAAAAAATAAAATTTATGACGTCATGAGGCCCCTCAGGAAACCGCTTAACATAAAGTAAATCTACCATCGATATATAGATGTATTGCATAAGATAATTGTTAATGCACCACACAAAACCAAAATAAAAACCAAAATGAAAATAAAAATTAAAATAAGATTTATATTAAAACAGGATTCAAATACAAACAAGTACTAGAACAAGGATTAGAAAAAGAACGAGAACAATTATTTGAACAACATTTAAGACCAGCAAAAAGATAGGGATTGGGACAAGGGTTTGGACAAATATTTTGACAAGGATAAGAAAGCGAACGAAAACAGGGATTTGGTCAAGGATAAGGACAAAGATTCAGGCAAAAATTCAGACAATGATCAAGACAAGAATTTGGACACTAACACTAAGAAAAAGTGTTGAAAAAACAAAAATTAAGAAAAAGATTTGGGTTACGAAAAGGATTAGAAAAAAGATGAAACATGGGTATGGTCAAGAATTAGAACACGGATTCCGGCAAGGTTCATGGCAAGAATTGGGACCAGAATGTGGACAAGGACTAGGAAATAGATTGGAGCAAAGGTTGCGATAAGAAGCTGGACGCTGGTATAATGAAATGGATTTGGACAAGGACAAGGACAAGGCCAAGGACACGAATTTGGACATGAATTAAAGCAATAATTTGAACAAGGATTAGGAAAAGGACTAAGACAAGTATTAGGTTAAATATACTAATAAGGATGAGGATGATAAGGATGAAGACGTGTTTAGGGACCAATAAAAGGATACGGATAAAAATAAGAATGAGGTTAAAGATACCTTGTCACATCAAAACGGGTGTGTACATGACACAGCATTCTTTAATGTGTATGTAGCATGCTGAGTTTGAAAGTTAGCAAAATCGTTTGAAGCGAAGAAAATTTCTAACAATTTTTTGCATAATTTTATTGCTCCTAACTTTTTTAAATAGGCAACAACTTTATTGCTTAAAATTTTCTAAACTTCAAGCAAAATAATTCTGTATTGATTTGGAAGAAATAAAAAGTTATTCGTGTAAAGAATAAAACGTCGCACATTGGTTCCGATAAGATGGCCAAAACTCCGCTCTAGGAAATGAAAACATTCCATAGAATATAGGAAGCATCCCTTTCGTTAGACACTCCATTTCTTTTTATACACACCACTGTCTTAAAAATGAATGTGGAAACAACAACAAATAAATAACAACTAAAAATAGATAGCCTGGCCGGGATTCGAACTCTGGTGTGGCAGTCAAGCACGACCTAATCGACTACCGAGGCTGCATTATTACACGAGATTTTATTATTGGAAATAAATTGAAACTGAACTGCCCCAAAACAAGCAAAAGTTTTCAGATGTATTCCTAAAGAAGCGGTTTGGAAACAATATTAATTTAAAACTTCCCAAGATGGTTTCCAAAGTAAGTTTCCAAAAGTTACGATGGGGAATGTTTCCAAACCACTTCAATATGTAAGCATTCCAATTTTTCCCAGAGGGCTCAAGGAGTTGTCTTATCTGCATAAAAATATAGATACATAGGTTTTTGATCACAAATCTGAAGTCAAAAATTCTCAATTCAAAATGGCGGCCATGAACTAACTCTTGAGCTAACTTTTCGAAAATTTTAGTTTTTAAAACTTTTTGAATGTTCTTTATAATGAATCGGAAGTCCACAATATAAAAAGCAAAATCAAGGAAGCATTGGCTAATGGTTAATTTTTTGGCTTATTTTTAATATTGATAGTATAAAACTCTTCTTCTAATAATAGTAACACATCTTGCGGTAAATGTTTTTATTTCCTCTTCCAACAAAGATGGGAGATTTTCGGGTCTGAATATAAAAGCTACCTACGGAAAACATCCTCATTTGTGACAAGCCGTGATATCCCCCTATAGAATAAAATAGTATAAATTAGAGATCGAAAAAAGTAAAAAAGAAATTAATAACGTGTGCTCAAATAACATTTAGTGGACGCAGATTTTGACAAAATAGCCAGTTGTCACTCCTACCTTGTAATTATTGTATCATGGCCCGAACCTTGCTGTTACGGACGAAAATATAAAAAAAAATTCTCAAAATAATTATGGATGACCGTAAAGTGAAGTTGATTGAGATCGCTGAGATCGTGCATGAACATTTGAAAATGCGAAAGCTGTGTGCAAAGTGGGTGCTGCGCGAGCTGACATTCGATGAAAAGCATCAACGTTGTGTCGTTGATTCGGAGCAATGTTTAGCGATATTCAACCGAAATAATAAGGATGTTTTCCGTCGATATGTGACAATGGGCGAAACATGGGTCCATCATTACACTCCAGAGTCCCTTCGACAGTCAGACGTGTGGACTGCACACAATGAACCGAATTCAAAGCGTAGAAAGACACAACAGTCGGCAGTGGCAAGGTTAAGGCAACAGTGTTTTGGGATGCGCCTAGTATACTCAGCCCTATTCTAGGATCCATCGTAATAAATCTACGAACGATAGCCTACGCGACGAATACGAAAAAGTTGCTATGTTAGGTTCCGAACAAAACAAAGTGGAATGTTGCCTCATTGAAATTTATTTTCGAAAATTCGAAAACATCTGTTTTTGACAAGAGACACGAAATTGAAAAGTTTAATGATTTTCAAATAAAAAGTGCTTCAAAATTAATTCTATTGCAATTTAAATTTTTGCACAGCATTAGGAGGATATGCTAAAAAGAAGAGCTATGAGAGTTCGGCAAAACGTATTGCGAGATTACAGCAATACTTTTGAAATGGATAACGAAATGTAGGTAGTGCACGTTCCAAAGCATTTGTAAGTGCTCGACTTGGTAGATGAAAAACTATCAGCAGCAACCGCGCAACTGATGGTGGAAGCTGATGTTTTTGTTTCGATAGGAGTGCATTCGATCTGTGTCCGAATTGCGACATTTAACATAGAGAAAAATCGTTTCATATATGTTAACTACGTCCATCAATTTGTCTTGTCAACTATCACGCATGCCGCAAAACGACTACAGATTGGATTATTTCCCGCCGCAACGAATTGGTCAGTTTTCAAAATAAGCATTTTTGCAACAAAAAAAAAAAATGTATGTCTTCAAAACCCATTCAATACACTTTCGGGAAATTTCGAAACAAGTGTGGGTTTGTGTTGACTTGCTGTAACGAACTTTTTCTAACGTTTGAATAAGAAATGTTTTAAAACATTTTCAGTTTTGATGATGATGCATTCCTAATCATTCATTAAACTGACTAAACGTGTGTATTGATTTCTATTTTTGATTTTTGACCTACATACACAGAAAACCTTTTCTTTTTGTTGATTTAAAGGAGAAATACTTACATATTTTCTTTTATGCAGCTTATTTTGATAAAATAAACAACATTTCACTTTAAAATTTCGGTTTTCCAATGAATTCCGACAATGCAAAGCTGTCGTAAAAAATACGCGAAAAGAACTGTTACGAATTTCGAATACGACGTATCGATTCGGATCGTAGAATACAACTTTTTGAATCCGAAAGAAAATCACAGCTACGACGGAGCCTGGAATAAGCCTAAATATAAGGCCAGCGTACTTTAAAATCGGGAAATACTTACAAGGTGACAACTCCTAAATTTGATATTTCACAGCTGTTATATTCTACCACTTATAAGTCACGTGTATAAGCTTTTATAAAAGTAATTAAAGTTTTGTAGTTTTTTGTAAAAATATTACAATGAGCTCCAAAGAAAAAAGAACACGTGAATTAATTGAACACAGTTGCAAGCAAAATAAAGGACTTTCGCATTTAAAAATCGCTAAACAATTAAATTTGCCTAAGTCAAGTGTTTATAAGGTTATAGAAAGATACGAGCAACGTTTATCTGTGGATAGAGCAGTTTCTGTAAGAAATTGTAAGCGTTTCAGATATACGGAGGTGCAGAAGAAGGTCATCCGAGAGTTTAAGAGGCACCCTGACACTTCGGGGCGAGATATAGCAAGAAAATTTGGCGTTTCTGGAAAAACAATTCGCAACTACAAAATGAAGGCTGGGCTAAAGACGAACATTGCTGAAACAGTGCCAAAGCGTTCTGAAGATCAGGATTGTAGAGCGAGAAGGCGAGCCCGAAAGTTGTATACAAATTTACTGCAAAAATTTTACTGTATCCTGATGGATGACGAAACTTACTGCAAATCTGATTTCAAACAGCTTCCAAGCAATAAATTTTATGTTGCTTCTGGAAAAGGAAACGTTAAAGCAAAATTTAAACATACTCAGTGCGAACATATGTGTCCAAATATATGGTTTGGCAAGCAATCTGCTCATGTGGGCTTAGAACAAAACCTTTCATCACTAAAGGAACAAAAAACGCTCAAAATTTATAAAGAAGAGTGCTTACAAAAAAATAATTCTTCCATTTATTAAAAACCACAAAGGATCCTTGTTGTAACACCCTAATGTTACGACCCATTTAAGGATAGTGGGCAATTATAAAGAGAAATCTTATAAAGAAGGGTTGGTAAGCTAAGGACATCAGTTGTTTCATGAAAAAGTGGATCGCTGCTTCAAATTCGATTACTGAAACAAGTGTGCAGAACCTAATAAGAGGCATGAAAAACATGAGAGGGGGGGGGGGGGGGGAGAACATAAACTTTTATTTTTTTGTTTAAGATAACAACCTCTAAAATAAATATTGTATTTTTACACAAAAATTACAAAAAATTAAAAATTACAACTTTTTGTTCATTTCCCAAAAGGGCCAGACCATTAACAGCGATTAACGAAATCACGAAAAAAAATTCTGTTTCTTTAAGACAATGCACCATGTCACAAGTTCATGAAAACGATGACAAAATTGCATTGCAGATCTCCAGATCTGGCCACCAGTGACTTTTTCCTGTTTATAGACTTCAAAAGAATTCTCGCTCGAAAGAAATTCGAAAAAACGGCATGGCCGCTATAATCGTTGTATCGCCCTCGAAGGTAAGGAATAATACAGGGTTTTGCAATAGGGACTTGACAACTTTAAATTAAATTTCTGAACGCACCCTTTCACTAATCATCGAACTGTCATTGGTAAAGTACACATGGTAAAGTACACGTTCTCCGATTGGGCTCTGGAAAAGATGCGCCAAGATGATGAATTTCATCGCAAAATCATCTTCACTGACGAAGCTCATTTTTGGCTCAATGGGTTCGTTAATAAGCAAAATATGCGTTATTAGCCGGCTGAAAATCCACATGTGCTTCATGAATCACCACTTCATCCACAAAAATATATCTGTTTGGTGCAGTTTGCATGACGGCGGCGGCGTCATTGGACCATATTTTTTGTCGACGATAACGATCGTAATGTTACTGTGAATGGCCATCGTTATCGCGCTATGATAACTGATTATTTTTCGCCCGAATTGGAAGACATGGACTTGGACGACATGTGGTTTCAACAGGACAGTGCCACAAGCCACACAGCACACGTTACAATTGATTTATTGAAGAGGTAGTTTGATGAGCGTGTTATCTCAAGAAATGGGCCAGTCCTTTGGCCGCCTCGTTCGTGCGATTTAACGTCTCTAGACTCTTTTTTTTTGAGCTACGTCAAGCCATTGGTCTATGCCAACAAGCCAACAACGTTGGAAGAGCTCAGGGATAACTTTGAACGCGAAATAGCGGCCGTTTCGGCCGAAATGTGTGGCTGAGTCATCGCAAATTGGGTCCAACGAATCGACCGCTGCATACGTGCCCGCGGTGGCCATATGAACGAAGTTGAGTTCCATTCATAAATGTTTTGATTGTACTTCAAGCCGATAATAAAGTCAAGTCCTTAATGGAAAACCCTTTAAAATCGAATTTCTCCAAAAAAATGTGTTTTACTATATTAACCTACGAACTTTTCAGCCCCACTTTTATTTGAATTTGGCTCTAAATTTCACTATTTTTTTTTTTGTTAGTATTTTGTCAAACTTTGAAGGAGTCAAAAATCCATAAAAACTTAAAAGAAAATTTACTTCGCAGCTTTTTTTTTATATCTACCTTTAATAGGCATTGGAAGTAAAAAATGCTGTTCAAACATCTTTAAAAATGAGGTCGTCTATTTCATGTTTGGAACCAATGTGCGTCATTTCATTTCAGGGTTCTCCTATTAACTTGTTAACCTCTTAAGAATTTTGTAACTTTTTTTTTCAATTTTTTATTTGGATTAATCGGGTGCTAATTTAAGTTATTTTAAAAAGAATTCACTTGAAAAAATTTGCATTTTATGGCAACGCTGCCATTGTATTGCTCAAAGCAAAAAATGGCCGCAACACTATTTTAAGGACATCAAAACTGTTTAGATCACACTCACACACATACACACAAATACAAACAGACACACACACATGCATGCTTTAGCAGGAAGTGGCTGTAATTAAATTGCAAATATAAACAGTGCTTATTTTTATGCCACTGCCTTCTGCCTATTTTTATGCTACTGTTTGTAACACAATCCTCCGCCCCACCCTCCCTTTACACGAAACCACTTTTGAGTCTCGGTCGTTTTTTTTTCCAGACTGCTTAATGGCGACCTACCGCATATCTCCATGACATTCTGAAGGAAGTTTCGTTGATTTCTGCTGCGTTTAAAACTGTGTCTTATTGAGTTATTGCAATGGTTGTTGTTGTTGACAACGTTTTTGTTTTTTTTTTGTTAAATTTTTGTTTTCTTTTTTATTGAATTTATTTGTTATTAAAAAATATTTCTAAAATTTTGCAAAAGTTTTATATATATATACATATATATATTATACATAAATCAAAAACCGCGCACTTTTATTTGTAATTTCTTTTATAAAAAAAAATTATATAAATTTATACAATATATAAATATTTAAAAAAAAAAATTCTTAGAAAAATCTTTCCGTCTAACGGTGAATCACAATTAATTAAAAATTTAGTTTTTTTATTTTAATAATATTTGCACTTGCTCCAACCAGCTTGGCTCTAGCGACTTATTCACATATTCGCGTGACGTTCGTTTTGCAACTGAAACTACTGGCGAAGCTTTCCAAATGAAGGGTTGTTGCTGGTTGCTGCTTGCTGGCATTGCAAAAAAATACCCACACATAAAAATAATGAAGAAGGCAAAAAAATATACCACATTTTTCTCTCAATGACGCTCAAGATATACACAATAATAATGACTGGTTGGTCGGTCAACAATGAAAACAACAAATAAACAGATTTCATCCAAAAGCAACAACACAACATGTGCTAAAGCTGTGACTCGTGTTGCTGCTGCTGCCCACCTGCTTCAGCCCGACGAACAGTCAATAAAGCTTATAACCACTTTTGTCATGCTCTTCAGTTGCTTGAAGGTAGAAGATGTTCTCTCAAATATTTTGGCTTTGATTTGGTTGGAGCAAAAAGCTTTGTTGTTTTGTTAATGCTGCTGCTGCTGCCGCCGCCGCTGCTGTTGGTTGCTCTCGCGATGTTGTTTTTGTGGCGCTTTGAAAGGCATTCAATTTACGTCTGACGAACACCCACAATTCAATTTGGCTGTTGTGTATTTTTTGGTTTGATTTCTAACACAGACAGAGAGGTACAATCAAAGGTACTTTTCAAAGCCAAATTGAGTGGCAAAATATTATTTTTACAGAGGCGTTAAAATTAAACTAATGGCGATATTATTTGTGAAAAGTACTAAATAAAAGGATAATTCATATTTTCATATATTTCTTAAGATTTTCAAAATATGAGCTTTAGGCCAAGTATGTTGACAACAAGACAACATGAAGACAATGAAGAGAACAACCAACAACAACCACAACTGCTCTATATAGAGCAAATCACATAGCAGACTATACAGACTGTTTAACACAACCTCAACATGCTCTGATAGCGGTAAACCACTGTGATCGAATTTTCGAAGATGCACATAACGCGACGTGAGAACCAGAGGGTTCAGGAGAGCATTTTTAAAGTTCGGAGCCATTTTGATATTATTTATATAATAAATATGAAAAATAAAACACAGGAGAAATCAAAACAATTCATTTCTTTATTAGAATACAAAATTTGTTTCATAAAAAGTTACAAAAAAACACAAAAAAATTAACTTTTTTTAATTAAAGATTGCAGATAGAACCTTTTGGAACTCAAACTTTGCACATTTTCAAAAATTATTCATATATATTACTCTTTTTATACGATTACAATATTATAAAATAAGCATTATCATTATAAGAATTATTAATTTCTCTATTGTTATGTATATTACAGTAAATGTAAAAAAAAGTTAAGATAGCATAACAAAATGCTATCTTAACTGTTAATAGCCTGCACATAGAACCTTCTGGAACTCAAAAATTCAATTTTATTTTTTCAAATGAAGTCATCTAATTAAAAATTATTTTATAAAAATCTATAGCTACGGAAGGCATCCACTTAAACATACTTTTCAAGTCTTTTTCTTTGGCTTTAGTTAATGTTGACTTAGATTTTGCTTTATTAGGAGCCGGAAGTGTTAGATTCGAAGTGTATCGAGTGGCGTGTTTTTTAGTATCGAAGCATTTTTCAATTCTTTGGACCCATGAATGAGCTTGTAACCTACATAGAATATGTCATATTTCTTAAAAGTAAGCTGGTAAACTTTGGTAAATGGAACATTGCTGTAATTTAAAGTTTTTGCTGGCGATTGAAAATTAAAAAAGTCACTGCAGCTCATCTCTATGATATGGTAAGGATGTTTGTTGTTGGCTATCAGTAAAACTCGTAACAAAGACACAGGTGACCAAACTTAAGTCAATTTTAGTCTTTTTATAATATTTGAATGGATATTGTCTACTTCCTGAATGCATGAATAGCCAGGTGTAGAATATTTTAAAGAAATAGTCCGAACAAATGAGTTGTTTTGAAGAAATGATGCAAAAGCTTAGGATATTAAAGAATTTCTATTTCGCGGCAAGCAACTGTCACTCCATAAAATTAAATCTTTTGCATTTGAGGAGTCCATACATATTTTAGAGAGGATCTTTATTAAAGCACTGGCTATATCGTTTCCTGTTCGACCACACAATCCCTCAAGCCAAACAGCACAGTAACCATTTTTCAAATTATGGTCGAGTTTTTCTTTCCAAGACTGAATATCAGATCCACTGTCACTAGATATTTCCATTTGGTTTATATTATAAGTAGACAGCGGAATTATATGCAAAATTTATTTGAAGTCTGATTGGAGTCAAATTTTGGATTTGCACTCATTTTGAATTCTTGAATGCATTTTTTACTCCATATCTATTATATGCAAATTTTATGCAAAAAATATGCAAAAGCATATGCAAGAAATATGCAGCATATTTTCTACATATGCAAGAAATATGCTGCATATTTTTGCTTATAGAGTCACTAAAATTTTCTGATATTATAAAATTTCCAAATTAATTTATATATTGAAAATGTTTCCTGAAAAAGAGAATGTTAAAAATTAAAAAAAAATTATTTTATTAACGTTCTATTAGGGCATGTCCCTACTTGGCGCACTGGGTATTCGAGTGAAAATTTAAAAAATTTTTACAGGAAAACGGTAAGAGATAATAAAAAATTTTTTTGGGGTGAATAAATACACTAAAAAATTATTTACAAAAAAATTTTTTTTAATTTTTAACATTTTTTGTGTATGATATTTTTTATATTTTATATATTTTATACCTGGTTACCATCGTTACTCAAAATTACCTTGTCCGATTGTCTTCAAATTTTAACCGCAGACTTTCCACATGTAAAGTTTCCGTGTGAACTAAAATATTACAAACATTTGTATTATTTTTTTGCACAAAATCCAGACAAAAACTTGAGTTTTTTACGATTTTTTTTTTAATCTTCATAAATTTTTTGTTTTTGACCAAACTTAGAAATTTTAGTTCACTCATATTATTTATGAATTCTTTTCTATTTTTTTCTAGTTCAAAGAAAACTTAAAGTTAAAACTTAAGTTATTATGGTAATCAGCTCTTTCCGATATCAGCACGTCAATTCAACTTAGAGTTTCGTACATAAAAAATGTTAAAAATGAATAAAAAAAATTTTTTGTAAATAAGTTTTTGGTGTATTTATTCAATCCAAAAAATGTTCAATTATCTCTTACCGTTTTCCAGTAAAACAATTTTAAATTTCCACTCGAATACCGAGCGTGTCAAGTTGGAACATGCCTTAAAGGTAACATATATATATTATAAAAAAAAAAAATAAATAACTGGCCATTTCAGCCCTTGAAAGGACTTTGACCTAGCTTCTTATGATCAATTGTGTTGTGCGTGTTATTAAGTTTGTACACGATTGACCGAGAACCGGACCTACATGCTTAACGCCGACTCCGAACGGCGATGAACGCAATATTCTCGTTCTCAAGAAGCTTTACATGGCATTTTGATTACTCTCTGAGGTTTGCCATTGTCTGCAGAGAGATGGCGGCCGTACAGAAAAATTATTTTAATTCAAATAATTTTCTGTCGCTGCTGGGATTCGAACATGGGTCTCCAAAGTTCGTTGACATAGCGGCCACGCACTTTAACCAACTACACCACGGACGCCACAAACTATAAATTATTAAAACTTTCGAAGTTGTCGTCGGCAAAATTTTGTCGCTTTTTAGAAAAAATAATTTTATATTACTCCAGGTAATCCACCGAAGTTTTATTTAAAATTTCGTTTGTTTTTAAAACAGATATAAATCTGGGTTTCTTTCCATAACGAACTTTAATGTAAGGCGAAGGTCGTCACCCAACTTTTCAGGAACTTATTTATAATTCGTTGAGCTTTCTCAAATATTTTGTAAGATTTCTTTAAGCTCATACCGTTTCCTTCCAAACTGGTAATAACTTAAAAAAATTGTCCGAAATGGGTTTTGATAAAAATGAAACTCCTATATAAAATTGAATTTTGCAATAACTCTTCTGCGGTTTTTACTAACACTGCTTCATTCAAATGTAATGATTGTACAACCTGAAACACATATAATGAATTTATACACATGTGGTATAATACATACTATTTATATGTGTTGGTAATAAAGAGCTGCACAGAACATTCTATGCACAGTACTTGAATAGTATACACTATGTTGGTGTAGTTTCAGTGTAGCCATGACATCGAACAAAAATGTGTAGTATGAAGCAAAGCCAACAAAACAAGAATTGCATATTTTAACCCTAGAATACTAAACATAGCCTGTGAGGCGAAGATAAAAAGACTTCTGTTTACCTCAGATCCAAATATGTGGCCTGCAAAAAAGCCTTTAGTATATGTAATGTATTTTAAAAAATGAATTGTTTTTGTTAATTTTTTTTACTTAATATGTAATAAACATGTTTTTGTCTTTGTTTTAATATATTTTTATTTTTTTTAAAGTAAAATATGGATTTTATATAAAAATCGCCTCCCAGGCGAAGTTTAGCATTAGAGGACTAAAAAATATGTTTAGTATTCTAGGGTTAAAAGCTTTTCATTAGTGTCGTTGTATTTTGAAGGTTTTAATATGAAATAAAATATCAAACCGTAGAACGACACTGAAGTAAAAGTAACGGGAAATCATAGCGAGCACACCTAGTGCACCATCAAACCGCATCGAACCATTTTCAGCAGTCGTTTTCAGTTTTCTGAGGGGCTCACAAGTAAAGAGAGTCGATAATTTAATATAAACTTAAATAATTTGAAAAAGCATAACTCGAAAACGAAGCAAGATAGACCAAAAATGACAGTGATTTTGGGTTATCTAAAGGGAGTCTCGAAATCGAGATGCACAGGTAGAGGGATCGGTCAAAATAATAACCTTAAAAAATTATAAAGAACGCCATATCTTGAAAAAGAAGCAAAATGAGCCAAGAATAACACCGGATTTCAGTTTTCTAAAAGGGGCCTTGAACTCTTGTCATCGCTTTGATCATCGGTTGATTTTATTTCTGAAGAACTCAACTTCGGTTGACTCAATTTACCTATGATCATCGGTGTCCGCAGGATTTCTAAAAATGCAAAGCTAGGGGAAAGGGGGGTACTTTCCCTGCACCACCTGCATACGCCCATTCCTATGACAGAAGTTGTTGTTGGTTCACAAACACATACAGACATGCAGTTGCGGTTAAATGGACTTGCATACATTTTGCATATGCATATTATATGCAAATATGCAATTTTTTATTTGCATATGCACTAAAAATGTGCATATGCATTTTTTATGCAATATGCAAAATATGCAAATTTTATGTTATGTTTTTCAAGATAGAATTTGACGGGACGCATATCAGTGTCATCGAAATTGTTCTACGGTCATTCAATACAAATATGCAATTTCATATTTTCCGCTGTCTAATTATAAGACATTTTTAGCTTGGACACCCAAAAATGTAATGATCAAAACAAACACTTTCACAACACTGACGTTGGCTGCAGACAGAACCGCAAAGTTTTCCGTGCTGCCACTTTTTAAAAATTGCCAATTCCATTTGTAATTCATCAATTCAAGTTGTTTTTTAACATTTTAAAATTTTAAGAAAAACTAACTCAAACAATTTATTCTATTTTTGTAACAGAATTAAAATTGGTTGCAGATAGAACCTTGTGGAACTAAGCGCATCCACTGTTTTGCAGATAGAACTAAATTGCTCTGTTAATATTTCAAAAATTATTAGTATAATTAAAAAAAGAGTTTCTGTAGTAGATAAAAACCATTATATAGAGTAGATTCCAATCAAAAAACACAAAAGGGAAAAAAAGCCAGATGGAACCCTCTGGTTCTCACGTTGCGATATGTTAAGGCTACGCCTTAAAGTATGACACGATCAAGGTTAACCTTGACACAGGGTTCATCATAAGTAGATAAGAACTTAGTGTCAAACTTGCTTGGACACAATGAATTAATTGTCAGAACGCTCGAGTTGCGGATTGTATGGTTGCCAGTCGAGGCTAAAAAACAGACTGACTTCGAACAGCGTAAACTCTTCTTGCCACGCAATATTGCATCATCCTTATTTCTGCAACTTCTGCAAGATCTGCAACAATTATGGCGTCGTTGACAGCTCGGCTGGATATGACATCAAATCGTCCTCTGGTGGACTCTGGCACCATGGCTTCATTTTGTCAGAAGAGTAAACTCAAGAGAATTTTCGCGATGTCACCTGGGCGCCTGGTATATCCTCAACCAAGAACCTGTTGTTTCCCAGAACTTTCTTGATTATTTACGGTCTACGATATTTGGACTCCAGTTTCCGCGACTGTGTAGTAGCTGGAGCTTCATTCTCGATGACAATTAAATCATCTTCACAGTACTCGGTCGGCTTTGAATGTTTTTGATCGTTTTGCAGTCCTTCGGATCCTCAGTGGATGTTCGTAGATATGACAAGATGGTTTGATTCATCCACTCAACCTGCCCATTCGCTCTCGGTGTATGGACAGCTGTCTTTATATGGCAAATGTCATTTCGTTCGCAAAAGCCTTCGAACGCTTTCGCAGTAAATGCAGTACCCCTATCCGATACGATGCGTTTCGGTAGGCCAAGGTAACTCGTGACTTCTTTGAGTACATTAATTACTGGTACCGTTTGCGTATTACGTACAGGCTTAATGATTGCAAATTT
The DNA here is from genome assembly GCA_943735915.1 of Pherbina coryleti. Lineage (NCBI taxonomy): Eukaryota > Metazoa > Arthropoda > Insecta > Diptera > Sciomyzidae > Pherbina > Pherbina coryleti. Next base: position 118,837,607 of record OX030951.1, read on the forward strand.
ACTAGAAGCATCAGTTATTGCTAAAACGTACATATTCCCATGTTTGCTTCGTATGAATGGTCCAAGGTGGTCGATATGTATAATTCGAAAAGGGATGGGCTCAAGTTCATCGTAATGTAAATGTCCTTCTGGTTTCCCACCCCGTGATTTAAAATAAGAACACTGTATGCAAGCGGATAAGTACTGTTTTACGTACTTACATATTTTTGGAAACCAAAATGTTTTCTTGACGCGCTGGATGGTTTTTTCTAGTCCGAAATGACCCATCTCATCGTGACACAGCCGCACAATACGCCATCTTACAGCTTTTGGCACTACAAACTTGAGACCATCATCCTCCTTGCGGAATAGCCGGGTTTTTTAATCACATATTCGGATTTTAATTGTTTGCGTTGATCAGATTCTCGTTGCATCGTGAACAACCAGTCATCGGTGTCAGCAGTAACCTTCATGATGAATCCAGAAGGTTCAACTTCTTTAGGTGGTTGATTAGGCGAACGACTTAGCGCATCCACATGCGCCATGAGATTTTCATTTCGATGAATTATTTGAAAATCGTATTCCAGAAGTTTCATGTACCAGCGAGCAATTTTTTGAATGAGTTCTTTCTTTTCTTTTACCTTAGCGATGGCTGAACAGTCAGTGCTCTCAAAAACGTTCCAAAGTTTCAACCACAGCTAGCATTTGGAGGTCGTAACTATGGTATCTAATTTCCACATCTGTACAGTGCCTGCTATAGTAAAAACTGGCTGCCATGTTTTTTCATCGGTAGCTTGAAGCAAAACTCCAGCAAGTCCCACACTGCTTGCGTCAGTATGTACTTCATGCTCGGCAGAAAAATCGTAGACTCAAAACTGGTTCGCTGCTTAGTTTTTTGATTAATGAGATGAAAGCTCGTTGTTGCAGATCATCCCAAGCAAAACTGTCATTTTCAGACTTTCGAAACCACTTACTAATAAATTAGTAAATTAATAAATTAGTAAATTACTAATAAATTAGTAAGTGACTACGATATAAGCGAATAGTCTTGCACGAATTTTCGGAAAAATCCGGTTAAACCCAAAAATCTGCGAACCTCGGTGACGTTGGTCGGCTGCTTGAAATTTTTCATTGCGCTCACCTTTTCTTTACCAGCGAAATTCCATTTTTGTTGATCACGTGGCCCAAATGACTTATTTTCACCACCAAAAACTTGCATTTGCTTAGTCGAAGAGTCAGACCGCTTTTTTCCAAAATTGCCATAAAATGTTGTAAGCTATCCAATCCTTCCTCTTTTGTTGTACTTGGCAAAATAGCATCGTCGAGGTAAGCAAGCACTTCGCCAGGATTCATTCTCGATACAAGTTTGTTCATCAAAGCTTGGAAGACAGCGAGTGCATTCACGAAACCGAAAGGCATTCGGTTGTACTCAAAGTGACCGTCAGTAGTAACGAACGCAGTATACTTTTTTGAAGTTTCCTCTATCTCGATTTGATGAAAGCCCATACGGAGATCTATAGTTGACAAAAACTTACATATTTCCAGCTAGATGCTCAAACTACTCTTCCATTATTGGCATTGGAAATGGCGTTTTAAGGGGGCATATAGGCTACAAATTTTTTAAAAAAAATTTTTTTCGGGAATTTTTTTCATAGAAGGAAAAAAGATAATGTTTTCAAATTTTGCACTAATTGAAAACAAATTTTTCGAGCTCTAGGCCAAGCATGTTGACAACAAGACAACATAAAGAACAAAGAAGGCAACAACCAACAACGGCTCTGTATAGAGCAAGTCACACAGCTTGACTAAACAGACTGTTTCATTGGCCGCTACACCAACTCATTAGTAGCCTTTGAATGACTTTACACTGTGATCCACTCAAGCTACTTAGGTTCTACATATACTGCCAATATGCCGAAAAAGTTACCCGGAATATATTTTTGGCAGCGAACGCTTGAATTTTTAGAGCACATACGCGCGAAGACAGTGCAGCATTCTCCAGATTAGCTAAAGAGTCGAGTCGAATGGGTCTTGCAGTGAACGCACGTCACTGTTGACAACATCTCCTTCGAGGTGGTTAAGGACTTCGTCTACCTGAGATCCAACATAAACTCTTTCAACGATGTCAGTATTGAGATAAAACGAAAGATAACTCTTTCCAACAGGTGTTACTTTGGGCTGAGTAGGCAATTGAGAAGCAGAGCACTCTCTTGACGAACGAAACTCACGCTCTATAAGTCACTAATCATGCCCGTCCTATTATATGCGGCACAAACCTGGGCGTTGAGCAGTTCTGATGAGAAGACTTTGGGAGCCTTCGAGAAAAAGATCCTTCGTAAAATCTTCGGTCCAATCTGCGTCAATGGCGAGTACCGAATTCGATGGAACCACGAGCTGTATGAGCTGTACGCTGACATTGACAGAGTTAAGCGCATTAAAATCGAGCGGCTCCGCTGGCTAGGTCATGTTGAGCGAATGGAAAACGACGCTCCAACGAAAAAAATATTCGATTCGGTGCTCGGTGGTGGTCAACGCAGAAGAGGACGCCCACATCTTCGTTAGAAGGATCAGGTGTTGGATAACCTGACCACGCTTGGTGTTTCCAACTGGCGTCAGCAAGCGCAAAACAGAAATGGCTGGCGCAATTTCTTATACGACGCCAAAACCGACTTACGGTTGTAAGCTCCAGATAAGTAAGTAAGTATTTTCGTTTTCTTTTATCCGTTTTCCTTTTCGATCTATTTCGATCGAATCTAACACATCTTTCTTTTACTCGGATTCCGACTGTGACTCCGACTTCGGCTCCGATTCCGACTCCGGATCCGATAAATAAAATTGGAAACTCCGGTTTCGGTAAACTCACCTCCGTTACATCTCTACTTGAATTATTTGGATATTTGAAATAATTGGATACTTGCGAGCTTACAAGTTTTGGCCGATCGTCTCAAGCCTTTCAACTTTCAGACCCGACAAAGAAAGTCACAACAAGTCAAGCCAACGAAGAAGCAGGGATATGAATTGTATCTGTTTGCTATTTTTCTAAGCAGGCTAGAGCTTGGTTTTTCAAGTATGGATACATTCAATATTTCAAGTACTCGAAGTGACTTCAATTCAAGTAGGCTTGTGCAGTTCTCTGATCTGTAGGACAACAGCTCATTGTCTCTTCCAAAATCGTTGCATATTAGGCATCTGTTTTCCGAATCTTCTCCTTCGTCGTCTACATCACCGTGGCATAAGTAGTTATTACCAACATTTGACACTGAAGTATCGTTTGATTCTTGAAGTATCTGCCGCTTTGCCTTTTCAGGGTTTTTCTTCTGTACTTTAGTCTTCTTTCTCTGACCTTTACCTATCCATTTTCGCATCTGACTCTCAAAAACAAAAAAACCTATAAAATACTGACACAATCTAAAGTACACATTAATATTTTGAACATCTAATGTAATGTCCTTACATACAATTTTAATGGCTTTTTTGTCTTCCAAGAATTTTTTTTTTTTATCTTTAGAAGCGGAGGGTGAAGTCTTATGGAGACTTATTGAAGCACGTCCGGTCAGTTTAACTAACTAGACTATGTAGACCCGATTTAAAGAGAGATTTAGAGAAGATTTAAAGAATTCATAGAGAATATAAAGCAACGAAACAAGATCAAACTCTCTTTTTTATGTCAATTGGCATGTCTTTTATTTTTTTTATAAATTTGTATAATATTTAGGTATGTTAAAATAATTTAATATATTTATAATATATTCATATACATATTTTAAAAACTCCTTTGTTATTTGTAAAAACTATCTCTTAGCAGCAAATAGTCCATTAATTTGACTTTGAATCAATTTTAAATATGTTATTGAAATAATAAACTTTTATTCAAAATATCGAAAATATTTATTGCTTTTATATAAGTTGAACGAAGAACATGCGCATTGTTCATGTGTTTAAAATGTTAAATTTTTGTCGTTCAAGCGTTCATTAATCATGTGTTATGTTCATGTTAAATTCTTGTGAAAATTCTTACTTTTACACATAGTCTGATTACTACAAAAAATAACACATTTCAAAAAAATTTATATTAAAAAAGACATATTTTTTGACAATTAAATGAAATAAAAATGTACAATTAAGGCAATGAGGAAAAATGTATCATGTAAGATTTTGAAATGCGTTTTTCTTGTAGCAAACAGCCTTTTATATATCATATGGTGTACGAGCCCTAACCACTATTAATTCGTACAGCAAGCACTTTTATGCCAATGTAACATGTAAGGGTACATATTTTATTAAATAATATTGATAACACTATAAAATTTATACTTTTCTGAAAGTTTGTTTTATTGTCTTTAATTTCATAAACAAATATGTGCACATATCATGATAAAAAGTTTTGAAAACAGAAATTAACGGAAAGTCCATTTATTTTGATAACAAAAATTTGACCACTATTAATTCGTACAGTGTATAAATTCAGCTAAAGACAACTCTGAAAATTAAAATGTAAACAAATAATGAAAATTTACCGTTTTATTAGAGTAAAGAAATGCAATTGAACAATAACACGATTTTTTTCGTGTTGTTTCTTTTTATTTCTGATTAATTGTTCAACGATGGCACTTGGTAAGCCAGTTTGTGAAGAAATTCGATTATAAATTATTGACAAAGTCAAATCGGGAAAAAGCTATAGCAAAATATCGGTTGAATTAAAGCTTCCCAGATCAACAGTATCAAGTATTGTTCAAAAATACAAAAAAAAATGAGAATTGTAGCAATAACGTTGCAAACAGAGGCCGGGTCTCCAAAATAACGATTCGCGACAAAAGAGCTTTAGAAGTTATACTTAAAAAAAATCGTCGAGGCACTATTAGATACATAGCTTCAGAGTGGTCAGAAAGAATTGGAAAAACCATTAAACGTGAATGGACGCGTCGGCAAATGAAAGATATAGCTTATGGTGTTTATAAAGTAAGTTTAACACTCTACTACTGGTGATACCAAAACATTTATTGAAACTTGAATTTTTTAGGCCAAAGAAAAGCCCTTACTTACTGTACTTCAAATGAAAAAACGTTTATTATGGGCAAAAGAAAGACGTTCTTGGGTACAAAGGCAATGGGACACCATTATATTTAGCGACGAATCGAAGTTTGACGTATGCGTCGGTGATGCCAGAAAAAGGGTGATTCGGAAAAGCACAGAGGCATATCATAAAGACTGCTTAAAGCGTAATGTAAAGTTTCCAGCTAGCATTATGGTGTGGGGATATATGTCCTCAAAGGGTGTCGGTCAGCTTCACTTTATTAAGGGAACAGTAAATGCAGAAAAATATATTAATATATTGGAAGAACATCTCATTCCGTCAGTACCAAAGCTAGCTGACTGTGGCGAATATGTATTTCAACAAGACGGTGCATCATCCCATACAGCCAAAAAAACAAAAAAATGGCTACAAGAAAATGGTATTAGTGTTCTGTACTGGCCATCATCTAGCCCGGACTTTAACCCAATCGAAAACGTGTGGGCACTCATGAAAAGGAAGTGATGAAATGACCCACAACGCACTCTTAGCGGATTAAAAGCCAACATTCAGGAAAGTTGGGACTCTATAACCCCTGAAGAGTGTAAAAAATGTATAGATACAATGCCAAAGCGATTAGAAGCTGTTTTAAAAAGCAAAGGGGGCGTTACACAGTATTAAATTAGAAAATGTTCCACTGTACGAATTAATAGTGGTCAAATTTTTTTTATCAAAATAAATGGACTTTCCGTTAATTTCTGTTTTCAAAACTTTTTATCATGATATGTGCACAAATTTGTTTATGAAATTAAAGATAATAAAACAAACTTTCAGAAAAGTATAAATTTAATAGTGTTGTCAATATTATTTAATAAAATATGTACCCTTACATGTTACATTGGCATAAAAGTGCTTGCTGTACGAATTAATAGTGGTTTGGGCTCGTATATCGCTATTTTTTCAAGTATTATCTTTAAACTCTTAAAGCTTAGTTTAAGTAAAATAATTTAAGTTCAAAATTTTTACTAAGGAAATTGTTTAAGAAAATTGATTATTTAATAGAAACAATATGGCCCATATTACACGATGTCCGTTTGACCAGCTTACGCTAGGGCAGAGAAGCTATTTTGTTGTTGCATCCGCTCTCACTCTCACTGTTTTTTGACAGTTTCACATTGAAAGCAACAACAAAGGTCGGACAAAAGGACATCGTGTAATATGGGCCTATGAAAAATATGTTATAGAAAAAGTTCTCTAAGCAACCTTTCGGGTTTTTTTTTTGTTTTTATAAAAAGTAAACAAAAAGGAATGTTGTAAAGTTATCAAATTTTGCTTGAGGTCATTTATAATTGCACAGTCTTGATTTTCAAAATATAAACAGTTTAATAAGAAAAAAATGTTTAATTAAAAAGTGTTCAGCCGAAATGCGAGATTCTGTTTTTTATTTTTTTTTTTTTAATTAAGTTTTTCTACACCATTTATAATTGTAATTAAGAGATTATCAACTGATATTCAGAAATTCCATTTGAAATTCAGAAAAGATCAATTTAAACTGGGAAATTTTATTTAAAATTCAGAAAAGATCAATTGAAATTTAGAAATTCCATTTGAAATTCAGAAAAGATCAACTGGAATTCAGAAATTTCATTTGAAATTCAAAAAATATGATCAATTGAAATTCAAAAATTCCATTTGAAATTCAGAAAAAGATGATCAATTGAAATTCCGGAAAGTTCAATTGAAATTTAGAAATTCTATTTGAAATTCAGAAAAGATCAATTGAATTTAAAAATTTTATTTGGAATACAGACGAGATCAATTGATATTTAAAAATTCTATTAAAAATTCAGAAAAGATCAACTGAAATTCAGAAATCTCATTTGAAATTCAGAAAAGATCAATTGAAATTAAAAAATTCCATTTGAAATTCAGAAAAAATCAATTGAAATTGAGAAATTCCATTTGAAATTCATAAGAGATCAATTATATTTATCAATTTCAATTGATCTTTTCTGAGTCCAAATGATTTTTTTCTGAATTCCATATGATTTCTTGCTGAATTTCAAATAGAATTTCTCAATTTCAATTTAATTTTTCTGAATTTCAAATACATTTCTGAATTTTAATCGATGTTTTCTGAATTTTTATCGGTTCTTTCTGAATTACAATTGGAAATGGTGTATAAAAAATTTTGGAAAATTTAACACACTACTTTTTGTATTCTCTTGTGTACATTTTTTGTTTTCTTTTCTTGTTTTTTTTTTTGTTTTGTTTTTTGTTTTTTGTTTTCTTTTTTTTTTATCAGCTTAGACACTTTGGGAAATTTACATTGTATTGCATATGTGTTTAAAAACTACTTCCTACGTCATCATATGATTCCTTTTATTTCTGTGATGTTATGGTTTTTTTTTTATAATGCACTTAAATAGCTTTTCGTTTTTAAAATAAACACTTGGTTTCTGATCACAGCTAATGTGGTGTTCGCTTATCCAGCATCACTATTTCATCGGCACTATCTTCATTGAATTCTTCGTCATCGGTGTTTTCTATAAGTTCTGCTTCATCGTCAAAGTAGCGCTGTATAATAATGCCTTCTAAAGAGTGGCGTTTCATAAAGAAATAATTGTGAAAATCTCACTTTAATTTAACAGTTACAATAAACTTACTCTTTATGGGCGATCGGAAGAGTTCTGTTTCCCCATCGGCATCATCTTCGAACAATTCCTTGCCTTTTTGTGGCAACAATGAAAAGTTGTAGTATGGCTTGTAGGTGGGTTGGCGTCTCGCCAGCAAGAACTGCACACATAGAACGCATACTGCAACCACCAGTATGATGACAATGCTGGCCACCATGATGAAGACTAGACGCGGCAATCCAAACACCTGCTCATCAATTTTAAGTCGGAAAACTATGCCACGCAGATTGATGCTACCTTTTGTATCCACATGCAAGTCTCGCGTTCTCTCAAAGTGACGTGGTGCTTCAACTTTAATTTTGACATCACCAAAGGGCACGTGAGCAATACTATAGGCGCCCATGCTGTCGGTGAAGTTGCGCAAATAGTGTTTGCTGTGCGGCGCTAAGACAGAAACTTTTGCATTCGAAATTGGATGATTGGAATAGTCAAGCACAAAGCCAGATATGGTTGCTTCAGACGCAGAGGGCATGACAATAGCTTTGCCAATTTGCTTAACCTCACTGGTGCCTGTTATCAACGAAAAAGATATCAGCTGCACATCACCTACATCTAGTACCTCATACTGTTTGATTGTTAAACGTTCCACTTTCGATTCGTAGCCAGCACAGCTTATTTCGAGCCCATATTCGCCTTCGGGTAATATTATTTGGAAGTATGCTTCATTTTTAGTTACATTATATATTGTCGGATGGTCAACGAGTCGTATATAGGCATCACGTAATGGTTGTCCCTGGACATTTTGCACGTGGCCCGTTATCCCAGTATTAATAAGATTGAAGAAATTTTTAATTTTATAAAGATTTTTGCGCCATATCATAGCGATATCTTCTTGTGGTGGCATGCGGCAGCACGAGAGCCCCAGCGAGAACATTGGGATGTTGTACATTTTGTGCAGCAAACTGGTAAGGCGTTCAGTGGCTTCTTGTTGAAGCGTACGTGTTGATGTGGCCGGGCATTGCAACGGAGAAAAGCCGAATTCGGTTTCTTCAATGTTGTGTGCCAGTTTCTCGAAGATTTGGTCACCTTTTGGGTAGCTAAAAGCAAAAAGAATACTTGAGTTTATATTCATTGAATAAATAATAAAATAAATTAATATCTAAGAAAATATTAAAAAATAAACTAATTCTTATTGTCTGTTTTAGTGCTCACTCGAATTAGTTGGTAAGTAACTGGTCATACGAAATGCATGACAAAACCAAATATTTCCTAAATATAATGTAGCAGCGTAGCCTTCAACGCCTGTAACAATTCTCTTTATATTTGTTTAGACATGGCCCCTCTCAAATACTGATGGCATGTACCTGATAAAGTAAACGGGATCTGAGGTAGGTTTGCTGCATATATAAAAAAAATCAAATCTCGAAATTCAACATTTTTTTTTCATTCAGAAAACATAATGATAAGTCAATGTTGACAATGATAATGAAAAGGAAACATATTGAAACAAGCAAGAGATGGTAAACAACGCTGCCCTCTAGTATAAAATTATCTTCGATGATATTGTAATGCGGAAATGTAAGCTGGATATGACACAGCCTATTTGTGTTCTTCTAGGGTTGTCAGTCTTTTTTTTTAGGAGTTAAACAATTAAACGATTAACACGTCGGGAAAACGCCCCGCCTTTATATATTATCTACGAATTGGTCTTTTTTAAATCTTGATAAGAAGTAAGCTTCTGCCCAGCAATATCTTGTGTACACGGCGGGTGGGGTAGAACTTCCAAGTATATTTTTACAGACGAGCATTGTCATGCTGCCGAATCACTTTCCAATTATTTCAACCATGTTTCCTTCAATGCACGGTTTAAGTCTATCAATTGCAGTAGACAGCGATCCAGTGATGGTTTCACTCGCTAGTATGGTTAACACTCATAGTAAAACACACTCTGCTGATCCCACCAAATACAGAGCATGAGCTTGGGATCTATGGATATTTGGCTTCGCAGCTGGTGTTGGTGGTTCGCTAAACTAAAACCATGATTTTTTTCGCTCGCAATTGCCGAAATGGATCCAATTTTCACCGCCCGTGGCAATTCAATTGAAAAATACTTTTCCTTATGTGACATTGAAGCAGCAATTCACGGGTCTTTTAAATGTTCCTGGGTTTCAATTCGTATATATATATATATATATCTATACTCCCAGGTGGGTTATAAATACCCAGGCCAATTTTTAAAGTGCTTATTCATAAATGTATCAATCGCATCTTTATACTAAAAATACATCAAAGAACTTTGATGCTATAAGACAGAGTGCTACGGACATCGCTTCCGCTTTTCTGAGCTGTAATTATTATGAATTTATCTTTCTAAAAGTTCAAGAGCGTATATGAATAAAATATTTACTCTCTTTGAGATCCTAAATTGGTTTTCTCGCTCGTTTGTTTGTGTGCTGAGCAATTTAAAATGATCCTTTGTCGTGATGATGCGATGATGCAAATGTGAATGATGCATTCATTCCACTCGCTTTAATTTTCTTCAGGTGTTGGATAACCTGACCACGCTTGGTGTTTCCAACTGGCGCCAGCAAGCGCAGAACAGAAATGGCTGGCGCAATTTCTTATACGAGGCCAAAACCGACTTACGGTTGTAAGCGCCAGATAAGTAAGTAAGTAAGTATGGACAGAGAGCGCTCTGGGAGCGTTGAGAGGAAGAAATGAGAGCAAAGGCTTATGTAGCAACACAAAAAGCAACAACAAAAGACAAAAGACAAACAAGGAAACAACACAGAAGCTTTAAATGTAGTGGTGCCCATAAAAATAAAAATAAATAACTGGCCATTTCAGCCCTTGAAAGGACTTTGACCTAGCTTCTTAGGACCAATTGTGTTGTGCGTGTTATTAAGTTTGTACACAATTGACCGAGAAATGGGCCTACAGGCTTAACGCCGACTCCGAACGGCGATGAACGAAATGTTCTTATTCTCAAGAAGCTTTACATGGCATTTTGATTACTCTCTGAGGTTTGCCATTGTCTGCAGAGAGGTGGCGGCCGTACAGAAAAATTATTTTAATTCAAATAATTTTCTGTCGCTGCTGGGATTCGAACCCGGGTTTCCAGGTTCGTTGACATAGCGGCCACGCACTTTAACCAACTACGCCACGGACGCCACAAGGTGCCCATAGCCGATATTAATTGATCATTTTCAATATTTCATTATATTAGGCTTGGGTAGTTCATGAACGAACTAGTTCAATTGAACGATTCGCACTCATGAACTATGTGAACTAGTTCAGTGTTTATCGTTCTTTTAGTTCTTTTAGTTAATTTTAGTTCAATTGATATTGCAGCGAGTAGGAACAAAACGAACGAGAGCAAAAATAACTAAATTTACCATGCTATGGTTTGAGACACTTTTTGCTTATGCACTAATAGAAATGGTGGATTTGATGGATATCACATGTTCATACCAAGTTTGTTTCATTTTGTATACCTGGACATGAACGAGTAAACGAAACGAACTAAAAGACCTAACGAACTAAAAGAACGAACGAACTAAAAGAACTAACGAACTAAGAGAACAAACGAACTAAAACTTGCAACGAACAAAAAGTACGAACGAACTAAAAGAACTAAATGAACGAACTAGTTCATTGCATACGATTGAACTAAAAAGAGCGATCTTTGTGGTGAACTAAAATACATTATATACTAGCCGATATACCCGGTTTTACTCGGGTAAAAAAATGTAAAATTCTGATTTTTAGTTCTTTTTTATGTTTTTAAAAATTCAAATAATGAAAAATAAGCTGCACTAAATGAGTTTAAAGCTCATATTAAAGGTCCATGTTTATTCTATCGGTTAAAAATAGAGAGATACTGAGGGGTTAAAAAATAGATTTATTTATTTACATACGAATTTCTGTTTTTTGTTTTTTGTCTAAAGAAACGATGTTATTAGAAAAAGACTTTGTACTAAAAGTTTTTGCAATTTTAAGATATGTGAATGTTTTTGGTTTTAAGAGGCGTCCGTGGCGTAGTTGGTTAAAGTGCGTGGCCTCCATGTCAACGAATCTGGAGACCCGGGTTCGAACCCCAGCAGCGACAGAAAATTATTTGAATTAAAATAATTTTTCTGTACGGCCGCCACCTCTCTGCAGACAATGGCAAACCTCAGAGAGTAATCAAAATGCCATGTAAAGCTTCTTGAACACAAGAACATTCCGTTCATCGCCGTTCGGAGTCGGCGTTAAACCTGTAGGTCCGGTTCTCGGTCAATTGTGTACAAACTTAATAACACGCACAACACAATTGATCATAAGAAGCTAGGTCGAAGTCCTTTCAAGAGCTGAAATTGGCCAGTTATTTATTTTTTATTTATTGAATGTTTTTGGTGTCTAAATTACAATTTTTTTTAAATTAATTAGACCAACATTTTTGCTAAAAACAAAGTATGCTATTGGGTAGATTTGCGTTTCTTGTAAAGGGGCGGAGGAGGCGTGGTCAAAACTAAGTATGCCATAACTTAATCCAGGATGCAAGTAATAAGTGTGCAGAATTTGAGTTTAATCCGTCCAGCCGTTAAGATTTGTTATCTGGTCAAACAAACAGATGAACAATTCAAAGGAACAGACGAAAACTTTTTTACTTAACTTTTATTAAAAAAACTTTACAACTTATTTTGTCCGTATTTAAAATTCATAACATTTTTATTTATCTTCACGAATGAGGAAGGTGAATGAATAGTTTTTCAATTTGTTAATATTGACGAGGAAGAGCGTAATTTTACTCTTCACTTGCAAGTTTTTGCGAACCTTGCTTTAAGAGACCCTGCTTTAAGAATGTATTCTTATAACTCATAGGTAAAAATTTCAAATATTTAGTACTTTTATAATAAAAACAAAAATGCAAAAAACCTTTAATACCTTAAATCCTGAAAAGCGCAATTTTTGGTAGGGCACCACTGTGGTAAAGCAGTTTGCAAAGTCAGTCAAAACCTGAAAATGGTTCTTCTCTAATTTTGTTTTTTCGTTATGACTTTTCGTTATGACTTTATTGAAAAAAAAAAAAAACATATATATATGCTCATTATCTCTATTTGGCAATTAAGAATGCAATTCAAGAAGAGGAGAGAAAAATTTAGTCCCTTGGACTCCTGGGAAACTAAAATCGATGATTCTTTAGCTAACAGGTTTTATAGAGACTATAAATGGAACCAGTTATATGAATGGAACAATTCGGTACATTCGTTTTAAAAGCTTTTTAAGATAAATATATGAAGCCTGCAGTATGACATACCTCACCTTACAAAATCCAGGTTTAGATTTAACCAATGAAAAGGCATGATTTTTCTTAAAATTAATGCAAGTTTGAAGCCTTACATTCTTTTCACTAAGATATTTGCAAAATTTGTATATTTTGCAAATTCATGTGAGACTATATTTGTGAGACTGGACAACGGTCTATGCATTGGAGCAACGGATGTTCGTTAAACTATCATGGTCACCATACAAAACATGTTGACAGAAGCATACTCGTAACTAACTTAATGTATAGACTGACATTTTATGTGACATGTTTTTTTGACATATTTTCGTTTTCAACAAAGATTTTTCTAAGCCGCAGTTACAAGGATTTCTCTTGATAAAAGCTTATCAAAATAAACTCACCTTAACTCCGAACTTCCCGCAGTGAAAGTAAGCATTAAATCAAAACGTTCTTCATCTAGAAATTGTAAAAACATATCACGAAGCTTCTCTGACTCCGGGCTGAGTATTCGATCGGCTAACTCATTGCCAATGACAGGATCGCACACTGAATTGCTGGGATAAATAATAAATAAAACAAATGCATTAAATTCATACACTTAAAGTATGACTGAATTGAGCTTACTTTCGGTTGAAAATGCTAAAAACTTTATCGTAATTGTCTGTCATGGGCAGGATGTACAAAACGCTTGTCTTTAACAAATTCATGATGGGTGGTTCGAGTAACTTATAGCCCTCGAAGATGTGACGTGCTAGATTTATGGTTATTTCGCGGCCTAAAGCTGAGGTCGCATCGAAAAGTGAACTCACAATAAGTATTTTATGCTTTCGCTCCTCGGGTGCGCCAATCTGAAAAAATGAAGACAGGGAAAGTGGATAACTATTGGGTCATTTGATGTTATCAAAACTCGCTACACACATCTGCAGTCAGCTTAATGGAGTTGAAATGGGTGCCGAAATCGCTATTTCCATAACCAAAGGTGGCGATCCGACCATTGCGTGTTCCAAACTGAACCATCTGTAGATACAGCTCCGAGCCGGTGTGATATCGCGTGTGCACCACATTCTCAATAATGCGGAAATCATTTGCCGAAGCCCAGTGCTGTGGATCGTCACGCATGAGTGTGATGTCGAGACGCATGGAATGCTGAACATCGTCTGCGATTTCAATCTCCTCGCGTTGAGGCGTAAAACTGTGGGAGTAGAAAAGCTATGGTTATTAGATTTAATTTATATTTTCGAAGTTAAATGTACATACCCATCCGCTAACACAGTGATGTTGTGACGCCCTGGTAATGCTAGTTTCCAATAATCGCCATAGGTGCCGCTGTAAATGGCATGTTTGGCACCATCCATACTGATCATGACGCCCGCTACAGGATGACCAATCGAACTTTTTACAAAGCCATGTACGCCGAAATGTACCTGTTCGATAAACTGTATGAGTGGCTCGCGATTGGCGGCCCAATAACTGGGCAACTCAGCGGCCATGGGGAATTTATCGCAGCCCAATTCAAGCGTCAGTTCCATGACGCCGGCGCGAACATAGTTCCAGTCCTGCATGCCACCCGTTACACTATACCATTCAGCACCGTTTGTTATGCCCTGTGGAAACAATTCGTTTTTGAAGAGTGGACAAGGAAGGCTCAAATGCATTGTGGGATGAGCCTGATGAGTGGGAAAAGAAAGAAATAAATTTAGTTGAAATATATGTATAGTGTTAAGTAATTTTATACTCGCCTTTGAATAGACCAGCGCCAAGTGTTGGAAAATCTCATTATCCTCGGTTGGATTGAGCTTTTTACCTTTAGTAGAAGAAAGACGCAAACGTGTCATTGGATCAGAGAAATCATTTTCATTATCATCATATGGATAATTTGCCACGAGTGAACCACCATGCAGATTCGCCGATAGCACAAATGGCAGCGACAAAGTCCACTTCATTACGGCCAGTACCTCCGGTTCTGTAACTTTGTTTAACTTGTCCGTGCCATATTGATCGGGAAAATTGCGATTTAAATCAACACCATGAGCATTTGCGCGTCCCATTGCACTTGATTTGTCACCCTCCTGTGCCAACTCATAGCCATCCGGATTCATGCTGTAAAGAAAGTGCATCCGCGTCGTGTTGATCAGTGTCGTTATGCGTGGATCTACCAAGTAGTGCTCGCAAAGATATTTTGTGAGTAACAAAAGCATTTCACGTCCCACCACCTCGTTGCCGTGCATGTTAGCAACGTACTTGAACTCGGGCACACCGGGTACATGTTGTCCGGGCGTGGCGAATATCTCCATTACCCAGAGATCGCGATTCTGTACACTCTTGCCAATGCTATAGAGTCGCGTTATTCCGGGGTATGTGTCGGCTATGTCCTGTATAAATCTGGTGAAGCAGAAAGACGGGGATGAGTACAAATGAGATAAAAGTTTTGTAATCTATTAATATCCACCTAAAGATAAATCTTTCAATATAGAATTCCCGAGCAGTTTAGCTCAAGGAAGGTTATAAATTAAATTCTAAAGTTCAGAACTATGGACCTGGTATTATAATTTCCGAAACTTCCAAAAACTGAAAATAGTCCATTAAAATTGTGAAATTGTTCTCTGTGTAAAAGAAAGCAAAAGTGTGTCCCAGAAGCACGTTAAACGTACTACGTTTACGTTGTACTAAAGGCTACTTCAAGGTTTTCAAGAAGTTAAGCTTTATCCTACATCTTTAGAAAAGGACTCTAAACGATCTTTTTTTTAAAAATTTATATAGCGGGATAGTGCCGCTATTCCCGTGCAAATTGGGGACAACTATCCCTCTGGAAACATTCCTGGATATGAGCAGGAAACATACCATAGAATGTAGGAAGCATTCCCTTTTGTTAGACACTTCATTTCTTTTTATAACTATCTCACTGGAGGGAAACATTCGTCTCCGCTGTCTTTAAAATAAATGTGGAAACATTCCTCTCCATTGTCTTGAAAATTAACGTGGAAACAACAACAAAAAAATAACAATTAAAAGTGGTTAGCCTGGCCGGGATTCGAGTCAATCACGCTACCTATTCGATTACTAACTACTACTATTATTCGAGATTTCATAATTCTAAATAAATTAAAATTGCCCCAAATAAGGAATGCATTCCTTAAGAAGCGTTTTGGAAACAATATAAATTTAAAACTACCCAAAAGTTTCCAAAAGATACGATGAGGAATGTTTCCCCATCTCTTCTAATGCTGCTGTTTCCAAATACTTTCTAAAGAAAGCGGTTTGGAAACAATATCAATTTAAAACTTCCCAAAAGTTTCCAAAAGATGCGATGAGGAATGTTTCCAAATCACTTCCATATGGAAGTCTTTCAATTTTTCCCAGAGGGATAAATCCGCTTTGAAACATTTGACTCGAATGTCAAATACAAATTTTTAATTTTTCTCTGATTACGAAATTTAAGTCCATTTATCTTCATCACATTTAGTTTTTCCATAATCTTGTCACGAAGTTGCAAAAATAAGATCTTAAAAAACTGAGGAAGATAATTCCGGTCTGAAGAAGAACAGTCTTGACGACTTTTAGCAAAGTCGTTAAGCGAAATAAGATCAACAATTGTTGCCTTGACATTTTTTTGTGGGAAGGAATGTTATGCCCCTTAACTTGTTTTTTTTTAAATAGCCTGTTAGAGGCGAACATCGGACTGCTTAGGAAAACATTTTTTCTAGTTAGAAAAAGAGAGAAGGTCCGGAAACTTCTGGGGACATTTATTCCAAGAAAATTAAAAAAACTATTTTCAAGATATTGCTCTAACCACACTCTGAAGGGTGATCCAAATAGAGGAACCTTTTTCTATTATTTTTGGTATTTGATTCCGTTAGCATTTTTTTTCCTATTTTGTGAGTTGCCGTTAAGAATCGATAGACCCTGCTATGGTAGACACATCCCATACTAAATGCTGGCGGGTATCCCTTATTTTCTATTGCTCAACTTTAAAAATTTAAAGGATCATTCTTGGCTTGCGGGCCTCAGGAGTCGAGAAGGAAGCACGTTTGACTGCCACCCTAGGGGTCCGGCTCCGAGTCCCGATTAGGCCGGTGCTTTTTAACATTTCTAAATTTTGTAGTCACATTTCTAATCAACTGAAAATTCATCAATATTTACGACTTAAAAATTTTGTGGATGGTGGTAGAGAAGTTTATGGATGGAATTGCCACTTAACTAGTATTGACTGAGGTAAGCCTTTAACACTTGCCTCATTTCGAATTCACATGTTTCTACGGCTTCCCGTCACGCTTAGAATACAACTGTTTAAATGGATTATCCCTTCTTTCCAAAGCCTTAGGTGGTCTCGTGTTCAGGGTGTAAAATGGGCGCGAAGAGATTCACTTTAGTCCCTATCCTTAAGTGGTCTCGCAGCGTTCAGGGAGAAAATGGGTGCGAAGAAAATTACTTAATTTTATCTAAAGTATTCTCGGAGTGTTCAGGAGGTATTTCTGTGGGTAACTACGCAGTAATGCAAATTGGTGATGTTGGACAGGCTGTTGGATGTTGTTTGGTGGCTCAAGGTTGATCTGGGTGTAGTAGTAAGAGGCGAATATAGTACGTCACAGTCATGTATGATATGCTTATGTTGTGTCGTGGTATAACCCTTTTGCCCAGGAGACTATCGCAGGGCTGGCCCATCGGGAAGTAGCTCAATTACGCGAGAATGGTAACGCTAGCCGGCGTGGAATTACGCTTGTTGAAAACCGGGTGGTATATTGTCAGAGATTTTGGGTCGGTCTCGATTTCTACCAACAAATGTGGATGATGATAATATTAGCCATCTATGATTAGTACTATAGTTCCAATACTGGTATGTAATCCATATAGTTACTTAAATTAAATATACTACTTAAGTTTGGTGGTGTAACCGTATTGTATTGAATGTATTGAATTGTATTGAAACAACTAAAAATAAGACGTTGGTCGCGTCTGGAGTTAAGGAGAGCTTCAGTTCCTCCTTAACTGAGATTCAGTTCCTCTTAAAGAGATGATCGGAAGGAAGTTAATTAATGGAACGTAGTTGGTATTAACGTACGGAAGATCATCATGTAATGAATAGACGATAATCATCGTACCTGAAGATCTATCTGCTGGGCATTAATTCCTTGAACCAAAGACTCCTTGTCAAGGGGCAAGTAGAGTTAAACCGATACGGCTAGTATCTACCTTAAACACTAATTGGACACTTTCAGTTCTTAAGAAGAGAATGCTAGAGTTACCTACCAGTTTATACATGACGTATCGTTTGTTGTAGGTCGTTTGGACTTTTGGTTCTCTCTGAGTTAGGGCTTCCTTTTAACTAGCCATGGTTTTCTTAATTAATTTTTGCATGAAAGAAATCTTAGCACGCCTGAAGTATTTGATACTTCAGCAGTCTTTGAGGATTGGTCACATGTCTTGTGCGAATGTCCTCTTTATGAAGAGATTCGAGATTTGGAAGCCTTGGGCATAGTGTTAGCGAAGAGTTCAACATGAGTAATGCGCTTGCTTCTAGTGAGGAAATTACTAGATTGAACGAGTTTGCATGTCAGGTGTTTACTAGACCCCGTAACAGGTGAATTGCTGCAAGTGATTCCTGCAGTCATTAGTCTGTAAGGTAGTCTGTGGATCCAATTTACAGAACATTTTTTTTTTACATACAACCAGCCCGGAGCTGTAATGAGGTTCAATCTAGTAGTAGCTTGCTGCAAAATCGTAGAAAATACTTAAAAACTGGTACCACGGGTAGTCGGCGGCCCCCAACTTAGGTCAGGTTGACTGATTGGGATGGCCCTTCAGTGAAAATCGTGGTGATTGTGGTTTACAGCTACATGCCATCACTACATAGAGTTATTCGGTATCATGGGGCGCTCAACGCTCAATGGGGCACAGGATGACGCAATGTTTCGGCTCCGTGTTTGGAGCACCGTAGAATTAAGCCATCTAGGCAGGTGCTTACCAGAGAAGAGTTTGAGTGAATTCAAATGGCATTTCGAATATCTCTTCAATAAACGAGCTACGAATGTGCCTTCCGCATTAAAATTAATGCGCGAATACATGCATCAATCGCTGCGGAACGAATGGCATAGAGTACGAGCGCTTGTAATACGAATGTCTTCGAATCAAGAATACCCAACGAAGCCAGGCATGAGCAACATCCACCAAAAGCAATGAAAATTCATACTTTTATGATCATATGCACTAAGGAAAGAATGTTAACTACACTGTTCAATAATTATCAAAAAAAAAAAAACAAAAGAACCCCCTTGGGATTTGACGACTTCGTTTAAAATTTTTGAAGTCGGTGTAACCGAATATGAAGTCAGTTTTTTCGGGTCACACTAGGTTTTCGTACTACGAGGGAGGGCCGAAGAGGGTTAAATGTACGACCGACACCCATTACTTTTGTAAAAGGAGCACATTTTCCTTGGGGATGTAGCCCCTTCGACCACTCCTTAGGGGGCTCCCATACAAATTTAATGATGCTTGTGTATTTATTACCTATACCTGAACAGGGAACTTTAAGAGATGGCCGGAGAGTGTTTATATGTATGACTGCCCTCCATTACTTTTGCAAAAGGAACATTTTTTCCTTGGGTACCTCTCCCCTCTGACCCCTCCTTAGTGAGGCTCCCATACAAATTTAATGATTTTTGTATATTTATTCCCTACACCTGAACAGGGGGCCTTAAAAGAGGGTCGGAGAGGGTTAATATGTATGACCGACCCCCATTATTTTTGCAAAATGAACATTTTTTCCTTGGTGACCTTTTCCCTCCGAACACTCCTTACTGAGGCTCCCATACAAATTTAATGATTTTATGATAAATACTCGAGTTTAAAGCGAATCATCCGAATGTGTCTGCATTGTCTGAATGCTGCCTTTGTATATATTCGCAATCGTGAGGAACTGTGCTTAGCACTAATCGTTGTTTACGAACTCGAGTATGCATGCATTAATTTTTGTGCGCGATTGTGGCTGGCGACGAATGCTTGTCGAGTGGCAAAAAATGACGAATGGTCTCAAGTAGATCTCTGGTGTCTACGTTAAGCACATTCTGATTTTCTGTCCTTAGAAGAGTAAATCCAACGAGTATAGTTACCACCAACACCATATCCAATTACAATAGTTTAGACACGAGAGTTTTATGCCACTGATGATCAAACGGCTTAGAAATATCCAGAGCAACAACTTTGCTTTAAAGGAAGAAGTAAATACTAGGCTTGGGCATTTTAGTTCACCACAAAGATTGCTCTTTATAGTTCAATCGTATGTAATGAACTAGTTCGTTCATTAAGTTCTTTTAGTTCGTTCGTACCATGTTTTATTTCATTCGTTCTTATTGTTCATTAGTTCTTTTAGTTCGTTCGCTCTTGTAGTTCGCTAGGTCTTTTAATTCGTTTGGACACAGCAAGGACTCAAACCATAGCTTGGTAAATTTAATTATTTTTGCCCTCGTTCGTTTTGTTCCTACTCGCTGCAAAATCAATTGAACTAAAATTAACTAAAAGAACGATAAACACTGAACTAGTTTACATAGTTCATGAGTGGGAATCGTTCAATTGAACTAGTTCGTTCATGAACTACCCAAGCCTAGTAAATACAATGGTTGCATTTCTCAGTGAGGTTTGCTTTAAACCAGTCCAGTTGTTAAAACAAAAAAACACATACGAGTTTTCAGTTGAAACTCTAATTAAGAGTTTGTTAACTCCTTCGTAACATAATAATGTCTACACTTATGACTATATATGTGATAAGAAAAAGATATACAAACTTTTCCATGGCGGTGTTGTTATGATGTTCAAACTTGGTGGGCGTTAGAAAATCGCCATCGTTCGACTTTGGTTCGGAGCGTTCAGTTTTAAGTTTGCGAAATTTACCTAAAATGCAGAAAATCAACAAAATTGGGAAGACAAGACAAAATTAAATAAATGAAAACAGTGATGAAGAAATGTTTCAGGAGTATGTATGTAAAATTAATATAACTAACAACTTAGAACTAAGAATAAAAATTAAACCAACACCTCTAGTCAGTCAAATTGTTGCGAAATAAAAACCAAAAATAAGAGTGCAGTGATGATGAAGAAAAATTAATAGAAAATGTGGAAATGAAAAAATAAAAAACAAAAACCCGATGATGCAGAGAACTACAAATGAAGAATGCAAGCAAACCCAACAGACAGTTGAAGTTGAAAAGCCCGTAAAAAGCGAAGATGAAAAAGTTGTTGCAAGGTTGTCAAAATAAAACTAGTTATTTATATTTATTAAGGTTTATTTGAATAATTTCTATTTATTTTTGCCAAAAATAAAAACTAAACTATAAGTGCTTTTCTTTTTGCTTTTATGGAGAGGTTTTTATTATAAAGGTTTATCATAAGGTGGATATTACATAAATATATAAAAATTAAGTTATGCTAAGCAATGTATATATTTATATATTTCTAAGAATGGAAAAGAATAATACATGTTTTTGAATAAATGTACATATTATGAATAAAATTTTTTTAGACATAGAATCACATCCATACATATATAGTTTTATTATAAAGAAGTTTGTAGTTTGTTTTTTTTTTCACAATAAAAGCTTTTTGTATAAAATTCTCATTTTATTATATTTTAACAATTAAATATTTAGACTAGTTTTAATGACATTTAATATTTTAAAGCGTCTTAGTAGAAAATCCGTAAATGCTGAACTTAGTGTGATCTATTTTAAAAGCTGTAACTGTTGTTCCTTTTTTCCATCTGTGCGGCTGTTGGTGTTAAAAGAAGTGGTGGCAGCCATTTTTTTTTAACTTTTTTCTTATAACATATACAATATACAAAATTCTAATACATGTTGGTGTAGTTAAGACATGATAATTATCAAAGTAAAGCTTTTATTAAAGCTTTTTAAAGTTCAAATTTATGTAGTGCCCAGTAATGACGTATGACGATACATTTTGACATGGGTTTTTTTTAGTTAAAAACCTTTAGAATGGTCGCAATTTCAAGTCCCATAAGAAGACTAGCCCATATTTACTAAAATTTGGAAATCTCCGGTAGTATTCAAGCGTCTACTATTTACTTTAGGTATTTAGCAATAGTTTTAACCGAAAATTAATTAATTTCAAAATTATCTTAGAAAAAGGTCGGTTTTGAGTTAAATTTTTTTAGGGATCATAAATTCCAGGTTTATAACTACAATATCAAGTTTATGTTCAAAACTTTGAAACTTAAAGTCAAACACATATTTTCTCAAAATTTTGAAAATTTTAGTAGTATTGTCGCGTCTACTATTACTATAACCTATTTAGTAATAATACAAGGTCGAGCAAAGTTAATCACCCTATCGGAAGACGTTATCATTTTTGCAAATGGCGACAATCATATTTGACATTTGTGAACTAGACAGCTGCAGTACACGCAAATAAAAAAACAAGGTTTATCGCCAGTTTGCCGCAATCGAACTTCGTCGGTCAGGCGTTGCGAGCAATGCGTCATTTAGTTGCAGGAAATTAATTTCGTTTGTCATAACCGTGAGAAGTTTTTTAAATTGCAGCAATTGACAAATTTGTTTTCCCAACTGAAAACTTCGTTTGTTTTTCCCTTTGTTGTATAAATACAACGCTAATAGTTCAGAGTTACTTTTTAGACAAATAAAAAATACTCACGCTTGAGCTTTATGAGCTAAATACTCATAAAGCTTATAAAAACCCATTAGAATACGGACGAACATAGGGAGAAAGATAATCAATATAATAAATAATAATGACCGATACAGCTTTCGGTCTATATATATATATAAGATATATTTTTAGGTTGATGACAACTGAATATTCGTTTGCGGCAAATATAACTCGAAGTGTAGTTGGTGAATGTAGTTGGAAATACAAACGAAGTGTAGTTGTTGAATTTTTCAGTTACGGTAATCGAAAAATTTCTTTGTGTGTATATAAACAGACAAGCAATGGAGCGCTATAGTCCGTAAGAGCGTGGAATAATTGAGTCGATTTTTTTGACCAATTATCAATCGGTGGTGTTGGCGCAGCGTGAATTTCGACGTGGATTTCCAAATCTTGTCGCGCCAACTAGGCAAACATTCCGGCGCTTAGCTGCTCAACTCAAAGAGACTCGAACCACACGAGACCATGCAGGGTGTTGCCGCCACCGGACTGGTCGTTCGGCCGAGAATATCGCAGCTATGGCTGCCGATGTCGCTGAGAATGATGAAACATCAACCAGAGGACGGGCCACGCAATTGGGCATCTCCTGACTGACCCTACCGCGAAGTTTAGTGAAAGACTTACACATGTTCCCGTACAAAGTGCAAACAGGGCATCAGTTAATGCCTGCTGACCATCAGTCGCATGTGAATTACTGTCAAACCATTCCAAATTTCAACAACGAAGAGGACGATTTTGTGTCGAAAATCATCGTGAGCGACGAGGCGCATTTCCACTTAAGCGGTTACGTCAATAAGCAAAATTTTCGTTTCTGGAGCAGTGAAAATCCGTGTGTGATGCGCTACGGTGCTGTTACTGGCGAACGCTACAGGGCCATGATAACGACTTCTCACTGCCGGAATTGGATGAGCGGGGTTAGGTGAACATGTGGTTTCAGCAAGACGCTACAACCGCATACACAGCACGAGCCACAATATTGTGAAAGAAGCATTTCCTGGACGAGTAATCTCCAGTTTTGAAGATTTGGCATGACCAGCCCGATTTAATCATCCCAAACTTCTTTTTTTTTGAGGCTACTTGAAGTCGCGGGTTTATGTCAACAAGCCTCAGGCAATCGCAGATCTTAAGGAGAATATATATATAAGCTTTGTTCGACAGGAATGCGAACAGTTATCACCGGAAATCTTGCGGAAAATGCGACAAAACGAGCAAAAATGTGAATCAATACTGGCGGCAGTCACTTGACGAATAATATATATAATCTATTCCACCTAACAGAAAAAATTGCAAAGGTCCAAATAAAGATTTCCATCACTCAAAATAAATTTTTTTTTATTAACTAAAAGTTATTGAAAAATAAAATTGGAAACTTTGGCCCCCCTATAACCGCCTGTATAATTTGAAAATTCCTGTATAATAATTCCACCTTTATAATTTGAAAAGAGTCGGTTTCAAAATAATTTTCAAAAAAAGAGTTAATTCTGAGATAACTTAGGATAAGATAGCTCCTTGCTTACTATGTACAGCTTTGTTCATAAAAATAGCAGCGTCATGCCTCATATTATATTAAAATAATTCCAAATGAGTAGTTTGAGTGAAAATACCGTTATAGCAGTATATCTTGAGCGCTCAAATAGGTTAATTACATTTTATGAGATCCTTCGATCGCGAATTTGTTCATAATAATAGTAGCAATATTAAATTGACCTTCATTTTGTTTATTTTATACCAACGACAGGTAAGCAATTATTTATTAAGAAATAATATTTATAACTTTGTTCATTTAATTCATTTCATTCAGTTATTAAGCAAAATGGGCCGATCTAAAAATTGTTCAGAAGAAAAATGGAAATTGTTAAAAAGTTGCGAAAGGAAGTGAAAACTTACCGGAAAATAGAAGAAATCGTCGGTTGTTCTTCCAAAATGATTTCAAAGGCCTTAACATGACAAAACAAACGCAAGACACGAGAGTAAAATGCGCAAAGAGCATTCGCACAGATCGAAAAATAGTGAAAATGGAAACGGAAGATCCGCAAATCAGTTCTAAAGAAATAAAAGAGGATCTAAAGCCGTCTATTACTTCAGTGACAATAAGGCGTTTACTGGAGCCTAAGCTGGCTGCGCGAATCCCCCGAAAAGTAGCATTACTGTAAAAAAAAAACACGTTATTAAAAGACTAACTTTCGCTAAAGCACACTTGGAGTGACCTATCGAAAATGGCGAAACATTCTCTGGAGCGATGAGAGCAAAATAGTTTTTTATGGATCAAAAAGTCGTCGGCATTACGTGAGAAGAATAGTTAATGCTGATTTTGATCCAAAATACACCGTTAAAACAGTAAAACATGGTGGCTCTAAGCCAGTGATGTTCACGTAGTACCACGCGTGGTGAGACTCAAAAGCTATATTGGAGAATCGAAACACAGATGGCGCTGAAACTTCCAGTGAGAGAACCTCTTGGTCGTGTGTTTTGCACTGCACGAAATGTTTGAGGCATATGAAAATGCGATATTTGCAGAATTATACTAATAATAATAGTGATAGTGACAGTGATAATGATAGTGGTAATGATAATGATACTGATAAAGATAATGATGATGGCAATGATAATTATAGCAAAATTCTTGCTTAATACCTGCACAACAATTTTTGTCAGTGCAAAGAGCGAGAGAACTTCAAACACAAGCAGAAAAGTCGAAAATTGTAGTAGTATGCGTGTGAACACCACTGCTCTAAGCCAATGGTGGTCACTACATGATTTCCCATAGCTCGCGAGCATTGTGTGTTGTTGAGCTTTTGCACACGAATAGCAATCGGCTTACTGTGTTTGTACACTGCGTAAAAGTTTGTTTTTTCTGCTGTGCTTTAAATTTTAAGTCAGTATGCTTTGAGAGTTCATGTGGTATCGTGAAGTCGCGGAGTCGTTCGCTGTTTTTTTTTAGAATTTACGTAAATATTTTGCAATGTTTTAGGAAGAACGTTAATACATTATATTCTTTACTTTTACCTTTTTTCATGTTTTTTAAGTTAAAATAGTGTGTTGATCACACCTGCTCTAAACTTATGGTTTGGGCATGTTTCTCCCATCAAAGCGTTGGGTCCATATATCCGATAATCGAAGCATCAACTATGCTTCTGTTTGCTGAGGACAATACGCCGCTGAAATGGGTTTATCAGAAGAATAATGATCCGAAGCATACAAGTACGTGGGCTCTAAAATGGTTTAGGAAGAAAAAAGTCGACTTAATGGATTCGCCGGCTCAATCTCCAGACCTAAACGCAATAGAAAACTTTAGGGGAGACCTTAAAAAACTCAGTAAGTGCAGCGAATTCCAAAACTAGCAAGGAGCTCTGGAAAATAGTGAATGAATCCTGGTATGCAACACCAATTGAGAGATTGAGAGAACTTGGTAAATTCTATTCAACGCAGATGTGCCGCAGTCATTAAAAATGGCGGTCAAGCTACTAAATATTAACTATTAAATTACAAAGTTAAAAATTCAAAAATATTTATGTTTTTTATATAGTTTCTCAAATTATTTTCTTTATTGATAAGCGCTGCGTTTTTTGGAACAACATCCATTTTCCAATATATTTCTAATAAAAATTTAGAAGTTTTTAGTTTGTTGTAGTCTTAGGGCTAGAAGCCACTTCATTTGCAATAAAATTTTTAATAAAAACGTTAATACAATAGTTTGAAATTTCTTTGTAAAGAAGAATACTGCTATTTTTATAAACACAACTGTACATTAATTTCAAGTTTATGCTCAGAACTTTTAAACATGAAGACTAACCCATGTATTCAAAAGTTTGTAAGACTTAGGAAAACTATAAGTTTCGAAATAATTTTTTGAGGTCATGTAGCTCCTAGCTTATAACTTTCATTACACTTTTGTGCTCAGAAAATGAAATCTAACCCATATTTGCCAAAATTTGGAAATCTTGGGTAAACTTTTACCATAACTTTTTAATAATAATAAAATCCGAAAATGAGCATATTTCAAAAGTATCTCAAAAAAAAAGAGTCGATTTCGAGATAACTTTTTTTATGGTTACCCAGTTCCAAGCTTATTTTTCAAAATTATTTTTTAAATATTATATTTATTTTTTATTTTTTCAAGTTTCTTATTTAAACCTAAAATTAAAGTATTTCGGAAATGATTTTTTTTTCATAAGAGTTTATTTTCAATTTTTAAAAATGTTGCCTCTTTATAAATTGTTGCCTCTTTTGTAAATTTTTAAAGCTTTTTCAGGGTTCAGGTTTAAAATTGATTCAGGTAACTTTTGGATTAAAACTGTTCGAAAACAAAATGGTTTCAATCAGGCTGGCGTTAAAAAAAAACATAATTTTTTTTGTCATAATACTTTGTAGCCCTTTGATGACCACTGGGACACCGATGACCCTTTTTCATTTTTTTTTTTTTTTTAATCATTCAAAAGAGAATGAATGTGGCTTTTAGAAAGCACTTAATTTTCAAGGGTTGATTCATCCCTTTGTCTACCAGACCACCCCAAAATCGAAAAATCTTTACTTTTTGGAGAAATTTTTGGAGAAGTTGCGGGCAACGTTCAACTTCGACTATCCACGCAACCACCAAATCTGATGGGACCTCTATGACCCGTCGACATAGAGATTTTGTTGTAACCAATGTACGTATTATGCACACTCAAAGCGATTGCAAAAAAGACGCAAATAGAATTTGGTCTTTGATTAGCATTTATTGAAAACACCATGGATTCTCAGCAATATTTACAGATACTGAAATGTCATTTGATAACCAATACCCAACAATTTGAGTTCATTGCTGATAACAAACCAAAATTCAAGTTTAATCAGGACAATGACCCAAAGCACAAAGAAGACTGCAAGCTATTATAGAAGCCAAAGGTGGTCACACAAAATATTATGGCGTTTTCGTTTCTACCAAAAAATGTTGCCTTTTCATTGCCCTCTTCTTTTTTCGTATTCGATTGTAAAGTGCAAGCGGGTGAAAAAAAAACTGTGTTCGTTTCTTAAAATGTTACATTTATAAAGGGCAAAAAAGGTACATTTCTTGCCCTGCGAAACTTTATGAGGGGAGAATGTTGCCCTGAAAATCAGCTGATTGCTTTAAACGAAAATATTATGAAATGCTTGTGTTAGACAAGGATAAATATATGCATTCATAATTTGACAATTTAAAATTTTTTTAATATAGCAAATTTTTTTTTGGCGCACACACATAAATCAGCTGATTGAGTAAGCAGGCAGTGTTTTGTGTTCAAAACCTGCACTTTTTCAGGGTTGAGTGCAACACTTGAAAAATGTTGCACTGTGGTAAGGCAACATTTTTTTTGTAGAAACGAAAATACCATTTATTATAAAATTTTTCCTCGTTTTTCAATTCTTTTACTTTTAAAAAATTACATATTGTTTTTTTTTTGTGTCGTTCGTTCAGAGTTGTTGCTTGACAGCTGTCAGATGTGAACATTGAGATTTAGTCATAGAGTATTACATGGGCTCGCAAACGCATAGAAACTGTGAACATTCAATACCAAAATTAAGAGTTATGCGGAGAAAATTCGTAGAATCTCCATCATGTGGACATGTAACATTTATACAATTAATTTTATACTACAAAATTTTATAAATAAAAAGTATGAAATTTAAAATTAAAAAATGAAACTTATATACAATCAAATTATTTAAAAAAATAAGAAAAAATAGTCAAAATAATTAAAAAAAAATAAGAACTTGAAACTAAGAAAATATAAAATTAATGTAAAAAACAATACAAGTTTTCAATTAAAAAACTAAAACATTTCCAAATAACAAATATAAAAACTCCAGATTTACCCAAAAAAAAAAAAACGAAATGTTCATGTTTTCAGCGAGGAAATTCAAAAATAACTAATATAATGTTTAAAAGTTTAAAGTAAAATTTATAAAATATAAAATTTAAACTAACTTTTAAATAAAAATCAAAAAATTTAGAATATAGGTATTCAAAAAATTAAATTAACGAGTAAAAAAGTCAACATAAAATACAGTAGTGATCAACTAAATGGACTAAATGAGGCTTTTACTAATCGTCACGTTTTACCTCGAAAATACCACTCCAATTTAATTTCATCAATTTCAATTTAAGGAATATTGTTTTTAAATTGTCTAAAATATAAATAGAAAATTTAAAAAATTTTTATATTTTGTTGGATATCCTTTGCATCTTATGACTGGTCCACATTTCCTAGCGATTGAGGCAATGAGTTTTCCAATGTAACTGCTTGGGATTGATCTCCACTCCTTTTCCAATCCTTTGAAAAGTTCGTCACTATTTCGAAACATCTTGTTGCCTATCTTCCGCTTAATCATAATTCACATATTCTCAATCGGGTTGAAATCGGGAGACTGCGCCGGCCATGACATAACTTTAACTTTGTTTACCCTAAGCCACATCTTTACAAGCCTGAATGTATGCTTGCGGTCGTTATCATGCTGGTATGTCCAAGACAGTGGATAACGGAAACATAACTTTACTTAAAATGTGCCTGTAACCTCGGCGGCCATCATTTCACTAATGCGATCAATTGGACCAGTAGAATTACCCGAGAAGCACCCCCACACCATGACATTGCCACCATCATGCTTGACTGGCTTTGTATCTTGGATTGTACATCTCACCTCGCGGACGACGAACATAAGTTTTGTTACCCGATCCTTTCAGATTGAATTTAGTCTCATCTAACCATAAAATAGTTTTTCACTGCTGTTGAGTCCAATTCAAGTGAGAACGAGCAAATTCTAATCGCACTTTTCTGTTTTTTCGGACAAATATGGTTTCTTTGTACACATCTGTAACTACTGAGTCCATATACCGAGGCCCTTCTTTTGATTGTAGAGAGACTTACGGCCAGTTGGGTTTTACTTCTTTCTGACTTCTCTTGGAACTGCTTTAGGTTATTTTGTATAGAAATTTCGTATTTGTGTGTCTTGTCTTGTTGTTATTGCACGCGGTCTTCCTCCTCTAAGAATTGTATGGGTGTTGCCGGAATTAATAACACGACACGACTGTTGATTTCGGAACTGAATATTTTAATACATATTTCTTTTTGAGAAAGTCCACTCTTGTAATCTTCTATGAATTTTGTTTTCAATACAGAATTGTATTTATTCCCACCCATTTCCATTTTCAACAAAAAAATATTTTACGGAGCACTGCTAACAAGCTGTGTAAACTCACTGATCGCAAAAAAATGAATGCTAATTCCTATTAGAAAATGAACACGTGAAGCTCAAAATATTTAAAACCGTTACACTCCAAGAATAAGAAACCAACAACATTCGTTAAGCACAAAACAAAGCTCAGTTGCAAACTCAGTTTGTTTTGAACACCTGCATTTTGTTCTCTTCTTAGTTGAAAAGCTTCTTTGTTGTTCTAATTTGTAATTTGTTATTTTTTGTATTTATTTAACAAGAACACCGTATGGAAGTTAAAAAAAAAAATTAAGAGATTAGTACATAGCGTTATTTTCAGGAAGTAAATGCATGTGACGCACATATTCGGATTGGGTGCAAATGTTTTGATCACCACTGTATATTATGATATATTATAAAAAAAAAATTATTTTATTAAAATATATATTTTAAAATTTTAATTAAAAATTAAAATTATAACTACATAAATCAAAATGAAAAAAATTATAATTAAGATATTTAAAAAAAAACAAAATAAAATCCCGACTTGAAGAATTGTAGAAAAAGTCCCAAAAAATTAAAACGCGTTTTTTTTATCATAGGAATTATATATAAATAAACGATTAAAATTCAGAAAACATCAATTAAAATTCAGAAATCCGTTTGAAATTCATAAAAAATCACTTGAAATTAAGAAATTCCATTTGAAATTCAGAAAAAAAATCATATGTAATTCATAAATTTCATTTGATATTCAGAAAAAATCACTTAGAATACAGAAGAGATCAATTGAAATTCAGAAATTCCATTTGAAATTCAGAAAAGATCAATTGAAATTCAGAAATTCCCTTTGAAATTTAGAAAAAATCATTTGGAATTCAGAAAAGATCAATTGAAATTCAGAAAAAAACATTTGAATACAGAAATATCAATTGAAATGGCAAGACATAAATTTAAACATCTGAATTTCAGTTGATATTTTCTTAACTCCCAATCGAAGTTTTATGAATTCCAAATGATTTTTTTCTGAATTTCAATTGAGCTTTTCTGTATTACAAATGATATTTCTGAATTTCAAATGGAATTTCTGAATTTCAAATGGAATTTCTGAATTTCAAATGGAATTTCCGAATTTCAGTTGATCTTTTCTGATTTTTAAATAGAATTTCAATTCCAAATCATATTTTCTTAATTTCAAATGGAATTTCTGAATGTCAATTGATTTTTTCTGAATTTCAAATGGAATTTCAGTTGATCTTTTCTGAATTCTAAATGGAATTTCTAAATTTTAATTGATCTCTTCTGTATTCCAAATGATTTTTTTCTAAATTTCAATTGATCCTTTTTTAATTCCAAATGATATTTTTTTAATTTCAAATGGGATTTCTGAATTTCAGTTGGTCTTTTCTGAATTTTAAATGCAATTTCTGAATTTCAATTGATCTTTTCTGAATTTCAAATGGGATTTCTGAATTTCAGTTGATTTTTTCTAAATTCCAAATGATATTTTCTGAATTTCAAGTGGAATTTCATAGATTTTTACTGAATTTCAAGTGAAATTTCCTAATTTCAAATGGAATTTCTCAATTTCGATAGATCTTTTCTGAATTTCAAATGGAATTTCTTAATTGCTATAGATCTATTCGGAATTTTAAATGAAATTTCTGAATTTTAATTGATCTCTTCTGTATTCCAAATGTTTTTTTCGGAATTTCAAATGAAATTTCTAAATTTCAATTGATCTTTTCTAAATTTCAAATTGAAATTTTTGAATTTCAATTGATCTTCTCTGAATCACAATTGGAAATGGTTTAGTTTATACAGCAGTTGAGTTGATACGCATACATGCATACATACAAACTTTTGAATCATCAGATAGTTTTACTTTTTCAAAAATAAAATATTTATAAAATATATTTTGTAAATAATCGATATAATACATTTCATCTTAAAAAAACGCTAGATAAATCTAAATGTTTTGTTTTATTCATAAAACAATAGCAATATAAAATTACTGTAAGTAGTATGAGGAAGCTTGACTTTTTTTAATTTTATTTAATAAAATTTGAATTTTATACACATTTAGAAATATTAACAATGTATTAATTAATTTATTTAAAAAATTATTATATATAGAATAAATTTTTTACATTTCATATATATATATATTTATATTTAAGATATGCTCTGCATAAGTATGTGTGTGGCGTAATATACACAAATAGACAATTTAAGGAATGTACTAATAAACAACAATGACTTGGTGTGCGCAAAACCCTATTTGTTCTAGTGGGTAGTATAAGGTTAAGGTGTAGACATGAAAAGTGGTTAGATGTGTTTAAAATCTAGGTGAAATAGTAAGTGAAATAGTGATTATCCCTAAGCGATTAATCGATATTGTTTGGTTAAGTTAGGTGCGAGCAAGTGAGAGTAGATTACAGCGATTACCTAAGGCATTACCGATAGAATTATAATAATAATAATAATAAACTGCCCTAGTTTTATGCCAACACCGAACGGCTAATGTGCATGTTCTCAAGAAATATTACATGGCATTATTTACTCCCTGAAGTTTGCCATTAGCTGCATTCCCGTGTCACTGGATCAGATCAAATCTCAGTGGAACAACTTTAGTTCAATTTTATAACAATTTGGCACCACTGTCTTAAAACAGCTGTTTCAATACCAATAAAAATACGTAACAGCATATTTTAGATTTGCCAACTATGTTCGTTTTTAAAAAATAATGCTTTAAACTTGGCAGAATTTACAGATCAGAAATAGAGTCAGGAAAAGAGCTGGTTCAAATTTTTGTTTTTGCTTTGTGAATAAAAAAGGGCCGAGCGCCAAGCTATTGTCTTCTCTGAAAAATTAATTCAATTAAAAAAGCATTCTGTGTCAGATGGAAATTGAACCAGGGTTCTCTGGCGTATGGGTCATGCATTCTACCCACTGCACCACGGTATAAAAGGGTTCCCTCGGATCTTTATCGTTTAATCACGGGGTAACCGCTGAACCGATTTTTATAATTCTTTCATTATTTAATTCCAATAATAAGCGACCCTGCTACTGGGTACTACGTTTTTGATAAAACTTTTTATTCAATTATTTAAGAATTCATGCATTTAATCCATGCTGCTATACAATGGCAGCAGCAAAAAATAACAGAAACAATAGCTTAAGCTCTTTGTTAAGAGAGAGAGTCTACAACTCACCGCGCTGCCATCTTGAGTGGATAGTTGCACTCAGTTAATTGCTGCTGTAGTGTAGCCATAAAGCTGGAAGTTCATTCACTGCTTTTGCATATGCGTCCGTCTATTCGCTGAACGCAATGGAATAGAAATGTATGAAAGCTTATGAAAGAGAATTTTATGCCTATGTATGACTACGTGCTTAACGTCGAAAAATGCAATTTACTCAAGAAAAGTAGAAAATATTTCAACTTTTCTTGCGTAATTTGCGTTTTTTGACAGCTCGTTACTTATAATGAACAGAGAGATGAAATAAAAGAAACGAGTGGGAAACTCATTACTTTCAGGGATACATAAATCTTTTAAATTAAAAATATTTATAATTTTTTAATTGTTTATTTCTTAAAAGAAGTTTTTTATACTCAGGTCTTAAAATTTTTGTTAATATAAATTAAGACATTTTAAGTATTTTTGTTGTTATTACGATTTAAACTCAATATTAAGAATAAATCAAATGTTTTATAATTTTGTAGCCCTGCTTTCTCTGAACGTCGAACGCAATCATTGAACTCTGACATAATTTTCTTGCGTATATTGAGAGAGCAAGTAGATGGACGCATATGTGAATGCAGTCAATGAACTTCCAGCTTCACAGCCTTATTCTGGCAGCTCAGCTAAGCTCACCACATTAACAAATTGTTAAGGTTTCGTATTCTGGTGATAATTAAAAAGCTCCTTTCATAGCTATTTTTTTATGAATGAATGAATGAATTCTTACTTTTTTTAAGCATTGATACTGAAAAAGATCAAGGAAAAAATAAATTTTAAAGACTGCAAAACACTCGAACATTGTTTACCTATTGAAAAAAATTGATATTGAAACTAAAAATAATTGAAAATAATCAGTAAATTATTTATTTCATAACATTTTCCATCTTACTAGTAGAAAAATAAACATAAGCAATCAAAATAAGCAAGAAATAAGCAATAAAAAAACAACTGACACTTTATATTTTAGGCATTTACATTTTCACCATGCGTGGTGAACTTTAACAGCTCTAAAGAGTTTTCAAATTGTTAATGATTTGCCAGAATACGAAAATTTACTTTACATAACAAGAACATTGACAAGAACTGCTAAACAGTTCCTTGTTATGTTAACAGGTAGAATAGAGCTGTTACTTTACATAAAAAGAACATTGACAAGAGCTTCTTCACAATTCCTTGTTATGTTAACAAGCAGAATAGAGCTGTTAGACTTTACTCTCGGGGAATAATCGTGGCCGTGGCACATTTGTAAAAAAATCAGTCTGGTGTGAAATCTGCACAAAATCAATTTTACTTTATAGCTTATTCTTTCTAACATAAATGATTGATAGTATGAAAGCTGTGGCCGTGGCGTAGTGGGTAGAGTTCGTGACCCATGTGCTAGAGAACCCTGGTTCAATTCCATTTGACACAGCAAAGCCCAAGAGCTTAAGTAATAGAGCTTAGCCCAAAGAGCTTAAGTAACGTGCTCGAAAACGATACTTTAGGATACAGTTTTAATTTGACTCTTCGTCTAGTAATGCCTGAGGTAATCTTTGTACTTTTTTTTTAATTTCATGGGAGTTTTGTTTTTCGTGGCATAATAGAGAAAAGTCTGCTTAACGGATAAAAAGATTCTTCATTATTCAAATATCAAGAGCCTTCTTAACAGATAAAAAGATTCTTCAGATGCAACTTTTTCATTTTTATACACTTAAAATTAATTTTTTGTTTAGATTTTCACAGATTTGTGAATGGTTTTTAACACTTTATTTTGCTATGATCATAAAATATATGGGTTTGAATAATTTCTAATCGTATTGAGAGAGCTAATAAGTACTTTGTTTGAGATACACTTTAATTTATAAGATACCTCAAAGTTAACTTTAATATACCTGATGTGAAAAGCCTATTTAACTATGACAGTATCAAATGATATACATATATAAATGTAAGTATGTGTGTAAAATGCTTAAGCATATGTGCGCTAGTGTGTGCAAATGTGTATATGTGCATCAATATGTATTTGTGTTTCTGTGTGTAAGTGAGTGGTTAATGCTTAACTCTGCTAATTACAAAATAACAATAAAAAGTGTCAAAACCAAACAAACACTTAACTCAACGCTTAGATTCAAAGAACAACCAAAGACAAAACAATTAAAATAAGTGTTAAAAATTTAAAATTTAATGTCTAAAAAAATAAGAGCTATAAAAACTGCTAATACCATCATAGTTGGCATCGATTGGTGTCAAAGTGAAGTCGAGACGCATAGCTTCGCTGTTGTCGTTAAGCACGTGAATTTGTTGAGGCACACTGGGTTGATAGCTAAACACCAAGGAGAGAGTGAAAGAGAGAGAGGAGATAAAAAATCATTAAAATATAAACAAAATCATGTTGATAGAGCATGTTATAGGGGCACCACATTTAGTTACTGCTACATACCACATTAAGTGGTGTATAACCCCACCCCACCCCACCGCACCGCACACCTACCCGAAAGCAATCGCTTGCACTGTATAAAGACCGGGTGTCAATAGTCGCCAATATTCGCCGCGACTTGTTGTACGTATCGGCTTGTCCTCCAGTCCGGATACCAATATGGTTGCATCATGTATTGGATAACCACTGGCATCCTTCACCAGCCCCTTCACACCGATGTGTGCCAACTTGAGCAGCTGTATTAAGCTTTGCTTGTTGCGTGCCCATTCTTCCGGCAGCGTTTCGGCAGCTGGATATTTACAGCAAGATAACTCTATGGTTAGTTCGAAGCAATTGCTAAAGGCATAGTTGAAATCCTGCATGCCGCCATTCAATTCGTACCAGTTGGCTCCATTGGTAATGCCGTCTGTAAAGCTATCATTACAACTGTTGCCACGGCGCATGATCGGATGATTGTCGGCATATGTGTGCGCCATTAGCTTGAAGACACGATCGTCTGGCGTAAGACTCTCCTCGCAGCATTCATGGTGAGCGCTAGTTTGGTGCGATATGACGAAGTGGTTTTAAATCAATATCGAATGATTCGAAAGGTGTTTACATTTATATAGCTCGTGGTTGGTTGGTTTCGGAGATATTGTTTTTACCTGGCTAAACGATTGACTAAGATTGACAAGATCGACTTAATGTGTTAGAAAAGCTTAAAAAAAAAACTGCAAACACGGACAAAAAGAAATGTCAAGTTATATTATTTCATCATTTCTTAGCGCAACGACTGAACTGAAAGGAATAAAATAAGTCAGGAATTATCTTCGTCGAAGTTAAACTAACCAAGTGTTAAAGCATATACACATGTGACAATTAAATAACGGAACTTTTTATAGAGTATAGGGTAAAATACACATTGTACGAGTATTATGTTTGGAAGTTAATATTTATGCAAAGTAGGTTCCATTGGAGTCAATACAACGTTTGGCACGATCAACTGCATGGCTTGAAAAGCCGGAATATTATCGTAAAACGCTCCTTTCATGACAGTTTTCAGTTTCGGGAACACAAAATAGTGACACGGTGATAGATCAGGCGAATACGGCGGGTGGTCGATGACACAGATCTGTTTTTTCATCAAAAATTCATTCACTTTTTTGGTTTTGTGAGGAGGTGCATTAAAAAAAGCTGTTTTTCCTCTGGATATTCTGGTCTAACACGAACAATTCTCGACCAAAAACGATGTAAAACTTCTAAATAATAATCACCATTGACAGTTTGACCTTTTGGAACAATCTCCTTGTGGACAATACCCTTCGAATTGTAGAAAGTTATCAACATTACCTCGATTCGTAGAAAATTATCAACATTACCTCGATTCTGGACTTCTAAAAACGCAATTTCTTAGGTTTTGGTTCGTCTTTCGACCTCCATTGTGCAGATTGACGCTTAGTTTCAGGGTCATATTGAAAGTACCATGTTTTATCACCAGTTATGATCGAATCAAGAAAATCTGGATCGTTTTCAGCTGTTGAAATGATGTCTTTAAAATGCTCTACACGAACATTTTTTTTGTACTCATTCAATTCGTGTGGACCAAATCGCGCAAAGACCCTTTTTTACCCAAATCTTTAGTTAGAATTTGACGAGCAGTCTCTCTATTTATTCCTAATTCCTCTGCCAACATTCTCACAGTAAAATTTCCATCGACAGCAATGATTTCATGGATTTTTTGCACCAGCTCATCACGAATTTTGTTCTCTGGATGTCCGCTTCTTTGAGCGTCGTTCAAGTCTTCACGGTCACCTTTGAATCGTTGAAAACGTAAAAAACTTGTGTACGAGATATACAATCATCACCATAAACTGTCTTTATCAGTTCGTATGTCTCAGCGCATTTCTTTCCAAGTTTAAAATAAAATTTAATGTTTTCTCTACGTTCCATTATGATGTTTTTACGACTAAACATTAAAAACTATTGTCATTAAAACGCGCGTAATTTTATAACCTGTCAACTGATTTGCATGAACTTTGGTGCGTTTTAATGGAGCATAGATGTATCTTTTTAACAACGTGTATCTTCAAAAGATTGCGCTACGTTTTCAATGATTTAAATTAAAAGTTTGGTTATTTAATTGTCACACTGTATATTAGAAGTTATGAATTTTTTTATCATTTTAGTGACGTCACTTTGTATGGGGGATATGGCCGGTTTTTATCCAATTTTTCCAAAATTCCAAACTCAGAGTACCCTGTTCATTTTTAAGTCTATGTGTTAAATAGCAAGTCTAATACATTTTTTTTTTTTTATGGAATTTATGATGGTTTTGCTATTTTTATGACGTCACTTTGCATGGGAGGTAGGCGGAGTTTTTATCCGATTTTGCCAAATTTCCAACTCACAGTGCGCATTTGGGACCAAAGCATAATTATAAAATGTCAAGTCATTAGATTCATTTTCTTGGAACTAATAAAGGTTTTTCTATTTTGATGACGTCACACAGTGCTGTGATAATAGAATTGTGTATGTTAGTTAGTTTAAGCTACCTACGAAAAATTTCAAAAATGACTGAAATCGGTCAGTCCCAAGGGTACCTCCACTGGCCCTACAATAATATTGTACACGATTTTGTATGAGTGGTACATACACATGTTGCCCGATTTTAACGAAACTCGGTCAGAAGGCTGGAAAAATTAAGTTATATATGTGTACTGAAAATAGTTGAAATCGGTCAGTCTCTGGGGATACCTCCCTTGGACCTATATTAATTTATTACATGGTTTTGTGTGAGTGATACTTACCGATCTTAACGAAACTCGCTCAGAAGACTAAACAGAGTATTAGATGTATCCTGAAAATGATTGAAATTAGTCAGTTCCTAGGTATACCTCCCTTGGACCTATATTAATTTTTCAGAAGATTTTGTTACATACAAGATGAGTGTTACATACAAAAGTTGACAAAACTTAACGAAACTCTGTCAAAAAGCTAGACAAACAGAGTTTCAGATGTGTACTGAAAATGGTTGAAGTAGGCCAGTCCCTAGGGGTACCTCCACTGGACCTATAATAATTTTTTACATAAATTGGTATGAGTGGTACATACAAAAGTTCATCAATCTTAACGAAACTCGGTCAGAAGGCTAAACCGATAGAGTTTTAGATGTCTACTGAAAATTGTTGAAATCGGTCAGTCCCTAGGGGTACCTCCACTATACTTATAATAATTTTTCACATGATTTTAAATGGAAAGTTCATACAAAAGTCGACCGATTTTAACGAATGTGTAATTTTACTAATTTTAATATTTTGGATTTACCTTATTAAGGAGTATTGTCTGTCGAATGATACCTAATTTTTACAATTCCGAGAACAATTTATTATTTATTTCCACTGCGCAAAGCACTGTGCGTCATTTTGCATGCGGAATACGTGTGATTTTTGTTAAATTTTTTAAAATTTCAATGCCGAGTCCTTTTTAAATATTGATATTGAAAAATTTCCCTCGTTTATTAAGGACAAATGTTAACATTTGTTAACTGCCAAGCGCCCAGTTGTTAAATAATATGCCTTTGCAACACTACACTTCTTGTTGACACACCTTTTCTTTTATCCTAAAACTTTCAGAACTTCCTTTATTCCCTTGAAGGCACAAAACTGGAGAGCAGACAATAAATATATCGATACAAAATTTTTTTCATAACTAAGGCCCACTCTAATACATAAATACAAAAAACCTGAAGGAGTTGGCGCTGCTCCCGATTGTTGGTCTTTTGAAATTTTATTTCAGGTATATTCGTTTTATATATTTTCTCGCTCTAATGTTGGGGTGTGTAAAGAGTGACGAGATAACAATGATAGTTTTTCCAATTATTATGTTTCAGCAGCTGTCATTGTTACACTCTATTGGACCTTAAGTCAACAACCAGACAGAGATTGTTGCGAAGTGGTCTGTGTCGAAAGAACGCAGAAATGTTGATTCGGTGTCGATCAGCTAAATTGGGCATCGCCAGAGAGTCAACCAGGCTTATTTTGCGATTGGATTTGGGCCTACATCCGTATAAGATTGTGCTGTCGCAAGAATTGAAGCCGGGCGACCAAAGACAATGTCGTGTGTTCGCTGAAAATGTTGACCGGAGACCCGGATTTTGGCCAACAAATTGCGATGGAGTCAAAATTCCCCTTAAACAAAATTCTTTTTATAAAATTCCACTTTTCAAAATTCCCCTTTTTAAATTGTCCTTAACGAAATTCCCTTCACAAAAATCCACCTTCACACAATTCCCCTTTATAAAATTCTCCTTAACAAAATTCCCCTCAACAAAATTTTCCTTTACTAAATCCCGCTTTACCACCAAAAAAGGTTTTTTTTGTTCAGAGAACGCCCTGAGAAATTTGCAAAGGGAGAATTTCGTGAAAGCGGAATTTTGTCAAGGGGAATTTTCTAAGGAAGAATTTTATGAAGGAGAACTTTCAGAGAGGAGAATTTTGTAAAGGAAAATGTAAAAACAGGAGAATTTTGCAAAGGTTGAATTTTGGAAACGGGATTTTTCCCGTTTTAATTTTTTCCCTATCGTTCTCATCTGGTCACCTTTTAAAATGGTCTTCTCCGAAAGTTTTAATTTTTTGCTGATATTCAAACTTTACGCTCACTTAATATGTTAAGAATATTTGTATCACCGCCTACCTTTAAGTGTTTAAGAGATAATCTTCTCTTCGAATTTCGTTTCCATTATAAACCAACCAACCAACCTCGCGTTTGACCTAAAATTGAGTTACTTACACAGAATTATCGTACGGATAGCTGGCGACAATAGCGCCACCATGAAAGTTTGCGGACAAAACAAACGGTTTGCTTACAATCCATTCTACCAGAGCTGCTGTTTCCGGTTGTCGCGTTTGCGAACGCAATTGCACGGTATGTTGACTTTCGAGACGATCGGGAAAATCACGATTCAAATCCATGCCAGCGGCATTGGTGCGTCCAACGTAATTGGACAGAGATTCGCAATTTCCTTCCTGAAACAATAGAAAAGCATGCGTTAGAAAAAAAGTTTGGTCAGCATGAATAAGAAAAAATTTTTTATGGAATTCAAAAGGTGCTTAATTTTACTTAAATTAAGGCATTTCGTAAAGCGGAATTGCTTAAATCTTTTGATTAAATATAAGTTCTACAAATTTTAGCAGAAAGTTAGTTACCACATTTGTGTTCACTTATAAAGGGTGTCCCAAAAGTTACTGACATTTTAATTTTTTAATAAAACGCATTGTTTTGTTGTAATGCCTGTGAGAACTTTATTGAATTATTAAGTAAAGACATGAAGGTTTTTAACGGAACATAATATCGAATGGCCACCTCGACCTTTCTTTCACATGTAAGCCCTTTTCATTAAATTTTCCATGACACTCTAGAAAATTGTGGATTACTTGCTGGAATGGCTGGTTGGATTTCCTGTTTCAGTTTCGGAATCGTTCGGGGCTTATGAGCATAGACCTTCCCTTTGAGAAAACTCCAAAAGAAAAAGTCCAACGGCGTCAAATCGCATGATCTCGGTGGCCAGTTGACATATTTTCGGCGAATCATAATCTTTGCTTCGAATTTCGTTTGCAATAGGTGCATTGTGTTATTGTGCCTGTGTGGCAATTGGCACTGTTCCGTTGAAATCACATGTCGTCAAGATCCATATCAGCAATTTTAGGCCAAGAGGAGTTGGTCAGCATGTCGCGATATCGGGAACCATTCGCAGATGCATTATAAAAAGAATACCCCGATTGTAATTTGCTTGATAGAATAATTTGCTTGATTCAAGTAAACAATATTTTTAATGCTACAATGTTTTGCTTGATATTAGAAACATAATTTTGTTATTATCCTTCAGTAAAGATATAAAACAACCGATCATAAAAAACTACTCGAATGAATTTTACTAAATATATCTTTTAAACGCTTACATGTTCCAAGTAAAGTAACAGATAAGTCACTGCCATAGTTTGTCAATCCGCACCATCTTAAACATGTTTTCATGTAAACATGTTGTGAATTATAAGCATGCCAATATAAATTGAAGTAAGAGAAATTTGTATAAATTTTTAAATTTTTCTGTGTTTTCAAGTCAAGTAATTTCCTTGAAAATTAAGTTAAATTCGTAGTGTCGTTATTACGATCGTACTTTGCAAAAAAAGTGAGAAGAATAGTTTCTTTGAACCTAACTTATCTTTACAAAATAAAAGGTATTCTCAGAGAAGTGGTTACCCTGTTTAGAGTGAAGTTGGGAACATGGAATAAAAAAAAAACAAGCATTGAGTAAAAAATACTCGAAAATATCTGGAGTTTCTCGATAATTTTTCGACTAACTCGTAATTTCGAGTTGAAAAAATGTATTAATCATAAAAGAGAATATTTCGAAAAACAATAAGAAAAAAAAATAGGCCTCTATATTTATTCCCGAAATATAAGTAACACCTTTGTACTACTGACCGAAACCACATCGTTATCGTCATTCCATTAAATTTACAGCAGCGCCTGTAATTACCGAGTTATAAATCCGAGTTGTATTTTAAATGCATTTAACCAGTAGTGCCCAAGAAATTTTAAGCGATATTAAATATTAAATAGTAACATTTATTAAAAAAATTAAAAAAAAATATTAATATTAAACCAATATTAAAAAATAAACAAACACAAAATGAGTTTTGACAAAACAAATCAAACAAAACAAAAATACAATTACAATGCAATAAAATCACGTCATTAACGGGTATGGGAACCACTACATTAATGGCCATATTTTGGAAAACGCACGCAATCACGTCACTTCGGGTTTTCTTATCTGGTAATATATCTTAGTAGAAAATTTTTGAGTGAGAGAGAGACTTTGTTTTACTTCATATGAAAAAGGCATTGCCGGAATGAAAATCTTAACGCAAGTGACTGCGTTAGTTTTACAAAATATGGCTTTAAGGCTTCTGTGTTGTTTCTGTGTTTGTCTTTTGTCTTTGATTTGTTGTTGCGTTTTGTGTTACTACATAAGCCGTTGCTCTCAATTCTTAGTTTTAACGCTCCCAGAGCGCTCTCTGCCCATAGCTGGTCATGAAGTACACTGCCAGTGCACTGCGACAAGACTTAATTTCTTTACAATAAAAATGCTTGCATGAAAAATTACTCGACACACAAGCAACGGGACAATCAGCTTCAGCATCGTGTGTGCGTTTTTTAATTTGACTTTGCATTTGTTTTTGTAAAGTTCGTTGGAAAATGTGCTGAAACACTGAACGAGTGCGGTTTGTGTTGTTGTTTTTTGCAAGTGTTCTTTGATTTTGGCTCATCGCAAAGACAAAATTAAGATAGAAAAAAATTTGTATAAAGGGTCAGGCGGACCATACGGGCAACTACATGGGCATGTTTGCATTAAACGATTTAGCCCTATTATGAATAAAATTTCGCCCGGAATTAAAAAGGGGAATTTTCTTATTTTTAGCAATGTTCACTGAACTTTTGAAAAATTTGAACACAAATATTTGCATTCATCTTCAATTTTTAAGATCACAAGAAAAAAAAATCTTTAAAAACATCCCGTCTTAAGAAATAAAAATTCCCTTTTTCAATTCCGGGGGAAATTTTATTCATAATAGGGCTGATTGTCTCCATGGTGTCATGGCGCCAAAATGTTTTTATTTAGCGTAAATACTCACCAAATAATAAAACCATGCAACGCCGTTGCATAACTGTTACATTCTCGATCTTCAATAGGCCCTTTTGCCGGCCTCATAACGTAATAAATTGTTTGCCTCTTTGTTTTGTCGTGAGTGCTTTAAACTAGCTTTTACTGGTATAGCATTCGTAATAAATTTTGCCGTAGCACCGATAGAAAGCGAATAATAATTTATATGCAACAAATTTGCAGTTTCATTGCTTAAGCAGATCCCTCCGCTTCCCGATGACATCATAATTTTTTTTTTTGTTTTGTCATAAGTCTAATTAATTAATTATTACTGTCATAACATAACTTTTTTCTTAACAGCTGCACTCAGTGCGAAACTATTTCATGCAACGCTGTTGCATTTTTGAGAAATGCCTTTTTCAACTTTTTTGGAAATATGCAAGGTAAGACGCAACGTCTTGAAATAAATAAAATAAATCTCGTTATTATTGATCTACTGTTTTATA
Organism: Pherbina coryleti; assembly: GCA_943735915.1. Classification (NCBI taxonomy): domain Eukaryota; kingdom Metazoa; phylum Arthropoda; class Insecta; order Diptera; family Sciomyzidae; genus Pherbina; species Pherbina coryleti. The sequence continues at coordinate 118,881,153 of OX030951.1, forward strand.
TATTTAAAAACGAAAACTCTGGTTTTTGTCCAGGGATATCGAGATCTTTTTCGAAAGTTTCAAACCTAGAGCGGTTGTTTCTTTTTTGCTGTTACAACCACTATAACAGCAATCAAAACCACCAACCACTTAAAGATGACCACCAAAATAGCGAAACAAGAGCTGCATTTGCTTTAAATGTTTATTTTTTAACCAATCATTGATGAAGCCAACGTATCTCACGCATATCACGTGACTTTGCAACATTCGCATAAGCAGAGCACTTAACAAACGAAACCTGAACCAATTGCCACATTTACATGGTTTGCGATTGACGCATCAATGTCAAAAACAACTCAAAGTATTTCAAAATTTATGTTATTTGGCTTCGAAACGTTTGCTTCATCTTGAAAAAAAAACCACAAAAAAAGTGCGTTACAAAATAAAGCGTTAAAAAAATGAAGCATTAAATTTGCAATTTATGCATTTTTTTATTTATTTTGAGTTGTGATAAAAATCAGTATTCAATTGGTTTATAGATCAAGAATGCAGCGATTGGCAGTATATAAGGCCAACGTTTGGAGAAAAACATGAAGTAAGCGCCAAATGTAAACAAGTTTTCGTTATTTTTTTTTTTTATATAATAGGACGGGCATGATAAGTGATCTATAGAGCGTGAGTTTTGTTCATTGGGAGAGGGCTCTGTCGGCTTCTCAATTGCCTACTCAGCCCAAAGTAACACCTGTTGGCAAGAGTTTTCCTTCGTTTTATCTCAATACTGACATCGTTGAAAGAGTTTATGCTGGATCTCAAGTAGACGAAGTCCTTAACAACCTCGAAGAAGATGTTGTCAACAGTGACGTGGTTTCCAAGACGCTGGGACTGTTTATTTGTTGACACTAGGTATTTCGTCTAATCTGCGTTCACTGTAAGACCCATCGATTCGAATCTTTCGCTGATCTGGAAAATGCTGCACTGACTTCGCACGTACTTTTGCCAATGATGTTGATATCATCAGCATACAGCATCATCAAAATATTGTGCCATCTCAGATCAGCAGCTCGGATGATATTCTCCATCATTGGGTTGAAAAAGTCGCACGATAAGGAATCACCTTTTTTGAAACCTCGTTTGGTATCGAATGGAGGAGTGAGGTCCTTTCCGATTTTAACTGTGCTGCTTGTATTTCTCAGTGTCATTCTGCAAAGACGGATGAGCTTTGCAGGAGTACCAATTTCAGACATGATGGCGTATAGGTAATTCCTTATTGGACTTTCGAAGACGGCGGCTTTATAAACGACAAAAAGATGGTGCATGTCGATTTGTTTCTCTAGGGCATTCTCCAATATTTGGCGTAGCGTAAATATCTGGTCGATAGTGGATAGCTGGTGTAGGATGGGCTTGAATCTTTCACATAACACACTCGACAAGACCTTTTATGTGATATTAAGAAGGCTTATCCCACGGTAGTTGGCGTGGGATAAGAAGCCTTTCTTGTGGATTGGGCATGGCGCACTGAGGTTCCAATCGTTTTTTGGAATGCATTCTTCCGATTATATTCTGCAAAAAAGCTCAAAGAAGCTGAATAGGACGATACTCAGAAGTCAACGCGTGAGGATCAGAGGAAATGTGAGTTCATATCTGTAAACGGGGATTCCCAAAGCTACACATAGATTAGATAGATTAGATAAAATTCGATAAAGTAGATAAAATTGTATAAAAGCAAATAAGCTCAGATGAAAGCAAAGTCATTGTGAGTGGAAAGAAGGAAAAATATATCGCGAAATCAGAAAACACTGGTAAGAGCACATTCTTAAATTTAAAGAGTGGTTAAAAGTTTCCAATTGACCGATGGATTCGCACCAAAATCGAGTTCTGACGACATTAGAGAGGGGGAAAAAGTGTCGTTGGAGTTAACAAGGGTTTTTCGGAGTCGAGATCTGCTCAGATGAAAATCGAATCCGCTGTTCAAATTATTGGTTCGTTGCATCCATAGTCGGTGCGATGAAAGTTAAGATGGAAGAGAGGTATAGACCTAAGGTTGCATAGGTTGGTATTACATGATATTAATTGGAGCAGTGCTGAGCAATTAATGATTCCGCATGCTAGTTGATGAATGAAGAGTACATCGGCAACTTCCCTTTGTTTTTCCAGAGTTTGCATGTTAATCAACTTCAGACGGTCGCCATAAGGAGATAAGTTGACTGTCAGAACTGTCAGAACCGGGAAGACTTCGGAAAGCGAAACGAATAAATCTTCGTTGAACGGCTTTGATTCGCATTGAATGGGTGAATGGTAGATGGGAGATCAAACTGGGCTGGCATATTCGAGAATGGGTTTAGCAAAGGTAAAATAGAGTAGGGGTTGGAGAACTCTTTGGACCAGTGTTTCACGAAACCAAGTGCAGAGTTGGCTCTACTAATGAAATTATCAATGTGAGATAATTTATACGACTATCCCTGTTCCGTTGATCAAGTCAAACGGTTCATCTACTCCACCGAATGGGGACTAACTCCAGGATCTATGTAGTCCCTCTACATTTACACAGGATAGGGCGAAACCTTTGCCTGTGACCATCCTCCTTTATTCTGGCTTTGGACAGGCTGCTCGTGAGAACAGGCGGAGTTATTCTCGGGGGGAGTTGGTGTCGCTTACGAGAATATGTAATAGCTTGACATTTCTGACATTGAGGAATACCAGAAGATTTTTTTGACACCAAGTGGAAAAGCTGACAAGATCGTTTTGAAGACTTGGTGAATCGGTGCTGGTTTGTATGCGCCGATACCTTTTCATATCATCAGCGTACACAGAAAGATTGGATTCTTTGACGATACCCTAAACATCAGAAATTGTTAAAACGAATGACAAAGGATCACGGTGACTGCCTTGTGGGACACCAGAGGTAGCTGTAAGATTCTGAATTAGAATATCTAAAAATGACATTTTAACGGCGTCCTTCGAGATACGATTTAATCCATGATATAAACAGGGATGAAAAAATAAAGGCTTTAAACTTAAGAAGGATGATAGAGTGCAAGATTTTGTCAAACACTTTACTGAAATCGGTAAAAACAGCATCAACTATATAACCACTTTCCAACGAGCACAAATTGTTTGAAACAATTTCTTTGAGGTTTTACGCGAATTTTTTCATGACAATAGCAGGTAAGCTCTATTGTGTCCAGGAGAATAATCATCTTTTAGATTATATATCTTTCCTAAGATATCACCTAGTGTTATATCAACAAAAATCGGCGAGGTTTGAGCACAGTTAATTAACTTGACTTGTGAATGATTGACAGTAGAAATTTGCAAATTATTTCCAGGTTGTCTAAGAAGATATTTGAAAAAGAAAGAACGGTAGATGGGTAGTTGTCAGATTCTTTTTTTGATATTGATGAACTCGTAGAAGCTTTTAGGATCCGACAACAATTTAGTTTGAATATGAGTGAGATAAGACTCATATAGATTTTCACAAAGTACAGAAGAAAGTTTATAGGCGTGGAGATAATAAGTCAGGTCAATAGAAGAGTGAGAGATTAAATAAGTGCGCCAAAGTTCGTTCCTTTAATTACGGAGTAAACGTAGTTCCTTATTATACCAGGGAGGAGATGACGAGATGTTCTTCTGCCCAGTAAAGGGAACAGATTGTGGAAGCAGTAGAAAATTTTATCATAGAAAAGAGCATCATCGAAAACATGTTGGAAATCGATTCTAGTGAATAAAATTTTTAGTTTTACAAAATCAGTTTTCCGATAGTTGAAATTGTACGCTAACTCGAAGTGTCTATTTATGATGTTATTGTTGTAAGATAAGAGACTGAGGTGGATGGTACTGAACAAGTGTTGAAAGTAGATGTTTACTCGCTGAGACTAAATACGACATAAGAGATAGAGGTGGATGGTACTGATCAAGTGTTGAAAGTAGATGTTTACTCGCTGAGACTACGCAATGATCTTAATCTGAAGAAGAGATAAGGTCTAGTTGTCTTCCTATATTTTTAGTTACTCCGCTTAACTGATAAAGGCCGGAGTCAGCAAGACAACTAGTAAAGAGAGTTTCTTTTTCAGATGTAGGATTTTAAGGAAAATATTTGCACCCGTCATCAATTGAATTTAATTTAATTTCCCCGTCTATATTCTACATTTAAATATGAATTCAATGATAATAGCCTCTTGTCAGCTAGACAACAGAGTGTTCTAAACTGTTTCATAAATTTATTAGTACTCTATTTAATTATTGTATTAGAATTAAGTTTTTATGAAATAAAGAAATATGAAAAATAAATAAAAAAAATAAAAAAATCTGAAAGGACCCATTGAAGGTTAGGAGATTAAAGTCCCCCAAAATATAATGGTGTCAGATGGCTCAGTAAGATCTAAAGGTGAATCGATTGCGTCTACTGATAGCCATTTACTGGTTGAGAAGGCCGAATATAACAGTGGATAATGAATATGCTCCATTTTGCGACACGAGCATTGGCACAAATAAATTCAAAGTTAGCTGTGTGGGAATTTTTTACAAAGATTGGATCGTAGCTATTGTAAATTGCTAGAAGGACACCACGACCTGAGGAGATATCATCTATATCGAGTCCATCGTCTCTGAACACCACGAAATCAGACGCAAAGACTTCAGTGACCTTGAAATCCTGGGTACGATTGCTCTCAGTACGGGCAAAAATATCGTACGGAAGCTTAAGAGAGTTAAGTAACACTGTAGAGATTTTGGTACGTAGTAGTAAAGAGAGACAAATATTGGGTTGGGAATAGGGGTTTGATTATGTGCACTCATCAGCACTCATACGTAAGCTAATGGACGCAAGCTAAAGGGAGGTAAACTAGGATGGAGAAAACCCTGTACTGCTCACAACAAGGAAAACCTTACTGCCACAGTTAATCATGGTGGCGGTGGAATAATGGATTTACTGCCACAGGTTAACATGATGGCGGTGGAATAAAAGTTTGTGGGTGCATCGCTGCAAAGAATGTAGGCCTCTTGGAGTTCATAGAGTCAATTATGGATAAAAGCGTGTATTTGGGCATTCTTAAGACAAATTTGAAGCTGAGTGAAATTTAAAAACTTGATTTGGGAAATGGTTTCTAATTCCAGCAGGACAACGACGCAAAGCACTCTACTGAAATTGTCCAGCTTTGGTTGACCCAAAACAGTTGAAAATGCCACCACAGTCCCACACGAATCTCAACCCAATAGAGCATCTGTGGAACTTATTGGACCGTAAGATTAGCACAATAAGCCAGCACAATATCACATTCAAGAACATGCTGAAGGAAAGTTCTTTGCCAAGAGTGGAACAATATTACCAGGGAAGAAAAATAAGCTGAAGAAGCAACAAAGCTGGTTAAATTTATGCCGAACCGCTTGGAAAGAAGTTCTCAAGTGTAGAGAATGAGCTTATTTTCAGTTTGAAATTCAAAGTTCTACACCTCTAAAAAACACCCTGTATTAACATTAATATGTAAATAAATAATAATTTCTTAAAATCAATATTATTTATATAATTCTTCAATTATAATCAAAACTCTAAAAAAATTTTCGACTAATTTACACTTAATTATGGCACTTTTGTGGAACAAATCATACTCTATGGTATGATTCTAAACAAATATTCCAAATTATAACATTTCATTTGCATAAATTTCATTTTTGCTCTTTTTTTATTTATGTTATTTTATTTTTTTTTTCAAATGGGAAGGAAGTAAAAATTTCATTAATAAACTTTGAATATTTATGACCTACTCAATGAATATTCAAAATCATCAAGCTACTGCCACATTATAGCAAAAAAAGTTGATGGCATGACATACCTACACATCCACATTGTATAGACACACATCTGTCAATCAAACAATTGTCTTTGAAGGTTAATGCCACTACAGCCTCCAAATAAAATTCTATTCAAAGGATGAATGAGTGCGAATAAATTTTACAACGTACCTATAGCAATGTATTGCATAATGGATTTTGTTATTGTTACTGATTTCATTGATTATTTATTTTCATTCAATATTCCTTTTGAGACAAAGACTTCTCACGTGAACATTAGATAACAGAGTTTGCAGGAAGTTATGAGGAAAATTTTGGATAGATAAATGTTTATTTATTTATTAAATTTAAGAATCAGGTTTTAACCCTTTGAGGGGCATATTTTTGGGAAGAGTATGAAATGGAAAAAGTAATGGCACTGTAGGATTCGGGGTCGCTGATTCCAATTTCGATGTCAGAAATGAGTTTTGACAGCCATCAACTGTCAAATCAGCTGTCATGTTACGCAATATGCAATGAAAATTGGGAAACAGGCTTGGCTGTTCCAAGACGATAAAAGACCAATAATGTTGTGGGAAGAATTTTTCGATGGTTGACAGCTGTAAAAAAACTGTGAAAATTACCAGAATGTAGTAAAAATACAAGTTGGGCATCGTTTCACCGGTTTCCAAGGTCGCTGAACACTTAAACATCGGCGATGAGTTTTTACAGCTGTCAACTGTCAAATTAGCCGCAAGTGACTTATTATAGAATAAAAGTCAGGCACCAGGCGTTCATTGGCTGCTTTAGGGATGTAAATGCCTAGAAAATGAAGTGGAAGAAATATTGGCAGTTGACAGCTGTCAAAAACTGTCACAGTGAAGGGAAAGAAATAAGAATATAATTTTTGAAATATCGTAAGTCGGGACTAGAGCGCCCCAGAAAATAAAATCAGCATGTTTTCCGAGAATTTCAACTATAGCGTGAATATTGACAGCTGTTTCTACAGTTGACAGCTATCAAAAGTCGCCAAGCTCGGCGATACCGTACGGTTTGATACCGCCCTAACTGTATCAAAAAGTGGTTGGAAATCAACTCAAAAGTATCAACTGTTACTCAAAAGGCTAAATGTCGCCAAGTTACGGCGATACCGTACGGTTTGATACCACTGGAAATGTGTCAAAAAGTGGCCGAAAATTACCTCAAAAGTATCAACTGTTCCTCAAAAGGTCAAAAGTCGCCAAATACCGGACGGTTTGATACCGCCCGAAATGTAACAAAAAGTAGTCGAAAGTCCCCTACTATACGCATAGAAATTTTTTGTTCACCGCAACTGAAAAATTTAGTGATTTCAATGGCAACTTGAACTTGATAAACTTTTCTGACTCGGTGGATGTTTTTAAACGTATAATGATATTACACTTGAATAGTTAACACATTCATTGTGATAACAAATATAACTCGCGATAATTGTGTAGATTTTACGATTTAACAAGTAAGCATCATGGAATATGATAGATACTTTAAGTTTTCGTTTTATTTAGTTTCGTTGCTTTATTTTCTCATGAAATTATTTTAAATCTCTAGTTCTATAGCTCCCCAAGTTTGAAATTGGACCATGTATACCGTGTCTCTCGGTTTGGTGAGTGAGAGTTTATCTCTTTTCCATACAAGTTTTTACCTGCGTTGGCCCAAATGCTTATCCAAATAATAACTTTAGCTCGGTGTTCCCTTTTTTAGTGACCCGAATATATAAATATATTGTACCTGCACAATATATACTTGTATATCTGTGCTATGTTTGGTATTGGTTTGGTGTTTGAGAGTTGCATCTTTTTTCCACGTAGGATCTTGGGTTGGACAATGGCCTCAAACTGAATGACAATGGGACGGACAATGGATGTTGTCTTGTATTGCTTCGTATTATTAAGAATGTGCTTTTATTCGATGATGTTTATTTACATAAGCACAAAAATTCTCAAATTCCAATTTTTTCTTTATTCAATTTAAATTTTCGCTGAAAGGCCAAGTAATTGTGCTTAGTGGAGGCTTATATTTGCCAACAGGGGGTATGTTTTAGTAAAGAGTGCATTCTATCAGTCCGGCTGATCCGGGAACTTTTTAGAATGTAAATCGTGCATGCGTATGGCACGAGTCCTACGTATCTATGAAAATCTCATACCTCCGGGCGAATCCAAAAAAAAAACCTTATCGTACAAGAAATAATCAAGGCGCGAAAAATCACACGATCGCGGCGGCCCATCGACCATCATTTCACCTTCCAACTATCACCCTTCTTCCGAATCAACACAATGCTTTCGCATTTATAGGGAGAAACCCGTGAGCGTTGGTTTACACTAAAAAGAAGAGTTGGCTGTGTCGTGGACACACCCGTAGATTTTGACGTGACGAAGTTTCTTGTTTCTTGTTTGTTGTTAGTGTTGGTGTTGTTTTTGTTGTTGTTGTTGTTGTTGTTGTTGTTGTTGTTGTTGTTGTTGGTGTTGTTGGTGTTGTTGGTGTTGTTGTTGATGTTGATGTTGATGTTGATGTTGATGTTGATGTTGATGTTGATGTTGATGTTGATGTTGATGTTGATGTTGATGTAGATGTTGATGATGATGTTGATGTTGATGTTGATGTTGATGTTAAAGTTGATGTTAAAGTTGATGTTGGTGTTGGTGTTGGTGTTGGTGTTGTTGTTAGTGTTGGTGTTGGTGTTGGTGTTGGTGTTGGTTTTGGTGTTGGTGTTGGTGTTGGTGTTGGTGTTGGTGTTGCTGTTGGTGTTGGTGTTGGTGTTGGTGTTGGTGTTGGTGTTGGTGTTGGTGTTGGTGTTGGTGTTGGTGTTGGTATTGGTGTTGGAGTTGTTGTTGGATTTGGAGTTGGTGCTTTTCGTTTAGCTTTTTTTTTTGCTTCCCCATTGGTTGTGCTCTAATTTTAATTAATCCGGCAAAAGTGATGCATATGCGTCACATTAGGCGGTTCCCTGGGGGGATTTTTTATTTTTGTCATATGCCCGAAGACCTCACCTTTGTTTTGGTTCCTTAAAATTTACCGTTGCACCAGTAGTCACAGAGTTAAAAATCCATGCAACGTTTTTTCATGGCTTTAGCATTTTTACTGCATTATGTGATTGCATCCCTGAAATCATGACAACAAAATTTTTTTTGTAGTTTAGTTGTGAAGCGTAATAACACATCCCTGCTGTCGTAAAACAAATTTTACTGTAGCACTCTTCCTGAGTGAGTAATAATTCCCTGCAACGATATTACATTTCTGTTACATAAGCTGCCTATATTCACGACCTGACGACGCTGGAATTTTTTTTTATTTTTGTCGTAAGGCCATGTGTAAAAACTTTATTTTCCTTTTGAAACTTTTATCGTAGGTTATATACTCATTGAGTAAAAATTCAATGCAACGCCGCTGCATGAATGTTGCGTTATTGATCTTTGAGCGGCTCTCTCAGCGTCCCCATGATGTCAGAAATGTTTTATCTAATTTTGTTGTGAGGGCTTCCAGTAGGCCTTTATTGGCGTATCGTATTTTTAATCCTAGCACTAATACTCAGCGAGTAATAATTCCATGTAACAAATTTTCAGTTGCGTTGCTTACGCAGCTCCCACTACGTCCCTATACCGTATTACATTTTTTTTTTATTTTTTTAATATATCCAAAAAATTAACCTTTACATAATTACTATTCATGGTCATACTATTTTACAGGTCATACTATTTTTTTAATCATAGCTTTTATACCCAGCGAATAACAATTCAATGAAACGCAGATGAATTTTTAAAAAATTCATTTTTCAACTTTTTTGGAAACTAGAGCAGTATAACGTAACTTCGTCACGTCAAAAAACCTGATAAAATTCGCTCAACAAACAAAAATTCTTTCAGCAAATTGATTGTTTCGGTAGCTGCATGGCTCCTCGCACCGCACAGTGGTTGAGCCCCATACAAAAAGTGACCATAAATATTTGGAAGGATTCGTCGTAGACCAATAACATTTTGCACATGATTTGAACTTAATTATATGAGATCACAGTCGAAATATTTTTAAATCCGCCCACAACTACGCCTACCTCCCATGTAAGACAAAAATTGTACAAGCTATATTCTTTCGTTATTTATATTGTAGAGCTTATATTTAAAAATTAATTGGCATGCATCCACAGTGAACTGTTGTTGTTTATGTTTAGGTTTCATAGTCTTCTGGATTGGTAACAATAAACTTTTCAGAAGAATTCGACTTTATTTGAAATTTTAATTGTATTAAAATAAAATTCGATATGAAATTAATATGAAAAACATTTATTCCAAAAATTCAGGATAATTTTCGAGCTCTTTGGATGAAAAAATGTCAGTTGATTTGAAATTATTTCTTATACTTAAAAATTGCAATTAAAAAGTAATGGTCGAAAACCTCTACATAATTTACAAAAAGATATTCACATTGAAATTTGGCCCAAAAAATTCCTTAAAAAATGTCAATGTTTATTGAATAAAATAAAAAAAATGGCGTCGATCTGTCAACACCTACGTTAGATTAGAAAAAAACTATAAGAAAAACTAAAGCAAACTAAAAAACACCCTTTATTTTATTTACGTTAACTGCTGAAATCACAAAATGGATGAAACCTTATTATTGACACATAAAGTTACATGTAGTTCTAAAACACCCTGTTGATTCGAAGAGCATGACGATTCACAAAGTGGTTCGGTCACAATTTGGAATTGTAAATGAGTCGGGAAATTCAATTTTAATCATGGATAAAGACAAAAGCGGATATTTTAGGCTCTTAAGGTAATAATTAAGCTTTGTTTATATCGAAAATACAACGAACAACGGTTTTATTTAAACAATGTAACGAAGTAACACGAATGAACACCAAACAGTTGTGGCAAAATAATTAGAAAGAGCAAAACAAAATGATTCCATTGATTTCGCGTAATTAATTATTAAGGAACACGCTATGGCATAGTTAGAAAAAACAAAAAAATGTACGAATATTTAAGCGCAACAGCATTTAATTTGTTGGGAAAAAAATAGAAATTATACACGAAAGTAAAATATCAATATTGTGAGTAAGAAACTCTTAAAAGATGAGAGTGAGAGAGGTTAGGGGCGAAAGGTAGCAGAGTGATAGACAGCTAGATACATACCAGCAGCTATAGTAAACAGCAGCTTGGCACACACAGCAGCATATTGTGATGTTGATAACAGTTGACATTTGACAGAGTGTTAGAAAATGTGGAAAATGTGGAAATTACAACGCATTAAAAGGCAAAACCGTTTTGGCAAAATATTGATTTTTACCAAAAAACTTAAAGTTGGCCTTATCTGGCCGGATACACATAACTTTAACAACAACGTTGCATTTCTAAAAGCTTTTAGGGTAGATAACTAGAATGTGATTCTAGCGTAGGCGGGCAGATAACTAGAACGAGGAAAGATTAAGGGAGATAAAAGAATGGGAGCCTATGTTATGGTGAACATATTGCAGGATACCCGATGGTTTTCTAAGTATTTTTTAATAAATGTAAATAAAAGATCCTATATAACACACAGATAGATATCAAAGGATGGTGGAGGGAGCGAGAAAGCATTAAAAAGTGGGTTGCAGTTTATTGCTGGAAATTCGAGGGTTTTCTAAGTATTTATTAATAGTTATAAATAGCAGACATACTAGATATCATACTGTTGATAAGTGTGCTCACCGAGCTTGGACGTCAGAAAAAGTAGATATGGTAGAGTGCACTGATTAAATAGTTAGAACAAATAAATTGAGTGGGTGTTGCATGTGTTAATTTCAACTATAATCAGTCAGCTTATATTTATTGTAGACTTCAATATGTATAAAATATGTAGTAAAAAAAAAAAAAAAAATATAATAACCAAACAGCTGTTAAAACAAGACACTGAAGTAGCAACAAAACGAAAACCATAGTACACAGCTAGAGTCTATCTACTCGTATTGCCAATGTGTGGCAACTAACAACTTTTTTTAAAATGCGTATTCAAACTTCTATTGAAACACGGGAATAAGTCATTAAATTCCATAAAGAAGGAAAATAACTTCGCGAAATCATTTCAATTATTGATAGAGGTCATAATCCCATCAAGAAAATCATTGACAAATATAAAAAATTAGGAGCACTAGAAAATCGACTGCCATGGACTGGCAGACCAAAAATACTTTGTGAAACCGCAATACGATCAGTAGTCAGAAGAGTGCGAAAAGATACAATTGCAAGCGCAGTGAAAATAGCGGATGATCGGTCCGTATCATCAGGAACCATCATAAATGCCAGTGCAATAAGACGTGCAATTAATGCAGCTGGTCTTTTTGGAAGAGTCCCTCGAAAAAACCCGTTTATATTAAGAAAAAATCAAAGGCTACGCATGGATTTTGCTAAAAACTATGAAAATCATGAAAATTCAGTTTGGAAAAACATAGTTTTTAGTGACGAAAGCAGATTCGAAATTTTTGGAAAGAAAAAATCTACGAAAATATGGAGAAGCAAAAATTAGAAGTTTCAGGAGCACAATATTACTTCTACAATAAAGCTTGGTGGGGGCTCGGTGATAGTGTGGTGGTGTATGGCGGCAAACGGAGTAGGAAATTTAACGTTTATTGACTGAACAATGAATAAATTCGATTACCTTAATATTTGCTGGCCAGTGTCACCAAATTAGGAGTGGATCGCTTGTGAATGTTTCAGCAGAACAAAGATCCGATACGTACAGCCAAGGTAGTGAAGAGATGGTTGCTGTACAATACTCCACAACAGCTGGATCACCCCCCAAAATATTTGTATTTTTTCTACTTTCGAGGTCAACATTTTCAAGAAAAGAATACATAAAGGGCAGAATTCTCAAAGAGGGCAGACAAAAATGCCAAATTTTTTTGAGAAAAGAAAACGGCACAAGATAGGACTGTAAATGCCGAAGACATGAAGAAAGACATAAATCTTCGGTTTGTTTTTTTCGAAATTTTCTTACAAAAATGGTTCAGATTAGATGGTGTGTACACATTCATTCAAATAAAAATTTTATTAAAAGTAAAAAACTGTTTATTCATTCCATAGTAAATTTTATATTTTTCAAAGATCTATATTGCAATGTTCTAGATGTATGTTGCACATTATATTTTATTTCCAATGAGCTAACGACGACCAAAATCGGTTGAGATTTGACAAGATAAGAGCGCTTTCTATAGTATACATATACATGGGAATTAGTGTTTGATAACGAAAAGAAAACGTTAAAACTGCCGCAATTTTGCGAATTCTCAACCAATATTGATGATTTTGGATTCAATGAAAAGGTATTTTTACGTGCAATAAATTTTTGTGAAAAAATATGTCATTCATACAGTATTATATCATTAAAATTCATAGAAACAGTAATTTTTTTATGAAATTAAAGAAAAATAAAAGAATTTGTTTCGCTACACGCTTCATTTTGTATTTTATCGTATTTCTTTTTATACAGCCTTATTCTACGTGAAATTCTACTGAAAAGAAGTGGAACTTGTTTTTCATTTGAGCAAAACTCTCGAAGTTATTAGCTAGTTAGTCCACTCTCCTCTGAGACTGTAGCTCCGACTACCGCATTTTAATGATCTTTAATTTCAAATAATTTACAGCTGAGATACAGTGAATGCAGCAAATTGTCTTTTTCCAAAGACGTTCTTGGAAAAGCTTTGTCACTGGCTTGTTTGCCGATATTCTCGCATAAAATGTATTTTTTTTACCTAAAAATATTTTGTAAAGTGTAAACTTTTCTAAAAAGTTAACGCTTTCAGCAAATGTGGATCCAAAAAATAATTAATGGTCAAACTTAAACGATTTGTTATTGAAAAGTAAGGCACTTTAGGGAAAAATTTTATAAAACAAAAAGTGCTAAAAGTTTGATAAGGCACGCCCCTATATATATATTTTATTTATTTTTTTGTAGGTAATAACTTTTTATACTTTTCACTTACTACAAATCAAATTCAAACTTTTACATTTCAAATCAACTTTTAAGAAGTTAAAATATAAATAAAAGTTGAATTTAAATTTATGAAAATTTAAATAAAAAACAAAAAAAAAATAAAAAAAAATTATTAAAAAGAACATTCATTTGGATTTTAACTTTTTATACTTGAAATGAAATTCGACTCTCCAAAACAAATTCAAGTTTTTACATTTCAAAATCAACTTCAAAATTTCAAACATTTTCAAAATAAATTTTTTTTTTTTCATTTCAAATTTTTACAAATTAAATTTAAAATTATATACTTCAAATTCAACTATTTACATTTAAAATTCAACGTTTAACAAGTTACAATACAAAGTTCAATTTGAAATGTCAAAAGTTGATTTGATATGGAAGAGGCCAAATTGAACTGTAAAAAGTTGTATTTGAATTTTAAAATTGTTTAACTTAAAATTAAATGAAGTTAAAAATCTTTTTTGTGAGCATTTTCTTTTTTTTTAATAAAAACGTAACGTATATTTAATGAAAATGTGAATAAAAAATATTTAAATTAAAATTTTTTTTTTGATATCAACTCTTTACACTTCAAATGAAACTTTTGATAACTTTTGATAACTCAAATCTCTTTACACTTCAAATGAAACTGTTTACATTTCAAATTCAACTTTAAATAAAAAGTTCAATTTGAAGTGTAAAAATTTGAATTTGATATAAAAAATTGAATTTGATATTAAAAGACTGAATTTGAAATGAAAAAAGTCTTATTTGAACTGTAAAAGGTTGAATTTGAAGTTAAAAACCTGTTTTTATAAACATTTTTCTCTTAACCCTTTAAGGGGCAAATTTTTGGGAAGAATATGAAATGGAAAAAGTAGTATCACTTCAGGTTTTCGGGGTCGCTGATTCCGATTTCGATGTCAGAAATAAGTTTTGACAGCTGTCAAGTATCAAATCAGCTGTCATGATACGCAATATACAATGGAAATTGGGAAACAGGCGTTCATTGGCTCTTTCAGCGAGATTAAAGACCAATAATGTTATGGGAAGAATATTTCGACATTTAAAAGATGTCAAAAAACTGCCAAATTGACCAGAAAGTAGTAAAAATACACAAGTTGGGCGTTGTTTCACCGGTATCCAAAGCCACAGAACAAGATTTCAACATTGGAGATGAGTTTTGACAGCTGTCAACTGTCAAATCAGCTGTCAAGTCACGTATTATAGAATAAATATATATCATTGCCATCGTGAGTCGGAATGATAGCAACCCAGAAAATGAAATCCGCGTGTTTTCCGAGAATTTCAACTATAGCGTGAGTCTTGACAGCTGTTTTTACAGTTCACAAAATTACTTTTGACAGTAGATTCATAATCAGCGACCCCAAAAACGTATACCTAGGTAATAAAATCACATTGTTTATTGCCAAAATTTCGGGTGACCGATTTCTTTCTGAAATAAGTCAATTTATTCATCTTTAATCGTTAATAACAAATTCCCAGTAAACAATAATGCCAAAATTCTAGTTTACATAGTTGAAGGAACTCATAAGGAACCCACAACACCCATTGTTAATGTTAGATATGGCCTAGGGTTCAAAATATCGGCATTTGAAAGAGAGAATGTAGGTGGAACGTATATGTCCCACAGCCCCGCAAAGGGTTAATAAACACGTGTCGTATTTTTTATGAAAATATAATTAAAATTTATTAAAAATTTTTTTGTTTTAATTAACTTTTTAGATTTTATGTAAGTCTTGATAAAAAAAATTTAAGACTTTAACAAATTAAAACACTAAAAAAAAGTTGAATTTGAAATGTAAAAAGTTAAATTTGATATAAAAAATTGAATTTGTATCGATGTATTTTTTATGAAAATATAAATAAGTTTAACTAAATAAAAGGTTGAATTTGAATTGTAAAATTTGAATTTGATATAAAAAGTTGAATTTGATATAAAAAGACAAAATTTTAATTTAAAAAAAAATAAATTTTGAAATGTAAAAAGTTTTATTTGAACTTTAAAAGGTTGAATTGAAGTAAAAAACTTGTTTTTAGAACATTTTCTATTAATAAAAACGTGTCGTTTTTTATGAAAATATAAATAAAAGAATACTTTTTAAAAATTATTTTTTTTTTAAATTCAACTTTTTACATTTTATTGTCAAATAAAATTTAATAAAGAAACTTTAAAAATGAAATTGAAAACTTCAAATTCAACTTTTTACATTTGAAATCCAACTTTTAATATATTAAAACTCTTAATAAAAAGTTGAATTTGAAATGTAAAAAGTTGGATTTGATATGAAAACTTGAATTTGATATAAAGACTGAATTTGAAATGTAAAAAGTTTTATTTGAACCTAAAAGAATTTGAAGTAAAAAACATGTTTTTAGCAACATTTTCTTTTAATAAACATGTGTTGTATTTTTTATAAAAATTTTTTTAATAATAAAGTTTGTTTTTTGGATTTCATCTTCTTACACTTCAAATGAACTTTTGACAAATCAAATTCATCCCTTTGGACTCGAAATACAACTTTTTAAATTTCAAATCCAACGTTTAACATGTGAAAACTTGAATTTAATATAAAAATACTGAGAAAGTAAAAAGTTTGATTTTAACTGCAAAGTTGAAAACTTGTAAAAATGCCTATAAAGCTTAAGAATGTGATCTGGCATGGTTTTGGAGACACACTATTTCCTATTATTTCCAATTAGCATTAAAGCACTCAAAATATTGTCTCCTTAACCACTACAGATCTCCACGGTGGAAGTTCCAGCTTCCTATTTAGTTTATATTAAAAAGTTCACAATTTGCTCACCGGACTTCGCTTAACAGCACCCGTATTGTGCACACAATTTCATCATATTGCTCATCTGGAGCAGATGTAACATATCCAAAACGCAGCAAGATCAAACGGATAAAATTTTTTGGTTGTCTGCTACACGCGAAATGAATGCCCCTTACCCACACTAAGGACGACACCTAAAGCTTACCTTTGAAATTGCAAAACCATCCGGATTCATGGTAGGCATCAGATAGATATCTGTTGAATTTACCAAACGTGCCACATCCAGATTTGTTTCGTAGTTGAAGAGCAGATATTGTGCCAAATAGATAAGCAGCTGTCTGCCGATGGTCTCATCGCCATGCATGTTGCCAATATATTTGACACTAGGCGTTAACAGGTTACGATTCTGTACATTTTTGCCTATCTGCAACACCAACAAATCGCGTCCCTCCAACGAGCGTCCTATATTTTCGACTTTTGCATTTTCCGGATATATTTTGGCTAGACGTGCAAACAGATCCTCGACTTCGGCTTGACTGTGATAGAAGGGATTCTTCAGGAATGTTACATCCTCTTTGATGATGAAGCTCTGACAGAGCAGTGGTGAAATTGCAAGCGCCACAAGCAATGCACTGGCCAGTTGCACGAGTTGTGTTGTTTTTGTTGGCAACATATTAGTTGCTGTCCTGCCTGCCTCGATGTATAGTAGTAGTGGGTTGTGGGTTGTGGGCTGTTATTGTTGGCGTTGCAAAACTTTATTATGTATACCAGTGGTTCTAGTGCGTCAGTGTTTTTGATGTTTTGTGTAGGTGGTGTTGTTGTTTTTGTTCTTGGTTTTTGGTAATGTTTTTGAATTGCACAATTTATTCCTGGGAATTTGTCCTGTGTTCCTATATTTAGGCTGCTGCTGCTGTACTTTACAAAGCGTTAGTGTTACTTCTTTAGCTGCTGCGTCAAAACTGACACGTCGTCCAAGCGACTAAATCGTCCCAAAGTGGAGCAACTTGAGTGGCCGCGAATTCTTTGACTGAACTCTATTGATTTTGGTTGTTATCACTTGTTTGTAAATTGCTGCAGAACACAACGTCGATAACAAAGCTGCTGATGAATGAGTTCAACTGCGTTTATGTTAGGCTGCTTGTTCTTATCTATAGACTAAGATTGTTTAGCTCTTATTTATTTTTTCTTTCAAGCGTTTCTTTAGCATAAAGTTACCTTTGCAATTCTTTTAAATTTCTTTCAAACGCCTTTTAAGCTTATTTCCAACTTCTTTCAAACTTCTTTCAAGCACCACTGCTGCCGAGCTAAGCTCGGTTGTGCAGTAAAAAAATTTGTTTTTTCACGTTTTCCAGCTTTTTGCTTGCTACTCAATTGAAATCAAACGACGACTGAGCGCTGCCTCGTTGTTGTACTCTGATTTATGCCTTGTGCGTTGGGTATTGAATACACTGCTTCTATAACCAGGCAATCCAAAAAACGGCCAAGCTGCTTTAGTCGGAAAGCAAGGAAAGCAGCCTGTAGTTGGCCTTGCAAGCACGAGTCGAGCTTATTTTGGATTTACTGGAACGACATTGTCCAAAAGCTCGATTTTAAGACCGGCGCAATTGGCACCTAACTAGCAAATGCTCTCTGTATAAATTAATTTCATTTCACATGCCGCCATTCACTTGCGCTCTTCTCGCTCATTTCACTTTTTTCGCTTAATATGGCTCTCTATTTGCGTTGATAAGCCAAGCCGTTGTTAGCGGTTTTGTACAACAGAAAAATTTATTGTACAACACTTTTCCATATCACTCACTATTCCATGTTTTGAACTCTCCATTATTCTCTTGTGATGTCATGCAATGTATTTGCTTAAAAGCTTTTGTTTTAAGTAATACACTTACAAAAATCTATTGGCACAAACATCGTGAGTAAAAATAACATCCAAGGCAAGAAGTTGTTTTTTTGATAATGCCAGTTTTTAAGCGTTAAATTAGGACACATAAATTCAAGAATATTCCACATAGATTTACAAATGTTAAAATTGTACTTCAGGGACCACCCAAAGATGGGTTTTACACCACTAGTTGTATTTACTATAAGTATTAAAGGGCATTTTTAAAATCATTTTAAAATAATTTTGAGTATATTTACTATTTTTACTATAAATATTAAAGGACATTTTTAAAATCATTTAAAAATAATTTTGAGTATGGGTCAATTGCAACAAAAACGTACACAAAGAGGTTTTCATGTTTTGTTTTTAAAGTTTTTAAATTTTCCCGATAGAGTAGTAAAATTGAGTCAAAAATAATGGAGAATTCGAAGTTGTTTTTAGGGCATGCAAAAAATCAGTTTTTCTATGGTTTTTATAAGATTTTTGTATTGAACGTCACACAGCAGATATACGGGAAAATCACTAAAAATTTGCAAAATGTTGTAAATTAAAGCTTACTGTGATGCTTGTTAAGTTATTTAATAAGTAAAATCAGCTTTTGCAAAAATCGCCATTTCAGTTACAGAAATAATAATTTTTTACCAATAATACCCACATATTTTACAATTTTAACGGGAAAAAATTAAAATTTTTCTCCAAAAAGACATTAACATAGAGGTTATTTTCGAAGTAGTAGATAAATATTAAAAAATTATTAAATAATAAGCAATTTCAGAAAAAACAACAGGGTGACGTACAATACATTTTGTGACGTTCAATACATTTTGTTCCGCTTAACCAATTAATGTAAATAAAATTGGGGGTTTAACAAAAAACAGGTTTATTCTCTTACAAAAAGAAAAAAAAAACAAAAAGTAAATATAAAATTTTTTTTTCTCTATATTTTTACAAAAAATTAAAAGTCAATAGCTAGCTGAATTTATATTGACACTTTATTAAGACTTCACGTTTTACAATATAACTTCTGAACCCTTTGAAACCACATCTTCATTTTATATCATTGGAAAGGTATAACCTAACGTAAAAACGTAAAAAAATGAAAATTATAAAAAAGAAAAAAAATTATACCACGTGTTGCTGGAATGGTATTAAACTTAAACAAATTAAGAATGGGTCAACTTATTGCAATATTTTCAACAATTTTGTACTTTTCCTCAAAATAGATGAAATAACTTTTCCAATGATACTATATTACCGGTAATCGCTCTTAAGTTGATTGAGCTACGTTGTCTCAAAATAGACCCTATTTTGGCCGCGAAAAATTATTCTAAAAACTTATAACTTCGAATTTGGTTTTCAAATCAATAAACCAATACAAGATAAATATTTGAGCAAAATCGGAGATGATCAGCGCAACTGATTCAGTGAAATGGGCGATATCAGTTAGTAAAAATAAAAATCAGGTCAAAGTCAAACATAGGTACCATTCTTTTTGCTTTTGTTTATATTCTTCATTTCGTTCCTTATCTAGCTTTATTTTTTTCCGGTATCTTCGCGCTCTTTCAGCAGGCGTTAATTTTGCTATTTTACTCTTAAATATACAAAAACGAAATACAAAATGAATACTTCAACCGGTGGACATATCTTAAAAGTGACGTTCAATACATTTACCACTTTTTAGTTTTTTTCTAAGGAATCTTATTTTGCAAATATACTAAAACAAGGAAATTAATCAAAGCCCATGAAGCAATGATTTTAAACTTGCAATTTTTTTTGTTTACTATTTTTGCTTTAATAAAACTCCGCGTGACGTTCAATACATTTTTACACGTACTTATCATAATGAACTGAGAGAACACAAAAAAATGTACTTTAATATTATTTAATCGTCTTAATTTTTAGAATTTCATGAGAACTAATCTCTGCACTTTCTTAATATAACTTATTTGTCATCTATACCACTCCTTAATTAAAACTAACAAAGTGTAAAAAAAAAATGTGGCGTTCAATACAATGCGCGGGGACTAAATGTAAATCGAAAGCCAAATTCGCGATGACAATGTTTTGAGAATAACAACAAAATAAAATATAAGAAATAAATGCTATCATTAGAAAAGAGTTATTATTTGTTATATTTTTGCATTGTTTTCAACTTTTTTTTCACGTTTTTCCTCAAAAAGTGCAATTGGGGACACATCTTTTTGTACTAAGCGAGTACGAGAGAGTAATATAACATTCTTCAAAACAAATATGGAAACAATTTTAGGATTCTGAAAAATATGTTTTATCAATAAATATTCTTCAGTGATCACTTTCTCATTTTTTATTTGTTTTTTTCTTTTTGTTTTTGTCTAAAAACAGAGTTAAAAGAGCGGGGACAAAAAAGAGCGTTTTGTATGCAATTGACCCGTATATTTATCCTCAACCAAAAATTTTAAATATTTAAATGATATTTTCTACAGAGCTCAAGACATAACATGTTTACATAAGGTTTAATCCGGTTTTATTGGTAAAAAAAACATTACGTAAATTTTTAGGGATATTAATTTTTGTTATTCAAAATAATGGTCTTTGGCTTCTACACATTTCACCCATCTTTCAGGTAGTTTATGAATACCTTGCCAGCAAAACTACTTGTCTTTTACGGGAAGCCATTCGTCGAGCCATTTTCCAACTCCCTCGAAATCGCTGAAGTGCTGCTCTGCGAGCGCGTGCTCAGTTGATGTGAAGGGGTGATAATCAGATGGTGTCAAGTCTGGGGAGTACGGCGATTTCAAGGTATCTTTCACTAGTTTTACTGCATGCAAAGAAAAAAAACATTTATCGCCAGTTTGCCACAAACTTCGTTTGTTGTGCTTGAAATCGTTGTTTGCAAACGTTTCAACAGCTGTCATAATAATATTCAGTTGCGAGTAACGCGTAATTAAGTTGCAGGAAATTAATTTCGTTTGTCATAAACGCAAGTGATTTTTAAATTACAGCAATTGGAAAATTTGTTTTTCCCTACTGGAAACTTTATTTGTTTTTCCCTTCGTTGTATAAATGTAACGCTTATAGTTCAGAGTAACTTTTTGGACAAATTGATAGGGTTCGGTGGGGTGAACCGTTTCGATGGGTGAAGTGTTTCACCTGTGAAATTTTGACAACGCGCTTACATATAACCAAGTGTCATACCGTGACGTGTTGCTTTCATTGCCGGAAAGTTTTTCATGATGCAACGAAGCATTCAGACCGCTTTTCCAAAACAGTTTATCGTGTTTTATGCCAACTGCTCAACACAAATTCAACGTAAATAGATCAGTCGTGTTGGTTTAATGTTGTTCTTAAATAATATGAAGTGTTTGATACCAGCCGCATTTTCAAAATGAAACGTAAGCACACAAACTCCGTTTTAATGCGTATTTAGTGTTTTTGTGTGTGTTTTATACGTTTTTATTGGTTTTTGGCATTTTTCAATTCATTGCAACAAATGCAACCGGCCATATCACTTGAAATGCATCGACATGGGCAAACGGACGGACATAGGGAGAAAAATAATTAATATAAAAAATAATAATGAACGAAATAGCTTGCGGTATATAAGATATATTTTTAAGTTGATGAAAGCTGAATATTCGTTTGCGGTAAACGAAAAATTTCTTTGCGTGTGTGTGAGACGGCACGTTGTATTGTACCAAAATCACTTTTCCATGTCTTCTGGCCCATGATACAATTATAAATACAAGGTAGGAGTGACAACTGGCTATTTTCTTGCGAGTGTCTTGCACCAACTGCCATTTGCCTGTATATTTTGCTTTCTATTTTTTTTTGTATAGTTGTATCATATTCTGGCCCATTCCGGTCGTATTTCGATGTATGCGTGGTTTAAATTAATCATTTGTTGGCGATTGCTTTGTATATTAACGATTTCGTTGGGCTTCAAGAGTTGATAATACACAATACCACTCTGGTCCCACCAGACACAAAGTATGGTCTTTTTGCCTAAGCAATTTGGCCTTGGTGGTGAACGACAGGCTTCGCCAGGTTAAAGCCACGTTTTTTTCCCTTTCGGGTTCTCAAAATAAATCCATTTTTCGTTATCCGTCACAATTCGATGTAAAAATTATTTATTTTCGTGGCGTTAAAGCAGCATTTGACAAGTGACTTTGCGATTTTCCATATGACGTTCATTCAAATCGTGTGGGACCCATTTAACGAGTTTATTGATCTTCCGCATTGCTTATAAACATCTGCTAATTATTTTTTGTGACACATGTAATGCTTCTGCTAATTACCGTCGATCAATTGTCGATCGATTTCAAATGTCTCACATGTTCTTATTGATGGAGCGTGTTCACCATATGTTTTTACCAGAAAACGATGACTTTCAACAGCCTTTTTCTTTTGATTAAATAAGAAAAGCAATGCGTGTCGCAAATGTTATTTTTCAGGCACAAAACCACCCATATGGCGGGCAGATACAAATTGCTTGGTGTGGAGTTGCATTCTCAACTCGGGTATTGTGCCCCTCAGTACGAAAGAGATGTTAACACTTTAACTGCCACCATACAAAAAAAAAGGTCGGGTCCTCCGGGCCATTTTTTTTTTTTACAGATGTAGTGTATTTTGGTATCAGAAAATCCGAACAAAATATCAAAAAATGTTTTTTTTTTTATATTTCTGCGAAATTTTGAAATATGTATTTTATTGAGGCACAACATATGTACCTCACGGCCTAATGTATACGCCGTGAGGTACCTTGTTTATACATACAGTGTATCACAAAAATAAGTATGCAGCGATGCTTTAATTTTATTTAGTAAAAAAACAAAGCCTAAGCGTAACAATAATAAAGCAGAATTATTTTTTTTAATTTATTTAAAGGTTTTGCTTAACGTTAACAACAAAAAACAATAATGAAATTAATTCATGTTTTAGCCATTCGGCTTTATCTTAAAAAGGTCGAAAAATTACATCACAAAAGTTAGTATGCAATTATACAAAAACTAAGAAAAATATATTTCTTGTAATTATTTTACAGTTCGTATGGATATTTTATCAATATTCAATATTTTGTTGGGTAGCCCCTGGCTTTTATTACAGCTTTTAACCTTGATGGCATAGAGGCCACCAGGTTCTGAGTAACTGAAGATGGAATCTTTTCCCATTCCTCTAGGAGTGCCGTTTTTAAATCATCTTTATCATCATCATAGTTATGTCATGTTTCCTTATTTTTCTATCTAGATGTTCCCATAAATGTTCTATAACGTTTAGATCTGGCGATTGAGGTGGTGTTTTGAGTTGTTTGGGAGTATTATACAGTAACCATTCTCTTACAATGTGTGCTGTATGATTGGGATCATTGTCTTATTGGAAGACATATGATCCCGAAAGCCCTAATTTTAATGCACTTTGGCTCAAATTATTCTTTAAAATATTAAGATAAGCAGTTTTATCCATCGTACCTTCAATCAGAACAATATTTCCTACACCAGATGCCGCCATACACCCCCACACCATTATTGATCCACCACCATGTTTTACTGTGCCAGCCATATTTTGAGGATCAAGTTCAGAATTTACTTTTCTCCACACTTTTTCACGTCCGTCAGAGCAAAATATATTAAATTTGCTCTCATCAGAGAAAATAACAGAATTCCAAAAGTTTATGTCTTTGCTTTCGTGTAGTTTTGCGAAGTCACATTTTTTTTTCTGTTAATGTTATTAACAAATGGCTTTTTACGGATATTTCGACCATAGAACCCGGCAGTTTACAGTACACGACGAATGGTTTGGCTGTTACATGTCTTACCAGTTACGTTTTCAATTTCGGACTGAATTTTTGGGGCACTGGTTTTGGGATTTTTCCGTACTTTGTGTATAATTGTTCTTCTTTCCTGATCCGTGAATATTTGCGGCCGTCCAGTTCTTTGTTTATTTTTGGTGTTACCTTCTGTTTTAAATTTTTCTATAATTTTCTGAACCGTGGCACTGCTTTTTCCTTCTTCTCTTGCGATTTGACGTTGACTTTTGTTATCTTTGTACAATTTTATTATTAAATCCTTCATATCCTGCGAAAGTTCTTTTCGACGAGGAGCCATGACGAAAATCAAAAAAATTTACACGTAAAATTTAATTTAACAATTGTAAATAATTTTGTGGAAAATATCACTAAGCGCTAATTACTTCAACATTACTCATTTTCATAAATTAGTGAACTGCATACATACTTTTGTGATATGATTTTTGATGCTTCATAACAAATGACGCCAGACAAGATAACGGGACTATTGCACGTCATCGTGTCTATTAAATTTTGGAAAGAGAATTTATATGTTATTGTATTTGTAAAAAAGCAAACAACAAATTTTGCATTATTCTCCCAGTAAACTAACATATTCGGCAGTTCTTCATGTTGCATACTTATTTTTGTGATACACTGTATATTTGTGCAATTTTGTTTTGATCATAGTAAATAACCATTTCATCTGGCAATATTGAACTGCGACACATTCGATCAAGAATATATATACTTTTCTTATACCTACCACGCTTCCTTATGGGCATTACAAACGGAGTGACAGAATTAATATACCCCAGTAAAAGGGGTTTTGTTTTAAATGTGGGGGTATAAAAATGATGCGCTAAAGATAGGTTTAGGTATGCCAGGCCATGCGGAATTGAACTACGTTTACAGATTTGCATTTCGAGGTACTAATTTTAAACCATGAACTATAATGTGTAATCAAATACTGAGGCACATACGCTGTGCCTCAAAGCCTACGTGGACATTTTATTGAGGCACACCGTATATACCTCATGGCAGTTAAAGTGTTAAATAGGCCTCCACCGAAACCAAAAGTTGCGACATGTCATCACAGCATGAAGCTTATTTGGTACCTTTCGAAACTTCAAAGTGAAGACTGACGCATCCCTCTGGGAAATGGAAAAATTCCCGGATATAAGCAGGAAACATTCCATAGAATGTAGGAAGCATTCCCTTTCGTAAGACACTCCATTTCTTTTTATTCGCACTATGTCATTGGAGGGAAACATTCCTCTCCATTGTCTGAAAAATAAATGTGGATAAAACAAAAAACACAGGTGCGTCACTGGACACACGAGAGAAGCGAAGCATTTTCGCAAATTCATAGATTTGATAATTTAATAGCGTTTTTTCGACTAAAATAATTTTTAAATTCAAAACTTTAAAATAACAAAGTATATATATCATATATATTAACCCTCTTCGGCCCTGCCTTAAAGCCCCCTGTTCAGTTATAGGGAATAAATATACAAAAATCATTAATTTTGTTACAATTTAATCAACTTACGGGTTGTTTATTTTTAACGATATTTATAACGACCTTTAGTAGGAAGTAGAAACAACATCTAATACACAATCCTTAGTGAATATTTCTTTTAGTTCGTTCGTTCTTTTAGTTCGTTCGTTCTTTTAGTTCGTTGGTTCTTTTAGTTCGTTCGTTCTTTTAGTTCGTTAGGTCTTTTAGTTCGCATGGACAAACCGAAGATTCAAACCATAGCTCGGTAAATTTAGTTATCTTTGCTCTAGTTCGTTTTGTTTGCTACTTTTGTCGGTTGGCTAGCCAATACATAGTCCTAGAATAGCCAACACACAATCCTTTCTTAAAGTAATAAATTATAGTGATCTGCTGAAACATAGCTTTAGCTAATGTTTATCACTGAATCAACAAAATGATGAAAGAAAGAGTTTTAGCATAATGGTTAGAAGAAAGTACCAACAAACGATAGAACTGTTGGTTGTGGGTTCAATTCCTGCAGCGGGCAAGAAATTATTTTTAATTTATCATTTTCTGGTTTAATTGATGCAAGCAAAAAACAATATCAATTCTAAGAAAAAAGGTGTCGGAAAAAAGTGTCGTTTTTTCTGATTTCACTCTAGCAAATCGCAGAACGAGGCGTAAAAAGCTTCGCTTCAAAAATAAATAACAACTAAAAATGGTTAGCCTGGCCGCAATTCGAACCCGGGACCTCTGGGGTGGTAGTCAAACACGCTAAATACTCGACTACCGAGGACTACCTTGTTATTCGAGATTTTATTATTGGAAATAAACCGAAATTGAAATGGCCCCAAAAAGCAAAGTTTCCATATGCATTCCTTAAGAAGCGCTTTGGAAACAATATGAATTTTAAACTTTCCATAAGTTTCCAAAAGATACGCCTTTCAATGTTTCCATGAGAGATTGTTTCGTTCGTACGTTATGGAGCAACATAGAATAAAGCCTACAGGGCAAGTGTCTACGCAATTATCTGTCAGATGTTATATAAGCCATATTTTTCATTATTTTTATTTATTTATTTATTTATTGGCCAAGCAAGGCAATGTACTTATTCTAACAGGTTTTTATTTTTTTTTCTCCCCTTTCCTTGTTTTGGTGTTCGAAGATATGCAATTCGATGTGGGCGTAATCCGCCCACCTAAATGATATGATTTTACGAACAAGTCAAAAAGAAAAGGCAAGAAGAAGAGAACAAATAAAAGTAAAAGCTACATACTTAAATACTAGTATATTTAATACATATTTAGTAGTAGAAAAGGAAAGAGGAGAAGGAAAGTAAAAGAAAGAAAGTTCAAAGATTGGGTTGATTAGGAAGAGAAAGAGACTTGGATAGAGATCGCTTGAATGATGATTTAGACATGGAAGGTGAGGAGTGGTCGGATATAGTATTAAATTCTCTACAGCAACGGCTGATGGGTTCATTACTTGCATATGCAGTATGATGCTGATATTCCATTAAGGGAGTAGTACCAATCTTTTGGTTGGGGTAGTATCAATCTTTTGGTTATTTTTTTAATCATATTTATTAAATATCAATTTTAAACTTTTTGTGACATATTTATAAATGTTTTAAGATGCCAGGCGATGAAATCAAGCTCTAAAAAATTACTTGTCCCGCTGCTGCAACTTAATGTCAGGAACGGCTAATCTGAAACAAACAAATCAAATTGGTTATTATTAGTGACAGCCTCTTACGTGGAAATTAACCACAATTAGGGAAAAAAGTCCCCTATTTAAAGGGGTGTATCCAAAAATAGGGCCCATTTTTCAAATTTTTTTTAAAATTTGTATATTTTTTTTTTTTTTTACTTTTTTCCCTAAATGTGGTTAATTTCCACGTAAGAGGTTGTCACCTAGATGCCTTTAGGCTCATTAAGGGTAATATTGTTAGAGATGTGTTCGCAATTAGTTACACCGTTCAGAACATCGAAAATAAAGCATGAATCCAATACCGTTCTTCTTATTGATAGCGGCATCAAATTTAATAGGCTGAGTCTGTGCTCATACGTTGGAAGGCTACAATATTCGCGGGGGTTATAAGTCTCTCTCAGAGCGAATAGGACAAATTGTTTTTGTATGGATTCGATTCGATCACAATGGGATTCAAAAGCTGGATTCCAAATAATGCAGCCAAATTCGAGTATTGGGCGCACTAGTGCACAGTACAGGGATGTAGTGACCCATACATTCTTGAATTCATGTGCTCGTCTTTTAATAAATCCGAGCTGTTTGCTGGCCCTGGATACAATCTTATCATAGTGTAGATTAAAACGTAGTTTGTTGTCTAAGACCACTCCAAGATCAACTATATAATTGACCTTGTTAAGTTCGATATTGTTGAGGCGATAGATGTAATTCGTAACTTGGTTTCTACGGGAAAAACTCAATGCCAATTCAAGACCAGGTTCGAATCCCAACTGAAAAAAAAACATTTTTTTTTTAATTTAAATTAATTTTTCTGATTGGTCGTCACCTCTCGAAGACAATCGCAAACCTCAAATAGGAAATAATAACATGTAAAGCTTATGCAGAGCATGCAGATTAGCCGTTCGAAATCGGCATAAAAGTAGTATGTCCAGTACTCGATAATAAAAAATGTGATCAAATAAATTGAAGAAATTCGTCTGGTGGATGGAATTTAACATTTTTCACTGTTAATCGAGCTATTTTTTATTCTGATTGAAGCATTTTCACTGGTTTACTAGTGTTATAAGTTTTAATCTTTTTTTAATTTTAATATTTGAATTGTTTTCAATATACGTTTTAATCTATATAATTGATTATCTATACCATCGGAATAGAAACAATTGTTTCATAATTTTAAACAAAACTGTAAAATTTGCTGAAATTAGTTTTGTGCATTTCATCACTCGTGTGTGAAATAGCAAGATAGGAACAACTCTTGCTACTGTCAATACTTCCATCTTATCAGTATTTTGGTTTTTTCAATCTGTTACTTTACTTCAATATTTATAATTTAAAATACATTATTTAAATGGTGTTTTTTTTCAACGGGAATTTCCCTTTAACTGTTAAAAAGTCAAATTGCTCTTATCATAGTTGTTTGATCTTTTAATACTCATACTACGTGAAGTGTAGAGCATTTATAAAGCAAAATTTTTGAACAATAAACTAATTAATTGAATTTTGTACGCAATGTGAGCAACTGAAAAAATTTTTAATTTATAATTTCAAATATTTAGATGAGATCGATTGATAGCATGAATTATAAAAAGAGCTTCGATGTAGAAAAATGAATTTCATGGAAATGGACTTTTTTCAATTTATTGGCAAAAAAAAAACAACAAAACAAAAAAAAACTAAGTGGTCATTTCAGCCCGTGAAAAGACTTTGAGAGAGCTTTTTTGTGTTGTGCGTGTTATTAAATGTTTTGTACACAAATGATCAAGAACTTGACCTAACTACTAGTTTTATGTGAACTCCGAACGGCTAATGTGCATGTTCTCAAGAAGCTTTACATGGCATTATTTACGGACGATCAGAAAAATTAATTTCAATTTAACAACATTTTGTCTCAGCTGGGTTAGACACTGAATTAGTGACATTTCATTCTAAGGAAGTTGCCTTGGATTCAATATTTTGCCTTTTAAGTCTTGCGCCACGGTAACACTAACCATTGCCAGCTGATTTTTGACAGTTCTATTCGAATATTTTACATTTTCTAACATAAACGTACTCACAACGTTTTGGTGTATGTGCGCTTAATTTGTGTTGTTTACAGTGGTTTGAAAATTGTATTTCTGCAAAGAATGGAATCCAAACGTGAACATTTTTGGGCAATGATTTTTTACGATTTTCGACGTAGATTGACAGGAAATGTTTTATGCATCGATCAACTTAGTTCGACTTTTGGTCATGAAGTGGTCACCACACTCAGCGACTGCAAAACACTAGTTCAGTCATGGTAGAATTATAAGGTAGGGCCGAGTCGCTCAGTGCCTTCACGCGTCAACGAAGAGTGGATAGTGAAAAGTTTGGGTAGTTATCAAAATGACGAAGTTGGTGGAAATGTCAAATGAAAAAAGAAATATCATGTTTTCAATTTGTAAAAGTGCGGACACGTGTGTTGAGTTTGTGTTAATTTGAGTGGAAATATTGTAAAAACCTTGTAAATAAATCTATAAAATGCCGCGGAAGTGTTAAATTTGAAAAAAGCTTGTAAAAAGTTTAACCTAAAATCAACTGCGAAACATGAACATAAAGAAACTCGATATGAACAGCTGATTTTGACAACTAGCCCCTTTTTTCGCTGCTTTCCGCTTCATTCTTCTCCGAGTCGGCCCTACCTTATAATTCTACCATGAGTTCAGTGAGCTCGAGCGTGGTTGTCATTCTCTCCTTCACGAATTTGGAGAACTTCCAACTTGACACCCAATAATTTCTTTTCGTTCCCTTACATTAAGAAAAAAATGCGTGACGCTGTTTGCATAAAATGTTAATAATTTTTATTTATACCAGATGACAAACAACTAATTTATTATTGTTTTTTTTTTTTCACAAGCAACCGTTATACCATTAGTTTCGGTCGTTTTAGTTATGTGTGAAAAGCTTTTTTAGTACTTAACAGAAAAACTACTTAAAAGGCTGAAAGAAGTAAGCTTTTCGGAGAGCACAAAATTAAGAGGGAAAAAGCACAAAATATATTCCATGGCCCTATCTATAATTGCCACTAAGTACTCGATATCCAGCGTCCAGTGGAGTTGTACGTAAATCTATTGAACATACGATTGGGTTTGGCTATAATTGCATTATTTTGTGCGCAGTTGAAACATGTGGTTTTATGCAACATGTGGAGGAGTAGCGTACATCTGCAATATTTTGCATGTTCGAATGTCGCGTAACAGAAATTATTTCCGTATTATTGACACGTACATATATGTCTGTAGGCGTATCTGGACGCAAATTGACTAAAGAGTCAGCAACAAGCTTTATACATGTTGAGTTTGAGTTAAAGTAACAGTTAATTTGGTCGTCGTATTGCATCGAACTTTCTGAGAATAATAAAAGACTTCCATTTCTTGTTTTAAAAACCTGTTTTGACCGTATGTGTTCTATTCAGTTAAAGTTGATTATTTCTCATTTACGTAATTTAAAGCTAAATTCACAGTTTTTGCTTCAGACATTTAAGTGTTGAAACTTAAAGCAAAAAAGCTGATTCTACAACAATAACAACCATGTTTCACTGTATAATTAAACATCAAAGACATTTATCACTAGGCTAGGCTTGATGTCACCACAATTTATGTCTTCAGAGTTGTATTTGTTGGTTTTCATGATGTGGTGAGAAACATTGAATATACTCGTATTTATTACTTGTAGTCAATGCATAACAACGGATTCAACTCAACAAAGATTCTTAAAACGATATAATTATGACATTTACATATTTATGAAATTAATATTTGTAT
Organism: Pherbina coryleti; assembly: GCA_943735915.1. Classification (NCBI taxonomy): domain Eukaryota; kingdom Metazoa; phylum Arthropoda; class Insecta; order Diptera; family Sciomyzidae; genus Pherbina; species Pherbina coryleti. The sequence goes on from OX030951.1 coordinate 118,912,285, forward strand.
TCGTCCTTGTAGTTTTTAGAGAAAGATTGTTCTCAGTAATGAGTGTGACACACCCACCAACGTACAAGTGGGCGTGATTGATTGAAGAATATAAGTATTACACTCGAAAATTAGCCAAAAATTAAACTTAAAAACGCGACCATATCAACACCATATCAACACAAATTAGATAAAAATTTAAATTAGAGCCCAAAAGAATTTTTAAAAAATTAGAATGAGGTGGCTTCTTTTACAAAAGTCGATTAGATAACTATAAGGATAAGCATCAGAAAAAGAAACAGGAAGATATTACCACACGGGTAAGAATAAGGATAAGGATAAGGATAAGGATAAGGATAAGGATAAGGATAAGGATAAGGATAAGGATAAGGATAAGGATAAGGATGAGGATAAGGATAAGGATAAGGATAAGGATAAGGATAAGGATAAGGATAAGGATAAGGATAAGGATAAGGATAAGGATAAGGATAAGGATAAGGATAAGGATAAGGATAAGGATAAGGATAAGGATAAGGATAAGGAAAAGGATAAGGATAAGGATAAGGATAAGGATAAGGATAAGGATAAGGATAAGGATAAGGATAAGGATAAGGATAAGGATAAGGATAAGGATAAGGATAAGGATAAGGATAAGGATAAGGATAAGGATAAGGATAAGGATAAGGATAAGGATAAGGATAAGGATAAGGATAAGGATAAGGATAAGGATAAGGATAAGGATAAGGATAAGGATAAGGATAAGGATAAGGATAAGGATAAGGATAAGGATAAGGATAAGGATAACGATAACGATAAGGATAAGGATAAGGATAAGGATAAGGATAAGGATAAGGATAAGGATAGAATAAGGATAAGGATAAGGATAAGGATAAGGATAAGGATAAGGATAAGGATAAGGATAAGGATAAGGATAAGGATAAGGATAAGGATAAGGATAAGGATAAGGATAAGGATAAGGATAAGGATATGGATACGGATAAGGATAAGGATAAGGATAAGGATAAGGATAAGGATAAGGATAAGTATAAGGATAAGGATAAGGATAAGGATAAGGATAAGGATAAGGATAAGGATAAGGATAAGGATAAGGATAGAATAAGGATAAGGATAAGGATAAGGATAAGGATAAGGATAAGGATAAGGATAAGGATATGGATACGGATAAGGATAAGGATAAGGATAAGGATAAGGATAAGAATTAGATTAAAAATATGGATAAAGGACAAGGACAGAGACAAAGATATGTAAACAATGTGTATGTAAATGAGGATAAAGATTTACGGATACGGAAAAAAAGTCAGATACTTAAGTAAACGCGCTTAACAGCTACTGTCTCTTTAGTACAGTCTACTTTTTTCGATAAAATTATGTTAGTAAATACTGGCTCCATATCGAGTTTCATGCGCTATTGAATAAAAACTTGATTTTTGTTTTCATTATCAACATAGTTCTTTGGTAATTTAGTTGTATGGGAGATATATTTATCTAAAAGTTAACCGATAAAATTATGTTAGTAAATGCTGGCTCCATATCGAGTTTAATGCGCTATTGAATAAAAACTTGATTTTTTTTTTCATTATCAACATAGTTCTTTGGTAATATAGTTGTATGGGAGATATATCTAAAAGTTAACCGAACCAAATAATTTTTGGCATAACGTGTAAGTGTAGTTAAATAAACTAAATTTATTCTTTAAAAACACAAATAAGCAAATTTATGGGGTTTTTTTGTATGGAAAAAATGTGGTATGTAAGGGAGAAAGTCGTTGCAGTTGACCTAGAATTCTAAATTGTAAAAATCATTGGCACAAAATTTCATGACCCTAGCTATTATTGTTTCTGAGATAACGCAAATGCCATCCCAATATCGCAAAAAAAGGCACTGAGCTCTGGTGTGGCAGACATAGGCATAGGTATAGAAATATACATTAGAGTGGAACGAAATATATGGAAGCAAAAGATCTTCATCGGCTTCATATATTTTTAAAAACTACGCTTGAAAAAATAAATTTTTGCATCTTTAGTTTTTTTCTGCGACATAACTTTTGACTGCGCCCAAGGGTTTATATATTTCATTATCAGACTTTGTTTTCTGAAATCTAAAAAAACTAAGAGCTAATTTTTTTGATGCAAACCTCTTCATTTACTCATTAATAACAACTTGTCATGTATGCGCTAGAAGTATTCAGGTTCAAAGATCACCGAAATCGTTCATTTGCTTATATCTCCGCTCTGCTCAAAGTTAATATGAAATTTCTACTTTGCGTTATTCAAACATATCTAGTCGCATAGCGTGGAAACTGTTTGTTTTATGTTAAGACTGTTAACGGCGTTTTTGTAGAGAATTATCTGATTTACAATTTTATTCTGATCATATTTTCTGTCCTACAAAGAGGAGCGGAGATATAAGCGAATGACCGTTTTCGGTGATCTTTGCTCCTGCGTATCTTCTAGCGCATACATGGGATCATAGGGAACTCTTGACAAATTATCATTTATGCGTTAATGAAGAGGTTTGCATCAAAAAATTAGGAACTAATTTTGAAACTAAATTTTAGATTAAAAAAAAAAAAATTTTTTTTCTGGCATGAAATATATAAACCCTCGGGCGCAGTCAAAAGTTATGTCGCAGAAAAAAACCAAAGATGCAGAAATTTATTTTTTTACTAGTAGTTTTCAAAAATATATGAAGACCATGAGGTTAAAAATTCGTTCCACTCTAATATACATCGATATAGACATAGTCGTAGGCATAGACACAGACATAAACAATGGAGAAGATAATGAAAGCGGTCGCAAAATTTGGAATTCCACGCTACCTCTCTAGGATAATAGCGAACTACTGCGATGGAAGCGTACCACGGTACGCAACAGACGAGAGCTTCAAAACATATAATACGATCCGGTGGTTTCTCCCAGGGGTCGGTCCTAGGGGCCCTGCTGTAGAACGTTATGTATGACGACGTTCTCAGACTCGCAGTTCGCACAGGCGTCAAGACCGTAGGCTTTGCGGACGACCTAGCAGTTGTTACAACAGCAAAACACCTCGAAGAAGTCGAGGCGCTCAGTAGTGTTGCGATTGGCGCTATCCATAACTGGCTTGTATCAGTAGGACTTTGCCTAGCCGAACAAGCAACAGAAGCGGTGCTCATGAGCAGCCGCAAAAAGATGGATTTTGCATGCAGCAATGTGGTGCAATCGAAGGCATTTATTAAATCCCTTGGTGTGATGATTGACTCCCGATTAACATTTAAATAGCATCTCCAGTAGGCCCACAAAAAAAGCACCACTGCAATGAAGGCGAAGTCTTACCGGCGAGGTGTTGAATTTTTGTGCAGACTCGGCACACTCAGGGTATGTTCAGAACACTTTCCGAAGATGCAGCACTAGACCTAGCAAACTCGATAACCATCGACCATCTCGTGGATGAGACGAATCTGACCGCCAAAAACAACGCGTTCGTTTGTAAGAAAGTTGTTTGACTGTGAAGTGGCAAGACCTCTGGAATCCTTCGAAGCCGATTGGTGCAGAAGAAGTTACGCCTCAGTGAATTTCTATCTAAACCAGACTTTGAGCGGCCACGGGTGCTTTAAAGCATACTTGTTCAAATTTAAACACGCGGCAGATCCATTCTGTTCACTCTGCTGTTCACCCGAACTTGTCAGTGACCAGTACCCTCGATAAAACTATAAAATAAGAACTGCGGAGAGTTTTATACTAAGACTTAGATTTAGACTTAGACTTAGACTTAGACTTAGACTTAGACTTAGACTTAGACTAAGACTTATACTTATACATATACTTATACTTAGACTCAGACTTAGACTTAGACTTAGACTTAGACTTAGACTTAGACTTAGACTTAGACTTAGACTTAGACTTAGACTTAGACTTAGAATTAGACTTAGACTTAGACTTAGACTTAGACTTAGACTTAGACTTAGACTTAGACTTAGACTTAGACTTAGACTTAGACTTAGACTTAGACTTAGACTTAGACTAAGACTTAGACTTAGACTTAGACTTAGACTTAGACTTAGACTTAGACTTAGACTTAGACTTAGACTTAGACTTAGACTTAGACTTAGACTTAGACTTAGACTTAGACTTAGACTTAGACTTAGACTTAGACTTAGACTTAGACTTAGACTTAGACTTAGACTTAGACTAAGACTTAGACTAAAACTTAGACACGGCAAGGAGATGGACATGGATACAAATAAAGACATAGACAAAGATATAGCCAAAAACATAGACATATATATAAACAGAGATATGGACATAAAAACAAACATAGACAAAACAATCATGACCATTGAACAAAAAGTACGTGACTCCAGCCCAATCACGTATCTTAAGACATTTAAACCGATAATTGAAATAAAAGCCATAAGTGTAAGAATGGTTTTCACCCGTCACTTTTGTACACTGAGAAAATTAAACGCCTTAAAATTAAAGAAAACATTCTTGTAAAACTGCAACTAAAATATTTTTGCTACAAGGCAAAAATTGTTGCATTAATGATTTATTCTTTAACAAATTAAGTGCTGCATCTTCGAAATAAAAGACTGGAGTTCTTTAAAGCTAAATCAATGCTGCATTTTAGAAATAAAAGACTGGAGCTCTTTGAAGCTAAATCAATGATAAAATCTTTGCCGTAAAAATAAAATATTCACAACAAATAATAAGCTTTCCTTTGTGTTTTTGAAGATAGGGATCATTATTTTTTCAATTTCAATTTCAATTTTCAATTTAATTTCAATTTAATTTAATTGTACATTGAGGCTAGCCTTATGTAGTACATCGTTAAGACGGTATATAAATTAAAGTTAATTAATTAGTTACTTACATACTAAAAAAAAAAAAACAATTTGCTTACTAAAGTAAATACTCTAATTATTGCTGTTGCAGAGAGAGAGAAAAAGCCTAACAATATGTTAAATTCAGTATTCAAATTACAATTATACAGTATAGAACCTAACAATAGCCAGTCTAAAGAGTTTATTGTTTCGAATAAGTTTTATATGTATTGGTAAAGAGTTCCAAAGTTTGACAGCACTAACAAAAAACGTTCTAGAGGTCACTAGGTATTTAAATCTAGGTATTATGAAATTTAATGTTCTACGTGATTGAGCATAGTTAAGTTTAACATACAGATAATGAGGGCACTGGGAATGAATGAGCTTATGAAGAAAAACCAAATTTGATATATTAAAGTAGGTTAAGATATCAGTGCTTAGTATTTGTCTGGAGTAAGTCGAAATATGATCATACTTCCTTAGAAGGAAGATATATCTAGCTGCACTGTTCACAACCAATAATAGTTTTTGCTTAGAGGCTGAATCCAGATTACCATAGACTATAGCACTATATGATATGAGTGGGGTTAAAAGAGTTCTTACTAGTTTCATCTTTATTTCGACGGAGAGGAAACTGGATGAAGCCCATAATTTTCTTATAACTGCATACATTTTGCCAACCATTTGATTAATATGATCGCAAGCGCTTAAGTGCCTATTCAGCTTAAAACCCAAACTTGTTACACAAACCTCATAGTTAATAGGTTTATTGTTGTCTGTAAGTCTGTAACTTTAAGGAATTTTTCCTACAAAATCATATTTTCTTAAAAACACATGCTTATATTTCGCAATTACTTTGTGGGCAATATTTACTAAATAAGGCAATTGATAGTACTCGTATGTATAATTTATAATTAACACTAGATTAAATCCTAAGGGGAGCAGAAGCAGGAATGGGAAGGCGGTGGTGAGTAATAGAAAGAAAATGCGGACATAGCTATAAGGATAGTTATAAGGAAATCAAATATTTAATTTTGAGTCTTTGGCACAAGAATTTAAGTCTTTGATTTAAAGTAGATTTTTATGGGAATCTAACAATATTTGTGCCTTTGCCGTAACGATTTATTATCTTTTGGCGCAATCTAACTAATAAGTCTTTGTGGCAAAGCGTATTTTCTTTGATTTTTCTATCGGTGTACATTAAAAAAGTACATTTTCGCTTGACCAACTGCCAACTGGGCTGAATGTGTTTGCCGGTTTTATTTCCATTGATGTTACTTTTTCTTTAATTTAAATTCTCTTTACTATAGAAAATCACCTTTTCTGGCTGGTACATATACTCTTTTACGCACACAATTATATTTAATGGTAAGAATTAGTTTCAATGTTATTTGCTTTGACTGATATGTGGCTCATGTTCAAGTCAATCATGAATTTGTGTTATAATCAGCACATGCTAGGCATATCATTCTTTTTCCCCAATCGATTTTACATTTTTTGTTGAAGGATATTAATAAAACGAATCAATTCAGTTTATGAGTCTATCCATGTGTTTTCAGTCAAAAAAAAAAAAAAAACAGGCATATTCATTACTTAATTAGATTGTGTTGTTCAACAACAAAAAAAAAACAAATACACTCAGAAAAGATTAACAGTGAAATTAACAGTTAAAATGTTAAATCTCATCCTACAGTCAGAACTGTTGATAAAATAACAGTCTACTGTAAATTTAACATTTCAGACTGTTTAATTAGAGAAACTCGTCTGTTGGATGAAATTTAACAGTTTTCACTGTTTATCGAGCTATTTTTTTTTTTCTGAGTGTAGTGTTATTTTTAGTAACTACACCAGTTAGTACACTTTTATTACGTATTTGTTCATCCTTTTAATTTGTTTATTCAGGCTCTTTCATCATAATATTTGCTGACGTCAATCTATAAATTATGTTGTGCTGAACTTTGATTGACGTCACAAACGCAACAATCAGAGAATTTATGGCAACACGTTTCATCAAAAAATCCATGCTATCAATATGTGTACATCTAAAAATAGACACAAGCAACAGCCGCAAGGACGACTGTGAAGCACAAAAAAAAATTAAAATGCCGGACACTATAAGTAAAAATAAACAAATGATGAAGAGTGAGCCAACAAAAGAGTGTCACCACACAAACATGCGTTTAAGGTTTAAAAACAAAAACCCTTGCAAAAAGAAGATTTGTCAAAAAGGTATAACTCAAAATCCGGTTTTTTTAATTTTTTTAATGTTGCACACAAATCAAGTTTCTAAACAAAGCCAATGAACTTAAAAATATAACTTTGAACACAACTTGCCATCGTTATCATCATCAACAAGATGTCATAAAATGATGCCGGCAAAAATATGTAAAATAATAACAAACAAAAACTGCTGCGTGTAAACAATCGCAATTTTATATCGTGCTGAAGCGCCTACTAAAAACAGCTGCTGTTATACATATCCGTCAATATAGAATATGAAATATTTACGCTACAAGCTTGTCGAAGCTAAAGTTACAGATATATACGCATATTATTTTAGTTTTTTTTTTTTTTTGAAGATAAAAACGCCACTGAATGATAATTATAATGAATCATGGAGCACATTCTTTGGTTGTATAATTTTTGGTTTTTTTACTTTCTCTGCTTTATTATTGTTATATTTATCTTTTTTCTAGTGTCATCATTTATCTCTTTTCTCGTGTCTAACACAGTTGAGTTTCACCCATTCAAATGTCGCTTGCTTTTTTGCAAAAAGTTGAATTTGAACATTTTTTTTATTTGTTTCGTCGTTGAATTACTTTCGCAGACACTTAAAAGTTGATTGCGCCTATTCCACTTTCTCCATTTTTTGTTTTTTTTTTAATGTCAAATAATTATCTTTTTTCGCAATTGTAGCCCACATTTTAACACAACTTTTTTAAATATAATCGGTTTGGTTAGAGCCAGTTTTGATTGAATTAAAAAATTTAAATTCAAAATTAAATTCAATAATTTTTATTTAAACCATTGGCACCACCACTCTTCAAATGCATGACATTTTTGACGGGTGGCAACTTTAATATGAACAACCATAAATGTCAGTTTGATCTGTTAATGAAAAGTGACTTTACAGCGTTCTTAATTAAACAACTTTTGGTATAGTTATAAAAATTGAAAAAGAGGTAAAAGTAAATCTCGATTTATATTATGGTGAATCTGCTCCGTCGTATTCATCCGTAAAATATTGTATTGCAGACTTCCAAGGAGTCAGCACTTCGAATCAGCACAAAAATGAACACGCCGGGGGAGCAACAAAAACAGTGACCACTCCAGAATTTATTGGAAAAATTCACAATTTCGTATTGAAAACTCAGAAAGTGTCTGAGATAGCTACAGTCGTAGGCATATCAAATGAGTCGGTGGTTTCAAATTTACATGAACATTTGAGTATGAGGAAGACGACTACCAAATGAGTGCCGCATTCATGAACAATCAATCAAAAACATGTACGTGTTCGCACTTCGGAACAAATGTTTGGACGCATTTAAACAAAATCTGACTGATTTTTTGGGTAAAATAGTGACCATGGATGAAATATGGATCCAACACTATACACCAGAATCGAAGGAATCAGCAAAAGAGTGGGTAGGTCCCAGTGCAAGTGCACCAAAGCGAGCAAAGACTCAACAAATGACCGGAAAGGTATTGGCGTCTGTTTTTTGGTACGCAAGTGGCATTTTGTTCATCGAATATTAGAGAAAAGGAAAAACAATCAACAACGACTATTACTGTAAGTTATTGGACCGATTAAAGAACGAAATCGCAAACAAAAGGTCCCATTTATCGCAGAGAAAAATCATCTTTTTGCAAGATAATGCTCCAGCTTACAAATCAAAATACAATTATTTTTCATATAAAGAGTCATTCAACAAGAAGTGTCATTTTAAATTCCCATAATTTTTTCAGGTGGCAACATACAACTGTCATTCGATGAGGGTTGACAAAGAAAAACTATAATGGTATTCATGCAAATGGGCAAAGCCCTTATAAATGGTATAAACAAGATAACTTTATCACCCTTATAAATGAACTGTCAAAATTTGTACTGAGAAGCTTTTGCACAAACCAGATATATTTGCTCTTCGATTTAGGTGAGCAAACGAGGTGGCAAACTTATAACAGCAATCAGCAATTACTATTCACAAGTTAACAGCTGACATATCTCTGAAAATGCACAATCGGTTTTAGGGGACGTTCACACAATCTACCTGATAAAAATAACTAATTGCCCTAAATATAACTTTGCCGCTTTGCATGAATACCATTTATGAGATTTTCAGATATGGATCGATACATAATCGCCCAATGCATTGAAATAGTGAAATTTCACTACAAAAATATCACGAATACGATTCGTTCATAACGTTTTTGGCCATCATCAAGTACCTTCCGCACAGCTTTAGTGAAATATCTCGAGAAATTCGAACGTTTCGGACAAGTAAGTGATGTAAAAATCCCCAACTCGTGCTCGTTCGGATAGGTCAACTGAAAATATCGCAACTGTCACTGAGATTATAGCGGTTTGTCCATTTCGAAACGATCACAGGAATTGGGCCTATTCACAGCCACTTTGCATCGTATTTTGCATAAAGATCTTGACCCACATGCTTATAAGATGCAGTTGACAATCGAACTATTTAAAACCATGGAAAACGCCGTACATTCACTGATTGGGCTCTGGAAATAAATGAGCAAGATCATAATTTCTCAAACAAAATTATTCTGAGTGATGAAACTTATTTTCATTTGTCTGGGGTACGTGAATAAGCAAAACTGTCGCTCCTGGGGCTCCAAAAAGCCAAGAAAAAAAGTCGCACAACCTCTCGATCTACAACGAGTGGCATTTTGGTTCGGTTTTAGGAGTGGTGTTGTCATTGGGCCACATTTGTTCGAAAATTATGGTGGTGGGACCGTTTCAGTGAATGGATTGCGTTACCGAATGATGTTGACTGATTTTTTTTTTAAATTGAAGCAATGGACGTGGACGAAGTTTATTTTTAGTAGGGCGGTACCACCACAGGGCGGCATTGCGTGAAAAATTCCCTGGACGTGTGATTTCTCGAAATGAAGACTCTGATTGGTCCTTTTTCCTTGCAAATGAGGATGTTTATTCAGAAACAATCAACGGCTTCCTGTTTAGGACAATGCTTGACAATTGTTTACACCCAGCAGTTCAAGATAATGAGGAATTATGTTTCCAACAGGATAGAACCTATGCGCACACTCCCAGGGCAGTTTTGGACCTATTGTCAGTCTTTCATGGACCACCCTGTATATAAAAATTCATTACTTTTTTGAAACCTTTCAAATAGTTTCATACCTAGGTCTAGATCCTGCATATATAGATTGACTTTCAAAACATTTTCGAAAATTATTATAATCTAGAATATACATAACACTTATTAGCTTAATAGTAACAGACGATCGCTCACCTTCGCTGCCGCAAAGCCATCTGGATTGCAGCTTGGCAACAAATGAATCTCTGTTGTGTTCAACAAGCGCTGCACCTCAGGCATCGTCTCATAATTTTCCGTCAGATATTGTGCCAAGAAGAGAATCATTTGACGACCCAGCGTTTCATCGCCATGTATATTGGCAGTCACTTTGATCATAGGCCTTAAAAGATCACCACTATCACCGGAACTTGCACTTAGCACCAGCGCATTCATATCGCGCTGCTGCAAAGTCTTACCTAATGAATATTTCTGTGCCAGACTTGGATGCTGGTCTTGTAATTTGGCAAATAATTCACCCACTTCAATATTGGTTAAATAGTGTGGTTTAGCTTTGAGGAATGATTCATTCTCCGCATTGGCCGCCAATGAAAACACAATTACCACATTCACAAAAAATACACAGAACAGACGACTAGCTGCAGATACAGCGTTTGGAAAACCCATGTTGCTTATAAATGCGTCCTCGTACACAAACACTATCGAGGCTTAACTCTAAAACACTTGTGCTGCAGTTGAGCCCACTTGTTTAATTTTTGATACTTTTTTCTTGAACTATTTTTTTTTTACTTTCAGACTAAGTTGCGCGAGGGGAATAACGCGACGGCACTATTAACACGGACTGGTTTTGCTGACGTCGATTATTTCGAAATCTTAACTTATTTTTTCACGATGACCGCTCGCTGTTTGAGACACCAAACTTGGATTACAAAGAATTAACATAAGATTCACTCACTTTCTTGATCAAATTAATTCGCACTACATAATTTTAATTCGACTTTATTAAATTTAATATCTCACAAACTCAATTTGCACTAAAAAACGAACGGAAATAGAACTTGAATTGAAAAAAAAATTACTTTCTTTTCTAGTTTAGCTACAAATTCACACAATGGCAACGAGTTGGAGCTTTGGGGCAATGGAGACAGCGACTGTTATGACAAATCCATGAAAAAAACGAAACAATTCGCAGTATCTTTTGTTGTTTTCTTCTTTCTTTTGTGTTATGTTTCTAGTTGCAATAAATGTCAAAATGAAGTCAGAGGCAGAGTTGCGCTTGAATGCATTTTGTACTATTTACAGTAAATTTTTATTGTAAAAGTACGAAATAAGAAATGTTTAGTACTATTTTATTTTTGTGTACCATAATGAAGTATGTAATTTCTTGAGACCGTTTATGCCAAAACACATAGGAGGTATGCATGCTTCAAGCATCTGACATTTGTGATTGAATATACATATTCTAATGAAGAAGCCCACATTTAAAGAATGCACGCATGCATGATGCTTGAAGCATGCCTGAAGTTGGCGAACTTTAAACTTTTTGCAGGCATCAAAGCATTGACAGAAGACATGTGTGAAATAAAAGCAATATCAACACAATCATTAAGCATAAAATATGCTCCAATTCCGTTTTTAATTATTTTTGATCAAATATAATGTATTTTCACTACTTTTTCTTTAAAATTTCTATTCAGTTTAACATATTTGAAATTTATCACATATGCGATGCATGCTTTCTATGTGCTTTAACCAAGCCTACTTCACAGGCATTATGCATGCTTGAGGCATGCATGCTTTCTATATGTTTTGGCCTTTTCCTTACGTATGTTTTGAACTCCACTAAGAAAAGGAACAAAGAAAATGTGTTGGTGCTTGAAAATTGCTTCAACTTTATTGAAAAAATTTCAACGAGCACGAATCGAACAGCTTCGTCAAATGATGAATAAAAAATTTCTATTGATTTGTGAAAATTAAAACGCATATTATTAATTAATACGTATTAATACGAGTAATATAAAATAAAAGTAATATAAAATAAACTTCACTTCCTCTAAGTGCAATAATGTATCAAACTGAGTGAACACTGTCAGAAGGCTTTTATTTAAAAAATGTAACGAATTTAGCAATAGTTCAGCACTGACATTGAAATACAATGCTTTTTCGGAGTGTTTTATATACATTTTAAACACTCAAATTTCACTGTGTTTCACCATAACAACAACACCAAAACCTCAATAAAATTTTTAATGAAAAAATACGCGAATATTTTTTTATAATTTACTGTCTATAAAACATTGTATTATTTTGTGATTTTTCAAAATATTAAAAATACACCAAACTTGTAACCAATTTTAATCCAAATGGCCGCTGAGGTTATATTAAAGCAAAATTAATTACTGAATAACATGAGTAATGAAACGAAATATTTAGCGATAATTCTCAGACTTTATCCTCACTTTCATCATTCGAAAAGAAATTGATTCCATAAATATTAGAAAGTTTTACCTTAATTGATTTATTTCACACTTCTTTCGAAGATTTGTGATTTCTAAATAATTATGATTATTATTAATAATATAAACTGTTACTCAGATTAATTAAGAGTACACATTATCATCATTATAAGTGTATAAGTGAAGTGTTCTCGATCAATTGTGTACAAACATTTAATAATACGCACAACACAATTCGACCAAAAGAAGTTCGGTCAAAGTCCTTTCAAGGGCTGAAATGGTCAGTTTATTTATTTATTATTTTAAGCGTATAAATATATTTTTATCTGAATAACTCATTGATTTCAAACCAATAATCACAACATATTTTATTTTGCAAAATTATGTCAAATGCTCTTGTGCTTGATATATACTTGAAGTCGTTTCTAAATTATTTAATAAATTCTCGCATATTGACTGAAAATCAAATTAATCAAACACTTCGAACTTAACTCATTAACATTATACTCTACTTAGCATTATACGTAAACACATTTAAAGGGTTCTTTTTAAAGCTTGAGAGCTTTAAATAATAATACAAGACAAAAATATTGTTGAAATGAATTTTTTATTATTATAATCTGGTAGATAGTTTTATGGCATTTATTTTATAAATATGATTTCTGGTATATGTCCTCCACGCCAACGAGTTACGTAGTCTATTCGATCAGTCCAATTTTTCACTACTTTTTTCAATAAATCTGGCCGTATGGCGTCAATGGTGGCTTGAATATTGGCTTCCAATGCTTCAAGAGTTGCTAGCTTGTCGGCCATAAAATGTAATTGAGAAACGTTAGGTCGCACGAACGAGGGGGCCAGTTAACAGGACCACTTCTGGAAATAAGTCACCAAATTGATTTAGCAATAAATTGATAGTTAAGCGCGCTGTATGGCAAGTTGCGCCATCTAGTTAGAACGAAATGGCGGCGATGTTTTGCTGATTAATTTTTGGAAATAAAAAATCAGTCAGCATGGCTCAAAAGCGCTTGTGAATTACCGTAACGACAGCTCCTTCCTCATTTCGAAAGATATAAGGACCGATGATGCCGCCAGCGTGTAAACCGCACTGAACAGTACATTTTAATGGTTGTAATGGGGATTCGTTGATGGCTTGAGGATCGTCTTCGCTAAATATATGTAAATTTTGCTTATTGACGAAGCCATTTAACCATAAGTGAGCTTAATCACTACACACGAAGTGCTCTATGAACGTCACGAACAAATTTATTTTTTTCAAAGTAAATTTCCACAACTAAGAAGCATTTTTCTGGCGTTAAACGATTACTGATGAACTGTCAAACCTTACTGAACAGAAATGTCAACACAGTTTGACATTATCAACTGTCGAACCATAGACAACAACCATCGAAACTTCACATGCAGCTAAAAAACACTCTTTATAATGCAAGAATTTCCTTGAGAAGAGTGCAAAGTTTGTATAGAAATACATGGTCATTTTAGAAGTCGGGTATATTTTGCCTGGCACTGAATAATCTTCTCTTTTCTGAATGATCTGGCACATGAGACCAGGCAAAATATGCTCTCGGACTTCAGAAAATGGCTTCATGTTGAAAGGAGCTTGTTATAGACACTGAGAGTTTTCAGTGAAATAACAATTGAAATTTACTTATTATTATTTTTTAATATAATTATTTTCTTATTCCTAACAAGACAAAGTTATAAGAAATTATATTCACCTTTTACTCTTATTAGGCAAAATTTTTATTTATCAAATAAATTCCTGGTTTTCAAATTGGTTAAAAAATAAGGGTTTTCATAAATAATTGCAAAAGAATTTTATACAATTTTGCATACAAAACACACCATAATATTTAACTCCACTGCTTCTCTAACCTTCTTTGTTTTTGCTGCATATGCTTTTTTGCATCATTCGGCAAATTCCAATTGAAAACAAACTGTCAAAGAACTGAAATGGAAAATTACCATAGAAATAAGAGATAAGGAAGTGGTGTTCTGAAATAAAAGTGCGGCATTTTTCTTACTGGTGTATGTTCACACTAATACATTAACATTCACTCAGGGCCGCATTCGGTTGTAGCGTACAGCTAGGCGCAGTTTTCCTAATTGGAATTGTGAATTAAAAAAGTTTCTTTTTAACATATTTGCGTAGTTAAAAAGTTAACTCAATGATTTATTTTATTGTGAAATTATTCTATTATTGTATTTCCACACCACCCTTGAGGTATACAATTTGGTGCGTAACCGATTTTTTTGGGTGTTCGGTTCCCCTGTAGGCCTATTTCACCCTTAAACACAGAGAAATATTAGTATGCATACATTAAAAGATAATAATGCACAAATATAATATATATATATGTATATATGTGTGTGTATATATATTACATAATAATAATATATTACAAAAATAATTTTCTGTTTTAAATTATATAAAAAATTTTATTCGCATGCAACTACTTATAAATATAATCAACTTAATATATACATGTGAATTCTTTTTTTAATTTTTATATATAAATTTTCTTAAAAGTTTGTAATGATCGGAGGGCTTAATATGTCCTTCAAATATATTTTTTCAAGATGTGGTACCGCTGACGGAAATAATCTTCGGCTTGATTTTGAACAGCCGACAAAATCAGATTCATAAATATGATTAGAGCAAACAACTGATAGCTTGCTTACGAAGCTTGGTTACAATCTTAGGGCGCAAATCCATTTGTATCAATAATTAGTATCTATAATTTGCGGAAATCTGAAAATAAACAAATAAGTATAAATATTAATTTACTACAGTGATTAACAAAAGGCGCCCTGAAAATAATGACACCATGAAAAATGAATGCGCCCTTGTAGTCGTGTTTGTGCTTTGACATAAGCGCTGGAATAGAAATGACGCAAAATTAACTGGCAATAATTATTGCTTTTACACTTATTTCTGATTAGAAATATATTAATTTCTTATTGAAATATACTTTAAAAGAACAAATATAATATAAATAACACTATTTTATTTAAATAATTAAACCGATGTGAACAGAATTTGAATATACTTACTTGTGGAATGAAATCACTTTGTTTATCAATTTCTGACTGCTTCCACAACTGTGCACTATACAATTCATTATTATAAAGTTAGTTATAAAAATCACTTTATTATTTCAGTTACTTTAAGCAATGACAATTGCTTTTAATAATTATTTTAAAAGAATTTCTCGAGTCAATTTTCTTTGTTTTGATTTTCTAGCACAAATGTCAAAATTTTCGCTGAAAAAATGCCGCAGTACACATACAGTGTATGTGTGCATAACACCACTTCCTTATTTCTTATTTCTATGAAAATTACCAAGTGTCAATTGAAGAAAAGTTAATTTTCCTACTATAACCATTGTCCGATCAAGTGCGAAATTAAAGTTAATTTTTTAATAAACCACGAATATCTTCTAAATCTAACGAACAATAAATACTATTTAGATGTGTGTTGTGGATAATTTTCGTTCAACAGCAAACGCGCACGCCAGTGGAGCAGCGCAAGTGAAATAAAAATCCAGTCGTCTCGCCCCCAGAGCCCCCCTCTAGAGTTAACAGCATAAGGTTAAAAATTATTCCAGCAACTAAGCAGAAAATTAGTTTCCACCCTTCGGCTTGTACGGAAAAAAGCCCCAACTCTAAATTTGTAAACCAGCAGCATGCCACAAGCACGAGCTGCCGCGGCCGATGTGGTGTCCAATTCGGCGGGACCACAGCCGCTGGTGAAAATCGGTCATTATCTGCTCGGTGCCACACTGGGCACGGGCACGTTTGGCAAGGTCAAGATAGGCGAGCATCAGATGACAAAACATAAGGTCGCCGTCAAGATACTAAATAGGCAGAAAATTAAGTCGTTGGATGTAGTTGGCAAAATACGCAGAGAAATTCAGAATCTAAAACTATTTCGTCATCCACACATTATCAAGTTGTATCAGGTGAGTGGTGTTTGGTGCTGTTGGCGCTTGAATTTTTATTTTTGCTCATGTTCTTGCAGGTCATATCTACGCCAACTGATATCTTCATGATCATGGAGTACGTGAGCGGCGGCGAACTTTTCGATTACATCGTCAAGCACGGCAAACTGCAGGAGCATGAAGCACGTCGGTTCTTTCAACAGATCATCTCGGGCGTGGACTATTGCCATCGTCACATGATTGTACATCGCGATCTTAAACCTGAGAATCTGTTGCTTGATCACAACATGCATGTGAAAATTGCCGACTTTGGTCTTTCTAATATGATGCTGGATGGTGAGTTTTTGCGCACATCTTGTGGCTCGCCCAACTATGCGGCACCAGAAGTTATTTCGGGTAAACTTTATGCTGGTCCTGAAGTTGATATCTGGTCTTGTGGTGTCATTTTATATGCACTGCTCTGCGGTACTCTGCCTTTTGATGACGAACATGTGCCAACGCTGTTCCGAAAAATCAAGTCTGGTATCTTTCCCATACCGGAGTATCTGAACAAGCAGGTTGTGAACTTAGTATGCCAGATGTTACAAGTTGATCCGCTTAAGCGCGCCACCATTGAGGAGATCAAAAAGCACGAATGGTTCCAGAAGGACTTGCCATCGTATCTATTTCCTTCGACTATCGAGGCGGATTCTAATGTTATTGACACTTATGCTGTCTCCGAGGTTTGTGCTAAATTCGGCGTTAAAGAAACTGAAGTGCATAACGCCTTACTAAGTGGTGATCCTCACGATCAATTAGCCATTGCTTATCACTTGATTATCGACAATAAACGTTTTGCTGATGAGGCAGCTAAGACGGAGATAAGCAACTTCTTTGTTGCTGGCTCACCACCGCCTGTGCATGCACTCTCACCAAATGAACGCTCCCAAGAAACCGGCTCGGGCGGCACCTCGACACCCAATAGCAGCGGCAATTCATCAAGCTTGCGTCCACATCCCGAACGCATTGCACCGCTTCGTGAGCGCCAGTTGGCAATGTGTGTTCAGAATTCTGGTGGCGGTGCATTTCCGGAGAAGACCGCACGTGGCACTCCCATCAAACGCGCCAAGTGGCATCTCGGAATACGTTCGCAAAGCAAACCGAACGACATCATGCTGGAAGTTTATCGCGCCATGAAAGCTTTGGACTATGAGTGGAAGATCATCAATCCATATCATGTGCGTGTGCGCCGTCAGAACACTTTGAATGGCAAGTATTCCAAGATGTCTCTACAGCTGTATCAGGTAGATGCGAAGAGCTTTTTGCTAGATTTCAAGTCTTTGACCAACGAAGAAGTAGAGCAGGGCGATGATGTTATCATGGAAAGCTTGACTCCACCACCGCTACACTCGGGTGGTACGATGCCTCAACAGCCGACTGGACATCATACCATGGAGTTTTTTGAAATGTGCGCAGCATTGATTATACAGCTTGCACGTTAAAGCCCCAATATATGCACCAATATTAAAATCTGATAGCTTTGGGAGAAGGAAAGGCAGACATCTATAAAACTACTATATTTTTTCAATGATAACATAACCAAATCCCTTTAAATGCGCGTTGCTCTTCATTTTATTTTTACAAAAATCAAGTATTTTCATTTTATTCTTGTTGGCTTTAGATGTATTTTGCAACAATGTAGTTGCTAGGATATAAGAAAAAATTAAGTTGGCACTTTTATGCTTTCTACATATATCATTAAATTTGAAATGTTGGCACAACATACACCGCTTCAACCAATATATTGAACCATCATTTTGCTTAAAATTTCTTCATCGTATCTGCTGCGCTTTTTTGTTCTACGGAAGATAAGCAACCTAAAAAACAAATGATTGGAGCGTTACTTTGACTGTTAAAAAATAAAGAAAACTTACAAAGTGCTTATTTCTAGTTTTTGCGACGCAATAGATTGTTAAAGCTTAGATATATCATAGGATTGAGTGTTTCAATGTATGTTGTGCCCTTCAAATAAATTTTTAAATGCTAGTATTCAAAACTTGATGTTTTTAAAAATGTAGACGTTTTATTTTTTATATTGGCAAATTCAACTAACTTAAAAATGTGCAATTATGAATAATAAAATTAACTAAAGTTAAAGTTCCAATATTTTTCTTTGCTTGTATAGCTTTACTACAGTCAAGTATAACTATTTAAAAGTTTTAAAAGTAATAATTATAATAGTTGTCCTGAGCAACCAAATTTCACCTAAAATAGACATATACTAGATCATCAATTAACATCTTCCTGGACTTCACTCATCTTAAAGACATGGAATATTCTGATGATATTGTTATCTTGTCAATCAAGCCCTGCAAGATAAGCTCTTAACGTTGATCTAAACACATTATCTGAAATGCATATAACTCAATATAAATATCAGCAAAAAACTAAAGCAATTAAAATCAACTCCATTTCCAATAAAAGCTCCAAGATTTGTACAGAGCAACTAAAATTCGTTGTCAAATTTTAAGACTATGAATTTTCTCCTAACGACATAACTCCTAATGAATTAAGTCCTAATGCTAATGCTCCGAACTTTTAATGAAAATGGCCTAACGTTGAAAAATGCAAAAACTCCTAACTTGAAATGAATGAAGTTCTAATCATAAATTGAAATAAATTCTAACAATTAGGTGTCATTGCATAATGACATAATGAATAAGTCCTAAAGTCGTTATTTCATTATAAAATTAAACAAAAAAAAAAACAAAAAATAATTATCAATTATTAAATAGCAATGAAGCTATTTTTAAAAAAGCTATTAACTATGCATTTTTTTTTATTAATAATAGAAAAAAGTTAAACAACAAATTTTTTTAAAATATTACAAACAAAAATATTCAATACTTACTTACTTACTTACTTATCTGGCGCTTACAACCGTAAGTCGGTTTTGGCCTCGTATAAG
This sequence comes from Pherbina coryleti, assembly GCA_943735915.1. NCBI lineage: Eukaryota > Metazoa > Arthropoda > Insecta > Diptera > Sciomyzidae > Pherbina > Pherbina coryleti. The sequence continues at coordinate 118,931,739 of OX030951.1, forward strand.
AAATTGCGCCAGCCATTTCTGTTCTGCGCTTGCTGGCGCCAGTTGGAAACACCAAGTGTGGTCAGGTTATCCAACACCTGATCCTTCCAACGAAGATGTGGGCGTCCTCTTCTGCGTTGACCACCACCGGGCACCGAATCGAATATTTTTTTCGTTGGAGCGTCGTTTTCCATTCGCTCAACATGACCTAGCCAGCGGAGCCGCTCGATTTTAATACGCTTTACTATGTCGATGTCAGCGTACAGCTCATACAGCTCGTGGTTCCATCGAATTCGGTACTCGCCATTGACACAGATTGGACCAAAGATCTTACGAAGGATCTTTCTCTCGAAGGCTCCCAAAGTCTTTTCATCAGAACTGCTCAACGTCCAGGTTTGTGCTGATATAATAGGACTGGCATGATGAGTGACTTATAGAGCGTGAGTTTTGTTCGTCGAGAGAGGGCTCTGCTTCTCAATTGCCTACTCAGCCCAAAGTAACACCTGTTGGCAAGAGTTATCCTTCGCTTTATCTCAATACTGACATCGTTGAAAGAGTCTGCGCTGGATCCCAGGTAGACGAAGTCCTTAACGACCTCGAAGGAGATGTTGTCAACAGTGACGTGGTTTCCAAGACGCTGGGACTGTTTATTTGTTGACACTAGGTATTTCGTCTTATCTGCGTTCACTACAAGACCCATTCGACTCGACTCTTTCGCTAACCTGGAGAATGCTGCGCTGACTTCGCGCGTATTATGACCAATGATATCGATATCATCAGCATACGCCAGCAGCATAATACTTTTGTAGAATATCGTGCCACTGAGTCTCAAATCAGCAGCTCGGATGATCTTCTCCATCATCAGGTTGAAAAAGTCGCACGATAAGGAATTACCTTGTCTGAAACCTCGTTTGGTATCGAATGGAGGAGTGAGATCCTTCTCGATTTTAACTGTGCTGCTGGTGTTGCTCAGTGTCATTCTGCAAAGGCGGATGAGCTTTGCAGGAATACCAAATTCAGACATGGTGGAGTATAGATGATTCCTTATTGGACTGTCGAAGGCGGCTTTATAATCGACAAAAAGATGGTGTGTGCCGAGTTGTTTTTCTAGGGTCTTCTCCAAGATTTGTCGTAGCGTAAATATCTGGTCTATGGTGGATTTACCAGGTCTGAAGCCACACTGATAAGGTCCAATCAGCTGGTTTACGATGGGCTTCAGTCTTTCACATAATACGCTCGACAGGACCTTATATGCGATATTAAGAAGGCTTATCCCACGGTAGTTGGCGCAAATTGTGGGATCGCCTTTCTTGTGGATTGGGCAGAGCACACTGAGGTTCCAATCGTTTGGCATATATTCTTCCGACCATATTCTGCATAGGAGCTCATGAATGCATTTAAGTAGAGCTTCGCCTCCATTCTTGAAGAGCTCAGCAGGTAAGCCATCGGCTCCTGCGGCTTTGTTGTTTTTAAGCCGAGCTATAGCTTTCAAGACTCCACTATGGTCGGGCAGCGGAACTTCAACGCTGTCGTCCACAATTGGTGTTTCCGGGATATCATCTCTATTGGTGGGATTGTTGTCGCCATCACCATTCAGAAGCCTAGAGAAGTGTTTCCTCCACATCATCAGTGTACTCTGGATATCTGTCACTAGATTCCCATTTTCATCTTTGCAGAAAGAGGCCCGGTCTTGAAACCATCGGCCAGGCGTCTTATTTTTTCGAAAAATTTTCGGACCTCATTCCTGTCACCATGCATTTTAATTTTCTCACACTCACGCATTTCCACTTCCCTTTTCTTTCGCCTGAAAATGCGTCTATCTTCCCTCCTCTTCTCTTTGTATCGGTCTTTAGCAGCACGCGTTACAACCGACTGCAGGGTGGCTTTGTAGACGGCGTCTTTTTCTGCAGTGGCGTCGCGACACTCTTGGTCGTGCCACTGGTTTCGGCGAGGGCGGTGATAGCCTATCACCTCTTCGGCAGCCGTACGCATAGAGTGGGAAATATGATTCCACTGCGCGCATATATCGTCGATCGGAGGAGTGCTTTCTTGCAGCAGAAGTGAGAGTCGAGTAGCGAAGTCTTCGGCTGTTTGCTTTGATTGTAGCTTTTCGACGTCTAGCTTTCTCTGTGTTGGATTGCGCGCATTCTTGGTTGCGCACAGGCGTGTACGGATCTTTGCTGCGACAAGATAATGATCCGAGTCTATATTGGCACCACGGATCGTGCGTACATCTAAAACACTGGAAGAGTGCCTTCCGTCAATCAAAACGTGATCAATTTGGTTGCGCGTCTTTTTATCAGGAGACAGCCAAGTTGCTTTATGAATATTGAGATGCTTGAATCTAGTGCTACTAACGACCATGTTTCGCGCTGCGGCAAAGTCAATCAGCCTCATTCCGTTATCGGAGGTATTGTCGTGGAGGCTGAACTTTCCGACTGTTGGACCAAAGATATTTTCTTTTCCCACCTTGGCGTTGAAGTCACCAAGCACGATTTTTATGTCATGGCGGGGGCTGCGCTCATAGGCCTCTTCAAGGCGCTCGTAGAAGCTGTCTTTGGTCTCATCGTCCTTATCTTCTGTCGGAGCGTGCGCACAAATCAGGCTTATGTTGAAAAATCTTGCCTTGACACGGATTATGGCAAGTCGTTCGTTCACAGGTGTGAATCGCAGAACATGATGTCGTAGTCTCTTGCCAACCACGAATCCGCATCCAAATTCGTGCTTCTCCGCATGGCCGCTGTAGTAGATATCACAGGATGCTTGCCGTGAGCAACCCTGTCCCTTCCATCGCATTTCTTGGATTGCAGTGATATCAGCTTTGTATCTTTCTAAGATATCTATCAGTTGGATAGAGGCACCATCCCAATTAAGGGTTCGGACATTCCAGGTGCATATCCGTAAATCATTGTCAGTTTTTCGTTTGCGGTAGTCGTCATCAGATTTGGGGATCATTTTTATCTTTGTTCTTTTACGTTTCATTAAATTTTTTTTTTACATGGTGGGCTTCAAACCCAACGCACAACCCTTCAAAAGGCAGGGAGCCCGCCGCTCAGATTAGCCGTCAAATTAACGGTTGCCAGTTTGCCGTTTCTAGAGGACACCACGTAGAGGTTTGAGTCGACTTGAGACGAGTTCGACATGGATAATGCTGGCCTCACCAGGTTCAGGCAGTCAGACACGTTGCCATGTGAAGATCGCCCCCTTGACCCTCACGCGTTGCCTTGTGAGGATCGTCCTCCAATATATACAACAAAAACCATGAATCAACAGGTTGCTACAACTTAGTGGACTGTTAGAACCACTGAGACTACTGATGAGTCGGTGTAGCGTCCGACGAAACCGTGGTCTAGTTAGCTTGGTTTGTTCTGCAAAGAACTTGTTGTTGTAGCAACCTGTTGCTTCATGATTTATTTGGCATTAAGCTCTTAATATAATTTTTAAAAAATATGTCTTTTAAGAATTATAAAATCAAATAATCTGATGGATTTTTAAGGTAACTTTTTCACTTTCCATTTAAGAAGTGCGGCATTTGGCCGAAAATCAATTTATCAAAAATATCCTACTTACTTCTATTGCAGATATTATATGTAATTGAACAAAATTCATTGGCTTTTTATAATTAAAAAATTAGAGGAGCTGTTTGTCCTGCCGTGGACCCTGAAAAAACGGAGACGTTATCGCAAAAACGCTGCACAGCCGCAATTTTTAAATTAAGTGCTTCAAAAAAATTATTATATATATAATAAACATCCTTTTTGGAATCTCGATTTATTGTGTAGTACTTCTGAACAAAAAATCCGTCCATAAGAGTCCAAAGTTGAGAAAATGGACCTAAAAAAGTTTTTTTTTTTAATTTTCCTACAATAGTAAGCGTTATGGATGTGAAAAGAAAGAAAGGTTAAGTTGAAGGATAATTAAGTGCTTCAAAAAAATTATTATATATATAATAAACATTCTTTTTGGATTCTCGATTTATTGTGTAGTACTTCTGAACAAAAAATCCGTCCATAAGAGTCCAAAGTTGAGAAAATGGACCTAAAAAAGTTTTTTTTTTAAAATTTTCCTACAATAGTAAGCGAAAAGAAAGAAAGGTTATGCTATTGCCTATTCAACGAGCTATTTACCTTAAAAATCTATGCATTACTATTGAAGAAATAACACTTTATATAATTCTGCTCACTTAACGGTTCACCCTTTTACGAAATAATCCAGTATCCCAGTGAAATAACCCATAAATATCATGGTTGAATTAGCAAGGTTGCCTCAGGACTCTCATACTTCTCAGTACCCACAATTGTCAAAATCAATGAGAAGCAACAACAACAACTTTATCGGCTTTACCAAGGTCATGGTGTAATAATAATAAGGTGTTAGTGAATTTGACACTTCTCTCTCAAAATTATGAATTTTTTCGCCCCGCTCCTGTCAAAAAAAGCTGATGATGCATTGGAACGAAAATAAATCAGCTAACGTGTAGTCGGTCTAAGCTCAATGCCATGTCCACTTCTTTTGATGGCTATTATCAGTTGAGGTATTGAACATTCTTTCATTCGATATTTTCTTGAAGCAGTCGATGTGAATGCAAGACCATTTGCATGCTGGCGAAAGCTTCATGTCGGTGGCACCTTTCAGCGCACGGTTTTTGGTAAAATGACAAAACCATTCAATGGCGAACTTGGCAAATGGGCGAAGACAACTGCAATAACTTGTTGTCAACACAACACGGCACAATTAATTGAATTAAATAATTATTTAAACTTTATTCGCACAATAACCCATATAAACTATAACACATCATCACCCAGCAACTCAAACAAATAACACAATTTAACAACTATCAACGGCTCCTCTCTTTCGCTCTCACTTTTTTGACAGAAAGAAAGCTATTCTTGGTGTTGTCAAAAATTCATTAACACCTTATTATTATTACACCATGACCAAGGTATAGTCAACAAGGTGGTGTTAGTTGTTGAAATTCTCTCTTGTGGTGGGTACACAACCTATCAAAATCGGCTGTTAACGAATAAAACCACAGTTTTCTATTCGCTGTTTTTTTTTCTTATTTTATATTCTTCTTGTGTTAGACAACTGCTGTACCCACCTCTCCGACACGAGTCTACCTTGTTAAATATGCCTTGGGTTTTACATGTTATTAATTTTTGCTTTCAGATTTTGTATGAGCTGTCAAGTTGGATTTGACATTTATGAACACTCGCTCTCAACCTTGCGACAACTTTATTAATTCAACCATGGTAAGTATAAAGAATTATTAACCACAAAAATTTATACATTACTTTTGAAGATATAACTGTTTTTGTACTTAGAAAATTTGAAGTACTACTAATTGTTAAGCCCGTATGATACTTCATTTAATTACTCATTTTTTGTCATTGGAAATGAAAATAGAGCAGTTCAAATAGTACTAATGCATAGATTCAATTGGTGTGAGTGAGTACGCATATAGTACGAATTGAAGGAAAAAATGTGGGAAAATTGGAGGAAAAATCAACAAGATTCTTGTTTAGTTGAAAATAATTTTATTTTAATATACCAGAATGTTTTTTTTTTGTTGGTGTAGCTCCTTGCAAGAAACAAAATCAGCGACAACTAGCAACGTCGCTGAACAGTCAAAATTGGTTCTTGCCACTGAATATGTTTCTATCCTATACTCGCACAATAGACAACAATATTGTTGTCTTGCCCACCCGCCACTTGTTTTCAGATTTTAAAATTGGATAAAAAAATGAGGTGTCATACAAGCTTTAGGACCACAAAAAAAAAAAATGAAAAGTGGCTTGGGAGCTAAAATGAATTTATGTCTATGTAAGGTGAACATAAAAAACTCAATGAATCGTATGTAAATGGGGGCGTGGCGGGCGATGCGAACACGGGACGCTCGTCCCACCCTACGCACATATGGTCCTAAATATTTACTTTTTAATTTTGATTGAGTAGCATATTGGGTTCTCTTAATTGCTACAACATCTCCAACTTTGTCTTGTTTGTGCCGCTAATATAGTACTTTCACGTACTTATTTTCTTTTTTGCTCATGATTTTCGCAATATGTGTAGAATAGTTCTTCATGCAGGAATTTCAAAATTTGATCATCGACTCCAGTTCGGATTTTTACTCCAGTTATTGACATTTACTGCAATCTTTTTATCGAAAGATCCTTTGGAAAACACCAAACACATATAAAAAACACCACAAAAATCAAATAAATCTTATATATAATATACTACATGAAAGATAAATGTTCAAGCGTTAATAATTTATTTTCCATAATGCACAGTAATAACGGTAGTCTTTAAGAAAATGATTTTATGTAAGCAAATATTTTACTTTTACGCACATAAAGCTACAAATTATGAAAAACTCAACGGATTTGACTCATTTACAATTTATATGAAGGCTTCATATATTTAATTTTAATTAAAGTACTTCAATAATACCTTCACCATTAATATCGGCTATATACTTCGATAAATATAGGCAGTTTTCTTAGATCTGATAAAAAATTTTCTTAATTGCGATAATTTGAAAACAAATTGATTAATCGATTTTTTTCTTCGACCATTCGTATATACATATATATTTTTTTTTTATTTATTTGCAATCTTTATTTACTAGTTCATAATATTTACATTTCTTAAAAGATATTTCATAGGTAGATTATTTCATAAGTATTATAATTCATAAAGATTACATTAAAACCTCAGACGGATTTAATTCCGTGTATGAGAGGTGTGAGTTTAAGAAATAATTGATTACACTAATATATTATTTAAATTGAAATAGCTATTGAAAGTATACTTTACGAATCGATTGTTAAATCGCGGCGCCCGGAAATTGTAGTCTCACCATTAATTCCCTCAGCAATCAACACTGTGCAAGCGCAAAGTGACAGTTGAATTCTTTTATTGATGAGATAAACAAATTTTTGTGAAAAATTAAAAAATAGCGAAATGAATGATGTTGTTATTAAAAAGGAACGATCTGAAGAGTCTCCTACAGGAAATGGGGAACATTTGCCAGGAACTGCAGTTTCAGTGACTACAGAAAACACATCAAAAGAATGTTCAACGATGAGTGCTTCGGAGCACGATGCTTCAAAGCTGGTACATAAAAACCGGGAGCCACGAGCTGAGGATATAACAGTACGGAATAGCTGTGACAATATTGAAGTCCAATATAATGATCGTTCACAGGGCAATGAAGACACTACTCGGAGCATGATAAATGATATGGAGAGTGCGTCTTCACAACCGCAGCCTGTCGCAGAGTTTGTGGAACGTGTGAAGCCAGAGCCCAGTGATACTATGGAATCAACCAAGCAGCCTAATACTCTTGAAAATACACAGACATTTTCAGAAACAGCTGGCGCATCAATGACAGCACAAGCAGACAATGCACCGCCATTGAATTCCATAGAACCCACTGCAAGTTCACCGATTGTACAAGAAGCTGCTGCAGCAACAAGTACATCGGCAGAGACTATAGCAAGTCCCTCCGACCCAACAACTATGAACTCCATGAATAGTGCACTGCCTGACAATATCACCAATCCTGAGCAAATTTCCACGCAGTCTACTATAGAGGCAAACATAACAGGAGTCTCAACGGCTGCAAATGTAAGCGTCAAACCTGAACCTGAATCCGTTATTCCGGAAACAATACCTGATGATTTCTTTGACGATTTGCTAGACAATGCCGATCAGCTTACTGCAGAGTTATCGCCTATGCATGTTGATGGAGTTGAATCTCAACAGCATTCACAACACGCAGTTGACGTTTCGGAAGCCACACAATCTGAACAAACTGCTCGAAATGTTCCAAATCAAGCGACACACACTGAAAGAATAACAATAAAAAACGAGCCACCTAGTTTGAGTGAAAGAAATGAGGTGTGTGCTGGTGATGAACAAGATTTCATAGCAACACCACGTTCATCACCTCAGAGATCACGCGTAGAAGAAACGATATCAAGTTCAACCGCTGTCGGCCCAAAAGTTAGAGTGAAAAATGAAGACAACCAAGAAGAGGTCAGCGGTTGTAACGAAGAACCCATTCCGGACAACTTTTTTGATGATTTGCTGGATGATTGCGTGGCAGCACGTGTTGAGCGTATGCAAAACGAATCCAAGGAAATAAAGTATGCTGAGCAATTGGAAAAAATACGTGAAAAGTTGCGACAGTTGGAAGAAACAGAGCAGGACTCGGATGATGCTCGCGAGAAGAGCAACAGCAGTAGTGGCCATAAACACAAACATAAAAAGTCGAAGAAAAAGTCACGTAAGCGTGCTAAAAGTGAAAGGCGCAAGGAGAGTGAAGCCATTATCGATGATAGTGGCGAAAGTCGGCATATTAGCAGAAAACGTAGGCGTAGTCGTAGCAAAACCCGTGAACTGGAAGAGATTGGAACTCCGCAGTTTAATACTAATTATGGCAATCTGCCAAAAGTGCCATTACCGCCACCGCCTGCCTATAGCCAAACAACTGCAACGGCTCATGTCGAGCCCGTATCTGACAACGTCTTGTTGTTTCCAAAGCCAATTATGGTGAAACCGGAACCTTCAGTTAATTTTGAGCCAATTTCGTTGTATGCAGATGACGACAACGAGGATGTGGACTTAGATTGCTTACCGGTGCGAGGTTCTAGCAAAAGAACAACAGTAGAGGCTTCAAACACATTTTCAGGGTTTAAAAAAATTAAATGTGCGTATTCCAATTTGTTGAAGATTTATAGTGTTACAACCTTTTTTTATATATATATTTTTTTTGTAGTGGAAAAACCTGCCTCGAAACCTGCAGAGCCTTTAATACTTACACCTGCAATGAAGCGACAAAAAGGTACATTCAAAAATCTTACTGTTATCTGACAATTAATAGTATCGAAATTTAAAAAAAAAATAATTTTTCGTTAAAAATTCGATGGAAAGCATTCAGGTGTTGCTATCGAAAGCGGTAACTATTCTAAATTTTTTGCGGACTTTTTTTAAAAAAACTTTAATTGAAGTTTGTCTGATGCAACGAGTAGTTCCTCATTTTGAGCATAAGCTTAATTTTTCAGTCAGGTACTAAAGTTTAAATGCACTACACAAAACTTACTTTTACATAAAACAAAGCATTGCTGCAACAATTTGAATGATGCAATGCAATGAATTTGAATATGCAGTTTTTTTCAGTGCATCGGTAAGTTACAACAATAACAAAAAATCTGAACTTTATCGCATAGATAACTGTAAATTTGTCAGAAACGAAAAAATACGCTGGACAAAATTTTAAATGGACAACATTTTTTTGTGGCGTCCGTGGCGTAGTTGGTTAAAGTGCGTGCCCGCTATGTCAAAGAACCTTGGAGACCCGGGTTCGAATCCCAGCAGCGACAGGAAATTATTTGAATTAAAATAATTTTTCTGTACGGCCGCCACCTCTCTGCAGACAATGACAAACCTCAGAGAGTAATCAAAATGCCATGTAAAGCTTCTTGAGAATAAAAACATTCCGTTCATCGCCGTTCGGAGTCGGCGTTAAGCCTGTAGGTCCATTTCTCGGTCAATTGTGTACAAACTTAATAACACGCACAACACAATTGATCATAAGAAGCTAGGTCAAAGTCTTTTCAAGGGCTGAAATGGCCAGTTATTTATTTTTTATTTTTTTTTTTTAAAAAATTCTGTTGCACGTGCTTTTGCAGTTTCCTTGGAAAAAAAGTGCAGTTATTTTTAGTAATTTTTTCAATATTAGTCGTTATTTGATCGTTGTCGGTAAGCTTAACAACAAAATAATGGATAAAAGAAAATAAATCGAGTGTAGTTTAAAAGATTTGATAATAAAACATAGGGAGTGCAAATCCTACCGAGATATAGGCAATATTTTAAATTTGTTGTTTGCTGGTCTGCAATGCATTTTAAGAAAATATAAAACTTATAAAACAGTTGAAAATAGGCGGAGAACTTGACGGCCAAAGAAGTTTTCTCGTCGAGATGTGAGCCTTATCCTCAAGGAAATTGACAATCCCAAAATAAATACACAAAGTAAGCTGGTAGTATTGCTGCAATATCAGGCAAACATGTTTACCCAAAAACTGTACAGACAGCATTACGGGAGAAGGGCTACCAAAGTAGAGCTCTACGTAAAAAACTTTTAATATCTGAAAAAATAGACCTTTTCATCTGGATTTCTCAAACAACTACAAGGATATGGATTATGAGTTGGAGAAGTAGTTGAAGAAGTTGAATATTGACGCGATGGTCGCACAAGAATTTGGCGCAAGTCCGGTACAGCACTTGAAACCAAAAACTTAATACCAATCGTTAAGGATGGTTGTGGTAGGTAGTAATTGCAGCAGCTGCTGTGGGACATTTAGCCTTTATTGATGGTATAATGAACAGGCACGTGTATAAGATATATTGGAACAATATTTGCTGCCTTCCGTGGATAGCTTGGGCTCAGGAAGATCTTTTTCATATTTTTATTTTTTTTATTTTATTTATTTCATCTCATCAAACAGAGTGTGACTCTTATAGACTACTTAAGATAAAATATAACTTATTTTAAAACTAATTACAAGAAAGATTCAGCGAATGAATATGGGTCAATTGCAAAAAAAACGTACACAAAGAGGTTTTCATGTTTTGTTTTTAAATTTTCCCGTTAGAGTAGTCAAATTTAGTGAAAATTAATGGAGAATTCGAAGTTGTTTTTAGGCCCTGCAAAAAATAATTTTTTCTATGGTTTTTGTACGATTTTTGTATTGAACGTCACACAGCAGATATACGGGAAAAAATTCTAAAAATTTGAAAAATATTGTAAACTAAAACTTACTGTGAGTTACAGAAATAAAAATTTTTTACCAAAAATACCTACATATGTTCCAATTTTAACGGAAAAAATTAAAATTTTTCTCCAAAAAGACATCAACATAGAGGTTATTTCTAAAGAAGTAGACTTGCAGCAAGTGACGTTCAATACATTTTGTTGCGCTTAGCCAAATAATTTAAATCAAATTGGGAGTTTAACAAAAAACAGGTTTATTCTTTTACAAAAAAAAAAAAAGTAAATATAAAGTATATAATTCAGCTATACATAAAATTTGCATCCAATTTTTTTTTCTTTACTTTTTTACAAAAAACTAAAAATGTCAATAGCTAGTTGAATTTTTATTGAAAATTTATTAAGACTTCACGTTTTACAATATAACTTCTGAACCCTTTAAAACCACATCTCCATATTATATCATTGGAAAGGTAAAGGTAAAAAAATGAAAATTATAAAAAAGAAAAAACATTATAGCACGTATTGCTGGGGATGGTATTGAACTTAAACAAATTAAGAAGAGTCAACTTATTGCAATATTTTCAAAAGTTTTGTACTTTTCCTCAAAATAGATGAAATAATTTTTCCAATGATACTATATATTTCCAGTAATCGGTCTTAAGTTGATTGAGCTCCGTTGTCTCCAAATATACCCTATTTTGGCCGCGAACTAAAAATTATTCTTAAAATTTATAACTTCGAATTTAGTTTTCAAATCAATAAACCAATGCAACAAAAATATTTGAGAGAAATCGGAGATGGTCAGTACAACTGATCACTTCAATGTGAAATGGGCGATATCAGTCAGTAAAAACAAAAAGCAAAAATCAGGTCAAACACATACATAGGTACCATTCTTTTTGCTTTCATTTATACTCTTCATTTCGTTCCTTATCTAGCTTTATTTTTTCCCGATAAATTAGTGCTCTTTCAGCAGGCGTTAACTTTGCTTTTTTACTCTTAAATATACAAAAACGAAATACAAAATGAATACTTCAGCCGGTGGTGTGACATATCTTAAAAGTGACGTTCAATACATTTGCCACTTTTTAGTTTTTTTTTTTCTTAGGAATTTTATTTTGCAAATATACGAAAACAAAGAAATTAATCAAAACCTATGAAACAATGATTTTAAACTTGAATTTTTTGATTTACTATTTTTGCTTTAATAAAATTCCGCGTGACGTTCAATACATTTTTACACGTACTTATCATGATGAACTGAAAAAACAAAAAAATTTACTTTAATATTATTTAATCGTCTTAATTTTTAGAATTTCGTGAGCACTAATCTCTGCACTTTCTTAATATAACTTTCTTGTCATCTATAAAAAAAAAAAAAATAAATAACTGGCCATTTCAGCCCTTGAAAGGACTTTGACCTAGCTTCTTATGATCAATTGTGTTGTGCGTGTTATTAAGTTTGTACACAATTGACCGAGAACCGGACCTACATGGTTAACGCCGACTCCGAACGGCGATGAACGATGAATGTTCTCGTTCTCAAGAAGCTTTACATGGCATTTTGATTACTCTCTGAGGTTTGCCATTGTCTGCAGAGAGGTGACGGCCGTACAGAAAAATTATTTTAATTCAAATAATTTTCTGTCGCTGCTGGGGTTCGAACCTGGGTCTCCAGGTTCTTTGACATAGCGGCCACGCACTTTAACCAACTACGCCACGGACGCCACTATACCATCTTGTCATCTATACCACACCTAAATTAAAACTAACGAAGCGTAGAAAAAAATGTGACGTTCAATACAATGCGCGGCGACTAAATGTAAATCGAAAGCCAAATTCGCGATGACAATGTTTTGACAATAACAACAAAATAAAACGAGAAATAAATGCTATTATTACAAAACATGTATTATTTTTTAAATTTTTGCATTGTTTTCAACTTTTTTTCACGTTTTTCATCAAAAAGTGTAACTGTGGACACATGTTTTTGTATTAAGCGAGTGCGAGAGAACAATATAACATTCTTCAAAACAAATATGCAAATAATTTTAGGATTCTGAAAAATATATTTTGTCAATAAATATTCTTCAGTGATCACTTTCTCATGTTTTATTTGTTTTTTCTTTTCGTTTTTACCTTAAAACAGAGTTAAAAGATCGGGGACAAAAAAAGAGCATTTTGTATGCAATTGACCCATATAAAATTACAAGTAGCGCAGGCTCGGGATGAAAATGTAATAAATCTAAAGAGTCAGTTGGAAAAAGGAAATATGAAAAACTTTGTTATGTTAAATGGTGTCGTTTATAGAAAAGAGGGAAAAGAGAATGATCAGTTTAGATTATACGTTCCTAGAGAACTTGAAAATGAAGTTATAAGAGAAATGCATGAAAAACTTGGTCATTTAGGAGTAGACAAGTGTTATTACAAACTAAAAGAAAACTATTGGTTTCCCGAAATGAAAACTAAAATCGAAAATTTAAAAAAAAATTGTCTTAAATGCATAATATATTCAGCTCCGCAAAAACCTAATGAACGAATACTTCATAGCATTCCGAAGGAACCTTTACCGTTCCATACAGTTCACTTGGATCATTTCGGCCCTTTGCCATCATTACAATCAAAACGAAAACACCTCTTACTTGTTATAGATGCGTTCACCAAATTTGTTAAGCTGTATCCAGTTGTGAGCACAAGTAGTAGGGAAATAATTGCTTCCTTAAAAAAGTATTTTGAATACTATAGTAGACCGGTGAGATGTATAACTGATCGTGGGTCTGGGTTTACATCAAAAGAATTTAATGAATTTATGAGCGATATGAACATAACTCATATTAAAGTGGCTCATTCGCCTCAAGCAAATGGACAGGTGGAGAGAGTAAATCGCACCCTTGTTGGAATGTTAGCAAAATCAAGTGATCCGGTACAACATTCTGATTGGGTGAAACACTTAGTTGATATTGAATTCGCTCTTAACAACACCGTCCAAAGATCTATTGGTATAACTCCAAGTCAAGCATTGTTTGGAGTCTTACAAAGGGGTCAGAGGGTAGATAAACTAACCGAATATTTAGATTCATGCATTTCAACCCCGGGGAGGGATTTAGAGCTGTTAAGAGAAAAGGCAGGTAAATCTATTGAGAAAACGCAGACCTATAATTTAAAACGTAGTGAGAAAAGGAACAATAAGGTGAATTGTTTCAATGTTGGAGACTTTGTGGTAATAAAGAATGTGGACACAACGGTGGGTGTTAACAAGAAACTTTTGCCAAAATACAAAGGCCCATACCGTATACATAAAATACTACCGAATGACCGATATGTCATCAGAGATATAGAGAACTGTCAGATAACACAGATACAAATTGTGGAAAGATAAACAGCAAAGCAATGCCAAGTGCATGTTTTAACCCTAGGGTACTGATGCATATATAAATTGCGATTAGTTACAGAATTATATAAGGAATAATTTAATTAAAAGGAAAATTAATATTTATAGGATTTTATGTATTATGTTAGTGTATTTATGGTCTATAGTCTTATGTATTTAAGTCTTATGGTATATAGCGATCAAGGATGATCGCTTAAGGTCAGATTGGCCGAGATGTAGCAGAATAATTAACTATTGTGATTATGTTTGGTAGAATATAAGAAAATGATTGTGAACTCGCTAAGCAGAAATAAATTCATTCGTTGTTGAAGTGTCGAAGCGTGCGTTTTGGTTAAGCGGCTAAATAAATTAAAGGCTTACACTAGAAATATCACTAAATATATCACCTACTTTAAGCAATTTCTTGGTTTCCCGAATACTGCGTGCCATAGGCATATTGCGAGAATAATTTGTACTATGGAACGACTCATGGAAGTGAAATTGACTGCGAAGATACCGAGATGGAGTATAGAAGTCAAGCTGAGAAAGCAGTTCCGGATAACGACTCATGGAAGTGAAATTGACTGCGAAGATACCGAGATGGAGTATAGAAGTCAAGCTGAGAAAGCACTTCAGGATATTGAATGTTGTGATGAATAAGATCCCAAATAAGCATAACAGAATATTTTACGACGAACAGAAAGAGGCGTGAGGCAAACTAAGGCACACCGGGTACTGTATTGAGGCACTAAGGGTAGGTTCCAATTTAATTTATGCCACATGAATCTAGTGAAGTTACGTTGGACCGATTCTAATCTATTGGAGTGAAGTTGGTAACAAGAGTTCCAAATCGTTGAGCAATATTCAAGATGCCGACGTACTAAAGCAGAATAGAATGTCTTGAATTTGCTTTAGCAATAATTAGTTCGATATGATTTCTGAAAGATAGTTTTGGAGCCATTAAAACACTGGCATTTTGAAATGTTAAGTTGAAGATTTTTCATAAAGCACCAATTAGCAACCGAGTTAAGGTCATGTTGAAGAAGTCTAAAATCATAGTCAGAATTGATTGACCGAAAAAGTTTTAAGTCATCGGCAAAAAGAAGGCATCTTGAGTGCTCAACGACAACAGGTGGTCATTGATGAAGAGAAGAAATAAAAGTGTGCCAAGATGACTCCCTTGAGGTACACCAGATGTGACCTGTAAGGCGGAAGACAAACATTCATTAATTTTAACGTTTTGCCATCGATTAAGGAGATAAGATTTAAAACATGAAAAAAGACTTGAGTGAAATCTTAGCACAGAAAGCTTAAGGAGAAGGGTTTCGTGATTGACTTCATCAAACGCCTTAGCGAAGTCCGTGAAGATAATATCAGTCTATAAACTGTTTGAGAAATTACTAACTATAAAAGAACAAAAAATATTTAAATTTGTGGCTGTTGATCTCCCAGATATAAAGCCATGTTGATTCGTAGAAATAATATTCATTGCGTAAAACGATAATTTATCGTAAACAATTTTTTCAAAAACTTTGGGCACACAAAATTTTACTTATTGGTCTGTAATTGCAGACATCTTGCTTTGGACCTGATTTGTGGATAGGAACAATGTATGAGACTTTCCATTCGTCCAGAAACGTACCACTAGAAAGCGACTTATTGAATATAATAGTTAGTGGGCAAGAAATTAAAGCCGCACATCTTTTTAGTAAAATCGTAACAATACCATCATGACCAGCCGTAGAAGTTGATTTAATGTTCAATAGTGAACTTACAACCTCAGATTCCCTTATGGAGAGGTATGGTCTTGAATATGTTACCAAGATAATGACCTCAAGCACGCGTTTGGTAAAAGATTTTTAGCTGTATTATGCTCGCCGTCAACTATGTAATCCTCCTTAATCACTGCACTTTCATCCAATTGGACATGTTTGTGAACTATTTTCATGAAAAATTGAGCATGCAGCTTCAAAAAGCAAAAAATCCCTTAAAGCAACTCTAAAAAAGTCTTGCTCAGAAATCACATTGAAGCTGCTCATTAAAGCTGATGGAGGACCAACAAAATATTAATTTAAGTTTTCCTTTTTTTCAATTTTATTAGAAATCAGTAAATGAAATAATATCTTGTATTGTTTTTAAAGTTTCGTCCAGCGATTTTTTATGTTTTTGATGAATTAACAGTTATTTAAGCAATAAATTGATTTTTTGGGTTTCCGTTATTGCCTTTTGCTCTAAAATAATTAAACTGCATACTTAAATTTATATTATCCTCATTATTTAAATTTTGAGAGGTGTATTGAAACTTTAGTCCCTGACTATGTATATATATATGGTCATATACATATATATAACCATATAGTCATCGTTGATCTTTCATTGATCAGATATCACAGAGTAAAGTTGGCCCGAAATCTTATCAAACGATGTTTATGATTTTTTTTTCAAATAGCTTGAGTATAAAACAAATTTTGCTGATCGGTCTATAATGATTTGATTTCTGTTGAGGGCTCGACCTTTGAATTGGATCAGTGAGCGACAGTTCCCAAGCTTCAGCAGTCTAACGACTTTAACTACAACGACTTTTTGAAAATTTTGAAAAGGGGAATACATAAAGTAATAGCACAAGTCTTCAGTTCTATGGGTGTACAACAAAAGGATCTCCAAGTTGTAGATCGGTCAGGTGTCATCCTCAATGAGTTCATCAAAATTAATAGTGCCAATATCTACTTTAACTGGAGCATGCGATATTTTATAAACTAATATCCAAACAAACTGATTTAAATTATTACTTTTGCAGTACTCCGAATATTGCTCTATCCCAAGTAATTATTTTTCGTTTTAATTTTTTAAATATAATACACATTAATTTATTCAACGACTCAAGTCAAAAATAAAATTAATTTCACATTTCTTCCACGTTGGGGCTTAACTTACGTTTCTTTAATCTTTTCACAGATAGTTATATGCAATATCCCCTAACAGCTGACCAGAAATCAACTTTACAAAGTAAAAATATAAATATTTGTTTCGAAAACATTTGAAAAAAATATCTGGTTAATTGCCCCAAAAGCTATTTCAAATGATTTTGATGCTTTCATTTTAAAAATTCTGTAAAAAAATACAGTAGTTATTCTAAGATTATGAGTTCTTAGGGTTTTATCTAAAAACATTGTAATTTGATTGTTCTCATTCCTTTCTAGCACTACGATTGGCATCCGAAACAATACAACAGTTTCACGGAGCAAAGTCTCAGTCATCATTTTATTTCGCTTCTACGGTGCGCAAACTGCCTACCAGCAGTTCATTTGTCACACAGCAAAGCTATGAAAATCGCTCTCCACTGCATACAATCCACAATGTGCGCTACACCTTCAACTCCCACTCAACACGCTTCCATCTACAGGAGTGGGGCCTAGAAGCACTACCAAAAATAGCCGCTAAAGTAGCTCGAATAGTCGGCTGCGATGCTGACACTTTATGCGCCAAGCTGCAATCCGCCAAACTCTCAACCAAATATAATAAAATCAAAAGAGAGCCAGATGATAACAGCGAGTTGATAGAGGAAACTAAATCTTCCTTTTTTACAAATGCGATGACGCAAACTGATGATGTCTACGTGTTAACTGCGCGCCGCCATAATGCAAATGATATTGGTGTACAAGTGTCACCGATTAGTGGCGACATAGGCACACAAACAACGGCTTCTTCCAGCTCTATGACTAGCACAAATGATGATTTGCCTCTCATGCAGCTGATTAAAGTGCTCAATGAAAACCAGCTGCTAGCGCTTAATGACTTTGCTGAATTGATTCGTGAACCAGCTGAAACTGCTATGGATATGTACCGTTTGCGAACGCGTATGCAAGATATATTCAAATGCTCTCAGGTGCCTTCAGCAATGCCAACGGCAACGATAAATGCACCTGCCAGAACGTATGAAACAGCGCCCAGAAGTTTGCCTAATTCTCAGGACTATAGGCAGCAGCAGCAACAAACACATCGGTTCGCTACTCGTGATCCACGCGCATCAACTTCAAATAATATGCCCAATTTCGCAACTCATACTCAATTTCGTCCCGACTTACGAGCTCAAGTTGATCCACGTTTGAATCCTGCTGCTATTCAGCAGCAGCGTCAAGCTCAATATCAAGGATTACCGCCACAACAACGACAATTGCCTTCATCAGCTGGCGTTGCACCCACAAAGCCCTTCGGCCGTGGCAGTGTAAGACGATGATTGACGATCTCTATTTTTCCAAAAGTAACTTTAATACATTATCTTTATCAAACATGAATTTTAACCGCTAAGCTATAAAAATTAAAAACAAAAATTGTTACTTCCATTGGTTTTAATTATTCGTCTTTCTGCACATTTTTTGCTATGAGATCGCATTTATTACACATAAAAGAAATAAGTTATTGTTAGATGCTGTAATATTGGTTCTTTAATGGAACTCTAGAAATAAGTTTTGCAAGCCATTCAGGTGCTCATAATATTGATGGGATAATCATTAATGGAACCTGATATAATCAGCCTTATCAGGTGTTCGTACGAAAACATGACAATATTTTTGAGAAAGTCAATTATAAAAGAAGTATTTTTAAAGAACTTCTACCAAATAAAGCTGCTCCTGCGACGCTTCTTCTAATGGGGAAAGCATACTTTTAAGAATCATTTAGCGAAAGTTTCAAATTAAGGACCTGAAAATATGTACGTTTACTTAAATTTTTTGCTGATCAGTTATGTAACACATTTTGAACTATTTTATGTGTCAAAAAGTATAATTTTTTAGTAATTTATTTTATCTTCCTTAATTTTATTTTCAGAAATGCGAAACTAAGCGCGATTTTCGTACATCTACAGCTGATGAAGGTGTTGAGCTAGATTTCTCGGAAACCGATTAATGAACCGATCAATATCTTTAAGAATTTTTTAAGAACATTTTATAGTGACTGGTCGAAGGTTCTTCTCACCGATAAATATTTTCCATTTTGTAAACAATTTGAAGTCTAAATTTATGTTGAGAATTTACTTTTTTTGCGAGAATTCGTAATTTTGTCAAAAATCAATATTCCTCAGATTCAATACTAGATAATACTGTTTAAGATTTTTTTTAATTTATCATCTCAGATAATTCAGTCCAGATGTCGTACTCACCACAAAACGTCTTTTTTTAGATGAGCTCCCAGAAGTGTGGCGGCCGTGGCCGAGTGCGTGGACCATTCGATGCCAATTCGAGACCAGGTTCAATTGAAATTAATTTTTCTGATCGGCCGTCACCTCCTTTGCAGAAAATGGCAAACCTCAGAGAGTAAAATAATGCCATGTCAAGCTTCATGAGAACATGAACTTTAGCCGTTCGGAGTCGGCATAAAACAAGTAGGTCCAGTTCTCGATCATTTGTGTACAAAAAATTTAATAAAACTCAACACAATTTGATCAAAAGAAACTTGGTCAAAGTCCTTTTAAGGACTGAAATGCCCAATTCTTTTTTTTGTCGATCCCAGAGTTTGGAAACAATAGCTTGTATAAAATATGATAGTAAAGTAAAAGTAACTCCAATATGAATATAAATTTTGTACGTTAAATTAAAATGTCTTCGCAGGTCTTCAAGGAAAAATTCTTGAAAAACGGATATTTTTTTACCTCCTGACTGCGTATATCCCTTTAATGTATAAACAGTTTTCCGATAATTTTCACTATCAAGTATCGTAAGCCTATCGCAATTGATGGGCAAAGTATGTTGCTTTCTGATATAGAAATGTACGTATGATATAGGTATAGAAGAAGTACTATAGTTATCTAGAGATGGTTAAGTTTTCAAACCATCGGTCAAGCAATCAGAGTATTTAATTAGCAGAATCGTTGTTATAAATTTGTGATAAACAAAAAATAGATTTTCTTGACAGTTAAATGCGAATATTTTTTGAGTTATCAACTTCATATTCTTCATAGATATTGTATGACATTGTATGATTTTGTTAAACTCAGCTCAGCTGAAGGGACTCGATAGTAGAGTCAAGTTGTACGATTTTTTCTTCACTGCTTTCCAATACGTGATGGTTCGAACTCTATTGACAATTTTATTCTTCTATTTGACTTTTTAAGTGAGAATTTTGTCGTATACATTGGTCAAACAATTGTTTAACAGAATTCAAAGAGGACAGTCAACTAACCGCCAAGGTATTAACATTATAAAAATCTCCAAGGAAGAAGTTAACAGCGAAGCCATATACTTATCGTCTCATCTTACTATTATATAAAAATGAAACTTGAAATATTGCCTTTTTGGCGTTGATGAAAGTAAACTCAAGAACGGCTGAACGGATTTAAATGAAATTTTCACTATTCAAATCGTAATTAATTGTAGATTAACACTGTATACTTAAAATTTTCAAATATTTCAAAGCTTAGAAGTTATTTGCTAAGAAACTGGCAAAATTCGGTATTTTTAGAAAAATTTGGCGCTTTTTTCCATTTTCTGCTTAAACCGTAAAAGATAAATGAATATGATGTGTGGACAAATGAATGATCTTGCCGATTCCAACAAAAAAGTCAATGGTATTGTGCATCTAAGATCAATAGTTTGGTCGTAAAACTAATATTTTATTGAAAAATTAAATCATTTTCTTGCAAGCATTGATTTGTTGATTGGCTTCGACGCTGTCATTGCTTGCAGCTAGCAGAATGTTGCTTTGGTTTCGCTACAAGATGCTGCTCAATGCTCAGAAAAGAGATTTTCTGCATGGAAGCAGAGAGAGATAGCTCTTTGTTCGCGAACAGCAGAATGCCCGACAATTAAAATTGAAAGCGCGTCGTTTGTTGCTGCTGCTTCAATGTTTCATTATTCAGAGAGAGTTTTTCTTTACAAAATGTTGAATAGCTGCGTGCAGAATTCTTAAGCTGTAATATAGAAGTGCATGCAATTTATGGTAACAATTTAAGCTTAAATTGAAACGCCGTGCGCTGCAAATTACATCGCTTTGAAGCTGCGCATTGGTATGGGTTGAATGACTTTTTTAGCATGTTTTTACGGCATTACACAGTGTTAGTGTACAGTGCGTTAGTGTATAATTTCGTTATTGAAATAAGACATTTGAAAATATTTTAACTTAATTGCACAAAAAAAAAAAATTTGACAGTGATAAAAAAGTATTTTTAATTCCTTCCACAAGCATAAATTTACATTTGAAAAAGTAAGGACTTATTAAAACCAATATATTTTCAAAACAATTCACGTTATCGAATACAAGTTTAATATAATTGAGCTACAAATTGTGTTCATTAGTCGAAGTGCATTGCATAAAATGTATTTTCATACCATTTAATAATACGGTTAAATAAGTAGGGGAATGTCTCCGGTTCTGAGCCATGTTTCCTTTAACGTTCTGAAATGCAAATCTGACAGCACTAAGCACGTCATGTGTTTTGTTATGTCAATTATACATCAGCAGTTGCGCATTTATTGCATCATTTTTATACTGCGTACGCTTGCATTGTTTCGCGTTGCATTGTTGCAGGTTGCACATTTTTCTGCATTTCCGAACACAGCCAATATTGTCCTACAAGTCCCAATCTATATTTTAAGCAACAATTCTGATGTTTTTTTAGCGATTCACATCATAGTCTACCGCTTTGAAAAAAAATTCAATATTACTTTCAATACAGTTCTTTTACAAGATCGTTTGCTTGATATCAAACAACAGTCTATCCAGCGCGATGAAAAAGCAAAAGTGACCTTATGAAAAGCGTTACCATTGACAGTACTTATAGTAGAGCTTTCGTTTCAACTTAATAAAAAAAGGACAGTCTCACAACCGGGGATGGCTCACAACCGGAGACGGACTCTCCACTCGGATGGCTCTACTCGGAAAAAGTGTAAGCGTTCAATTGATATAAAAGTTGAAGATCGTTAATATTAAAATCATAATATACATTGCTGCCGTATCTTAACCCTATCAGGTCACACGGGGTGGATTCAACTCCAGCACTTCTTTAAAGCAATAATTCATCTTATCTTATCTTATCTTAACTTATCTTACTATTAAAGGGTGATTTTTTTGAGGTTATGATTTTCATGCATTAGTATTTGACAGATCACGTGGGATTTCAGACATGGTGTCAAAGAGAAAGATGCTCAGTATGCTTTGACATTTCATCATGAATAGACTTACTAACGAGCAACGCTTGCAAATCATTGAATTTTATTACCAAAATCAGTGTTCGGTTCGAAATGTGTTTCGCGCTTTACGTCCGATTTATGGTCTACATAATCGACCAAGTGAGCAAACAATTAATGCGATTGTGACCAAGTTTCGCACTCAGTTTACTTTATTGGACATTAAACCAACCACACGAATGCGTACAGTGCGTACAGAAGAGAATATTGCGTCTGTACGCTGGTGGAATCATTGGACCGTATTTTTTCAAAGATGCTGTTGGACGCAACGTTACGGTGAATGGTGATCGCTATCGTTCGATGCTAACAAACTTTTTGTTGCCAAAAATGGAAGAACTGAACTTGGTTGACATGTGGTTTCAACAAGATGGCGCTACATGCCACACATCTCGCGATTCTATGGCCATTTTGAGGGAAAACTTCGGAGAACAATTAATCTCAAGAAATGGACCGGTAAGTTGGCCACCAAGATCATGCGATTTGACGCCTTTAGACTATTTTTTGTGGGGCTACGTCAAGTCTAAAGTCTACAGAAATAAGCCAGCAACTATTCCAGCTTTGGAAGACAACATTTCCGAAGAAATTCGGGCTATTCCGGCCGAAATGCTCGAAAAAGTTGCCCAAAATTGGACTTTCCGAATGGACCACCTAAGACGCAGCCGCGGTCAACATTTAAATGAAATTATCTTCAAAAAGTAAATGTCATGGACTAACCTAACGTTTCAAATAAAGAACCGATGAGATTTTGCAAATTTTATGCGTTTTTTTTAAAAAAAAAGTTATCAGGCACTTAAAAAATCACTCTTTATATAAAAATGAAACTTGAAATATTGCCTTTTTGGCGTTGATGCAAGTGAACACAAGACCGGCTTAACATTTAAATTAAATTTTCACTATTCAAATCGTAATTAATTGTAGATTGACACCGTATACTTAAAATTTTAAAATATTTAAAAACTTAGAAGTTATTGGCTAAGAAACTGGCAAAATTCGGTATTTTTGGAAAAATTTGGCGCTTTTTTCCATTTTCTGCTTAAACCGTAAAAGATAAGTGAATAAAATATATGGACAAATGAATGATCTTGCCGATTCCAACAAAAAAGTTGATGGTGGCGTGCATCTAAGATCAATAGTTTAGTCGTAAAATTCAGATTTTATTGAAAAATTAAATCATTTTCTTGCAAGCATTGATTTGTTGATTGGCTTCGACGCTGTCATTGCTTGCAGCTAGCAGAATAAAAGTGTCTGTGCTTAATATTTTTCCATGGTTGTTATGTCAAACGAAAGTTAATTATTTAAGCCTACTTTTCCCCAAAGAGACCCTATCAATTTAGTTATAAGCAAAAAAAGTTATGAACCTTATTTTTTTGCTTAAAAACAATTTGAGCCCGGTTGTGAGCCACCCCAGAAAATCAGTTGGAAATCAAAAAACTTGATGTGAGATCGACACAAATGTAAAGACTATGAATGAATTTTATTTTTTACGAGAAAGCTGCTTTTCCCACGGCCAGTTATATGTTGGTCTTTCTAGGATAGGAAATCCGTCAACCAATTTATTTTATAACACAAACACATCAAAAAACATTGTTTATACATAAATTCTTACATGATTGCAATTAATATGTCATTAAAAAAATAAACCTATTAAGACGATAATAAGACAAATTTTTTACAAAAAATGCGCTACTTTATTTTAAGATACATCGCGGGCAAAGCTGCGGAGGGTTGCTAGTACATATATAAAATACGAGGGAGGCTAACTATCTAACGAATAACCACAGCAGACCAGAAATATGAACAACGAGTCACATTATAAGAATAAATATTAATTTAATTTAGTTTATATTGTAAATGAAAGGGAAATAATAAAATTGCAAATAATTTAAATACTGTTCCATGTTGTAATTTTATATGTATATCCACCACGGTTTTCATCTAAGTTTTCTAAGGCCCCTATTAGGTACTACAACTCAACTTAAGTTGACGTGACTTAAGACACCTCAACTGAACTTTTTTGCCATATTACCGAGCGTTTCCACCGCCCGAACGAACGAAGAAATCATCGCGAACAAATCGTCGCGATGAATTCTTCGTTCGGTCCAACTGTTTCCACCGCACGAACACAAGTTGCGAACATTGGTAAGTCGCCATCTTGTTCGTTCGTGCGGTGGAAACACTTAAATTCAATGCTTGCGAGCATCAGCGTTGATCAATATTTGTTTATGCAAACGTACTAAATTTGATTAATTTTTCCTACTTTTATGCCTTTTAATTTAGGTTTTGTGAAGGTATTTATGTAAAGAATTTATTATATAAAGAATATTATATAAATAATTTGCTTATATAAAGTGCTAATAAAATAACAAAGTAAAACAAAGTTCTTTTGCGTTAAATTTTCAATATATTTTCTTTCTTTTTTGTTTTTCCTACGTTATTAACTACAATTTCAACAAATCTACTACCTATGCGCAAATAAGCAGTGGATTCGCCCAAAAAGATCGAGCGTCGGCCGATCAGAGCGAACGAAGAAATCTTCGTTCGTTCGTGCTGGAAAAGTGTTTACACTGCGCGAATAGCGCTCGCGAGCATTTTGTAAAAAACCAATGTTCCGAACCTTGGTTCGGACCAAACTGTTTACACTGCCTGAACGAACGAAGAAATCTTCTTTTCTCCCCAGCAGGAGAAAATAGGTCTGTTTCCGTACTTTACACTGTGTAAGATTTGTGTAAAACGTGTGCTAGAGAGTAAAAACGAAATGTGAGAATAGTTGCAAAAGTACGGAAACAGCTTCTAGTAAGTTTCGAGCACAAAACAGCTGATTTTGACTGCAGACGGCAGCACAAAATTTAAAACACTTTCACTCAAATTATTAAAAGCCATTTTTAATGCAAAACTGAACAATTACTTAATTTTTATTTATTACTATTTATTTATTGTACGTACATTTTTTTTTAAGGCACACAATTTGTGAGTTTATTTATCGCAAAACATAAACAATTATGAAATGTAATTTGACATTTGCTTCTTCTTATTGATGCTTATTCTTCTTGATGCTTGTTCTTACTTTACTCCATGATACAATTACAAGGTAGGCTCATTCATGGTGTAATAATAATAAGGTGTTAGTGAATTTGACACTTCTCTCTCAAAATGATAAATTTTTTCGCCCTGCTCCTGTCAAAAACAGCTGATGGTGAATTGGAATGAAAATAAATCAGCTAACGTGCAGTCGGTCGAAGCTCAATGCCATGTCCACTTCTTTTGATGGATATTATCAGTTGAGGTATTGAACATTCTTTCATGGCATTCGATATTTTCTTGAAGCAGTCGATGTGAATGCAAGACAATTTGCATGCTGGCCAAAGCTGGACCTTCCATTATGTTGGTGGCACCTTCCAGCGGACGTTTTCGATAAAATGACAAAACCATTAATTAGCGAACTTGGCAAATGGGCGAAGACAACTGCAATAACTTTTTGTTAACACAACACGACACAATTAATTGAATTAAATATTTATTTAAACTTTATTCGCACAATAACCTATAAAAACTATAACACATCATCATCTAGCAACTCAAACAAATAACACAATTTGACAACTATCAACGGCTCCTCTCTTTCGCTCACAATTTTTTGACAGAAAGAAAGCTATTATTGGTGTTGTCAAAAATTCACTAACACCTTATTATTATTACACCATGGGCTCATTTTAAAATGGCTGCTTAATTGTGAATTTTTGCAACAACAAAGCTGTAGAAGCCACAAACGTCAAACGACAAAAGCAACAACAACAACAAAAAAAAACTAGAAGCTATCAGCTGATTTTGACAACTAACGCACCCTGCTCTCCAATATGAGCCTACCTGGTAATTGTATCATGCTTTACTCGAAGTCTCGAGTTCTAGCACTCTCTGTGCACTTTGTGTACTCAAGAGAGCGATTTTATGCTTGTTCTTCTTCTCCCATTTTAAGCACAGAAAGTACGGAAACAGAAAATAGCGTCCCACAAGTTACACAGTGTGCGTACGGAAACAGACCTAATGTGTGGTCTCTATAAGGACCTCTAGCGGTGCTTTTTTGCATTTTTAAATTTTGTGCTGCTTTTTGACTCACATATCTATTTTGATCGATCTAAACCTTAAGTACAAACAAATTTAAATAAGAAATAATTTTTTTGCAACAAACCTTTGCCCAGTCAGTTGTTTTTTATTGGTGGTACCAATGAGTTCAGCTCAGCTTCAACATTTTCCCAGAATCGGGCAAGCTCTTCCTTGCCTCCCTTAAAGAAGCCGCGCGCAATAGCAGGATTGCCTTCCAGCAATGAATAAAGTTCCAGGTTGCTGCTTATTTGTTGGTTTTTACTTTTAATAACAATTTATTATTTTAACATTCTATACCTTAATAAAGGGTGTTTTTTTTAGGGGTTTGTTTTTCGAATAGAGATAAAACTGGCATTTTGTGGTCAAATCTGGCAACTCTTATGTCAATTTTGTTCAGTTTGGTTTGCCATTTCATCATGAACAGGTTGACAAAAGAACAACGCTTGCAAATGGGCCGAAAATGAGATTGATCTCGATGCTGATTTTCATCGCAAAATTTTGTTCAGTGATGAGGCTCATTTTTGGTTGAATGGCTACGTCAACAAGCAAAATTGCCGCATTTGGAGTGAAGAGAATCCACATGAGATCCTTGAGACGCCATTACATCCACAAAAACTGACTGTTTGGTGTGCTCTATGGGCTGGTGGAGTCATTGGGCCATACTTCTTCCGAAATAATGCTGGAGAGTCAGTTACCGTTAATGGAGACCGGTATAGAGCCATGATAACCGACTATTTTGTTCCCGAATTGGATGGCATGAATGTGGATGAGTTGTGGTTCCAACAAGACGGCGCTACATGACACACAGCGCACGTCACAATCGATTTATTGAAGGAAACATTCGATGAGCGCATAATTTCGCGGAATGAACCTGTCAATTGGCCACCAAGATCGTGTGATTTGACACCATTGGATTATTTTCTTTGGGGATATGTGAAGTCGCTCGTCTACGCCAACAAACCAGAAACGTTAGGGGACTTGGAGGCCAACATTCGTGGCGTTATTGCCGACATACGGCCCCATATGCTCGAAAAAGTGGTTGAAAATTGGACCTGTAGAATTGGCTTTATTCGAGCCAGCCGCGGCGGCCACATGCCCGAAATCATATTTAAACATTAATGGCATAAAATTATCCTTCCAATAAAGCCAAATTGATGGACATTAAAACGATTTTCTTGTGTTCTATCTCTATTCGAAAAACAAACACCTAAAAAAAAACACCCTATATAAGCAAAATACTTAAATTTTTTGCTCAAACTCGCAAAAAAATTGTTGGCAGAAAAACTCCCATGAAAAGTCAATACATTCCCCCATTTTTTAGCGTTTACAATCATGGTTTTGCAATGCTTACTTTTTTCACCATGAAATTTTTCCCGCTAACATTGTTTAGAAATGTGAAAAGGGAGAAATTCCGAAGCGAGGCTCCGTTCAGAATAGGAGGAAAGCGGATAGTGAGAAATCTCACTAGTTCGAAAATAAATCATTAAAGAGTTTATTAATAAGAACGTTACACCAATTAATGCCCCTATCACCGTCTGCGAATTGATTACTTCACTCGAGTCGAATCAACTGGCGAATTGTTCTTTTTGTGGTTAGTGCAGTCAGATTTAGTGCAGCCAAAGCAGAAAACACAAAATTTAGCAGGGAAATGTAAAACCAAATAAAGAAATAAGCAGCTTTGAGTTATATTTTTAGAGATATTGACGGAATGGAAACTTTGTTCCAGATTGCGTCACAGAATAAGAAATAAATCTAATCCACTAGGAGTTCCATCTGTCTTCATTTTCATCTTCCAGGTTGATCTTCAGTGAAATGATAATTTGTTTTTTTAGATTTCAGTATTACTTTTGGCTAAACTAAGTAGGCCCGAGTGAGTTAAGTTGAGCAGCAAAATCTTGCTACGACTCCTTACAGCTTACTTTTATGGAACCGAATTTTCAGAGGTCAGTGGTAACATTACGATTTTGTCACTTCAACTGCATTTCTTGGAACTGCCGGCCGTTAGTTTTTCATACTATAAATAAATAAAAAATTGTTTAAAATTAAAACCAAACAACATAAAAACAAAAATTTTGCAAATTACTTAATTTTTTTCTATTATTTTCCACTTAATATGCTCATAATAAACATGAAACAATTTTATTCGCCGGCTTCTCACAAAATATTTACATTCGTCTGTTTTTGATGTTTACGCCGAATAAAATTTTGAACATTCGCTGACAATGGTCGCATTCTGGCCGATACTTTCTACGCAACTGTTGCTCAACTTTCCGGCTGAATGGTATCTAGCATAAAGCGCTCACACAACATGTTGCCTGAGCGGTCGCCATTTTAGGTAGCGAAAATATTTTATGCTACCTCGGTTGAGCAGTTTGCGCTCACTTGATGTTGACAGATGAAAAAAGTGTTTTGTTGTGAAGTTGTGCTGTAAAATTATAAGATTAGTATTTTAATATAAAAATACTTAGTTAAATATATTTTCCATGATTTCCTTGCAAATTTAATTTTATTATATTGCTTTTAATTAATTTTTTTTTAATCGAATCACGAACAGCTGATTGCAGTTTGACGTTTCTCAAAAAAAACCCATTCAGCAGAATGTATCACTTTATGCTACTTCGCTACCTGAGCGTTGTTTCTGCCAGAATGCAGCCAATGATTTGGCGAATTCATCTTAATTTTTGTTCGACTCGCAGACAGTGATAGAGGCATAAGTCAACATTAGGCAAAACCATTGGGACACTATAAGCCTTTCGCAACTAAATAGTTAAATTTAACTTTTTTACAAAGTGTAAATCCTCAAAAAGTTGTCTACATTGCGTTTTTCAAGGATTGTTGTGTCCAATTTATATATTAATATAATATATACGTCATTTTCGGAGGTAGGGTGGTTGATAGTGATCAGGTGTGGGTATTTATATCAAAATTTGAGCTTTTGATGTGCCTAAAATACTGATCGTACAATGTTGATGTTGGCCCTTGTTGGCATTTCCGAATACAGCCTAACCCTCTCCGGCACTCTTTTAAAGGTCATATGCTCAGGTGTATGGAATAAATATTTTGCTAAATATTTTTTAAAAAAGATGTCATCAAAAGCGAATTGAATAATTTTAAGTCTTGTGTTACGACATAGTCGAAACTACTGTGTATCTTTTTTTACTTCACGATCTTCTCTAGGTTTTAGTGTATTTAATGGTTTTAAACATTAGATGACGTCAAGAAAGTTGTTGGTGGAAATCTGAATAATCAAATGCTACATATATTTTTCACAATTTTCTTAGGTGCTCTATCAAATTAGAGTTCTTGGTCTTTGGACCAAAAATAGATCTAGTTCTAATTTATTTATTTTAAGCTCGATTGCAATGTTTTAGAATAGTTTAAAGATGTAATTGATTAATTTCGGATGTTTTCTTTTTGCCTAAGTATTGAAAAGTTGATGAAAAAATAAAAAATAAATTTGATAAAAAAATATCTTTGTGGTCCCTAAGCGAAATGAAACAATGTCTCAATTATAGGAATATGAATTACATGTATTTTTTATGATATTATGATAAAAATTATAACTTAAGCTTGTTTATCTCAACGTCTTCTTGTTGTTTGTTTGTGTCTGTTAGTTGTTAATTGCTTTTTATTTTTTCCTATGTTGCATGGAACAAACCGCTGTTACAAGGATTGAACGTTCACACATTTATAAAAACAAAAAATTTAATTGAAACAATAATGGTTCACATAAAATGCATTAAAAAATTATATAAAATTCTTTAAAACAAAAATACATACATACGTTCGAGAGTGATTTGAAAACAAAAATTGTAGAATATTTTGAAATAAATATATTAGTTTTTTTTTCGAAGTATCATAATACTATTAAAAACCCAGCAAAAAGTAATGAAACAAATTATTATTACTGCACGACTTTCAAAACGAGCAGCTGCTTCGTTTGGTTGATCCAAAATCCAAATTTAATTGCTTAAAACTTAGCTGGGTATGTAGAAGTTTTTTTTTTTAGGATATCATTTAGATTTGCATTAAAAATATGCATGTGTTTTTCTTTCAATACATGTGGAACTATTTTGGTTTCTAAATAGAACACTCCAAAATGCTGGATTTTTTTTTTAATTTAATTTTGTTTTATTTTTTATTTCGTTATGTTAAAGTTCGTTATTATCTTTTATAAATTTTTATATCATTTAAATATTTTTTGTAATATATATATATATCTTAGACGTGACATTTTGCTTTTTACCAAAGCCTTAAGTCAAGTTTTTTAAATGTTTACGGCGCTCGTTCTCTTTTTCTAATGAAAAGAAACTAAACTGTTTTAATGTCGTTTTATGTGTGATTTTCGTGTACGTACACTTGGTGTGAGTGTGTGTGTGTGATGCTGGTTTACTGATCCATTGCTTCTTCTTGACTGGTATCATCCACCTCCATGCCAGCCGGCTCGTCTTTAGTTGGTTCGATGGCATCTGTAGCCATGGCAGTTGCAATGCCGGCAGCACTGCTTGTCTCAGTCATGATAACTTCTTCAACCTCGGCAGCAGCTGGAGAAGATGACGCTGCTTCAGCTACGGCAATATCATCTGCAACTTCAGTGTGCTCTTCCATGGGGTGATCATTGAGGGCAAGCGTTGGTGGTGTCACAACGATGGGAGGTGGTGATGTTACCTTTTCTGCTGGAATTGGAGTTTCTGTCGAAGTTGATTCTGTTGCAGTTTCTTTAACATGTGTATCTGCACTAGGTACAGCTTCAGCATCCGATGAAGTTGCTTCCGTAGCAGCCACAATGGAATCGCTCTCACTGCTCTTAGTTTTGGAAATGGCAGAGGAGTCACTTGTGGTGGTTGAAACTGCTTCGTTGCTGGCCTCAGCAGCAGAAGGTTTTTGATCTGGTTCAGTCTTTGTAGCAGCGGTTGAGGTGGAGATTTCTTCGGTAGTTGTGGCGGTTGTTTTAGGGGATTCTATAGTTGGATCTGCCGTGGTCTTCTTTTTCTCTTCCTCATGCTCTTTTGTCGACTTGGAGGTTGATTCTGTAACAACAGTTGCTTCCTCATTATCTGACTTATTGTTAGTTGTTTCTGGAATGTTGGTAGAACTAGCTGTGCTGTCAATTTTAGCAGTCTCAGCAACTACAACTTCTTCTTGGGCTACCTCAGTTTTAGTTGGAGGTTGTTTTCCTTCAACTTCCTTGGTCTCGTTTGTTGTTGTTACCTCAGTTTCATCGGATTTCTTTGAATCCTTGACAGTTTTAGCGTCAACTACAGTTTTAGAGACCTTATCATCGCATGTTGACTTTTTTTCTTCTGGCTGTTTTTCTTTAGCTTCAGTAACAACATCGTCGACTTGCTTAGCTACCACAACTTTTTCCGCTTTTTCTTCATTTTGTGTGGAATCTGTTGTTTGCTTTTCATTCGTTTCGGTTTCTTGCTTTTCCACAATCTTTTTCTGATCTTCTTCCTCTTTACACGTAGACGACGACGAAGAGACTGTTTCAACTTCTACTGCTTTCTTATCGGCATCGACTTTAATGACTGCAGCGTCCACTTCCGACTCTTTTTCTTCGGCAGGCGTTGACTGATCAGCCGTGCTTTCGACTTTGACGTCCTCTTCCTTATCTTTTTTGTTATCGGCGGCAACTTCATTTTTCTTTTCTTCTTCTGGCTGCTTTGGGGCTTCAACTACTTCGATAGCCTTCTCTTCCCCGTCAACTTTTGATGTTTCATTTACAACTTTCGGTTTTTCTCCAGCACTGCTCTGTGTTTTAGTTGCATTCAGATTCTCTTTGTTCTCCTCTTTTTCCAACATATCCACATCAGCTGCATCATCCGTTGTATCCGATGACTTTTCCTTGGCAATTGTTGCAGTTTTTGTTTCGGCTTCAACTTGAGCGGCAACAGCTGCAGCTTTCGCTTCTGCTGCAGCCTCGGCTTCTACAACCTCCAGATCTAGTTTAGGTTTTTTCGGATTTGGTAAAATGTCATCGTCAGCTGTGTGTGGCACATTTGGTGACTCGGTCACCGGTTTTTCTCTTACTTCTGCAGCGGCAACAGCAGGAACAGCTTCGGAGTCTGCAGCAGCAGCAGTTGCAGCTGTAGTAACAGCGCCATTTCCATTCTGCGTCTCTGCATTAAAGAGTGTTTCATTCTCCATATCAATGTCAACATTGACATCCAATGACAGATCGCCATTGACCACTGAATCCAAAGAGTCACCGTTTTCACTCTCATTGCGCTTGCGTCCAGGTTCAATGGTGCTCACTACTGAAATTAATAGTTCTGTTTTAGCAATGTACAATAACTAGTTGCAAGCATAATT
This sequence comes from Pherbina coryleti, assembly GCA_943735915.1. NCBI lineage: Eukaryota > Metazoa > Arthropoda > Insecta > Diptera > Sciomyzidae > Pherbina > Pherbina coryleti. The sequence goes on from OX030951.1 coordinate 118,964,467, forward strand.
TAAAGTTTTGTTTTCGACACTGCATCTATGCATGACTAGCATCGCTTACAACGTACTTACCTAAGATGTTCTTCTCCAAGGCACGCATAAATTTGTCAATGCGACTATATTGCTTGCGAGGATCGATTAGCAGCTCACACAAACGCTGAATGGTAAAGGGTGCCGAGTTAAATAGCTCGAGGCGTTCCAGAAGTGATGATTTCATGCTTTCATAATTGAAAGGATCTACATTGGGATATTGGGGGATTTCTGAAAACAATTGAAGAAAAAAAATATTAGAACTGTGAAATCGGTACAAGACAATTATATTCAACGGATTTGATTTGAAGAGCTGAGAGACTAAAATTTTTAGAACTATATTTTTAGGCGTATTGCTAAACACGAGTAGCGTAGGTTAGTTCTTTGATGAACTATTATAGGTTGGTTCTTTGATGAACGTAGGTTGGTTGAACTCAAAAACTATTATTTTTTTCGATCAAAGCAAATTTTTTCAAAATCAAAGCAAGACATATTTTCTTTTGAAGAGTGATATATTCTTTCGCTATCTTGCTTGGTCGTGGCAAGATGACAACTGAAAAATGCACTTGGATCGATTGGTGTTTACAAGTAAGATGAAAAAAAATTATTTTGTGAACTTTTATGATCGTTTTCAATGTTTTACAAAGTTTTAAAATTTTCAGGTACTTATTTGGTCAATTAGTTTATTAAAAAAAAAAATTAACAAAAGAATCCAAACTTCTTGTTAGCGTAGATCGACTCTCCTCAAATCTTGGTGTAGCAGATTTCTTTATCGTCCAAGTTTTCAAGGAAAAAATCGGGTTGGGAAAATAGGAAATGCATTTTGAGGGATACTCTAGCACCAATCTTGTGGTAATATTGCAATAAATTGCTGAAGACTTCCTTGAAACCCGGGAATTCTCGGTTACCAAGAAAGCTGTGAACAACACTTTGAAGTGAAGCAACTCACGACTTCTGTGATATTGCCACAAAGAAAACAAAGCAATGCAAATACGCATTTTTTTAACAATGTTGCAATACTGCCAACATGCGAGAATTCGAAAACTAGAACCAATCTTAACAAACGAATCGAATTCAGCGTTTCAAGTAACTTAAGAATCGTTCTAATCTGCTGTTCAAATTGATACTTCTCGGGCTCGTAATTGTCATTTAATTCCTGGACATCCACAACACACAAAAACCTAAACCAGGTCACCAAAGCTTAAAATTTATAAAAAATTTAATGGAGATATATTTAAAATTGTCCAGTTTGCATAAATCAAATTAAAAGAGGTGGTTCATTGACCTCTTAGTCTAGCTTCCTACCTAATGAGCGTTTAATACTAGGACAATTTAAGAAGTCAGTGCTCCTGTGAACTACCCTCTTGTAATAGACTGCTGCCAAATGTTGAGCAAGATTTGTGTTTCATAGCAATTGAAAGCAGACAGACAACTTATTGCATTTCGACGGAAATGGAAAAAAGTGCCTAAAAACGCCATCACCGAAGCCAAGGAAAAACTTGATAAATACTATGGGCATTCTGCATCGTCAATTTCAATGGTTAAGAAGTGGTTTACTGAATTCCGTTGTGGTCGTATCAGCAGAAATGACGCTGAAGGTCGACTAAGAGGTCATCACGCCCGAAATCGTTAATGAAATCCATGGAATGACATTGGACGATCGGAGAATGAAAGTGCGTGAGGTGACTGGGCTATAGGCATCTCAACTCAGCAGGTACATCACATTTTAGATGGTTATTTGGCCATGAAAAACTATCCGCGCGATAGTTACACTCGACCATAAGCGCAGCAGTGTGGCCACTTCAACGGAGTGTTCGGTGATGTTAAACCACAATCCGAAGGAGTTTTTACGCCGTTTTGTAACTGTAGACAAAACATGGATACATCACAACACACCAGAGACCAAGTAACAATCAAACAGTGGACTTCTGCGGATGAACGTGCACCAAAGAAAGGCACGGTAGGTCTGACGGCCAACAAGGTCATTCACATTTTCAATCACATCAATTACGTTCAAAAGAATAAAAAAGGATCAGTAGTGACTATTTTCAACAGCTGTTGGACAGATTTGACCTTAATTTAAAGCAAAATTATTGCATTTGGCGAAGAAAAAGTGCTCTTCCTCCATGACAATTCACTGGCATACGCGTCTGTTGTCGCATATCCAAAAATTGCATAAATTGGGCTACGAACTGCTACCCCCCACCCACCATATTCACCGAATTAAGCCCCCTGCGACCATTTGCCATTCCAAACCTGAAAAAATGACTCGGCAGTAAGAGATGTGGGTCGAATAAAAAAGTCTTCACTATTTTATGATATAAAACGCTTTCTTGCCGAAAAAAACCCTTTTATGCAACTGTCACTGACTAGTCAAATTAGCCTCCTTACTTGTACCAAGTTAGTTGGCGGATGATAAACAGCGCAGTGAGAATGTTTCTTATAAGAAAATTTCTTGAAAAAAATTTCTTTCTCACTAGAATTTATTGACTGCTCCAGTCGGAAGGTAGGCGAACACCTCTATAAAGCGATCTATCTTTTCTTATTGCCTCAAGTATTGGAAGAAGGAACTAATACCTTAGGAGATGAACACAGCAGCTGCGAAGCTATGTGTTGGAAAGAAAATATGAAAAATGCAAAAGTAAAAAACAAAACAAATCGAAATCCATATCGTTCCTTCATTGCCAAAAGAAGGTACTCGGATTCTTGACTAATCACTTCTTCCGTGCTCGAAGATGTTACAAAGGGATTAATACCTCTTACGTAGCAGCTCCATACAAAAAAGATATGGCACTTGGTAGTGAAGGGGTATGATCGGCGAGTCTTAAAGGATGTGCCAAGAAGCTATCTTGGGATGATCCCTTATCCTACTGGGGATTTGTGTTTTGATCATTCATGGCTTCATGTTTCTGATGTGATGAATATTATTAAGAAGCTTTTCTCAAATTTCAAATGTTTTCATTTCATTTCGTTTAATTTATTTATGAATGTTATATAAAAAAGCCTTGTTGGCCAAGAGTAAAGTGTTAGGTTGTGCCAAAAATTTCTTTAACGCAACTGGTAGTAGTTTATTCCAACAACGTGCAAAACGTATGAGGAAAGAACGATAAAAACCAGACGATGAGATTTTCGGATATGTATCTGTGGATTTCTTGTCGAGCGCGTGAGCATGAATTTCTGCACTAAATATTTTGGAACCTCCTTCTCAACGAAGGTTATTTTAAAATTGATAGGCCATTTTTATGTGGCGTCCGTGGCGTAGTTGGTTAAAATGCGTGGCCTCTATGTCAACGAACCTGGAGACCCGGGTTCAAGCCACTGCAGCGACAAAAAATTATTTGCATTAAAATCTCTTCGCTTCTCTGCAGACAATGGCAAACCTGAGACAGTAATCAAAGTGCCATGTAAAGCTTCTTGAGACCAAGAACATTCAGTTCATCGCCGTTCGGAGTCGGCGTTAAACCTGTAGGTCCGGTTCTCGGTCAATTGTGTACAAACTTTAATACAATAAACAACACAATTGATCATAAGAAGCTAGGTCAAAGTCCTTTCAAGGGCCGAAATGGCCTGTTATTATTTTGTTTTTAGGCCATGTTCATGCTCAAAGCTTTGATTATTATAAGCAACTTAGTTATTGACGACATGGGTAAATCAAAAATTTCTCAACTGCGTAATCTGCAGGATATTAAATTTTATCACGAGGAAACCGGGTTTTGGCAAACGGATCTTTAACTATCTTGATTTTCATTAAAGAAATATTCTATTAGAGCTATTCTTATTTTCATCCAGTAGCAAAAGATTCCTATGTTTAACCCTCCGTTACATTCGCTATTCGGAGTGACGTCATTACTAACCTGGGTGTAGTCCACCCATAAATTGTAATTCAAGAATTTTTAAAAAATAACATTAAAAGAGTAAAGCGGTTCGGATTTTATTAAATTCAGGTATTTTATTATTTTATTAAACATAAAATTCGTTCTGTTAAACACGTATTTCATTTAAATAAAAATATTTTTAAGAAAAACGTTAATTTGAGAACTAAAAAAAAAAAAAAAATCATAGCGGTTTGGATAATTTCCAATTCTGAGGACAACTTATTTGCCACGTTCTTTGGCGGGGCCAATTTGAAAAGCTAAAAGATGAATAAAAAAAAATTTATTTAATCATTTTTTTTTGCAATGAAAAATTTGTGAGATAATTGCCCCTAAATTATTCGTTATTCGAATACATATCGTCGTATGTGGAACTGTTGTCTTCAGGTTTTGAGGTCATCAATTCGTGGCAATTGATGCACAACTGAATCGTATGACTTTTCCAAATAAGTTTGTCACAATAGTAGCACGTTATTTTTGTCTTGCGATCTTCCTGGTAGCTGCCATGGTATAATAATACATGGTAGCATTGACAACTGCTTATTTTCTCTTCAACAGGAAAACATAAACTGTCAAACACAGCTTGTTGTGCAAATACATCAGCAGCTGCTGTGGTTGTTGTTTTTTTCACTTCAAGGTTTTCAACATTGCTTGTGTTTTCAATGGCGGATTGTGAGCGCTCTCTTTTTGAGTATATTTTTTGACAGAATATGTTTTCCCAAGCAACTGTCAATGCTACCTTGTATTATTATACCATGGGTAGCTGCATATTCGGCAGCGATCCTGCTTCTCCACTTTACCTTTTTTTTATTGGGGCTGATCGATGTCAGATTCTATGCTCGCAAATTTTTTAATGCTTTGTTTCAAATTGTCGCTTATATTACTTAACTTACTTCGTCTATCAATTTGAGATTGAATAAGACTTAAAGCCAGCTCTTTTATGAACAGAGAACGTTTTTTGTACTTTAATGGAGGATTTACAATCGCTAGCAAAATTATACAAGCGTTAATGGCAGCCAGGTTTACCAAGAAAAAAAATATTACCAAAGGCCACTGTCGCGTATTTCTGGCGACATTGTAAGCAGCGCACAATTGCAGCGCTCCTTTCGTTTTGTTATAAAATTCAATAATTTCTGGTAGGCAAATCGGACCATCAATTATTTTTCCGTCATTATGGAATGTTGAAAGTAGTAAAACACACTTATTCTTTTTTGGCACATATGATAGTAATGTAGCTTTTTTCTGATAACAAAAAATGGTTGATTTAGGCGCTCTGTGTTTAGTTACAATGAATGTTGGTGGTATTACTCGTTTATTTTTCCTTAGAGTCCCAACCAGTGTTGTTTTATGATTCAAAAGATGCATAGCTAATGAGTACGCCGTAAACCAGTTATCGGTCGTTATATTTCGGCCAACGCCTTGAAGATGGCTCGTTAATCGTTTTACACTTCTTCTGGCTTATTACATAAATTATATGGGCCAGGATGTGGTTTCCCACAATAAACTTCGAGTTTTGACGTATAGAATGACGCATAGTCAACAGCAGAAGATATTTTAATACCATATTTTGCTAGTATTAAACCATTTCACCATTTTCATTTTACTTGAGAAAATATAACACTATAGTAAATAAACTAGCATGATTGCTAATGTGGGTGTCAGCCACCCGAAATTCTTGTTCCTACAATACTAACGTGGGTGTAAAACACCCAAACACTTTTTCAAATGGGTTATTTTTATAATTTAGTTAAAAAAAAGCACTGAATTTTGTTTTAAAATATAGCAAAATATATAGAAAGAGATTACATTTGATATAATGCACGTACCATTTCCCTATCAATTAATAATTTTTATTTTTTTTAACTTATGGGTGTAATCCACCCTAGCGAATGTAGCGGAGGGTTAAATAAAAGGTAAGAACCTTGTATATAATGTCGAAAAGATTGTGGACATTGGATTATGGGTAAAAAATAAAGTGTAAATTAATATTTGTCAGCTGCTCATTTTAGGTTTTATTTTATTCCTTTAAATCTTAGTCTTGTTTTCAATATGGACCACATTTTTAAGCTATATGGTTGAAACCCACTTATTAGAGTAGAATATTGTGGAAATGTGCAGCGCATAGTACTAAACAGGTGATCTTTGAACAGTGACTTACCAGACTTAGTATTATAAAAACGTGGAAGAACTTTTTTTTTGCTCTAAAGCAATTAAATAAAGAACTAAAAAACAGAATTAAAAAAAAAACAAAAAACGAAACTGAGCCATAAAAACTGTTTAAATTTCTAAGCATGCAAACCGACGAAGGACGGACATAACTAAAGTTGCATGTATGGACAGACACCCGTCTTGAGAAACGAGGGTAGAAACGTTAAAAAGTTAGGACTTACAGCAGCAGAGAAAGGTGATTGTACTGGCTGATGAACTAAGCGCGTGTAGACACTTAGATACGAGAACTCGTTTTAATTTCTTGCTCTTATTGTTGTTGTCTTTTTTAAAAAAAGCTTAAGAAGAGTTATTTAGGAGTTGTGGTTCACTGACTATGTTGTTCTTTGGTCTCTTTTCCAAAGTTTTGTGGTTTCTTTTCAAAAGAAGTACGATCAAGTACGATACTTCAAAATACCAGGTTTAAATATTAAAACATATGCCAGTAATTTTTTTACTTGTTTGCTAGAAAGCAGTTAAAGTAATTATGAATTAAATTGTTCATGCCTGGCTTATAGGTATAAGAGTTCGCTCAAGTTCATGGCAAAAAAATAGTGCGTCATACAAGAGTGACGCTGAAAATATGTTGAAAAAAATTTCCAAAACAAATTTTTGGGAATACGAGACCAGAAAGGTACAGAAATTAGACACTCGAAAACGAACAAAGTGATATACACACACATACATAGACATTAAAAAAGTATTTTGTTAAGCAGTAGAGAGAGAGCAGAAGAGAGAGATACTAAGCTGCAAGCTACAAGTGAGGAATGTGGTTTAGTTGTGGAAAACAATTAACCGGCCGGCAAGTAAGAGACAGCGAAGAAAAGCAATAACAACAACAACAGCAGCATGAAAGACATCAATTATGATATGAAATGGCACAACTTCAGAAATGGGACAGAGTACGTTCAAAATTTTGGGGTAAACACACACTTAGGAAACTTCACTATTTATTATATATTTACTTCAAATAACCAGAGAGCGCGACTAGAAGCAAAACAGGTTATTGAATGCGAAACAGAAGACTTAATGTTTTGGCAAGAAAAGAAAGTACACCATGACTATAAAGAATTGACGATTTGGTTTCTAGGAATAATTCGGAAGCAAAATGAATCACGGTAAATCAGTTTAAAAAAAAAAAACATGTGAATGTTTAAAGCTCACATCTTGTTTAAAGACTGATGTATGGCGAATTAAAACGGCGAATTTGGTATCAATTCAGCCAATTAAATTAAAAGTTGAATGAACAAACGAGCTGACACTGACCTTGAATATATTCAACAACATATGTGAAGTGCGAGACATTGTTGTGAACGTCTTTATTTGCATTGTTATATAAAGAAATTATTAATGTTATGTTTAAGTTTCATTTAGGGGCAGTTAGAGCCTTCATAATTTGGCACATATCTGATATTCCATATCAACTGGACAAGGATTCAAAGTATACAAAAGTTGCCGAAAAATTTTTCGCGTGTCTTTGTGAATTTACATTTTGAAAAGTTACACAAGCAATATATCCATAACCATATTAAAATTTATATCGCTCTCGTCCGCGAGCGCGTACTCGTTTTGGTGAGACTTTGAGAAATGAGATCTCATTCTATCTGCCTACCAAAACGTACACAACGCACACAAATCTATTATTCTATGGCCAATAGCTTCCACAGTCATAATCCATTGAACTAAATACTTCACAAAACTAAACAAATTCCAATGTTTAGTTACTCAGCAGATTATACTGTGCGACAATTTAAGGGTCAATTGGAATAACCTCAAATAACTAAATGGTTTCTAATAGTGGATGGTCTATATATTATATCCTCATACTCAGTTTTATCGGATTAGGTCAAATAAGAGAGAAATTCAAGGTCAAACTTCACCTTTAAGTCACAAATTTTTTCTTATAACTCTTAAGCTAAATTCAAATTCTATGTAGTAACTACATCTAAATATTTGCAATGGATGATTCTTTACATTTTGAGACCATTTTTTGCTCAAAAAGTTACGTAAGGGGTTTAATATTTTCTTCGAAAACAGGGCTTTTAAAAAAAAAATGAAATTTTTAATAGTTCAGTTACTATGTATTTGTCTTCAAAAACAATCAGATTTTGCTGAATTTTTGCATACACCTTAAGTAAAATAAAATAGCCCACCTGTGAAAAGATCCACCGTTTTAAAGATATGCGCGTAAATGTGTTATTACAACATATATGAAAAATTAAAACGGTTAAAATAAAAAATTTTTCTTATTTCTATTTCTTCTCAAGTCTTAATTTTTCATATATGTTGTAATTACACATTTACGCGCATATCTTTAACACGGTAACTCTTTCGGTTAAAATGTTAAGGACAGTTTTGAAGAAAATTGTTGGGTCTATAAGTTTCGTTTGAATGATTTTACGCTAGGGCTTACATTAACGAAGTTACCACCGTTGGTAATCTTTGAATCCGAATATCTTTGGATGCACACATGTAATTGTTGTGATCTTTTCACAGGTGGGCTATTTTATTTTACTTAAGGTGTATGCAAAAATTCAGCAAAATCTGATTGTTTTTGAAGACAAATACATAGTAACTGAACTATTCAAAATTTTATTTTTTTTTAAAAAGCCCTGTTTTCGAAGAAAATATTAAACCCCTTACGTAACTTTTTGAGCAAAAAATGGTCTCAAAATGTAAAGAATCATCCATTGCAAATATTTAGATGCAGTTACAACATAGAATTTGAAATTAGTTTAAGAGTTATAAGAAAAAATTTGTGACTTAAAGGTGAAGTGTGACCTTGAATTTCTCTCTTATTTGACCTAATCCGATAAAACTGAGTATGAGGGCATAATATATAGACCATCCCCTATTAGAAACCATTGAGATATTTGAAGATATTTTTTCGTGTCGCACTGTGTTATCAATGCGGAACATATTGGCCTTTGAACCATCGATTATTGCCCAAGAAGTCCACAAAACTGAAAAAGTTCCAATGGACCAAAATAATAGTCGATATTTGTCCAATTAATCCAAATGGAACTAATTAATACAAGGACCCTTAAGGTCCATCTCGTATTTCAACCATCGGTGAAACAATAGTTTTTTAAAAAATATATCGGTTTTTGTCGAAGTCCAAAGAAACAATACAAATTCATGTGACTCTACTTCTGCTCTAATCTGTGAACTCTAGTTTCATTCTTGCCATTCATTGTCATGTACACGGCTCATGACCTTCAACTGTCTCATTTGCGCACACGCTCTCATACATGAGTAAGTATGATTGCTTTTATAATTTGGCTCTCATACATGAGCATGAGACGTTTCAAAAGGTACACGTGCGTACATGAGCGGAACTTTCCATACCCTGATTGTTTTCATTTCGTGTATCTACCAAAATGCTCAGAAGACTTACATGGCATTGAAAGTTGGCAGAGTTTACGATAATTAATTAAAGAATAAGCCACCAGGTGAGTCAGTGGAAGTTTTATGGGATTCATGGAATCCTTTTAAAAATATCTTTTATGCTATCGTCAAAAGGCTCTACTAAGGATAAATGTTGAAAGTTTGTTTCCGTGTCAATGGAACTATTCAACTATCTTCATCAATATCTAATCGCAGTGAAACAAATTGTTAAAAAAATTATCCATTTTTGTTGAAGGAGTCCAAAGACCCCAAAAAAAACCTTTTAGGTCCATTTATAGTACTCGCCACAAATATGTTTTAACGTTCTTGTAAAAAAAAAAAAAAAAATAAATAACTAGCCATTTCAGCTCTTGAAAGGACTTTGACCTAGCTTCTTATGATCAATTGTGTTGTGAGTGTTATTAAGTTTGTACACAATTGACCGAGAAATGGACCTACAGGCTTAACGCCGACTCCGAACGGCGATGAACGGAATGTTCTTATTCTCAAGAAGCTTTACATGGCATTTTGATTACTCTCTGAGGTTTGCCATTGTCTGCAGAGAGGTGGCGGCCGTACAGAAAAATTATTTTAATTCAAATAATTTTCTGTCGCTGCTGGGGTTCGAACCTGGGTCTCCAGGTTCGTTGACATAGCGGCCACGCACTTTAACCAACTACGCCACGGACGCCACGTTCTTGTACATTACCAATTAAACTTGGCTCTCATACGAGGACATGGGAGGCTTTTTTAAAAGGTTCTCACGTGCGTACACGAGCCGACATTTCCGAACCCATAAAATATCATAAAGTTGCCAGAAATATTTTTGAATACGAGCCTTTTTTTCAAAGTAGAAATTTTTATTTACGGTCTTATCGTGTCATTAGGACCGTAAAAATTTGCGTGATTACATGAAATCAAAATTCAAATCAATTAAACTTATGCAAAAATATTGAGAAAATTCATGATTTCAAGGACCACAAGGCTAAATGCAGGAAAAACAATTATGAATGATCAAATTTTGGTCACGGAAACTGATAACGTAGTCGGAAACCAGCCTAAAAGATATTGTTGAACTATTCTGTAAAAATTTTTGAAACAGACAACAATTAAAACAGGGTAGATTGTTGACAAGCTACGTGTGGCGACCTTGGCGCAGTGGGTAGAGTGTGTGACCCATACGCCAGAGAAGCCTGGTTCAACTTCCATCTGACACAGAAAGTTTTTTCAATTGAATTCATTTTTCTGTTCGGCCCTCACCTCTCTGCAGACAATGACAAGCCTCAGAGAGTAAATAATGCCAAGATTACGAGCTATTATGAGGCCCACTAGTGTTGTCATTTTACCTTTCAATGACAATTGATAACTGAAAATTACAATGCGAAAAACGATATTTTTTTATTTATTATACGAAAAAGCAACTTTTGAGTGAACAGATTTTTTTTAAAGAGGTATGCACTAATCTATGGGTGCCAAATATGTTAAGAAATACCTGTTTATACCAAGTAAGAAATTGGTATTTTATTGTCATCTTAAAACACTCAGAATTTCTTTTTAATCGATTTTATCCTTAATATAATTTTTGAGTTTAATTAGGTTGGTTTATTTGTACCGGGAATACTTTTCGAATAATCATTTGAATTCAAGGAAAATGTTGAGAAATTTTAATAAATATAAGCTGCGTTCGATTCGCCAGTGCTCAACTCAACTACGAAAAAAACGGCTACTCACTTAGCTGTTACTTACTGCATAGTTGGCAACACTTTTGTTTTTACAGATCACATAAAGTCTGCCAATAAATTCATTTTGTTTTTGTACTCACATTACATTTTGACAGAATCTTTTACTTTTATCTTATTCCGTACACAAACCAACTAAAAAATAAGAAACTGGCAACGCAACTTTACTCAACTCAACTGATAATTGACCTACTCTATACTCAACTAGCTGTAGACTTTGTTGTTTTCCCATACAAATTTTGAAATAAGCGACATGAATTGAGTATAGGCTGGCGAATCGAACGCAGCTATAAAAAGCTAATGGAAATGAGGATTAATGCTTAAACATTTGTTTGCTCTTAAGGATAAATTTTCAATCATAACTTTTCGGTGGGGTGCAATAGCGCCTTGTGAAATTACACCTTAAAGGCCTTATTTCACAATTGAAAGTGTAATAAAGCCTTTTTTTAAATAAAGGCCTTATTTCTCAACTCAAAGTGAAATAAGGCCTTTATTAAAATTTACCCAATTGTGCAATAAAGCCTTTTTTCTTCTTTTTATTATTCTCTTGTTACACTGTTCTTGTAATTTTCCCTTTTACAAAATGTTGACATGAAGGACTAAACATCTTGTAAAAGGGAAAATTATTAAATCACGGCATCATGTAAATGTCTTTTTTTTTTTTTTATTGTTTCAACTTTATGACCAGTGTGTAGAGGCATTGTTCAAGAAGCCAAAAACATTTTTGTTTAATTTTCTTTCGTTTAATTCGGTTTTTTTTTAATTATTAATATTCTATTAATTTTCTGGATATGAAAATTTTTGTTGAATTATTAATGTTAATTTTTGTTAATATTAAATTTTTTGTAATTTTTCAATAAAATATAAAAAGAAAAAGAATATTATTGCTTCATTAAAAAAAAAGTTCAAAGTGCAAATACACCTTTAAGGCCTTATTTCACAATTGAAAGTGCAATAAAGCTTTTCTTGAAATAAAGGCCTTATTTCTCAACTCAAAGTGAAAGGTGAAAGCCTTTAAGGTGTAATTTCACAAGGCGCTATTGCACCCCACCTAATTTTTCTGAATGTACATTAGGGCGCATCGAATTACAATTATTTTTCGAATTTCACATTCTAAGGGCAAGTTAAACCGAGGTTAACTCAACAAAATTGGACGTTTAAACTGGGTTGAACTAGATTTTTTAGCATTTGTTGAAGTTAAATTGACTTAAATTATCATATTATGTGTTTCATTTTTGCCTAAATCGAGCGTCTAATTTTGGTTATTTAATCTCGGTTTAACTTGACTAGAGTTTAAACTCGCACTGGAAAACTGGCCCTAAGAGGTCTCAAAAGTTGCATGGGTTTGTCAAGATCACCAAAAAAAAATTGTGAGAAAAAAAAAGGATGTCTTCCTGTCCCGCAAGGACAAAGTTGTTTTTTGAGGAAAACAGCACAAAATAACGACCTTAAAATGCTTTGACTTTTATAAAAAAAACTACGTATGTCTTAAAGAAAAAGTATAGGCTTAAACTAACAATATATTGGTTAACACGATGCCACTTACGATTTTTATTCACAGTGCCCTGTGCGAAGGATATTCGAAGCTAAAGTTGTAATCGAGATAGCACAGAACTTTTGATTATTACCCAATAGTCTAAATTTTGGTGGTATTAATTAAAGTGTTAACGTATATGTACCTTAAATTTCTCGATCGCTCCTTTTGAAATTTTAAAAACTATTTCTACACATAAATCAACAGGTAATCTCAGAGGAAATTATTTTTTAAAACAATTTTTTCCCATTTTATAACAAATTAAACGAAGTTCTGTAGCGAAATTCGTCTTTTTCACTTCCTAAAGATCCAAAAATTAAAAAATCGAAAAAACTTCCTCTGACTACCTAGGGAAAGAAATCACCTTTTACAGATCGATTCTGTGCGTTACGGGTAACAGCAATATTGTTACCAAAACTCTTAACCGGTCTCGGAACGGTATTCTGTGCACTCGGCAACGTTGCCAAACATCGTAGGCTCACCTTATTGAATTGAAGCTCTTTTCTTGCGTGTGGTGAAATATGAGCAATAAGGTGGACCTTAAATGTATGGGAAAATTGAAAACACATCTGACTCGAAATCGTAGCCCAGTTTTGTGTTAGGTTAGGGTAAAACAAAATTGGATAAAAATATCAGCTCGATTCCTTAAAAATAGCCGTGCCGCACGCAAATTGCAATTTGCGGGAACGAAATTTGGGCCAAATGGAAAGAAAAACGCTCGTAACTCTTCAGTATTCACTCCTAGGGACACAAAATGTATAAGCAGTCCCCATTATTTTTAATCCTCAACAGTTCTCTAGAACATATTTACCCTATATCATCAATCCTTCATGGGGTCCCCATACGAAAAAATTGAATTTTTACGAAAAATCACTATAATAGAGAAAAATTAAATTTCATCAAGTATAAATGTGAATATAAATCGGATCGTAGACGAAAAATCGGATATTTTTTACCAGGGACAACGAATCGTATCTGCTTTGGATAAATGCATCATATCAGACCGGAATGCAATGGATATAATGACTGCAATAGCTGAAAGGCTTGGCCATGACATATCAAAATTAGTTTTGAATCGATCATCAATTCAAAAATACCGTACCGCAAATAGACAAAAAATTGCTGATTTTGTAAAGGAGAACTTACACGTGTGCTACTCTGGTTATACTCATTTAGTATCAATTCTGATATGTACATTTTTTCATTCATTTCAGTTAAAGGAATCAGCATTTTTGCAGTGCATTGGGATAGCAAAATACTAGAAGACATAACAGGAAAGAAAAAATTGGACGCCTTCCAGTTATTGTCACTAGTGGAGACATCGAACAAATATTGGGCGTTCCAAAACTAGATTGTGGAAAAGGTAAAAACATTACAGCGGCCGTTCACCAACTACTTGTGGATTGGAACATAACGAATAGAGCTCAAGCCATGTCTTTTGATACGACTTCTTCAAACACTGGTGAATTTGCGGGAGCTGCAGTTTTACTTGAACAGTTGTTAGAGAGAGATATGATGTATTTACCCTGTAAACATCACATCTACGAATTGGTGCTCAAAGCTGTGTTCGAAGATAAAATTGGCAAAACTTCCGCGCCAGAAGTACCTCTACTCTATTTTGCCGTTTCCAGCAAAAATGGGAAAATATAAATCAAAATGCATTCACAACTGGAGTGAGTGATGAGATTGTTACTTCGAAAATAGTAACTGCTGCAACAAGAAAGTTAAGAAGACACGAAAAACGATGAAGCTTAAGAAGGAACTGGAGAAAAAGAAACTGGAGAACAAGGAACTGAAGAAGACGACAATATCTCCGATGGTTATAAAGATGGAGATGAAAGTGCTATCCGTAGCGAGAAAAAAATTTAGCTCAATTTTGTAGAATGAGCAATTTTTGTCGAAAGACTTGAGTGCTTTCGTGCTTTCGAAAAGAAAGATTTTTTCAAACGCTTCAACTTGCCGAATACATTTTTACAAAACCCACCAGAAATATGGCAGCAACGCGAAGATTATCAGCAGGCATTAAAAATTGTTGAGAAAATTTACGTTGTAAACACACCGCTGAAAGAGGAGTGAACATGATGGAGGACTACAACAAAGTTTTATGCAGGAACGAAGAGGAGTATCTAATTCAAGTAGTCGTTCATTCGCAAAATACATCCGAGTTTTGAGAAAGGCAAACTGATATAAGTCATAATAAGTATCTTATACATTCAAATAAAAAATATTTAAGTACATAACAAATATGCGTTCTATTTTGTCTCTATTTTGGTAAATTTTCGTAAAAATTGAGATTTTTTGTATGGGGGCCCCATGAAGGGTTGGTGATATAAGATAAGTATGTTCTAGAGAAATGTTGAGGATTAAAAAAAAATGGGGGCTGTTTGTACCTTGAATGTCCTTAGGAGTGAATCCTGAAGAATTACGAACGTTATTCTTTCCATTTGGCCCAAATTTCGTTCCCGCAAACTTCAATGTGCGTGCGGCACGTCTATTTTCAACCGATCGAGCTGATACTTTTAGATAATTTTTTTTACCTGACACAAAACTTGGCTACGATTTTGGAAAATCGAAAAAAAAAAAAATTAAGGACCACCTTAATGAACAATGGCAAATGAGAAGTAAGTACGTGGAATTAATTACATTTTGTTAACTTTTAATATACTTGCTTTTCTTAGGAGGAAATATGCACGCACTATACCGGCGCAGTTGCTGTGTTATCTATATTTAATTTATAAATTAATATTACACAGTGAATTGTTATAAATTTTTATTCATTGAAAAGTGCTGAAGAAGCACCAACAGTGAATTTGACATGTTTTTTTTTATTTTTATTTGCTCCAATTTCGATTTAAGGATTTTAACACAACACAAGTACTTATTTTAATCCAAGCTATAAAAATGTCAGCTGTTTTGCTTGTTACCACCTAAAGAGATGGTACCAATATTCACCGGTAACGTTTGGTTGCAGAATACCAACAGGGTGTAAAAGTTACTAAAAGGTGAATTTCTTCGGCAACAAGATAAACGTTACTGCGACAGAATTGATCTGTTAAACGCATTTTGATTTTCTTGTTTCAGATGATCTGGAAACAAGTTCACTGCATATAAACTTTTTAGAAGCGACTCCGGAGATTGAATTTGAAAGTATCAGATGTTATACTAAAACGTGTATGTATATGAAATAAATACACCATTATTCATATCTCGAAAACAAAAAAAAAAAAAAAAAAAAAAACAAAAAAATGAAAATATGCCTTTTTTCGCCTTTAAAACCTTACAACCACACCTTCCCCCTTAAATAAAATTAGATGGTGCGCAATATTGAAAAGGTTTAAAGGGCCAAGCTTCAGTTTTTGATGATCAAGATTCCTTAATTATGTTCGATACCGATATAATATCCATGCAGGTTCTTTATATAACCACCGGTGCTGATATCGATCTAAATAGAACTTTTAGCCGATATCGAGTTGTGGTTTGATGGCAATATCAGCCGATACCTATTAATAGTTCCTAGCAAAACAAAACTGAAAATTGTTCTAAAATCACATATAAAAAAACAAATTTTACATTTCCAACCTTGAAAGGACTTTGACTGAGCTTCTTATGAACAAATTTTGTTGCACGTGTTATAAAATGTTTATTCACAAATGATCGATAACTGGACCTACTTGTTTTATGCCGACTTCAAATTTAACATTATAATTATTTGCATAGATTTCGGCGGGTCAGAAAAATTAATGTAAATTGTAAAAATTATCTTTCTGGTGGGGAATTTGGACCACGCATCTCGTCAAAGTTGCATTATTACGGTTCACGCACGCTATCGAGATCGGCCACGGCCGCCACCGAAAGACACCAGTAACTTGAAATATTTATGAATTCAAAAGTTATTATTTGATTTAATTAAGTTTTAATTTTAATCTCAATATTTTTAAAGTTGTTGGAGAAGTTTTTTCAGAACTTCAAAAGAATAAACGGGAAAATTTACCGCTTTTAGAAATAGAAAAACAAATTCGCGCTATCGAAATGAAATAAAATATCAATTAAAATAAAGTTGTCTGTCTTTGCATTAATTTGGCTTAAATAAACCGGCTTTAAATGCTCAATGTTTTTTGCAGAATACATAATGCAAGAGATAGCATGGTTTTTTAATGATAATAAAAAACAGAATAACAAGCAACAATCGGTAAACAAAAAGATAAAAAAAATTGAACACGTTGAAGAAATTCTAATCAAAACCCTCCCTTGCCAGAGCGTTGTTGTTGTTGTTGCTGCGGCTGTGGCGTCAACCGGCCGGCAAATTGATTTAACGCAAAGTTGCGAAATTTTTAATTCACCAACTTTTCTGAATGCCAATCATTTGAGTGTGCTCCGGTAAATCGAGCTTCGCTGCTATGGAACAAAGAACGAGCAACGAAGTTAGCCTGCCTTACCAACGCCCCATTTTAATAAATTTCTCAAACTTGGCTTTTTGTATAGCGAGCTTTAGTATATATATATATATAAATAATATATATACTATATGAATATAATAAAATCTTTACAAAATTGTTTGCAGCTAAAAGAATTGCATACAGGAGAAAGTTTAGTTAGGGAAAAGCAACGACGCATTTCCAGCCAAAACTTACCATCAACGCGGGGAGTGGTGTCGTGAAAATGCTTGATCACATTCAAAAGCTTCTCACGGAACAAGTACTTGAGGCTGGACCACTTGAAGACAGTTTCTCCAGTTTTGGCCACATATTGCAAGTACTCATCCAGCTCCTTGGGAATCTCTTTCTGTTTGAGACGTGTATAACGTTCCAAAATCTGCATCACTTCTTCGGCATTCTCCATATTAACCATTTTAACCAAGAAAACTTGCTGCCGACTATATCCAAAAATTCAATTAAGTCTGGATGAGTGAAAAATTTTCACAAGATGTCTTCCTGTGATGTAGAGACGCTAAAAATTGCAACAGCAAAAAAAAAAATTGGAAAGACACACACACGAACAAGCGAAGAACAGGCAAGCTGTCGCGACAGCAACGTTGGTTCAGAGACTGCAGTGAAGCGCTTTACTCAGCAGCAGCGAATCGACGCAATACAACAAAACCCTCAAATTCTGTGGCGGTGGCGTTTTCTGTTGTTTCTGCTACTGCTCCTTCTTTTACGTCGTCGTCGTATTTGTCGTTTGTCTTGCTTCTTTGCGTTGTGGATTTGGCAATTTCTCGTTGTCAAGCACAAGCGAGCCAAATCGAGTCCGGCGTATGCTTTTACAAAAATCCGTTGAATACAAGTCGGCCAGATGCAAAACTAGAAAAACGCGTTGCAGCGAGGCGCCAGGCAGAGGTTACAGCAGCAACAGCAGCAGCAGCACAGCTACAGATGCAACTTAAAACAAATGTTCCAACAACTGGAATTGTAATTTTCAGCTTTCGCTATAAATGGCGTAGATCGCAGAGTTTGCCAGACGACACTCACAAATGTTCAAACTGCAATGATTTCGTTTTTCACTCGACTCGGCGCAACTTCCTCTTTGGAAACACTATGGCGATTCCCACTTGGTGTGGTTTTTTTTTAGCAAATTTGCAAATTTTCAGCTGTTTTTCTCTGTTTGTCACAGACCGGCGCCAATACAATTCGCAAAAGTCGAAGCAAACAAACTAGTGGAAGACACAACAACAACAACGGGAAAATGCGTTCCTTTCGGCCAGCTGTCAAAAGATAAGCAGCTGTTCGTGTAGTTGGACTAGTGTGCGCTAGTGGCGTAAGTATTTTTTAATCTGTTATCTTACAGTGCTGTTCAAACTTCAGTGACACAGAAAAAAAAAGTTGAGTTCATGTGACACACAACAAGTTAATAATGCGGCAGCTCCAAATTGCATGAGTCAATAAAGTAAATATTTAGAATTTACTGTTGCTCTTAGTCAGTGTGCTATTCGGAAACTTTTCACTCGTGGTAAGAAGGAATTTACTGAGTTTAATACAATTTCTCTTTGTTGAAATAAAATTGTAATTTTCGCTGTGTCAAAAGTACGTTTTTTTTTTTTTTTAGAAATTTTGACGTTTTAGATTTCGGTAGTGTATTAACGCAAGAATTTAATTTCATTTGCAAAATTTTAAATGTATACGGAAAATTAACAGTATTTTATGCAAATTCATTTCAATATAAAAAAACCATTTCCATATAGGAACTGCGTAGAATGTTCTTATTCGAAAATTTAAATTTTGAGTTGTCTTAAGTCTTGCATGGAATGATCCTTCTAAGTTCATAGCTGTCAGATTACTTATTGCTTAAAACTAAAATTAAATAAAGTTATGTATTACATAAATCTTGAACTTCTTTCGAGCTAATGGTCACATGCTTTTTTCAATTTTATGATGATTACATTCTATTTTTGAGTTACCTTTTCTGATTTCTCTCCTCTTTTGATTTTAATTATATCAGCGAATGCCTAATCCTCATGCCGTTCCATTTACATAAGCCTTAAAAATAAGATCCTTTCATTCATAATCATCCCTTTTTGATTCCTTTGTTGGAAGGTACTTATTTACATGTGTACAATTTTCGCAGTCACGGTTCAGCACAATGAAAACAAAAATGAGAAGGGATTTAAAGCATACCACCAACAACCAGTACATCAGGTAGTTGGCGAAATCCTTTGTATATTTTGAAGATCCGTACGCAGAGTGTTATAGATTTGAGGAAAACATCTGTCAACTTAAAACACTGTCGTGCTTCACCTGATTTAAATACCCATAAGTAAACAAAAATCTTTATGTATTTATCCTTCAAAACATTAGAATACTCTTTTTAATACTTCTTGTTTTAACTGAAACAAATGTCCTTTAAATGGCCAAAAATAATCAAATGTAAAAACATTCATGCCATGTGCTTAGCTGGTAAATGTTTAACATTGGTTCTAATGTTGAATAACAGGCAGTTTCAATTTTTATTTAGACCATCCTAAAAGCATTATAGACACTTGTTTAGACATCAATTTCGAATGATATTTGACAGATTCAACGGAGGTATCAAATAGCATGCTTTCCACAGCATTGAAAGTACTGATTATTTTAAGCATTTGTTGTTCTATACATTCCATGATTTTTATTTGCAACATAGAAAATTCGTGAAATTTTCAGCTTAGGTCCAAATTGAGAAAGCGTTTGAAGGAGACTTATGTGTTTAAAAATAAACAGGATTCAGAATGCCTTTTACGATTTTGAAAACGCCACTTTGTGTGGAAAGTAGACGTATGATTATATTTGTCCAATCAATTGTCAGACTGCAAACTCTCAATGTATACAAACTTCAGTAAATGGGACCAAAAATCAACTAGCATTGTAGTTTTTTGAGCGACTTATCAAATATTTTGTATGGAGTTAGAAACCGATGTGCGAAAGAGCCGCAAAATGACCAATCCTCACGCAGCTATAGGAATCATAAATTTGAGAAACGCGAATATGTTTGAAAAAACCACGATTTCGTTTTATATTGACAGCAGATCGAATATCTTAATAGTTCCATTTCCCGGAATTTTCCATTCAAACAAACCGGGTTTGAACCGGGTTGGTACATCTGTCAAATATCTGTTTGCGAATTTCGCAATGAAGAATTTAGTCGAGTAAAGAGTGTCTGAAATTTTGTGTTTCTAATAAAACATCATGTGCAATATGATGTTATCGACAATATCGAAAACATAAACCTACTAGTGGTACAAAGAGTTTAAAACGAGCCGTACTGAAATTGATGCTCAGCAGATAGATCTTCTGGACGTTAATGCCATGCTACTGCTCTTTACCAATGTCCATCCGACCATCTCCTGGGCGTCATTTCCATGACTCCAGACACGACCAATGACCTATCATAGTAGTTTCAACACCGGATACATATAACACTAAAGTTGTATATGTATGGAATTTTATTTTCTTTTTGACCTGAACTCAAAATGCAAAATTTTTTTCAATATTGTGTTGACTGCCCTGTTATATCGAGAAACGTCAAATCAATTGCAAAAATCTTCCGTGAAATAGCAAAACACAAAATTAAATTCAAAATGTCTGGCGACGTAAGTTTTGTTGAAGGTAAATTAACTTATTTGTAATATTTTTAAACTTAAGTATTTATTTTTGCACTCTTAGGTTTTCCGTGCGAATGTAATGCCGGCGAACGAGGGAGTCAATGGTCTCATCACGAGGAAGTTGATGGTCATAAAAATGTTGGCAAAATTGTGCAGAGTAAGTTGGCCATGGATATGCGAAAAGCTCCTTCAATTCGATTCTGAGCTGTGAGCAGCGTCTAAACCAGTGGTGCTCACTACATGGTTTCCCATAGCCCGCGGGCATCGTGTGTTCTTGAGCTTTTGTACACGAAGAAGCAACTCGCTGTATTTGTACACAGCGTAAAAGTTTGTTTTTTCTGCTGTGCTTTCAATTTCAAGTCAGTATGTTTTGAGCGTTCATGTGTTGAGGGTGTTGCTCACTGTTTTATTAATGAATATACGTAAATATATTACAATGTTTTAGGAAAAGCATTAATACATTTTTGCTTGATGTTTTCTATGTTAAAATAGCGAAAAACAAACACAAAAATAAAAAAGAAATGATTATATTGAAAATCCAACACTCGACAAGAGTTCCTTGCACCAAATGTTGTGAGAGCTTTTAACAACTTCTTGTTTCAGTGTAAAGCTGAACACTCGGAAAGCTCTCTTTGTTGTTGTTTGAACTGTGCGTTGATTACCACTGGTCTAAACACATTTGTGTTGCTTTAGGGATTGCACATGCCAAGCAGTGAAAACCACATATTGATTGCAGCTGGCGCAGGTGCACGTAGAAGCACAAAACAAAAACATGGAACAAGTTACCTGCAACGAAAATTCGAGACTTAACATTTTTTTAATTATCATCATCACTTGTATGGGTGACAATGTTCTTCTGTGTGAGAATCTCACTCTTTAATAAAATGTCAATACAATGTTCAATATTTTCACTTTTTTGTTTCTTCGGTTGGTAGCATTTGAGGGCAGAACTCTGAAACCGTCTATCTTGTGAATGCAAAAATTCTGCATTTTTTATACTTTTAAGGTCATAATTTTTGAGAAAAGAACATTGTCGCAGATTTAATTTTAGAGCTCAACATTTTTTTGAGAAAAGAACACAAAAAGTGCAGAATTCTCAAAAACGGCAGAAAAAATGCTGAATTTTTTTCGAGAAAAGAAAACGCCATTAATTCAGTAAACATACTGTATGGATAGTAACCAATATTGTAACCAACAGTCTCAATGTATAAATGATTAGTTGGATTACAATCATTTATTGGTGCAAAATCAGGGCCATCTTAAATCTTTGACAATATTTGGGCACTGCCTCCCGATTGTACAACTGCGAAATTTCATCATCTTAGTCTTCCATTAGAGTATTAATAAAAATGTATCCGTCAATTCAAACCTTTCATTATGTCAACATTTGCGTTGTCAAACTGTTTGATGAGTTGTTTGAATAAAAATTTGACAATTTGAACAACCGTAACTCATCGTTTCTATAGTTTTTTCTCTATTTTTGTTGCCTTATTTTAGCAAACTTTGTGATTTTTTTTTTGCAGATTCGAATAATTGAATTTAATTCTCTCCATTCACATTGCTTAAAACCATGGTATAATAATACAAGGTAGCATTGACAGTTGCTTGGGAAAACATCTCATGTCAAAAAATATACTCAAAAAGAGAGCGCTCACAATCGGCCATTGAAAACACAAACAATGTTGAAAACGTTGAAGTGAAAAAAAAAACAACAACCTCAGCAGCTACACATGTATTTTCACAAACAGTTGTTTTTGACAGGAGATGTTTTCTTGTAGAAGAGAAAATAAGCAGTTGTCAATGCTACCTTGTATTATTATACCATGGCTTAAAACTCTCGATCGATTGTATCATGGACTAGAGCATGGTGTAATAATAATAAGGTGTTAGCGAATTTTTGACAACACCAAGAATAGCTTTCTTTCTGTCAAAAAATTGAGAGCGAAAGAGAGGAACCGTTGATAGTTATCAAATTGTGTTATTTGTTTGAGTTGCTAGATGATGATGTGTTATAGTTTTTTTAGGTTATTGTGCGAATAAAAGTTAAATAAATAGTTAATTCAATTAATTGTGCCGTGTTGTGTCGACAAAAAGTTATTGCATTTGTCTTCGCCCATTTGCCAAGTTCGCCATTGAATGGTTTTGTCATTTTATCAAAAACGTGCGCTGGAAGGTGCCACCGACATGAAGCTTTGGTCAGCATGCAAATTGTCTTGCGTTCACATCGACTGCTTCATGAAAATATCGAATGCCATGAAAGAATGTTCATCACCTCAACTGATAACAACCATCAAAAGAAGTGGACTTGGCATTGAGGTTCGACCGACTGCACGTTAGCTGATTTATTTTGATTCCAATCCACCATCAGCTGTTTTTGACAGGAGCGGGGCGAAAAAATTTATCATTTTGAGAGAGAAGTGTCAAATTCACTAACACCTTATTATTATTACACCATGGACTAGAGCTTACGTTTAAGGGCCCGTTCTGATTTACAGCACAAATTTAAACAGTACAACTTTTCAAAGTGGACACTCATGAAAAGAGTGAGTGAGCTGTTACAGCTAAGCTGTTTAAATTTTTATTATATACTCAGAAGTTTTATTTCTTCCTCTTTGCAATTCGTGAATAGGAATTAGGTTCATAAGATACGTTATGTGGCTAAAATATATTTAATAGCGTTTGTATTTGTATGTAAGGTTTTAATAGAGTGAGCACTTACAACTTAAAATTATTAAAAACTATTTCTCAACTTTTGTTTTTATACGATTTTTTTCGATTTTATTACTCATGGTTTTGAAAAGAATTTATACATTTTTCTTTGAAATTGAATAATCTTACAAGCTAAGCTTAAACATCTTTTAAAACTATTAATTTTTATATATAAGGGTATACGTTATAACTGATAAAGTTTGAAAAATATTGCATATATGATTTTTTACTTTACTTTTCTGGAAAATAATTTAAAATTAAAAAACAACTTTAAAGCATTCCAATTTTGTGTAAAATGGAAAAAATTTTAAATTTGTACTTTGATAGAACATGCAAAATAAATTCAAAATTACAAATTAAGTACTGCATAGAAAATAAATGAATAACTCTACAGAAATGCATTTAAGAAATGAATTTTTTGTAATATAATAAAAATAGATATATTAATATAATAGCATGCAATAAATTCAAAATATTTAAACCATTAATTATAGATATTATTGTAAAAATAAAGAAAATATAATAATACAGTTGGACCTCGATTATGAAGTATACGGTTAACCAGGAACAAATGTTATCCGGGATTGATGAAAGAAAACAACTTTTTTTTTAAATTTGATTGATTAACCTTAAAAGCCTTTATAACCCAGGATGGCACAAAGAATAGTTTGTTCTCTCTAAAAAAGTCTTGGAATAAGCAAAGCATCCAGTCTTAAAAATCATCCGGTATTTTGCTTAAATTTTAGTAAACTTCCGACATTACAGTTAAGTAGAAACAATCAATATTGAATTATTTTTTAAAGTATTTCTTCAATGAAACGAAAAATCGCTAAGAAGCTTTGCGAAGTTATCCTTCAATGAACCGAAAAAATGTATTATCCAGTATGCTTTCGATCCCGGACAAGCCGGATAACGAAGGCCCGACTGTATGTTCAAAAAAATTCGAATGTATTCGTATTGGAACTAAATAAAATTAATTTTTGTTCTTAATTTTCTCTTTTTTTTTTTTTTTTTTGGTTTGTGTTTGGAAGACTTATCGAAATTCAATGTTTGACTTAAAAGAGTTAAATCGACAATATTTGAAACAATCTGCATATCGTGCCGATAACCAAAGAGAATGTTTCAAATTTGTTACGATCTAGGTTAATTTATCGTTACAGTATAATCTCATCGTTAAAATCTAAAGGATGTCATATACTGCGTTTCTATGTAAAGTTAACTCGGGGTCAACACACGGCATGGGCAAGAGTTGAGTTGAGTTTCGCTTAACCCAAGAAAACTTGTTAAATTTATTTGAGTTCTATCTGTCAAAGAGAATATTCTTATTATAGTCTGAACACATTGCATACGACATGCGTCGAGCGCCAAATGTCACTTTTAATTTACATGTATTTCTTATGGGACGTATTCTTGGAGACTTTTGCGACGACATTGTCGCACGACATCGAATATCGTTGTCGCTGGCTTCAATTTCATTCAAATTTGAAATGGGACAAATGGAAATTTCTTTCATTGTTTACATTTGTCATTTTTTTTTTTGTTTCGCACCGGCTGCTCAAGAGCTCATTTTGTTTTTCTTATGTTAAATTTATTTCATTTAAAAGTTTAAAGGTGAGTTTATTGAATTATATTAAAATTATAAAACAAAGAATTAAAATGTTTTTTCTATATTAGTCAAGGATTAAGACGAAGTCCTTATTGAAGAGGTTTGGATAAACTCTTGTACAAGGTGGGGAAAAAGTAATCACACTATTGGAGCATCCTTTAAATTTTGCAAATGGCTCCAAATGTCGATTCGGTTTTGACACTTGTGAAGTAAACAAACGCAGAATACAAAAAACGCGGAATAATTGTTTCCATTTTTTGCGCAACAATTTGTCGGTTGTGTTGGCGCAGCGTGAATTTCGTAGTAGATTTCCTGGTCATCCGACACTAACTGGACAAACACTCGCCTTGAAGAGACTGGGATAACACAAGATCTTCCTAAAGCTGGCCGGCCCCGGAGCAGCCGTTCTGCTGAGAATATCGCTGCTGTTACCCAAGATGTCGAAGAAGAGCCCGGAACATCGACCAGACAACGTGCCACGCAATTGGGCATTAGCCGGCGGTCCCTTCGCAGAATTTTGGTGAAAGATTTGAAGATGTTCCCTTACAAAGTGCAGACAGTGCATCAGCTGTTAGTTCTTGACCGTCAGCTGCGTGTAACCTACGCTCAAGCCATTCTGAATCTCAACGAAGAGGTGGGTGATTTTTCATCGAAAATTATCGTGAGCGATGAGTCTCATTTCCATTTTTGCGGTGAATAGACAAAAGATTAATTTCTGGCGCACCGAAAATCCGTATATCACCCACGAAGAACCATTTCACCCGCTCAAAGTTACTGCGTGGTGTGCTGTTTTCGCTGGAGGAGTCACTGGGCCATTTTTTTTTTTTTTTTGAGAACGCTGCGGGCCAAACGAAGACTGTGGACAGAGCGCGCGCTACAGAGCCATGATTACCCAATTTTTTCTTCCTCAATTGGATGAATTGGGACTGGAGGACATATGGTTCCAACAGAACGGTGCAACGGCGCACCCTGCTCGAGCCACAACAGATATTCTGAAGGAAACATTTCCGGGTCACTTAATCTCTCGTTTTGGTGATTTGCACTGGCTGGTCAGATCACCCAATTTAACCACTCCAGACTTCTTTTTATGTGGATTTTTGAAGTCGTGGGTGTACGTCAACAAGCTTCAGACTTTTCAATCTCTTAAGGAGAATATTTGCCAAGAATGCGAGAACCTCTCGCCCAAAGTTCTGACAAGAGTGCTGGAAAATGCTATAAAATTAATACGGGCTCATTTTATAGCATCGTAGGTCATCAACTCTGGCGGAGGCCACTTGAACGATATCATTTTCTCAACTAGATGGCATAAATTCCAATGGATTAAATAAACAAATTTCATAAGCGAACCAAAGTTTTTCTACAACGACTGAGTGGATACATGCCTTTCGTCGCATGTTGCGGTGAATGTGTTTAGGCTATTAGACTTTAACAATATGTCAGGTTAAAAAGTTTTCTGACGTGTATATTATTAAAAAAAGAAGGTTGGGAATTATTTACTAGATAAATTGGACAAATCCACAGAACTAACCTCACTAAGCTGCCAAACCCAACTCTCACCCATGATTTGCATGGAAACAGTTTCGAATAAGCGACGCCATTTTCTCAATTCAACGAAAACCTTAACTCGGAGTTTACTCTGCATTGAAACGAAATGATGTATTCGTTATCGTCTCGTTAGTGAGCGATATGTCTGCTGTATTTGTGGTGTAGAAAAAGAAAATTATATAAGAACTGCAAAACTACAAAATAAGACGAATTGTGGCGCTTATAGTTTGCTCTAAAAACGGTCTACTTATATCGTATATGTATGTTTTTACAGTATTTAATAACGTTATATATTTTGCTATTTATGTCATTGTAATAGAAATAACAAAAATGCATTTTTTTTACAAACAATATAAATATAATACATATTTAAAAAATTTTTTATTAAAATTCTAAGGCAATTGGAAAGTGCAATTATATGGTATCAGACATTTGGTTTTTTGTGTAAAGTACTCAGTTATTGACTTGCAAATAAGATTAGTTTTTGTATTTTTTTTTTTGTTTCTTAATGAAAGTAAAACAAACACAACAAGCAATTATGTTTGTAAACATTATTCGTAAGCATGCAAAAATAATCCACTAAAAATGCAATTCTGGTAACACCCATAAAAACTACTGTTTATTTAATGCTATTTCTTCTCACAAAATCTTTATAAAACCTTCATAATTATCAGAAAAATTTTAACATACCTCCTTGTAATGAGCTCGTTAAAAAACAACATGCATAACACAAAAAATTATATTTTTTCTTTTTAAATTTATAAATTGTTTCTTCTTTTCTCACATTTATCTCTCTTCTTACTCCTAAACGCAGATTTTCTACTCGGTTGACTGTTACTTCTCTAGTAAAAGCTTTCGTTTTGAATCCACACTTAAATTCTTTGAAACACCCTCTCAACATATTTTAAGCTGTTCTAGGTGGTTTTTACACTTGTGCGATGACCTGAAAAAAGCGTTGTACAGAAAATCTTACACTTCACATGCAGTGCCCTTCAGTGACATTAAATGACGTCATTGTTGCAAGATAAATAAAATTACTATACACATGAATAATCACTGCCTTACATAAAAATAAACGGTAATGTATATGTGTGTGTGTGTGTAGACAAGTTGCAAATAAAATAATTTCTTGCTTAACAAACAAAAAAAAAAAAAGAACAAAATTGACATGCAATCGAAACTTAAATATCTACTTAATCTAAATGCTAGTCTTGATAAATTAACTAATTTTGTATTATAGTTTATTTATGCTATTGCTGCTCAGTTCTGCGTAGTCTTCAATTCGATGCGTTTCTTGAGCATCTTAAAGGTTTGATGCATCGAGCGCATTTGAAAACGTATCGATGTTGTGACGTCACGTTGCAGCTGCTGCACCTCTTGAATGTCCTTGCGTAGATTTTGATATTCGTTCTTTACCTCGGTCATTGATTCTAACAGTTCCATGACGCAGATATCATCCATTTCGTCGGCATTCTCGGTATTGTCTAAGCTGCGTTCCACTTCGTGCAGTTTGTGGGCCATGGTATACAGTTGTGTGCCAGCGTGAGCGACCTTTGTAACACCACCCATAATTAGTGATGTTATGCGGCGTGATGTTTTTGCGATTGGAAAGCATGCAGTGAGAGAGAGAGAGAAGGAGAGAAAAAGCATTAAAATAGGTCAATTACATTGTAAATACAACACAGTCGCAGAAAAATGGTGCCCTAGATGTCAATAAACGTAATCAACTAATCAAGTATCATCGAATTTTTAACGTTTTTCTTAGGAATGTCGGTAAAATGTGAAAGATAATAAAGGATGCTGAGAAATTACATGTTTCGAAATAAGCGAAATGAATTAAATGCATCTGCAAAACTGGTAAATTGGACTATGACTATAGAGTACGGGACAGACCTTTTATTTAGTGTCAAATATTTTCTCATAGCTAGCATGATTTCAAACGTTTTCTTTGAGAAATCTCAATATTTTTAGTCTTTCAACGGGTCTTTGAGGTTCAGTAACTATAAATCCAGATCATACAAAGAAAAACTTGTCTACGGATCAACTGCTCAATTTTAGGTTTTTCAACTGTTAAATTTTATTGTTTCAAAAGGTATTGGGATAAAATCTTCTTCCTGGTCCGGAAATACCCTAGATCACAATTCAGTGCAGTATTTTTGCAACATACGGAAAAAATTTAAAAATTACATTTGTCAATGCTTGGTAGCCTCAAACCCATTATCAGATCATGTGATGAGCCAAAACGTTATGCATTTAAACTATGTATTAAAGAATTATCTTCGGTTTGACTGACGTTAAAATGTCCTTAATCTTTTTACCCGTATCTAGAAGTGTTTAAGTTATAAAGGTTTTATTATTTGAATGACGTCACTTTGTATAGGTGCGTAGGCTGCATTTTAAGTCTTGCGCAGCGGCAACACTCTGATTGCATTGAAGCATTGACAGATAAATTTTGACAGTTACATTGAAAAATTTGACATTTTCTATCATAAACGTACTCACAACGTTTTGGTGTATGTGCGCTTATTGTGTTGTTTACAATGGTTTTAAAATTGTATTTCAATAAAAAATTTAAATTAATACGTGAAAATTTTCGGGTGATGATGTTGAACGATTTTCGACGTGAATTGAAAGAATGCATCAATCAACTTAGTTCGACTTTTGGTGATAAAGTAATATACCCAGCGACTGTTAAATGCCGATGCAATGAGTTCGATCGTGGTCGTCGTTTTCTCCAAGACGAATTTTGTGAAGGTCGTCCAAGAACGAAAATTGTGGAAGAAAACATCGATGCTGTGCGTGATTTCGTTCCAAAAACAGAGATTTCGGTAGGCTCTAGAAAAAGTCTCGTGGATACTTGAGACGTGGAAGCAAATAATTTGGTCTGATGAAACCAAAATCCCCTTATTTAGCTCCGCAATTATAAGAGCTCGGAAAAAGCCAGAAGATAGCTACAAAAAGGAATGTTTGCGCCAAATAGTCAAACATAGCGGAGGTAAGATCTTTACTTATTTACATGAATACAAAAAAGTATATTCTTTTACTTTAATTGCAAAAATTTTCTTATAAACATTAGGAAGGTTAATGATCTGAAAATGCATGTGTTGGAATGGAGTTGTTGAATTAAGTTTCATAGACGGTATAATGAATAAAGAGATGTATGTTATGTTACATAAATATTTTAGAAAACAATCTTATCTCAAATGCTGATAAGATGGATATGGCGGGGGCTCGTATATAGTCTTTTGGCGGAGGCAAAAAGCGGTCATACCTGGACGTGAATATTTTTGCTGTGTTCAAAAATCAATTTTTTATTTTCGTTTTTTTTTTTTAATAATTGTTCTTACATAAAAGAATTGTTGATTTTGTTTTTGTTTTATTACAATGAAATAAATATATTTTTTTTAACTTTTGGTTATGGGATGTTTTAGGAAATTTTTTCAATGTTACTATACAATTTTATTATTCAAGAATTTGCACAAACATTTTAAAAAATATTCCGCCTCAAATAAAGATTCGATCTAAAAGATGAAGATGACATTTCCTCTAAAGAAGATGACAGTTTTGATGGGTGGCAACCATAACAAGAACACACCATAAACATCAGATCGATCTGTCAATGAATAGTGTCGTTACAGTGTTCAAAATTAAACAACTTTTGGTATTGTTATAAAAATGGATAAAGAAGAATTTCGTTCCTTGATTAAGTATTACTTCTTGCGTAACAAAAGTGCGAAAGCAACAAAAGAAAAGCTCTATAAATATTTAAAAGAGGTCGAATCAGCACAAAAGATGAACACGCTGGGGGAACACCAAAAACAGTGACCACTCCAGAATTTATTGGAAAAATTCACAATTTCGTATTGGACAATCCGAAAGTGAAAATGCCTGAAATAGCTGCAGTCGTATCAAATGGGTTGGTGGTTTCAGGTTTGCATAAACATTTGGGCATGAGAAAGCTGACTACAAGATGGATGCCGCATTCGTTAATAATCAATCAAAAACATTAACGTGTTTGCACTTCCCAACACTGTTTGGACATGTTTTAACAAAATGCGACTGATTTTTTTGCGTAAAATAGTGACCATGAATGAAACATGGATCCACCACCAGAATCGAAGAAATCAACGCAATAGTGGGTAGGTCACAGTGGAAGTGCACCAAAGCGAGCGAGGGCTCAACAAACGGCCGGAAAGCTGTTGGAGTCTGTTTTTGGGATTGAAGTGGCATTTTGTTCATCGACAATGTGAGAAAAAGAAAAACAATTAACAGCGACTATTCAAGTAAGTCATTGGACCGATTGAAGAACAAAATCGCAAACAAACCACCCCATTTATCTAACAATAAAATCATCCCTTTGCAAGATTATGCTCCAGCTCACAAATCGATCAAAACCATGACCAAAGTGCATGATTTATGCTTCCTGATTCCCCCATATTCTCCAGATTTGGCCCTCAGCGACTATTATCTGTTCCCACACTTATAAAGGTGGCTCCAGGGAAGCAGATTGGCGACGAATGAACAGGTCGAATTGGCAACCGACACGTATTTCGGAGATCTTGAGAAATTTTACTATTCAAAGGGCATCACAATGTTAGAAAGTCATTGGAATAAGTGTATCGAGCTGAAAGGGGACTATGTGGAAGAATAAACAATAATTTTGACAAAAATCGTGTTTTTTTTTGCTAGGCCGGCAGCATCTTGAACGCCCAAGTATATGTACAGTAGACCGTACTACCTCCTATGCAAAAAAAAACAAGTGCGCCGTATACCAGCGAATATTTTTTTTTTTGACCGAACGTAGGGGTCGTGCATTGACATATAACGTATATCTCTGGTGCTTATCTCAAAATGAAAAATATGACCTCTATAGAGTCATTGACCTCAGATGTACCGTTCTAGTACTTACCCTCCAGATCTCAGTTTCTACCATCCTAATGTGCCACCCTAATATTAAAAAAATAAAGCCCTTAAAATATCATTAATCTTTTGCTCAGGAAGTATATCGATATTTCCAGCAGAAGTATTTTTAAAAAATTTTTGAAAATTTTTTGCCGAACGTAGAGCTCCCTTTTTTCATTTTCATCATATCTTCGGTATTAAAAGTCTGATCATATTAAATGACATATCGATGTTTTTGTCTGAAAGAGACCAATTATTTTTTCTCTCAAAATCAATTTAAAGACTTGTAGGAATATTTTTTTTTCTATTTTGGAGAGAAATAATTGGTCTCTTTCAGACAAAAACATCGATATGTCATTCAATATGATCAGACTTTTAATACCAATGATATGATGAAAATGAAAAAAGGGAGCCCTACGTTCGGCAAAAAATTTTCAAAAAAATTTTTTTTTTTTTCAAAAATTTTTTAAGATGATATTTTAAGAGCTTTATTTTTTCAATATTTGGGTGGTATATTAGGATGGTAGAAACTGAGATCTGGAGGGTAAGTACTAGAACGGTACATCTGCGGTCAATGACCTCTATAGAGGTCATATTTGTCATTTTGAGATAAAAACATTGACATACCGAACTTTAAAATTCGACTGTAAACACCAGAGATATGAAGTTATATGTCAATGCACGACCCCTACGTTCGGTTTCGTTACGTTTTTTTCGTAATTGTCTTGCAAAAAGACGTCATATTCGCTGGTATACGGTGAACTTTTTTTTGAGGTACGGTCTAATGTACAGGGTTCTCCAAAAGGGACTTGACAACTTTGAATAAAATTTCTGATCATCAAATTTTCACTTATCATCAAACTGTCGTCGTCAATTTATTCAGTAAACTCAACATTTTCATCATGGTAAAGTACACGAACGAACAACCTCTGCAAATTTTAAAAATTTCGAATTTATGAATTTCATCGCAAAATCATCTTCAGTGACGAAACTCATTTTTGGCTCAATTTTTGGCAAATATGCGTTATTGGTCGGGTGAAAATCCACATGTGCTTCATGAATCACCATTTCATCCACAAAAAATAACTGCTTGGTGCGGTTTGCATGCCGGCGGCGTCATTGGACCATACTTTTTCGTCGACGATAACGATCGTAACGTTACTGTGAATGGCCATTGTTATCGCGCCATGATTACCGATTATTTTTGGCCAGAATTGGAAGATAGACCCCTTTTATATTGGTCAAGACTTGAAATCAAGTCTGTGAGTTTGTTGATGAAAGACGCGGACATCAACGTGAGCGAGGGTAAGTTTAATAGGGAATTGCAAAGAATTCATTTCAAGTCTTGACCAATGTAAAAGGGGTCATATGGACTTGGACGACATGTGGTTCCCACAGGAAGGTGCCACAAGCCACATAGCACACGTTACAATCAATTAATTGAAGAGTAAGTTTGAAGAGCGTGTTATCTCAAGAAATGGGCCAGTCGATTTGCCGCTATTATTTTATCGATATATGCCGCTAGACTATTTTCTTTGGGGCTACGTCAAGTCATTGGTATATGCCAACAAACCGACGACGTTGGAAGAGCTCAGAGCCAACATTGAACGAGAAATAGCGGCTGTTTCGGCCGAAAGGTGTGGCCGAGTCATCGAAAACAAAAACAATTTTTTTAAATTTATTGATGGTGTAAAAAGGGGCGTACCGAGGCCATTTTGATTATTTCGGCCGTCTGGATACCCTTAAATCCCGTCTTTTTTTTAAATAAAACATAGCTGAATTAACTAAAGTCACTCATCCGTTCAATCAATATAAATAAATCTTAAGGGAAAGTGAGTTCGCCGACTAAAGTTAGTTTAAGGTACGACTGAAAGTGAATTGGCCGAGTGAAGTTCGTTTAAGCTAAGACTGAAAGTGAATTGGCCGAGTGAGGTACGACTAAAAGTGAATTAGCCGACTGAAGATAGTTTTGGGTATGACTTAAAATGAAATAGCCGACTTAAGTTGTTTTTTTTTTTATGAAAATGGAAATAAAAGGTACGACTTACTTTGATGCCTTCATAATTATTGTTAATAAAAATCAATATTTAAGAAAATTTTGATTTTTACGAATTTCAGTAAAAATAACAATTAGGCCGACTCAAAAAAAGTAAGGAGGTAGCCTACCCCAGCTAGTTTCGCCCCTAGATGAAAAACTACGAAACAAAAAATTGTTTGTATACATCAAACATGCCCACGTATTGGCCCGTATGGCCCGCGTGGCCCTACATAGAAATTTTTTATATCTTCATTTTGTCTTTGCGATGAGCCAAGATCAAAGAATGTCTGCAAAAAACAAAACACGCACTCGTTCAGTGTTCAGCACATTTTCTAGCGAACTCTAAAACAAATGCATGCAAAGCCAAAATAAAAAAACGCACACTCGATGATGTCGACGCTAAAGCTGATTGTCCCGTTACTTGTGTGTCGAGTAATTTTTCATGACGTGATTTTATTGCATTGTAATTGTTTTTTTTTTTTTTTTTTTGTTTTGTTTGATTTTTTGCCAAACGCAATAATGAGCAACATTTTGTGTTTGTTTTTTGTTTTTTTAATCATTGGCCCGCTCTTTAAATTTCTTGGGCCATACTGGTATACATTATAAACTTATTTAGAAAATATCTTCTAAAATATGTCCTCATTTTAGCCGCTTTTGCCTAAGACCTCCCTTTGACCATCGTTTGAACATTTTTATGGAAATTACAAAAGTTTAGCAGGAGTGTTTATAATTTTGTTACATAGTGTACCTTCAGGTGAACAAGAGACGGGTATTGTGAATGTTAATAATTATTATGCTTACTATTGAATACATTTTTATTTTAATGCAATAAAATTTGTGAATTGAATTTTGATAATTAGGCTTCCCCCCACGAGCATTCCTTAGACCCGCCACAATTTTAACCCTTTTATATTTGTTTTCTTCTCTTTTCTACTCCAGTATCTTGACATTTTGGAACATAAAGCGTGTTCATTGTTTATTTTCAATTTGAAAACGTAGAACTGAATTCATTTTAAATTAAATAAATTAATTTGACTACAAACTTAATTTGACAGCTTGTGTCAAAATTATTTACGTTGTAATAGAACGAACTCTTATGTGACGGGAATGGAGGAGAAAGACATAACACCAAATTTTAGCCACTCTGCAATTTTTTTTAATGGACTATCCGTCCTGACTTATTTCCACACAATAATACTTTTAAACTTCCTTACAAATGGCTTTCTTTCCTGGTAGCTTAAACTTGTGCGAAGCAAACGTGAAAATATTGCGAACTCTTCTCTTTGCGTGTACAATAATAAGCAACTTTTTACACTGAACTCACCGACTTTTCCAGCTCATTATAGTCCTGGTATCCATTCATCATTTCTGTCGTGGAGTAGCAGTGCAAATTTTAGTTTTAATTATTTTGTGTTATTTATTTGTTTGTATAAATTATTTTTACTACGTTAATTGACTAGTTTGCCAAGTTAAACAACCATATTTTTTAAACGCATTTGATATGTTTTGGGTAAATGAGTTTATTTATTCGTTATTTATCGAATATAAAGTTATGCACAACTTCCGTTTTGAACTTTGGCCTTTCTTTTTTGCAAACAGCTTAAATTTTTTTTTTAATTTATTCAACAATATAGCAAAATTGCATATTTCCAATTTATCAGATGCAAGATTTGCACTTTTACTCTGTAAAATTAAAATTACTACTTATTTCTTTAATATAAAGAAGTCGAATGTGTACGTTCCACCCAGTCGCTGCGCGTATAAATAGCAATTTTTGTGCTCTCCAGCATTCCTGTTTGCTTGTTTGCCTTTCTCTATTCTGCATGAAATTTTGCTCCTTTCAAATCAGTGCGGTACTCGTCCGACTCGTCCTTCTTCCGTCGTCCTGTTTGACTGTTTCAACGCTTCGGGTAAGTGGCGTACATCCTTATTGTATTCGTATGGAGAGGCATACTATACACAACAACGAATTCTGCGGTGAAGATAGGAGAGGGTAGCAAACAAAGCTGTACGTGTACAGCATCCACTCTTTTTATCCTTGTGGATCAATAACTATGCTTTTCAACTAAGAGTGAACGCGGAAATTGAGTTGCTTTATGTGGGTTGGTTGTTAGCCGCCAGTAGCAGAAGATACCGGAGATTCGCTGTTTCTATTATGCCACAAATAGAACATAAGATTGTAGGTAAAATTTAAAATAATCAAAGCTCGTCCCGCGGCATTTATTTTTTATTTCAATTCAGAATCTAATGCTTGGAATTAAAAATAGACACAGATTGTATATTTTTAAAAATAAGGTATGTACGTGGAGTTCCATAAATAAATCTAATCAAAGATTATACACGTACAGACAACCTTTCATTAAGGATGTTCATAAAGTTCTATACGCAAAGAAAAAAAACGTTTATCGCCAGTTTGCCGCAAACAAACTTCGTTTGTCGTGCTTGAAACCGTTATTTGCAAACGTTTCAACAGTTGTCATAATAACAGTTCAGTTGCGAGAAACGCGTCATATAGTTGCAGGAAATTAATTTCGTTTGTCATAAACGCGAGTGATTTTTAAATTGCAGCTTCGTTTTTCCCAACTGAAAAGTTTGTTTATTTTTCCCTTCGTTGTATAAACATAACGCTTATAGTTTAGAGTTACTTTTTGGACAAATTGTTACTATATAAGGAAATTGGTAGTTTGCTCAATACGCGGACGGAGATAGCAACAGAGGTACAATCCATAAGAAGACGGACGGACATAATGAGAAAGATTATTAATATATTAAATAATAATGACCGAAATAGCTTGCGGTATATATATGTATATGATATATTTTTAAGTTGTGACAACTGAATATTCGTTTGCGGCAAATACAGTTCGCAAATGAAGTATAATTGGTGAATTTTTCAGTTGTGGTAAAGGAAAAATTTCTTTGCGTGTTAAAGAAACTTTGTTTAATGTGGAATCCAATTATGACTTCCACATCGATATTCATCGTTTTTAAAACACTTTTAACCGTTTGGAGCTAATACTTAATTTTTTAAATTTTAAGGTAAAACTAAAGATAGAATTTTTAAAAACTTTAAAAATCTTATTTCCTAACCCTCATTTTCTGTTTTCGAAGAATCGAGTAGCATTTTTTTTTTGTCATAAATTAAGACTTCGAAGAGGTAGCAGCTTATGCAAAAAGAAAAAACTAGTTGGCTGTGTCGTGGACACACCCATCGGTTTTGATGTGACCGCGTATTCTTTGTTCCCACGCTTGGCCTAACCCCACGCTTGTCCTAAACTCTAAATAATTGAACTTATCCTAGTCAAAATTGTTGTTTAAACCCAATTCCAAATTCCTGACTCATTCCTTGTTCAAATCCTTTTCTTTATCATCGTCCCACATATTTTCCCAATCTTTGTCCTAACCCAATAAGCATTAATCTATGAGATTGGCTTGACCTACAGTGGAGCTCCAGTTCGTTTATCCAATCTCCAGTGCTGAATATTCACTTGAGCTCCACTTGAGATCCAAGGCAATCTCCAGGAAAATTAACCTTTGGTCTCCAGTTGAGATCAATCTGGATCTCCACTTATCTCCAAGCTCCTTCTCTAAGCGATCTCTAACCCAAAACGAAAAAAAGAAATAGAAAGAAAAGAAATATTTTAATAGAAAGCTTTTCCAATTATTTTTTTTTTTATTTCATTTATAAAAAATTATTTAAACTTAAGTAATATATTCTTAAATCCTTGTCCTCATCTTTTTTTCAATCTTGACCTAAATATGGCTTTAAGTGTGTTTAATTCTTCGTCCTAATTCTTGTTCTAATTCCTTTTCCCAATTCTTGTCTGAATCCTTGTTCCTTTCCTTTTTTTAACCTTACTCCTTATCCATATCCGAATTCTTGTCCTAATAATTGAAATTTTATTTTTATTTCGTATTTTTGTTTTTGCTTTGGTGTGGTTTCTTAGCGTCATGCAATTTAGCCATGCAACGATAGTGCATTGATGTTAGGTTATTTTAAGCGGTTCTCTGTAAGGTCTCATGGTGACATGACATTTTTGTTTTATTTCTTTCGTATGGCTGGAAACCTTAACTGTCGTTTCATAAATTTAACCATAGCACCTATAGTCACGGAGTTCCATACAACGTTTTTTATTATTTGTTACATTCTTACTGCATTCAGTTGATCTCAACGTGTATCATGGATCCAAAATTTTTTTCATTTTCGTTATGAACCATTTTTTGTCGTAGTAAAATAAAGTAAAATAAAGCAATTCTAATGAGCGAGTAATATGCCCCTATTATGATTTACAACTTTGCTTAAAGTTGAGTTGTAAAATCAAAATCGGTATCATGGCTTACAACCCAACCAAACTTCCAACTGCAAAGTTGTCCTTCCAGTTGTGTATGTACAATTTTTGGCATTATGAAATACAACCAAACTTGGATGCAGTTGTGTCAAATGTCAAAATTTTACAACTGCATTTTTGAGGTTGTCTGGTGGTTGTATATAAAAGGAAAGATGGCAAATATATTGTAAGTTGCAACACTTATTAATAAAAAAGATTTTAATTAATATAAATACCATTAAGGAAAATTACTAACAAGAAACAGTTCGAGAGGATGGTTTCCTTAATGGCGAAGCACCCAGATGTGGCCAGCTGTGGCACCCAGATGTGGCTAAAAACAGCTGTTTGTACTTATATTCTGCTGTCAAAAATTTCTGATACATTCCATTTTAAGACTGGAAAACTTCCTTACAACTCAACTTAAAATGGTTGTAAGTCACAATCAGTGTTGCCAGAAATTTTTTGGGAAAAAGGCTAGATGGGCTTTAAAAAAGGGCTAGAAAAGGCTAGATGGCTTAGGAAAAATGGCTAAAAAAAGGCTAGATTTGTTTACATTATTTTTTACTCTGTGAATATACGTACGTATTTATATATCTACATACTATATGAATATGATATAAAACAATACCAAGAACAAAAGATATTTGAAATTGATTAAAATTGAATTCGGTCTTTCAAGCTCAAATATACAATAAGTATAAAAACCGTATTTTTTCGAGATTTTCGGATTCCTCTTGCTTGCACTCAGCTCCTCAAATTCCATTAATCAGCCGAAGCCCCATTGTTGGAGCTGGAAGTACTTTCAGTTTCATCATTAGAATCATTCATCATTTTCTAACTCATTTCTTCTATGAATTAAGAAACTTTATTGAAATATCTAGTAAATGGAAACCAGAATTGCAAAGAATATTTGTTTTTTCCATTTCCAGCTGAAATAATGTTTCATTTATGAAGTGCTGCCAAATATATTATTTTTAGAGCACAGGGTTGCACTGGTTCCATACCAGAGATCTACAACAAGTCAATTGAAAATCAAGTAACTTGAAAAAAATCAAGTTTTGACTTGACTTGTAGAAACTTGATGTGTTTCTAACCTACAAGCCACGACAAGTTTCTGGAAAACGAATCATAACTCAGACTTGATTCTATTTTGTTTCTACCCTACCTTAATTGATAGAAAAAATCAAGCTTTCTACTTTTCAAGTCTAAGCGACTGCGCTGCCGTAGAAAGCCACTGACGAGCGTCTACTTATACTTTTCTATACAAAGTGACGAAATTAATTAACCCCTACGGAGTGGTCGGAGGGAATAGGTCCCCAAGCGAAAAATGTTCCTTTTGCAAAAGTAATCGGGGTCGATCATACAGATTAACCCTCTCCGGCCCTACGTAAAGCTCCCGTGTTCAGGTGCATGAAATAAAAAAACAACAAAAAGAACATAAACATACTTCAATCCAATGCTTTAAAGTTAAACTGTATTCTTAACTCGAGAAACGAAGTTTGCACTGACGACACGAAGTTATTTCCTCGAACTTCGAAAATAGACTTGAAAATAAACAATTTGTAGGCAAAATAATTACTTTTTCCCTACATTTCAAGTTTCTACATTTCCAGTTTTCTACATTTGGCGACTTAATTCTTGCTGCCTATGATTCGCGCAAACTTGTTGTTTCCCTGCCTCGACTTGCAGGGAGTTGAAAAAGTAAAGGAACTTGAAACAACAAAGGGATCCGTTCATACAGATCTCTGGTCCGTACATCTTAAGCAATATGTCAAAAAAGGCTAGAAAAGGCTAGAACGAAACAAAAAGAAGCTAAAAAAAGGCTAGAGGCTAGATGGTATTTTTCGAAGCTAGACGACAGAAAAAAAAGGCTAGATCTAGCCTCAAAAAGGCTAGACTGGCAACACTGGTCACAATACCGAAAAAAATTCCAGTTGTCTTTCAGTTGAGTTGTATCCGAGACAACTCAACTTAGTTTGGTTGTAAATCACAATAGGGGCAATAATTCCATGCAAAAATATTGTATTTTTGTTGCATAATAATATCTCCGCGACCAAACGATGTCATAATTATTTTTTTTTAACGTTTAAAAAACGTAAACGGGGTATATTAATTTTGTCACTCTGTTTGTAACGCCCATAAGAAGGCGTGGCAGGTATAGAAAAGTAAATATATTCTTGATCAGCATCACCACCCGAGTCGATTTAGCCATGTCCGTCTGTCTGTCTGTGATCACCATTACAGCCGTAATTTTCAAGCTATCATCACGAAATTCGATATTTAAGCTTTTATCTAAAAAAGTAAGGTCAAGTTCGAAAATGCGCCAAATATGTTCACAACCACGCCTACCTCCCATACAAAGTGACTTTATCAAAACGGTAAAATCTCTTAGAATTCCACAGAAACTAATATATGGTCTTGAAATTTTGTATGTACAAAATTCAACGAAATCAAGTGAAAACCACACCCACCTCCCATACAAAGTGACTTCACTAAAAAACAATACCGAATATTTTCTGTTAAAACTATGACGAACATTTTTTACAAATAAAAACTTTTTTGACTGCTTAAGACTGAATATACTTCGGTTTTTACGTGGGGGTATTTTAACTTCGGCCCAGTCGGCCCATCATTTCTTACTAGTTTATTTTTGCGTTTATAACATTTAACGTAGCGCATGTACTAGACGAGTAAAAATGCCATGCAACGCCGTTGCTCTATAGCTGGATTTTCAATCTTTGAGCGGCTCTCTTCGTGGCCTTATAACGTGATGAACTTTTCGTCTAATTTTGTCGTTAGGGCTGCTAAAAACCAATTTTTACTGACGTATAATGATTTTTACTTAGTACTAATACAGGGTGGGCCAAATACAAGTTTTTTTGGTTTTAAATGCAATAAAATGAACAAAATCAAACTTTTTCCATGTCTTATGGATTTATTAGTAAGAGCAAACATTCTCAGAAATTATGGAACACAACGTCGTTCAAGTGGCTGCCTCGACTGGCTTCGCAGTAGCGCATTTTGTCACTCCAATTATCCAAGACCTTGTTGATGGTTTCGGGCTGTAGTTCACGTGTTGCTATGATGATATTGGCCTTCAGTGCTCGTATCGTTTCCGGATTGTTGGTATAACATCAGTCCTTCACGGTTCCCCACAAAAAAAAAAAAAAAGCCCAAAGGGGTCAAATCGCAGCTCCGAGGCGACCAATTGAATTCGCAAAAGATCGATTGTGGCATGGCGCGCTATCCTGCATGAACTAGAGGTCATCCCACCGTTGACCGAAACGTTATTCCCCGCCTCATTTTCGAAGTGACATCCAATGATGTCACCACTCCATAATCCGCACCAAACTGTCACTCTCAGTGGATGCATCGGCTTCTTAATAATAACGTGCGGGTTTTCGAGCCCCAGGTGCGGCAATTTTGTTTGTTAACGTAACCGCTGAGATAAAAATGTGCCTCGTCAGAAAAGATGATTTTTCGCTCCAATCATATTCTTTTCCAATAACGCACTGTTTGGGCTACACAGCACTCTGGAAATAAGTTTCCAATATTTCGCAACGTTGTTTAAGCATAAAGCGACTCATTTCTTTCCGCGGAGGTATGTTACTGACTTTATGTCAAGATCTCGACCGGGAAACAGCTGTCAGTGTCAAAATAACCTATGATTTAAAAAGAAACCACTAGATGTTCTACCCTTTATATAGCGTGAGGACAAGGATTTAAAAAGTACAACGATTAATAACAGGAAAAATATAAGGATAATGACAAGGATTTAGACAAGGGTTGGAAATGAAGTGGCCGTGGCCGAGTGCGTTAAACAGTGTGTGGACGACTCGGTGCCAATGCGAGCCCAGGCTCGAACCCCAGCTGAAACAACAACAGAAAGTTTTTTTCAATTGAAATGAATTTTTCTGATCGGTCGTCACCTCTCTCCAAACGAAGGCAAACCTCAGAGAGTAAATAATGCCATGTAAAGCTTCTCGTGAATACACATTAACCGATCGGAGTCGGCATAAAACTAATAGGTCCAGTTCACGATCAACTGTCCACTTTACTTTCCACTAAATTTTCGGCATATTCGACAGTAAGAGCTCTCCAAATGCGTCGAATTTATCGAGAAAGCTGTTTTAAAGTATAGGTGGGTCTCCCTCGGAGCTTCTGCTTGATGAAGCCCCAGACGTTTTCGATGGGATTTCAATTTCGAGGCCAATCCAATGTGACGATGCCTTTTTCGCGTTTCCAGTCGCTGCAGAGGCGGCTGCGGTGTTTGGGGTCATTGTCCTCCTGTAGAATCCAGTCTTCGTTTTTGATTATAAATTGGCATTTGGCAGTCGGCTATAAAGCATTCTCATAAATTTTGATCTGGCAGCATTAAGGTTCTCGGGAAAGAGGTGCAAAGTGACGAAACCCTCTTTTGAGAAGCATCCCCAAAGATGAATTTTAATGGGATGTTTAACGGTGCGCTGGACAAAATTACTTGACGATGAAGACCAAGCCCGCGGTACGATCGAATAACCCCAAACAGAAGATTCGTCGGAGAAGAGTACGTTACTCCAATCGCGATCAATTCTTTCTGTTGCTCAAGCCATTTTTTTAGTAACGTGTTTTTCGGACAACAGTGGTTTCTTCATTGTTCTTCGCCATTTCACATTATTTGCACGCAAATGGTTACGAATAGTAACGTGCGATATATTTAGACCTTTTTGCTTCAATTTCGCTTGCCCTTGACGAAAGCTTAAGCCAGGATTCTGCTAAAACAAACTCACTATTATTTTTTTCATCCTTCTTGGTCACTTTTCCTTTTGAGCCACGATCGGGAAGGTCGACGTTTTTAGGTTCCTTAAAGCGTTGCACCTACTTCTGGATAAAAGCCTTTGACTTTTTGAAATACTTTGCAGCCGCTGCATAGGACATTTTTGGTCCTGTTGGATGGTTGCATAGGAAAAATGCCTCGAAGCGTTCTGCGTATGCAGCACTCATTATGCCCAATACACTTTTCTGGCAAAGTTTCGTCCACCAATTTAACTTTTTTACTAGAGCGTCAAGGGCAGAGATTATGTCTACTTGTTGACAAAATTTCAGGGTTGCACTATTTACCGACTGCGAATAATGCCGTACACGCTCTTACTTGACAGACTGTAGCTGTGTGATATTCCGATTTCAAATCATGTTGCTATGGAATGGTTGTTGTATTCAATTTATGCCTTTAAAGTACACTTAAGTTATAGCTTACCAAATAGGAAGATACAGTTAACCCCCTTCATTCTGTATTACGAAAAAGACATTAATAATAAGCAAGACAAGAGAAGCAATCGATTTTTGTTTGTGAGGTATTAGTGCTGATAGTTTCTTTTTTTTTTGTCATTTGTGCATTGTTTCGGGATGCAGCATGTTGGGGTTTTATCCAAAAGTTTAATTTGGTCTATCCCTTGGCCTGTATGCGTCTATTATATCGTAGACAGCAACCTTCTAAAAGATTTTCTGCGCCAAATATAGGGCAGGATAGCAAAAGTCTTCCTATTTTTGTTGTTCATATGTCAATGACTGACAAGTCATCATACTTATTTGTTGACACTTGAAAAAAAAAATGTTTCCTGTTAATATAAATGAAAGAAGCAGGAAATGAGATTTTAAGTTGTGTTCCTTTATCTTAATAAAAGTGCTTATTTTGAAGCAGTGGCGGGCGGAGTTGAATTTGTTTTAAATGTCCCTTAAACTGAACTTTGAGGTCATTGAATGTGTTAACGATATTATCTGGGTACCTTTTCTAATTTTCAATAAGGATTAACCTAGCTAGACAACATAGTTAAACTATGATAGTTATTTATCATTATCACTATTTTACTAGGGGAGACAAAATTATAGAAGCTTAAATAAAAAACAAACTTTTTAACCTTTTTAGAACAAAGAGTTTCGATTTAACATAATCATATTTACCTAAACAAATTTACATAACAAATGGTTATGGTTATCGATCTAAATAAGGACACTTTGAGGTCTTGGAGAGGTTTTTCTAATCAGACATTTTAAAAAATCTAAAAATTTTTCTGAAAAAAATCCACAATTTTCTAAAAAAACCTAGAGAGATGGAGATTCCCAATAGTATGTAGAATTAAACGACCCAATATTACTAGGAAGCAGAAAAGCTTTCTTCGTTGTTTTAATTTTTGTAACTCACAGTTGAGCTATTTCACTCCACGATAAAAAACATGCATCATTCTAAAGACAGCATTCCATTTTTCTCTTACTGGCGTTGGAAGATAAAAATAATTCCTCTCATAATTTGTCTAAAGCGCACTTATCATGTAATGTCACTGTCTTGACATCATGTCAAGAAATAAACCGTCACTGATTTTAATTAAAAAAAAAAATACAAAACTAGGTAGATGTTTGTACATGTAATGAAAAACCAGTAAAAGTTTTATACATTTTTTTTCTCACATAAAACGTCACAACAACTTCTTAAAGTCTAATTAACTTTCTCTCTCTTTTAAAATGCCTCTCTCGTCAACTGCCTGCGCAGTGGCTGTCTGTAACAATGACCTATACCACTCCATAACTATACCACTAGTGCTAACAAAGTGGTTTTCCATGACCACAAATTATGAACAAGAAAATTTGCAACAGCTGACATTGCATAGCACTATTGAAGCCGGCAACGTCATAACTTGTGCAGTCTAATGGGTTATTAAACAACCCTTTAGAGCAAGTAGGAAGTGCTGCTTCTGCAAGATGTATGATTGAAGTGTATGAAGAATAACATACGTGTACATGAAGGAGAAAAAATCATGCATTTTAGAACTAAATAATCATATCCTGACATACTTAAGGTCAACGTACTCAAGGAAATATTAAAAAAAAAAATAAAGTTCTTCACAAAATCACATTCTAGTGAATCTTATTTTTTTGAATGGCATATATTTCATTCAGTGTTTGTGTGAAACAGAAAACCAATTCCCCCATTGAATTTTATGTCATATGAATGAACATCAAAAATGCAATTTTCAATTT
Organism: Pherbina coryleti; assembly: GCA_943735915.1. NCBI lineage: Eukaryota > Metazoa > Arthropoda > Insecta > Diptera > Sciomyzidae > Pherbina > Pherbina coryleti. Next base: position 119,009,432 of record OX030951.1, read on the forward strand.
AAAGTATTTTTCAAATTTAAATAACTTTTGTCCCATTGTTCGAGAGGATATTCAATATTTTGAAACTAAAGAAATATATATATATATATAAAAATAGTCAGCTAATAGTTGATAATTAGTTAATAATTGATTGACCTTTCAGATTAAAAAAAAAAATTAGCATGAAATCTATTGTAAAATATCGAAGATATTTGTTCTAAACATATACATAACTAAGAATTTAAAATAACAAATAAATAATAATTGGTTTTTTTTCATGTTTTGATAAGTAGTTTGCATGTAATCCTTAAATAAAATATTTTTTGTTTTTTTTTTTTAATTTACTTTTGAGATGGGTCGTGGATTTGTTTTTAATGCTGCATTCCAGCGATGCCCACAAGAAATATTTGAAGAGTGCAATAACAATTTCAATAAAAAGCCTACATCAACAACAAAGCATTGGATGGAAACAGAGATCTGCAACAAGTCAATTGAAAATCAAGTAACTTGAAAATAATCAAGCTTCGACTTGACTTGTAGAAACTTGATATGTTTCTACCCTACAAGCCTCGACTTGCTTCTGAAAAACGAATCATAAGTCAGACTTGATTCTATTTGTTTTTTACCCTACATTAATTGGTAGAAAAAACCAAGCTTTCTACTTTTCAAGTCTGTTTTCAAGTCTATGCGACTGCGCTGCCGCAGAAAGCCACTGACGAGCGTTGGATTGTTTTTCGTTCGTTTTATTTATGATGCGGATCGTAAACAGTTATTGCGTTGTGGTTTTTTGTTTGTTTTTTTTTTTTTTTTTTGCTGTTTATGTAAATGCGTTGTGCTCTTGTGCTATGTATGGGGCATTGTTTTGATCGTGAAAAATGCAGCATCTCGGTTAAAATAAATAATGGAGCAATGAAATTAAGTGCTTGCGATTGGACAAAGCACAGTGGTGTAGATAGGATATTTCAAATTTAATTTAATGGTGTGTAGGAAAATGTGACTGCAATCGAAAAACGGGAAGGAGAGATGTTAAGACTACATATGGTAAAAAAATACCTTCAAATATTTTTAGAATGCTTTAATATTAAACATAAATTTTAGAAAATCATATAATTGACACATTGAAGCTTATTTAATTTAACTCCTTCTAAGGAGTTTGAGCTTGTCATGTTGACTTATGCTTAAGCGCGTAAGCCCTGGTATAATAATACCAGGTAGCATTGACAACTGCTTATTTTCTCTTCTACAAGAAAACATCTGCTGTCAAAAACAGCTGTTGTTTTTTTACTTCAGCGTCTTTAACATTATTCGTTTTTTCAATGACCGATTATGAGCGCTCGCTTTTTGAGTATATTTTCGACAGGAAATTTCACTCTCAAGCTGTTAAATTTTTATTTGGCCTCTCTCGCGTTCTAGATCATTCTACAGTTGAAGCAACAAACCGGTTTGTGTGAGTAAACTCGGCTAGAAAATTTCACTCTCAAACTGTTATTTTTTATTTGGCCTTTCTCGCATTCTATATCGTTCTATAGTTGGAGCGACAAACCGGTTTGTGTGAGTCATGTACTGAACACATTGACGACGACAGCGACGACAAGCTGTCAAATTAGGAATAGTTCTAAATCGACGACACGACATTGCGACATTAGACCAAATTCTCTCCATAAGAAATACATGTAAAAAAATTTGACAGATGTCGTAATGTCGTTGCCGTCGTCAATGTGTTCAGTGCATCATGGTATAATAATACAAGGTAGCATTGAGAACTGCTTATTTTCTCTTCTACAAGAAAATATCTCCTGTCAAAACCAGCTGTGTTTTTTTTACTTCAGCGTTTTTAACATTATTCGTTTTTTCAATGACCGATTGTGAGCGCTCGCTTTTTGAGTATATTTTCGACAGGAAATTTCACTCTCAAGCTGTTAAATTTTTATTTGGCCTCTCTCGCGTTCTAGATCATTCTACAGTTGAAGCGATAAGCTGTAAACAACATTGATTTTTGCAGTTCTTGTTTATTATACCATGCTCTCAAGCTATTATTTTTCAGTTTGGCATACTTAAGAAACCAACAAGAAGTTGCGAGTTGCAGATTGTTCCAGAATTGAAGCAGTAAACTGTGCATTTTCATAGTCTGATTGGATTTATTAGTACAGGCGATATTAGTGTTTTGGTGGATGAGTACATTAAAATTCCTTGAAGTAAAATGGATAATTTATCTATTTCAAATAAAATTGCCGATGGGAGTTTTCAAATTATTACCAAAAGAAGAGGCAGGAGTGCTATTTGGGAGCTCTATGGTGAAGTGCAACATGAGGATGCATCCATTATTGAAAATATAGTTGCTTGTCGTACATGTTTTCATGTTTTTAAATATAATGGCAAGCAAACTTCTAATTTGATACGCCATAAGTGTTATGGGTCGCACCAGAATAGCGTTCCATTAAAGCAACTCAATCAAAATGAAAAAGACAAGGTTTTTAACGCATGCACACAATGGGTTATAGAAGATTGCAGACCATTTACGGCAGTTAGTGGTAGTGGTTTCCGGAAAATGGTTGCAGCACTCATCGAAATTGGGGCAAGACATGGAAACGAAGTTGATATTGACGACATACTTCCAGACGCAACAACAATATCTCGACGTGTATCCAGGATGGCTGAGGAAAAAAAAATGGATATAAAAAAAGATTTGCAAAAAGTTATTAGTGATGGAAGAGCATCAATAACTACAGATTTATGGACCGACAATTATGTGAAAAGAAGCTTTTTATGCGCAACATTGCATTTTTTTCAAAATAAACAGCTGAAAGAAATTATTATTGGTGTAAAATCTATGGATAACAAAAAATGTAATGGAGAAAATATTAATAAAAAAATTAGAAGCATGTTAGCTGAATTTGACGTCATGAGTCTCAACAAAATAACATTCGTAACGGACAGAGGATCCAATATTAAATCAGCCCTTTCAAATGAAACACGCTTAAACTGCTCGAACCATTTATTTTCGAACGTGTTAAACGCAGCGTTTGATGTTACAATTGAAGTGACACCTTTAATTGAATCGTGTAAGAAATTAGTTAAGTATTTTAAAAAAGCAAACATGCAATACATGTTGCCAACTTCCTTAAAAAGCCATTGCTCTACTAGATGGAATTCGCATTTAAATTTATTCAAATCAATTCAAAATATTTGGATAAAAATTAATGAGATTTTATCGCTTAATAATCAAATGCAGAGATTAACTGAAATAAATTTAAACATCCTAACAGCGTTGGTAAAACTTTGCGAAGATTTTGAAATAAAAAAATATTGGTCGTACATGAAACTCAAGCGAGGACGTACTCGCTCAGACACATTTCGTGAAGGGCTTCTAAAATCTGTTGTAAAAAAAAAAAATGTATATCAAACATAAGGAGTGATAGAAGATAAAAAGTTCTCAACCTGGATTTTTGTTCAAAAATGTATATTAATGCGAACAATCGAATGAAACTATACTCAAGTTCCGGTCTATCATCCTTGGTACCGAAGTATGAGCCGAAGTGTAAAAAATGGTGATTTGTAAATAAGTACGACTACCACAACCCGAAAAAAATATTCGATTCGGTGCCCGGTGGTGGTCAACGCAGAAGAGGACGCCCACATCTTCGTTGGAAGGATCAGGTGTTGGATAACCTGACTACACATGGTGTTTCCAACTTACGCCAGCAAGCACAAAACAGAAATGGCTGGCGCAATTTCTTATACGAGGCCAAAACCGACCTTCGGTTGTAAGCGCCAGATAAGTAAGTAAGTAAGTACTTTGAACATCAATATGTATCTCAACACTAGAAATTTGCATGCTATAACCTCAAAATGCTATAAGTAAACTTATATTTGACATTGTTTGGTGATTGAAGTGTCTTATTGTTAAATTTTAGGAAATGCTAAAAAAAGAACTTTGATTCCGGGAAGATAAGTTCCCTTTTCTTGTGAAACATCTACTACGCCTGATTATGGGCTTTACATATGGAGTGACAAAGTTAATAGGACCCTTACTCAATTCCGCCTGTTCTCACGAGCAGCCTGTTCAAAGCCAGGATAAAGGAGAATGGTCGCAGGCAACGGGTTCGCCCTAACTGTGTAAATAGGAAGGGACTATCCAGATCCTAGAGTTGGTCGTCCAATCTGTGGAAAAGGTGGACAGTGGAACATAATCAACGCTAGCGTATGCCTACGAAGGAATAGCAATTATTCTCCAAAATTTGTTAGCACGAGGATAGTCTTTACCTCGACACGGAATTGAATTCCGATCGGATTTGAAAAGGTGATCTGCATTGCGATCGGAATCGGGATGTTCGAAACAAAATAAATTCGGCTTCGTATATGTCAGCTGTTTTCTAATATCGGAAGAAAGCTATTCTGTAATTTTTTCTTTAATTGGTTGCTCCTTTACTGTTTTTGTTGAATTATAAGTTGAAATTGTAACATAAAGATATAATATGAGTTTTATATGTTTGGCTCTTGTTTTATTGGAGCTGGAGAAACATGCAGAAGAAATAGTCAAAGGCAGAATTCTCCGAGACCACAGCAGTCCTATGCATATATCTGATCCAGCGTAAGTAGCGTTTTTTATTTCAATGCAATCCATTTTATGATGCTTCTGTTAAATTTATTGGCCAATATCGTTTTAATAAGGAGGTATTTCAATTGGTTTTTAACGTATTCAAACCTTATGCCCTGCGATCTACGATTCCTTCAATAGTTCAGCTGACTACGACTTTGCGGTTCCTGGCCGAAGGAGGCTAGAAGCGATGTATTTAATTTATTTACATTTGATGAGACTCATTGAGATTCAATAATATTTAAAATCACTGTTAACAAGTTCATCAGATTGAAACCGGTTTCACATCCGATTTATTGGAATGAAGAACAGGTCAATTCCGACATTTCTGAATTCAGAACAGCTAATTAAATTAAAGCATTTCTGAACCTTCTTTCTTAGTTAATTGTTAAAGTATTAAGCTGTTGGTTAAATTTATTGCATTTGACCATGTGACTTACTGACATCTGCCGCTCCCAACAGTCGCTTGGATTTGGCCTCGTCCAAGAATTCTTACAACGGAAATGTTGGTGTCCTCATCTGCGTTAACCGCCAAAGGGTACCGAACCGAATTTTTTTTCGCTAGATATGCCGGCCCACGAATGATAGAAACAAGATTACGCGTTCCGCAAATGAGAGAGAGAGAGATCATGACGTCATCCAGCGCTATTGTCAGATTTTAAAATAATTATACTTTGTGACCCACGCGTAAATATTTTCTTTCTTATTTTGATAAACTGTATATACATAGATCTCCTAAACCTATTGGTGGAATAAAATTTTGTCGGTCTTGAATGGTTTAGGAGATAAAAATCGTGAAAGTCATTTTTTCGTATACGAAAATATCCATATTTTTTAACAGAAGAGCAGTTATTTTTACTTTACTTTTCCGAAAGAATTTATTTTCAATTTCGTCAATTTGCCTAAGCGATCGCCCATTTGTATTCGTTTTTGTTAAGCAAAAGAGCTGCGTGACGTCATGCACTCAATTGAGAACGAGAGCATTAGATGACGGGATTGCGGAACGCGTAATCTTGTTTCTATCATTCTTGTGGCTAGCCGAGCCGCTCGATTTTTATGAGCTTGACTATATCAATGTCGGCATACCGAAGATCTTACGAATAAGAGCCTGAACAGAATCAAAAATCGTTGCGACCGCCGATCCTCTCTGGTCGTCGATGGCAAAGAACACGTCCAGAATGATGCGATTGCGACTGACGACTCAAAGTTGCTTTTATTTAGTATTTTTTTATTTATTTTTTCTATTTCATTTCAATGTGTTGGTCTCTTCAATTGCGTGAATACAACACACACAAACAAGAAATATCAGAAGATAACAAAAAACCAAGCAAATTTCATGACACACAGCCAATTCTTAGCAAAAATATGGCAACACTAATGGCACTCAGAGAGAGAATCGTCGGTCGCAAGAGAAAAAATAGAATAGATTCTAATTGTGCGATATATCGTTGCGGCTGCTGACCTGCGATTTCATTCTGGACGTGTTCATACATTTGCATGCATTCTATTGCTTTGCGATATCGCAAATCGCAACGATATTTGATTCTGTTCGGGCTCTAATTTTTCTCTCTCTCTCGAAGGCTTCAAAAGTCTTTTCATCAGAACCGCACAACGTTTAGATTTGTGCTGTATTTAAGAGCTTACGAAGAGTCTCTCTCTCGAAGGCTTCTCATTAAAACCTCTAGGACGTCTTAGAACGTCTAGGTTTGTGCTTTATATAATAGAACGGACAAAATGAATGACTTGTAGAGCGTGAGTTTTGTTCGACGAGAGACGCCTGAAATAACATCTGTTGGAAAGTGTTAACCTTCGTTTAATCATCTCAAATGCGGTTATCGTTGGAGGAGTTTATGCTGAATGCCATTTAGACGGGATCCTTAACAACTTCAAAAGAGAGTCAATAGTATAGTAACGTGGTTTCCATGACGTCGGGTCTATTTGTTTGTTGATACTATGGTATGCATTTCGTCTTATCTGCGTTTAATGCAAGATCCATTCGTCTCGACTCTTTCGCTAATCTGGAGAATGCTGCGCTGACTTCGCGCGTATTATGGCCAATGATATCGATAGTATTAGCAGAATCCTCTTGTAAAATGTCGTGTCACGACATCTCAAATTAGCAGCCCGGATGATCCTCTCCATAATTAGGTTGAAAATGTCACACAAGGAATTAACTTGATTGAAACCTCGCTTGGTATTGAAAGGAGGGCTCATGGCCATGCGACGCACTTTGTAATTGTTATTGCTTTTATTTGCATTCTGTCCGAAATGTAAGGCTTTTTAAAATTTCTAAAGGATAAGTAAAACATTAGTAATGCAAGATTATTTTTAAAGTAATACTTAAAGAAACGAACAACCAAGTTGAAAAAAATCCACAAATTAATTCAGCAATGAACAAAACTGCTTAAAAAAGGTGAATTCGAGACCGGGTTTGAATGACCCATTTATAATATATATAGGCGCTTTTCCCCATTGGCATGAATACTCTTTTATTTTATGGTTTAATTTGATCGCAGTTATAATTCGGTAACGTTACATTTCGTTCAATGAAAGAATAAAACAGCCTTTGATATTTGTATCGTTTACTTTATTGTTTTGTCATTTTGTCTGGTTTTTCTTGTTCTTGTTTATGCGGTTTTTTTGTTTTCTTTCTTGCATGCTATTGATATTAACTTTCTTTAAAATAAAAACAAGAAATAATATTACTTTTGCTAAAAATTTATAAACAGAAATCTATATGTTTTAGGTTTATGTTTGTAAGGTACGTTATAATAATAATAATAATAATAATAATAATAATAATAATAATAATAATAATAATAATAATAATAATAATAATAATAATAATTATTAGTTTAAATTTGTAAACAATTTGAATTTTCCAACATATAATCATGGATTTGTGAATTTTATTGTTTGTTTTTTTATGTTTATAAATATAAATAATTTATTATACAATACTTAATATACAAAAATTAAACTAATAGTTAAAACTAACTTAAGTGTTTGTATTTTAATAGTATAGTAGAGCATATATTATTGAAATATATATGATAGATATATCAAATGTTTTTTTTTTTGTTTACTTGAGTCAATAAATTGGCTCAAATAAAAAAAAAAAAAGAAAAAACATAAAAATAAGTAGCATACTTAAATGAAACTTAGTCAATAATTTTGAAGTCAACCCAATTGGGAGTAATAGAAATTGCAGTTCTTTTTATATCAGAGAGTAAAGTAACCCCTTAAGCTTCGCAGTACAATAGAAGCTTTAAAAAGTATCTGTTATTCTTTGTTACTAAATAAGTTTATATAAATTTTTTTGTATATGCATTTATATAGAGGTGTTTATAAAGCGCTCCGAACAACTATTCAACAGCATAATTAAATTTAATCTTACTTATACATAATGAAAAAAATTTAAACAAACTAATTTTGTTTAGAATAAATTTTATAATTTTTTTTTTATTTCTTTTTATTTTTATACGTGTTTTTTTTTTTTTTGTTTTCAATGACGAGTATATTTTGTGAAACATTTGTTTTGAACAAACAAAATCAAAAATAACACAGCGAAATAAAATGAAAATTTTGGTAAATGCTTTCGAGCTTAAATTATCAATAGATTAATAATTAATGTAGGCTGTTTTTAGAACATTCGCATGAAGCTTTTTGAAGATGTAAAAAAAAAATAAAACTTCCAAATTCAAAACCTTATGCTACGCACTAGACATTCAACTTAATCTCAAACTGAATTTCAGAGACAGGCAAATTACATAGGAAGCATAAAAAATCAGTTTTAACTAAAGTAAAAACATTATAAAATTATTAAAACAAACGAAGAGAAGTTTACAAATGTTTAAAAATATTTATAAATAATATTATTTTTAATAGAATTGCAAAATGTTTAAGAAAATATTTCAATTAGTCAGTTTGTTTATTGCACGATTATTTCAACAGTTTTCTCATTATATTTAGGCCGAAATTGTTTGAATAAATTTTTACTCAATTTGCTAATGACGTATATATAAATATAAATATAAATATATATGATAACAAATACGTGTTTACATTTTGAACAAAACTAACTTTTCGGATTATATTGACTACAGTTTATACGAGTTTCAACTTTGTAAATGGCAAATTCTTAACTATTTTCATTTAATTGAATGCAAACGTAGCTCATTTATTTTCTTTCGTATTGTATAAAGTTTAAACGATTGTTGAACGTCAAAAGTTGATAGTTTATTTTTACACTGGTTACACAAGGGCATAAATACAAATACAAACTTTATAGGGTATGATTGAAAACGAGCTTTAAATTGATAGTCAGCAATTCACGGGCAAAGAGTATGAAGAGCGTTATCAACTCTATTACAAATTTTAAGCCTAGGTCTAATGTTTTAGTTACATGCTTCGATAAGACTAAAAAATTAAAAAAAAAATCCGTCATCTTTTTGTTGTAAGCCCGTTTAGACCAACACCGCGCTATAGTTTATGTAACATTAATTTTCGCATATATAGATAATACATATTTATATATATTTAAGGGGCAAAAAAACCTAACGAAAGCTACATCTTATTTCAAGCTAAAGTCCCAAGCGGTACATAATAATTTTGTATAGTCTATGCTTCTTAATGCAGCAGCTTTTTCTCCAAAATTTAGCTTATGTCCAACAATTTCTTCAACAAAGTCTACTTAACCAACCTGGTTGTGCGAAGAGGGTGAGAGATTTACAAATGTTGTGTCATGACTTTTCCAAGCAATTTAAAATATTCTTCAGTTACGAGTACATACATATATGAAACCGTTACAATTATGTAAAAAAAAACTAATGAAATAAGTAAACTCATAATAAAACCTCGCTTAAAAGCATTTTACACACATTTGATAACATTTACGCATGCGCAAAAGCAAGTGTCGTGTAGCTTAGAAAAATAATTTCTAAATTTGTTGATTGCTGCAGCTGCCATGCATAAAGCTGCCGTCACTGTTGCTGCTGCTTCTGCCAAGAGCAGTTGTATCTGCTAGCAGCTGTGATGCACTGGTAGCTGACGCAGTTCTAGTGTCGTCGTCGTTGTCTTCGTCATGGTCGTGGTCGTTCCCATCGTCATCGGCATCAAATCCATACCAATATCACATGATCATTATTTGAAGTGCTACTCATTGATCTATTGTACGGTATATTCGGCGTTGTGGTTCTGGTGTGTAGTGAATACGTGTTCGAAAATGTTGCGGTGATCCAGGCACACTTTCTGAGCCGCGGCGAGGTGGTGGCAGTGGGGGTGAAGCAGTAACGTAGCTGTAAAAAAGCAAAAAAAAACACGCACATTATTTAGAGCAAAATCAGTTGCATATCTACGAATTACCGTCTATGATGCATAAGCGGCGAGCCAGGTGGTTGGCCGCCACTCAATTCCAATAGGTTTTTACGCAGCAGCAATGGTGACTGACCGCGATTGTAGCGTGGCGGTGGATCTGGACTGCGATGTCGTCGATCAAGCCCAGCCGTTGAAACTAGGCTACCAGCAGCTGCGGAACTAGCACCACCAACACCTCCACCAAAGCGCTTAAACATGCTTGAAGACGTCGCCACAGCAGGTGGACAACAGTTACTGTTATCAAGAAAGTTTCTGCTGTTCTTTGGTGCAGCATCTGTGGGCGATGTGCTGTTGCTACTGCTGCCGCCCGATGACATTGTGCGATAAAATGGCAACGCTGAACGCTGGTTGCTACTGCTGGTAGTTGGCTCATTGCCATTGGAAGCTATGGTTGGAGCTGTGGAATTGAATTCTAATTTAGCATATGATGCAAATTGCCGTTTCATAGCGCCTGCAAATGAATGAAACCAGCCTGATAGAAAACAAGTGCAAGTGCAAGTGCAAGAGTGCAAATCCAGATTTTTTTTTCATTAAGTTGATTGTGAAGAAGAAAAAAGTAAACCATGCCAAGAGATGATGATGATTGTTTGAATGAAGTGTTGGTTGGATTAGTTTGGTGTTTGGTGAAATGTGTACATGAATAGTATGAAAAAAGCAAGCAAAGCAAAGTAAACATTTTAAGCATTATATTATTTGAGTTTTTTATAAAAAAAATTTGCGTTTTAATAGAAAAGTTTATTTGTTTTTAAGTTAAAATAAAAGTTAAAAAATAATTGGCAATAAAGGGTGTATTTTTAAGAGCATCGTTGTTTAAAATGAAAATAAAAGACAAATAAACTAAATAATTGCAGGACCATAGAAAATCGAGATTCTCAACGTGTCTGTTTTGAAAATCTTTAAGCAAAAATGTTTTTGGATACGCTTCTTACGGAATAATAAATATCACATAAAGTTCGTATCTTCAGTTAATGTAATTTTCTATAGAATGAAATTATGGTAAATTTTAATGGTCAAGGAGAAGTTTGTGACAATTTTCAATAAATGGTTTTTTAGAGTAGCATAACTTCGGTTAGTATTACCGTAAAGGTAAAAAAATGACATGGTTAACTCAGTCGAAAATAAATGTGCAATGAAAACTAACCAAAATTTAAAAAAGCGCTACATTTTGCAATGTTTGATCATTTCGACCGAGGCGACAAAACTTCACAGGCCTGTGAAGAAACATCATGATGTTAATAGTACAGTTACTTAATCATCATCTACCGCTCTGGAAATTTCGATGTAGACGGGCTTTCTGGTAGATAGTGGTAGACAAAAAAGTTTATGAAATTCTCTTAGAATTTGGCTAAGACTGGCATATGATATTGATATCTTATGATATCGCTGTGGAACTTAAAATTGACCAAAAAATAATTATGAATCACTTGCATAAGACTACATACAAAAAGAAGCTCTATATTTAGTAAATACATGAATATGGTTCAAATGTTAAACAAATTAAAGGACCGAATGACCATGCGCAAATCGAGCCATTTAAAGATATTGATAATCGGCGATGAAAAGGGATCACATATGACTATAATGTAAAAAAAAATGGTTCGACGTGGATGAAATTTCAAAATTCCTGGCGTGACGCCACGTAATACCTCGAGTTCGGCGGGCTTGAAAAGGACCCTTGCATCAATAGCTGATCCAACCTAAGAAGACTACTCACCAAATATTGAGAGAGCTTGACTGGGAACTTTTGATGCAAACACCGTGTATCCCGAACTTTGCTCCATCTAACTACTATATGTTTTGCAGAACACTTTAAATGGTGTCATGGTGTCAAACCATTGTCCTACGCTTCATCCTTTATTCATTTCTTTCACTATTCTTTCGAGATTAAAAATTCATCAATACTAACAATTCGAAAGCTGTAGTTGGTAGTAGTTTTTTGGAGAGGATTGGAGGATAAAACATCGGTTGCCCCTTCCTTCCTACTAAGCTATCACACCATTTCGAATCAACGCAGACTTGACTGAATTGGCATAACACCTGAAATCTTTGGATCAAGACAAAAAAAAACATTTTAACGTTGTCAGAAATTAACGCAACAGGGCCAGAAATTAAAAAAGTTGCGGAAAAAGATTTTGAAAAATCTAAATTAGTGGGTGGACTACTTTAAACGTAAGATCGCTTTATAAATCTACATCTCCGCAGCAATATTGATCCCACAATATTATCGGCATTACAGCATGCATGCATCGACCCTTCATCCATTGGTCGGGACTTTCTTACAAAACAGTTTCACGCTAGTTTCCCTTTCATCTTGGTCGGGACTTTCTTACAGAACAGTTTCACGCTAGTTGCCCTCTTAAGCGGGAAGTTCATTCACTGCATATGCATATGCGTCCGTCTACTCGCTGGCACAATTTACGCAAGAAAAATATGGCAGAGTTCAATGATTGCGTTTTACGTTCAGACTAAGCAGGGCTACAAACTTGTCAAATATTTGGTAAGTTCTTAATGGGGAATTTTTTATCGTATTTACACAAAAATACTTAAAATGTCTTCATTTATTATTAAAAAAAATCTTAAATCCTGAGTATAAAAAAGTTCTTTTGAAAAATTTACAGAGAAAAAATTATAGACATTTTTAATTTTCAAGATTTATTTACAAGAGCCATCCCTTAAAGTAATGAGCTTCTGACTCGTTTCTTTTATTTCTTCTCTCTGTTTGTTATAAGCAAGTATGGGCAGAGAGCGCTCTGGGAGCGCTGAGAATAAGAATTGAGAGCAAAGGCTTATGTAGCAACACAAAACGCAACAACAAATCAAAGACAAAAGACAAATACAGAAACAACACAGAAGATTTAAATGTAGTGGTGCCCATACCCGGTTATAAGTAACGAGCTGTCAAAAAACGCAATTTCGCAAGAAAAGTTGAAATATTTTCGAGTTTGCTTGCGTTGCGAGTAAACGGACGCATATGTAAATGCAGTAAATGAACTTTCATCTGTAAGCTTTCACATATTTCTATTTCATTGCGTTCAGCGAGTAGACAGACGCATATGCAAATGCAGTGAATGAACTTCCCGCTTTAGACATAGAGGAAGCTTTGAATGCAATTAATACGACTTTGCATTATTATACGACGTTATAATACAGCGTTTTAAGATCTGTGTCACGTGGCCTGTCTCAAGATGGTATGGTCTATTCACTTTTCCGCAATTTGTTAGTTCCCGATATACTGATGGCTTTCAATGATACACTTATGTGTGACGGCTGTATAACGGTAGCTTATTTCGATGACGTAACAATCACAATCAAAGGCAAGTTTCCCACTACTCGATGCGATGTTATGCAAAGGAACACTTTGCAAATTTCAACCCTGTGCTGAACCCCGTGACGTTGAAGTAAATTTGGCCAAAACAAAGCTGGTTCTGTTTAACGGTTAATACAAATCTCCGTCTTTTATGCAACAGAGCTGGTTCTGTTTAACAAGATGTAGAAAATTCCGTCTTTAACAGCAATCATGTTAACTGGGTCTGTTCTATCCTTTACTGATAATGGAAAGCACCTAGGACGCATTCTTGACGAGATGCTTGGCTGGAAGTAAACCTCTGCACAAATGCACTCGTTTTTTCCACAACAGTAGATCCAACAGTGCAGAGTTCAGAGCTTGACAGAACTCTGTTAGTCAAGCAGAGCTTATCCAAGTCATTTAATAACAACAAACAAGCACTGCAGAGCACTCGTCGACTTCAAAGAGAACTATGTTCGCCGTTTGCTTTAACAGAGCACGATGTTGTTTGTTTAATAAAAACAGAACAATTTATAACAGCGAAAAATGCACCAATCACACCTAACACAGCAGAACCTTGGCGAAGTAATTATTTTTGTTTCGTAGAGTGGTGGTTTTTTAACAATTCTTTTAATTTTTATTTTTTTTGGAGAGAATTTTTTAAATAATTGCTAAAAAGATTGGATGTAAATGACGTAAGTTATTAAAATTTTAATTTTATTACAATATTTAATATTTAATATTATATATTTATTATAATGAATGTTTAATATAATTGATTTGTGTTTATTTTTTGTTCAAGCATTAATTTATGTATGTAAATTTTGCGTAATTTTTTTTTCAAGTTGTAAAGTTTGTTTGTTAGTTTTTCTTGTTAGTTAATGTTGTTGCTTGTTTTATTTTTATCATTCCTTTTTGCGCGTCACTTGTTTATTAATATATATATGTATATTAAGCACAGTTAACGTCTGCATTATTGGTACTTTTTTCAATTCTTTGCTAAGCGTTAACCCTTTAAGCGGCAGAGCCTTGGCAGTAGTTATTATAGAAATTAGTTATAGGAAGTAATTATTTTTATTTCGTAGTGAGTGGGGTTTTTTTTTGACAATTTTTTGAATTTTTTTTTTTTGGAGAAAATTTTGTAAATAATTGCTTAATAGAATTATTTAAATTTTAATTTTATTATCATGAATGTTTAACCAAGATAGCGCCAGACATTTTTTTTTTTTTATTTTGTGGTTTTATTTTGTGCAACAACCTGAAATTTTAAACTCGGATTTCAAAATACAAAGAGAAATAATGATGTACGAAAGTTCAAATACAATTTTTCACGACGATTTTAATATTTTGCAGTGGTGGGATGTTCACAAAATGAGTTTCCCCTACTTAATAAAATGAGTTGCAGCATTTTAGCTACGCCAGCAAGCAGCTCAGCTTCGGAAAGAGGTTTTTCCGTAGCTCGAAATTTGATTTCCGAAAAAAGAACTAGCATTGGTTCAAGCTCTATTTCGGTTAACCAAATAATGTTTTTGCACTCGAATATAAACAAATTGGACATGAGCAGAGAATTGCAAAAGCAACTAACAAATAATTAATTTTATTTTTTAGTTTCAAAACCGTTTTCCCAATACATTCAATATTGCTAAAACCAATTACACTTACAACTTATCTAATTAACTTTACTGATAACATTTGAAACATTCACCAGTAACAAAACTTTAATCCGAAAATAACAAATCACTACTAATAACTTAACGCGTCCGTGGGTCCGTGGCGTAGTTGGTTAAAGTGCGTGGCCGCTATGTCAACGAACCTGGAGACCCGGGTTCAAACCCCAGCAGCGACAGAAAATTATTTGAATTCAAAATGATTTTTCTGTACGGCCGCCACCTCTCTGCAGACAATGACAAACCTCAGAGAGTAATCAAAGTGCCATGTAAAGCTTCTTGAGAATAAGAACCATTCCGTTCATCGCCGTTCGGAGTCGGCGTTAAGCATGTAGGACCGGTTCTCGGTCAATTGTGTACAAACTTAATAACACGCACAACACAATTGATCATAAGAAGCTAGGTCAAAGTCCTTTCAAGGGCTGAAATGGGCAGTTATTTATTTTTTTTTAATAATAACTTAACAAACAATATTATTGGTGATAATATAACAACAAAACTTACATCTACGACAATTCAATGACAAAAAAAAAAAAAAACATCACCACAATAGACCAACAATCACACAAACACCAATGCTACCATAAACATCAAACGAAATCATCATCAGCAACAATATCAACAATCCAACATAATAATAAACTAACTACACCAGACTTACAATATAACCACAAATAATAAAAGTAAAAACACACCTACAACTACATTATTGTAGTTTTAATTATTGTTATTTTATATAATTTGATGAATTTCTTATATTTTGTTACTTACAAATTTTTAAAATTGTAACTTGTTTTTAATTAAATATTATTATCAAAACGGAAAACATGCATTTTAATACAAAACAAATAAGTCTTCTATTATAATTTGAATAATTAATAAGAAAATCACTTTTTTTAGCTTTTTAAATATATGCACCTAATGATTTTTTACAAGAAAATGTATAGTATGAAACTTAAATAACACATCATAACTTCAAGCGTTCTGCTGTTGTTTACATAACTTTCGAGTCAGTGCAGACTTCTTTTCCGAATCGTGCATAACATTGTTTTGGTTTTAGTCTGTTCTTGTTCTGCTCAAGCGACGAGTGCTCTCTGTAGTGTTAGGCTTGATTTCATTGATGAGAGCAAAACATAGCAAAAGCTTGCACTACAAACGAGTGCTTTGAAACGCATTTCAAGCGCACTCGTGCAGAGGTTTAGCTGGAAGTCAAATATTTCAGAGCGAGTTAAAAAAGCCACAACTGCGTTGTAAATTTGTAAAAAGCTTGAGGGATAAGACGGGTTTTTCTTCGTCGCGTGTAGTTCACTGGCTATATTCAAAAAAATTCGCATAAGAAACTTCGAAAGATTCAAAGAATGACATATATACATAGCAGCTCTTAGAACGCCGAATGTTACTTTTGAGCTCATATTTCGACTAAAACCACCCGACCTGGTTGAAAAGCAAACAGCAGCCGCTTCAGCGGTCGCAATAAGAGCAATTGGAGAATGTTAGTGCTTGGAAACAGGAAAAGCATCCATACTAAATAATAATAACTTCACTCCAACAAGGTCTGATTACTGCAAACCATCGCTTTCCTTCGTTGAAAGCTATGGTACGCTTATTCCACCTAGGCCTTACTGGATAAATGTTGCGAAGTGGAAACAGGGATTGTATATACTTTTCGTAGATGGGTCGAAAAAGCAAACACAATCATGCCGGTCAAAGAATAAGATCAATCGCCTAAGTAATGTGAGGTTTCTTTTCAATGTCTTTCGTCGTACATGCTGGACTCGGTCAAAGTACTTTCAAAGGCTGAATTGGCATATTCTTCCTTTTTTGTCAACACTCTTTAAAAAACGCTTTAGATATTAAAAACTGTCAAAACTAAGCATAAAATAATTAAAATATACAAATAAATAAACTATTAGCTTACAGATAATATGAAGTATAAGGGAAGAAAAAGTGTTTAAAATGAACATATAAAAGAAATGGATTAAAAGCTTGTTAACTGCTTGAATACTAACTAGTAACATTTTCTTTATCTTAACTTACCATGATGATCATCTCTGCAGTTCTTTTCCTTATAAGTAGCATGAAAACCACTCCCGCTACCACTACCAATTCCACTGCTGCTGCCACTTAAGTTAGATTCGGCTGCTTGAAAATTACGCCTGCTACTCAGCTTACCGTGCTTGATTGCTGCAAAAGTATTCGTGTGCTCTTGCTCGGGCGATATACTAGGTGGTGATGGTGATGGTGAGCGTTGACCTAGCGTTGTTGTTGCTGTTGTTGCTGTTGTATGCTGTCTTAAGCTATTTTCGGGCATAAATTGTTGAGGCAACGGTTGATATTGTAGACTACGGAAACCAGCAACTTCATTGGAACTAATGCCAAACGACGTCGTTGTTGCAGTAGTTTGAGGTGATAATGAACGCTGAGCTGTTAGCTGAGGATGATGACGTTGGTGTTGGTGATAGCTGCTGGTCGGCTCATAGGCAGCAGCATATTGAGAGTTCGAGGATTGCGTTGATGAAGAATGACTAGACGTTGAGGAGGCAATCGATGCGATTGGTAAGTGCGATGAATATGTATGGCTGGCGGGTGGAATAAAACTGCTAAGAAAGGGATTTGTTGTTGTAATCTCCGCGGTGTGATGCTGGAATAAAGGTTGCTGATGTTGACGCTCTATTTCACGCTCACGCAGTTGATTTTGCTGATGATAGAAACGCTGCAGCACTGAAATAGTTATAATAGTTTTATTTAAATTGTAAAATAATTTAAGCGAATATACAGTGCTACCAATAGGACTTTGATTTCCTTGAATACGTTTTGTAGTAGGATTGGTTTCGTTTTTATTGTAGGGTATTAAAGATATTTGCTGATGTTGTATTGCGTCAGCAGCAATATTATTTGTGACAGCTGTCGTGGTGTTATTTTGAAATCGCTTTCTACCAAAAAGCGGTGATGATTGTTGTTGAGTCGCTTTAATTGGTGCTGAGGCATCGCAACTATCAAAGGCAACTGCTGCATCCTGAGTGTTTGAAGGCATACGCCAAAGTGTATCAATTTGATTTTGTTGTGGCACAGCAACAACATGTTTCTTTTGACTAAAAGGTGATGTGGTTAGATTGCGCATAATCGATTGACCTTAAAAATAATCAAAACATTAATGAAAATTTAATACTTTTTTTACCCCTTAACCACAAGCTTACCTATGCTGCTAAACATTGAGGAATCCTTTTTGGGACTTTCGCCATATTTATAGGAACAGCCATTATTGTATTTGCGCTGTACAAAGGGGGAGGCAGGTGAGGACGATTTCTTGTAAGCTTTATTGAATTCGCTCTCAATGGTGGTCAGCGAATCAAGCTTGTTGAGCTGAAACTGTGTACTTGGTGGCGATTGTGGACTATTGCTGCTAACGCTGCTGCTGCCACCAGATCCAATGCCTCCAATGCCACCATTTGCACCGGGACTTCTGTCATTTATATGCATTGTTTTATTGTAATTGTTGGCTGCGCTATAACTGCCACTTCCCACAGGTTGAGGTAAATGTGAATGTTGTTTTTGGTGATGATATTGTTTTGGTAGTGGTAGTGGTAGTGGTAATTGATGTTGTTGTTGCTGCTGCGGCACCAGATCCGCTTTATGAAATTGTTCTATGAGCGGTTTATGCATGCGATTATAACTGTTTATTGTTTGATAGCTAGGAATTTGTGTTGTTTTTGGATTGATTGTTGTTGTCGTTGATGTGTAGGAATTACTAGGAGTTGTTGTTGTAGCGGAAATTGCATTTGTTGTATACTTGTTAAGTTTTGTTGCTTTTGAGTCATTTGTTATTGATGTTGTCGTTGCAGCTGTTGTTGCCATCATAAGAGTTCTGCAATTTTAGATCATAAAAAAACAATTTAAAATAAAAAAATCGAAAAGAATGAACCAATATTTATGACAATGCCAATGTAAAAGTAAACGAAATCATAAGTTTATCGAATACTGGTGAATAAAAAAGCAAAATTATCGACAATGCATGTTATATTAAAACAATAAATGAGAATAGCGAGTGATAATAGCGAGAGAGAAAAGCAAAGCCATGAAATATAGTCAGTCAGCTATCATCCATGTGCAATGTCGTTATTAACAGAATTATCGTTTTGTTTTACAAATTTAATATAAAAAAATTACATTTTTTTAACGATTTTCTTTATTGATTTATTATATTAATTTTTTAATATTTGTTTTTATATTTATTTTTTATATTTATTTTTATATTTATTTTTATATTGATTTTTTATATTAATTTTTTTATTATTTATTTTTTATATTTATTGTTTACATTTATATATATTTTTATATATATTTTTTATATTAATTTTTTTATATTAATTTTTTTATATTAATTTTTTCTATATTTAATTTTTATATTTCATTTTTACATTTGTTTTCTATATTTGTTTTCTATATTTATTTTTTATATTTATATTTTATATTTACTGTACATTTTTTATTTTTTCCTATATTTTGTTTTCTTTTTTATTCAATTTTATTTATTTATTATATATTTATTGATATTTCATATTAATATTATTTATGTAAATATCAGAAAATATTTTTATTTATATTTATTTTTAATATATATTTCCTATATTTATTTTTTATTTAATTTTTATATTTTTTCTATATTTATTTTTTATGTTTACATTTTTACTGTGTTAAATTTTTTAATTTTTCCTATATTTTATTTTTTTTTTGTAAATTTTATTTATATATTAAGTATGTATTTAATATTAATATTTTATTTTGCATATTATATATTATATTTATATAAAACTATATATTATATTTATATAATATTGTATATTTTATTTATTTAGCTGACAGAAAATATTTTTATTCGAAATTAATTTTTAAATTAAATCATTGAAATCAAAGCTTAAAGGCCGGCAAGTAGTTTAAGGAAAAATTTTTGTTTTTTCAAGTTAATTTTTTGTCGTACATTTTTTTTTTTTTTTTTGTAAATTGTTTTTTTTTTTTTTTTGTTATCAATTCTTTTTTATTTTTGTTATCAATTTTGTGTTTATTATTTCTTACTTACTTACTTTTGTGCTTTTATAAATTTTTTTAAAAATTTAGTATAAAATTCTTGCAAAGCATATAAATAATTATAACGTTTATTCTTTATAATTGCTTATATTTTTCATCATTATTTTATAGCTTTTTATTTTTTTAATAAACCTATTTTTTGTTTTTTTTTTATAAATTAATAAACTATTTAATAAATATATCTCAAGATTTTTTGAAAATTATAAACTTTTTTATTTTTGTAGTTTTTCATCTATTTTTTGTTTTTTTTTTTTTATATTTATTATTTTATTGTCTTTTTACTTAGTTGTGTTAGTTTTTTAAGTGAAAAATTTTGATTTATATTTGCTGATTTGTTTTGTTTATTGTGTTTGTTTATTTTTTATATGTATTTTTAAATTTAAAATTTTCAATTTGCAATATTTAATTTTTCATATTTAATTTTTCATTTTCAGTTTTCAATTTTTAATTTTTAATTTTGTTTTGTATTTTGTACTTTGTATTTTGTATTTTGTATTTTGTATTTTATATTTTGTATTTTGCATTTTCCATTTTGTATTGTTTTTTTTTAATTTGATATTTCAAAGTGCGTGGCCTCTATGTCAACGAACCTGGAGACCCGGGTTCGAATCCCAGCAGCGTCAGAAAATTATTTGAGTTAAAATGATATTTCTGTACGGCCGCCACCTCTCTGCAGACAATAGCAAACCTCAGAGATGCCATGTAAAGTTTCTCGAGAACAAGAACATTCCGTTCATCGCCGTTTGGAGTCGGCATTAAACCTTTAGGTCCGGTTCTTGGTCAATTGTGTACAAACTTAATAACACGCAGAACACAATTGATCATAAGAAGTCAGGTGAAAGTCCTTTCAACCTTTCAAGGGCTGAAATTACCAGTTATTTATTATTTATTTTTTTAATTTTATATTTCATATTTTTATTTGTTATATTTTATTTTTTAGTTCATATATTTTTATTTCTTAATAAATTATTTTTTAATATCTTTTTTTATTTGTAAATAGATTTTGAAAAAAAATATTGTATTTTTTATTTTGTATTTTGTGTTTTGCATTTTTAATTTTATATTTCAAATTCTTTATTTTTTTATTTCTTATGTTTTTATTTCTTAATAAATTCTTTTTTTAAATTTTTTCTTATTTGTAAATAGATATTTTTGTTATTGTTTTTTAGTTAGTATCTTATTTATTATGAATTGTGTTTGCTATTTTTACATCCATTGGTTTATTTTATATTTTTTTTTTGTCATTTTTATTAATTTATTTTTTGTTTACTTTTTAACTCTCTGTCATACTTAGCATACGACTTTAATTTTTTAATTTTTTAATTTTTTATCAAAATTTACTTTCAATTTTTATTCGTAAAAAACATTCATCAAATTTATGTATATTAATTATATCAAAAGGATACGTTCAATCAATGTAGACTATAAATAAAATATTCAAACAATATATTTAAAAATTATCTAAAATTGAAAAAATCAATAAATATTAAATCTTGAAAAAATACATCAAAACCAATGGAAAAACCAAAAATTAAACACAAAATTTAAATCTTCAAATTTAAATCTAATCTGAACCTAATGATAAAAAGTTTTATCATTTACTTGTCAGACAAATAAATGGTGAGTTTAAAAACAATACATTAACTGCGGCCTTGGTGTAATTTTGCTAGATTTTCGTTGAAGTTCCAATGGATATCCAATTTTAAGATCATCTGCTAGGTTGAACAGGATATCATCAATCACTATAAATAAAAGCATCCGAGGTGATTTTAAATCTCGTTTTATAAAATGCCGACTCCGGCATTGAGAACTGGATCTAATAGTTTTATGCCGACTCCGAGTGACTAATGGGCATATTCTCAAGAAGAAGATAATAATTTACTCTCTGAGGATTGCCATTTTCTGCACCGTTTTCTGATGAGCGATCAGAAAAAATAGTTTCAATTGAATAAATTTTCTGCCAGCTGCGGTTCGAACTTAGTCTCGAATTGGAATCGAGTGATCCACGCACCTGTAACGCACTCCGCCACGGACGCCACATAAGGCGGGTCAACAATATAGCCTGTCAAAATAAACTTTACTCTGTTAGAATTGACTTATGCATTGAGTCATCAAGCAATGATTGATGTTTAACGGTTCTTAATATTATAATCAGCACTATTATGAACGTTTTTTTCCAGGGAATAATTGTAAAAGGAAGTTTCCGTTTTTAGGATAAAGCTCGAACACTTATGGAAACTTTTAATGCAAATTTGTTCATCAACCTTCATTCATGAGTGTAAAATAAAAAAATGTGTGATGTCTTTAGGAGGAAACTCCCTTTTACAATTCCCTGGAGAAAATTTTTCATGATAGGGCTGAATAAGTATTTTTACGAGAACTTGTGATATGATGGTGATCAGCATTGTTTCTGTAGTTTTACGTGTAGTTAAAAAACTCTTTGAAGACTTATATCATTATTCCTTGAAATTGTTTGTAATTAATTATATTATTATTATTATTCCTTGAAGTTAATACTTTGACCTTATATCTAATGAGTTGAGGGAAACATCGTCTTAAGATACGGTCGGTGTTGATGAGAATATTGACTCAACATCTTGACGCAATTCCAGTTATAGCCAGGTGTTTTCTTGGCATGCACAAATAATTTGTTCATTTTTTGGATAAGAGAGCTTATTTCAGATCCTCGCTGCCGCTCTAATAAGTTTTGAGTGTATGTTACTTCTATTATTGAATCTTTTGATGAACAATAATAAATTGCAATTCATGGTCTTTTTCTGGTACTTTAATAATTTCGTTGTGCTATATTTATATAGTTTTGAGTTCTTTGGTTTAAGTCTTAAGTAATGACTCGTCTCTTTGAACTTGTGATAATTAGTTCTTGATTATTTTCAGTTAATTTCCGGAACTGTTGTTAGATGTGCTATTTTGATCCCATCTAGTTCACAGATTTTTAATAAAATTTTTGTATTTTATGCTCGATTTTTAAGTAGGTTTTGAATAAATTTTTTATATATCTCGCTTTAAAATCGGTTTTATGATTGATTTCAATTTGATAACGATTCTTAATGATTTAAATATACTTATGCACTTTTTTATTTGTTTACTGTTTATAATTGATATTGTGACTATTTTTTTATAAGGTATTCTTTCTTTAGCGAAGCTTAGCACAAGTACTTTAATTAGATTTACATCTAGATATTAATTTTTTGTTGCTTTGACTTTTAATTTTTAATAGTTGTAAACTTATTGTTAGTTATTCATACATGAAACTTGACTGTGACTTAATTCTTTTTAAGAGCCCGATTCTTTTATTCTTTGTGACATTTATAATTAAGCTTAATCGTAAAGGATATTTAGCTTAAATATTTTCAACATCCCCTAATTCTTTGTCAGTCACCCTTGTGTTATGGATGTGCAGTGGAAATGAATATGAACCAATGATTGGTGATTTGGTGCAATGGAGTAATAATTTGTGCTTACACCAGAAATTGATGAATTGCAGTTAAATAAGAATAATTAATTGAATAATTTGTTTTCCAGCAAGTAATAAAGCTAAAAACTTAGTGTTTTTTTTAAAGCAGCAAATTAATGAATATTTTTGTTTTAATTATGATATTTTAGTGCAATGATTAGTTTGCTAAATGCAACTAGTAAATAAATAAGCAACAAATAGAACAAAAAACAAACAATTCAAAATAAGAAACAAACAAACTAACAAACAAATTAACAAAGAAACAAATAAATTTAATAAAAATTATACTTACTGGATTGGGAGAGTATGATTTTTGGGGGTAAAAGATTAGGAATTAAGTAACCTACAAAAAAATTTATAAAAATTAAATAAGTTTAATGTAAATCAATCAACAATTTGTCAATTAATCAAACAATTAATTTATAAAAAACACAACTCAAGACTAGCATTAGAATTTTTATTAAGTGGGAGCCACATTCAAGGGTTGTATGTATGCAATTATTGAATGCCATTTAACAAAATCGACATTTCTTTAATATTCAATCAAACAAAGGAAATTAATCAAATATCAAAAAAGGAGTTGAATTAGTTATTGGTTTACATTTTGATTGAAAAACTCAATTCAAAAGCTAACAATCAGTTAATGTTTGTTTTTAATTCATGATATTTTATTTTTTAAGCAGGCAAATACAATTAACCAAAAATTTAACTAAATCACTTGAATTAAATTAAAGAAAAAACAAAAACCAAACTAAAACAACTTTCACCGCATTCGAAATTGAAAATTAAAATGTTTAACAAAAAAAAGCTAATCCTACCTCGTCTATAGCAAACAATTAAATTTTTGCAATTTTAATGAGTGCAAGTTCATAATTTATGGCAAAGCTTTACCTGTGATGCGTCTTAATGCCAGCCATTTCCACCACTGTTTTAAACCACTTTGGAATATCAACATTGGCCAGCTCGTAATATTTAATGAAGGGTTGTTCCAGCAGTTCGGGATATTTGGGACGATGTTGATGATTTTTCGTTAGGCTTTAGTGTTAAAATAAATAGCAAAAAAAGAAATAAATAGCCATAAATAAATGTTTTTTGGTTTTAAAAGAAAAGAAGATAAAATTCAACAAACCACTTGGTAACGAAATCGTGAAATTCTTGACTAAAATTAAAGCCACAGTCATGTGGCAAGCGAGGCGGATCCGAGTCTAAGACTTTTGTGAGTACCTCAAAGTCGGTGTTGCAGCCTTCGTAAGGCGATCTTGCTGTAGCCAGTTCCACCAGCGTGATACCAAGTGACCAGACATCGGCGCGTATGTCATATTTTGGTTTCTTCGGATCAATGCGTTCGGGCTGAAAGGAAGTATGTGAAATATTGTTTGACATTACAATGAATGAGTTTTGTTTGTTTACCGCCATGTATGCAGCGCAACCAGCCGATCTAGTGTTAGCTTTGGAGTCCACCAAACGTCCACTGATGCCAAAATCACAAAGCTTTATATTTCCGCGCTCATCGATAAGAATATTTGATGGTTTAACATCTCTATGTATGACACCGTGTTTCTCTTTGAGATATGAGAGCGCTTTAACGGTCTAGAAGAAAACAAAAACAAAAAACATATTTTAGTAAAATAAGCTTTCTAAAGATATATTGCCTAAACCTTACCGCCACCGTCACTTTGCCTAGAATATTTTCAGGAACTGGTTTTTTCGATAGTTTCAACAGTTTATCGAAACACATTGACATTAACTCCATGCAAATCCAAACATCTGGATCGCGCACAAAGCAACCCAAACATTGTACAATATATTGGCAGTCATGAGATTTGAGCACAACATCCAAATCCATAAGGATGCGTTTGTTCTCCTCCGTATTGCCTGTGCGGCGCATTTGCTTGACGGCAATTATAGTGCCGCTCGGCACATGACGCATTTTGACAACATTTCCACTCGTGCCATTGCCAAGATCGCCCAAATGTTCTAAATCTTTTATGTCTGTGTGATATTGTTTGCCATTAAAGGTAAGTATTCCAGTCTGTTTCATGATCTTTTTGAGTTTTTTATCGGTTTCAGTTTCAGCTGCCGGCGCTGAAGATATCACGGGTAAAAACATTTTACGCGGACGATTCGGTGTCGTTTCCACTGTAATTGAAATAGAATATTTTATTAATTTTTACCAAAAAACTAAATTTCTTAAATTCAAGTCATAAAATGTACGCTTTCATGTTGTCATTGATATTAACAACAAGAGCGGAGCCATTAAACCAACAAAAGATCAACAAATTTATACATTTTGACCATTTGAACTCAAGCATAATTCAATTCATCCACCCTCGTTCATCACACTTTTCCCCACTTTATACATCCATTCAACGACTTTCAAGTATTCGTGTTGGTTAAAAAGGCATTCCTCCGGAAATGCCAAATATTACAAACAGTTGGTGTCTCCGCGACTGCGTATGTCAAAAGTAGTGAACGACATAAACAACACCAACAACATCAACAGAAGCATGCAAAATCCAATCGACGTTGACTGCACAGTCGACGTTGACGTTTGTATCAAAATCAGCAGTTTAATGAAAATCTTAGCAAAAGAAAAAAACAATGAACAACGAAAGTGAGCCTCCGTTGACAGATTAATGGAATCGTATCTTTTTAAAATTCAGCACTACTTTGCATTCAATTTCCCATCACACTTAATTGGAAAATTTAGCAAATTTTCGTATAAACTGATTGATTCTTACACGGCAGGCGAGGTGTTGGACGAGGTACTCCTGAATTTACTGCTACTGCTGCTGCTGCTACATTGGCTGGTGCAGGCAAACTTTGGGTATAAACCATCCGATCATGTGATTCGTTTGCAGCCTGCAGTCGTTCCTCCAGCGACTGCAGCTTATGTCCAATTGTTTCTATCGAACTGGACATTATTGTGCACTTAAATTGCACACAAAAATTTTTGCCAATTTAATTGAATTATCAATACCAAAAGTCTTTTCTTTTTCTTCCACTCCACAACTTCGCAGTCGTCGCAATACAACACACAGAAAATATATGAAGAAAAAATTCAAGAAATCATTTCCACCAACAACAGTGACGGGCAAAAGTCAACAACGAATGTCAATGATAGAGGAGTTTACACTGACACTTTTGATTTACCTGGTTGCCAGGCCACGAAGCATATAATGGCACACTAAAGTTTTAGTATCAAACAACTATTTGGAATGATTCAAGTAAAATAGATGGATCGAATTGTTTTCTAAATATTTATTAAATAAATAGGCACTACGATTTCCAACAAAAGCAAAATTTCTAGCAGAATAAAAAATCGATAACTCAACTAGATCTCAGCTATATTCCATATTTTTTCCCTTTTATTACTGATAAAACCGTAATTTTCTCAAAAATATAAAATATATATAAATAAATATGATTTTTAAAGCCTAGAGCTTTGCTTTTTATTTGATATAAAAAGTTTATTTTTTCTTTACTTTTCTATACATATAAAATATTTGCAATTAATATGCTTGATATACTTTACCATAAAAAAACACAAAAAATAAAAGAAATCATATATATTTTATATATTTATATTTTACATAAATATTTTTATGTTAAAATATTTTTTACATGCGAAGATAATTTACCCATATCACACGGTATCCTTATTTGCTATAATTCGTGGAATAACAAATTGATGGCGTCAACTTGTTAGTTGTGACAGGTTCAGACATGTTTGAAATACATATCAGCAGTCATTTTAAAACTATATAAAAATAATTATGGCAAAATCAGATTTGTTATTTCTTCTAGTTTAGCAGGTATTGGAGCTTGAATGTCAAATATTTTAAGATGATTTCTCATTTCGTTAGTTACTAAGTTCTTTATTTATGAATTCCTTTGTATTATTTAGTTCAACAATTTGTTATTGTCAAAAATTTTTAATAGGCTTAGAATTTTATAAGAATGCATTTAGTTTTGTATTAATAAAAACAAGTTCTTTCTTTTTCTAGATCTTTTCTGCAT
Source organism: Pherbina coryleti (assembly GCA_943735915.1). Lineage (NCBI taxonomy): Eukaryota > Metazoa > Arthropoda > Insecta > Diptera > Sciomyzidae > Pherbina > Pherbina coryleti. Next base: position 119,036,917 of record OX030951.1, read on the forward strand.
TTTTTATTTTTCTAGGCACACTCATGATACAATAACAAAAGCCGTTTTGATAACTGCTGAAATGTCAATTGCTAATAACGTCACACGACAGAGGCAACAACAAAAACTCAAATAAATTAAAATTCAAATGCAAATCAACCCTCGGAAGCTCTAAAAAATTAAATGACAGTATACCGAAAGCCCTATTTTTATCATCCCGCCAGTATTTATTATTGCAATGTCTTAACCAACTATAAATAAAATAAATAATAAATAACTTGTGATTTTAGCCCTTGAAAGGACTGTGACCCAGCTTCTTATGATCAATTGTGTTGTGCGTGTTATTAAGTTTGTACACAATTGACCGAGAACCAAACCTACAGCTTAAACTCGGACTCCGAACGACGATGAATGGAATTTTCTTGTTCTGAAGAAGCTTTACATGGCATTTTGATTACTCTCTGAGGTTTGCTATTGTCTGCAGAGAGGTGACGGCCGTACAGAGAAATAATTTTAATTAAAAAAATTTTCTGTCGCTGCTGGGTTTTGAACCCGGGTTTCCAGGTTCGTTGACATAGCGGCCACGCACTTTAACCAACTACGTCACGCACGCCACCAACCAACTAAGGCGTTGAAAAACTTTAGAAAAAAATGATATTCTAAAAAAATCGATATATAAAAAATTTGTGAAATTTGTCAAAAAAAAAAAAAATATTCTTCATGATTTTTCACAATTTCGTAATGTTACTTTTTCAATTCAATGTCTCTTAATTTTTAACTAAAGTACAGCAAAACACGCTACTCTAAAACTCTCGCTTGAAAAAAAATAGACATACTCACAATCAGTAAAAAACTTTCAGAATAGCAGTTTCACCTTAATCAGCAGTTGATAACATTTGTTTCATTCTGGTTTAAATTTCTTTCATTAACATTTGTTTTTTAAATTTGACTTATGAATTATTAATTGTTGGAGATATTTCAGAATTGTTGGTTAAATTCATTTGACCAATAAGATTTGCGTAAGAGAGCGAAAAACTCTGAAAAGCTAGAAAACAATCCTGATTTGAAGTCTGTTTTTTTAAGTAAAGTCAAAATCTATTACTAAAATTCAGGTTGTTACTGATATTTGACATTTCGTCAGTCTCTTTTCTTTATGTGTATACTTGTAGCCAATAGCGAAAAAGCCAATAGAACAATGAAACAAAACGCAATAATAACAAACATATGACAACTGTGTGTCAAATGAAAAGCTGCTTTTCAAGTGTGGACACCTTTTTTGAAAAGAGGTTTTTCAGCTTTCGGCCTGTGTATGAACATAGCATTCGATATTTTTAGAATCAGACCTCAAGGAGAATTAGATCTTATTTTAAAGGATATAAAATCATCGTTTAAAATCATCTTTATTGAGTAACAAACGTTTAGTGCTTTATATATCAGAGCTGATTGTAATATTGATATTGTTTTTTTATATGATTGTTTTTTAATGTTGTTTTAATGGTCACATGGTTTTTAAACATACATTTTTAACTTTTCATATGATATATAATAAGGCGTTCATGTTGGAGCAAAAAGCACCTTTTTGTAGAAGTAGTTAAACGCAACATAAAAAGCAGCTTCTCGCTATACAAATGGAAATAGAAAAAAGTAACTTTTATTCGGCTACTCGATAATTCCGAAATTCGAAGTTAGTTTTTTGACATCTTTCAATGGCTGCGTTCAGCAGGTTAAACTGTTGTGCAACTGTTGAGTGTGTGCCTTCTGCATAAGCATCGGTTTGTGATCAGCTCAACATGTGTTGTGGAAATTGTCTCTCTTTGATGAACATGTTGTAAAAATTGTCGGTCTTTAGTATATTTTTATTTATCTGGTACATTTACTCAACGTGTTGATCTCAACATTTGCATCTGCTGAACGCAGCCAATCTTATACATGTATTCAATATCAATCTTCGAAACAAGTGTAAAAATTAAAGCTATTGCAGTATAATAGTCAGCATGATCAATGTTCGAAAAAAAAGTTCGAAAAAGCAAAAAGTATCTTTTTGTTATGAGCATGGACTTCTTATAGTATTCGTGTGCATATTCATCGTCAAAAATTTAACGAATAGTATATATTATTTTAACTCAGGTTTTGACGAAGTTAAAGGAGATATATTTATAAATGTCTTTCGTTGAACGTACTCTACGTTTCATTTATTTGCAACATTTGCTTGCATCAGCCTTGCATTGTGTACATTCAGCGAACTAGAGCGCTCGGTAAAAAATTTGGAGGGTAGATCTCCGAAAAATGTATAAGGTAGCGAACACCCAAGAATTAATTACTACAAGTGGGTAGTATTTGGTATTAATAATACCAAAACAAAAAAAGAAAAAACATTCTATGTTTTTTCAGTTGATTAATAGTAGAAAAAGAGAAGGATGAAAAGTAATTTGTTAAAAAATATGCTCGTCACTTAAAAAAAATTGGTTGGTAAAACGATTTTCATATTATACTAATAAAATTTTCTGAAATAAATTTTTTAGCAACACTTATACAACAATATCATTATTAACAAATAATACAAGATTTTTGGATGCAGTAATTCAAAATATAACTGCAAGAACATTCTTTGAATCAAATTTTTCCAGGTTTATATAAAAATGAGTATATTTTTCTGTAATCATACTAAATTGTATAAGATTACTAAGTAGTGTTTTCTCCTTTAAACATTCTATAAAAAATAAACGAGGTTTATTTCAAAAGCCCTGTTAGAATAAGCTAGGTAGAATCATATTTGAGAGCCAAGAGTCAAAATTGTAAAAAAAGAACACCGAAGAAGGAAAAATATAAAAAATAAGTGGAAAATTATTTCTAGGAGGATTTTCAGCCGCGAGACTACTTTCTTTATCATGACAGAAGCTGTCAAACAAATTAAATCGTTTGGCCGTGTGCTATTCGGAATAAATTGATTCTATTTCGATACTTCTCCATTGAGATACAGATTGACCAAAGGTAAAGACTGCTGACAGAAGTGTGGTGAGCTAAGGATTCAATTCCAAATGATTCTTGACACTATATATTCCTCAAATATTGACGTTTATATTATAATAATTTATACACGTCTTAATTCTGAATTTGTCCAAGTTCTTCTGTAAATCAATAAAAGTGCCTCACACTTTTAAGTATGACCTCACACGATGATCATACAAAGCGCATACCTTTGAATGTTCTTAAATTAACTGCTGAAAGTCTTCTCACAATTAGCATAAGATGAAAATTGTTCAGTGGGCTGTTTTATAGAAAAATTTAGTTCAGCAATGAGGCTCATTTTTTTTTTTGTTCAATGGTTATATCAAGAAAATTGTCCACATGAGATAATCGAAATATCCTTAAAAAAAATTAATAACTGGCCATTTCAGCCCTTGAAAGGACTTTGACCTAGCTTCTTATGATCAATTGTGTTGTGCGTGTTATTAAGTTTGTACACAATTGACCGAGAAATGGACCTACAGGTTTAACGCCGACTCCGAACGGCGATGAACGGAATGTTCTTATTCTCAAGAAGCTTTACATGGCATTTTTATTACTCTCTGAGGTTTGCCATTGTCTGCAGAGAGGTGGCGGCCCTACAGAAAAATTATTTTAATTCAAATAATTTTCTGTCGCTGCTGGGGTTCGAACCTGGGTCTCCAGGTTCGTTGACATAGCGGCCACGCACGTTAACCAACTACGCCACGGACGCCACTCGAAATATCCTTACATCCTGAGAAAAGCTTAGTTTTATGCGGAATCTCTGCTAGTGAAGTCATCGGACCTATGGCAGAATTTTGACGTAGGGCCGATTTGCAAAGGAATTAAGTTGAAAGCATGGTATAATAATACATGGTAGCATTGACAGTTGCTTGGGAAATCATATACTGTCAAAAAATATACTCAAAAAGAGAGCGCTCACAATCCGCCATTGAAAACACAAGCAATGTTGAAAACGTTGAAGTGAAAAAAAACAACAACCACAGCAGCTGCTGATGTATTTCCACAAAAAGCTGTTTTTGACAATTTATGTTTTCCTGTTGAAGAGAAAATAAGCAGTTGTCAATGCTACCATGTATTATTATACCATGAGTTGAAAGCAGAAAAAGAGAACTAGTTGTCAAAATAAGCTGTTCATCTCGAATTGCTTTATTACCACTTCTACCACGTTGTATGGTTTTTATTACAAAGTTTTTATAATGTTTTCCCTCAAATTAACACAGACTTCATTTTGACAACAAACGACTTGGCCCTAATAAGGTATATATAAAAAGGTAGTGTTAGTAGTTGAAATTCTCTCTCGTGGTGGGTACAGCAGCTGTCAAAATCAGCTGTCTAATAAAAGCAAACAGTTTTTTTTCGATGTTTTTTTTTCTTTTTTATTGTTTTCTTATGTTTGACAGCTGCTATACCCGCCACTCCGAGATGAGACGACCTTGTTACATATAGCTTGGGCCGTACCTTATAATTTCGAAAATGAGACTCATGAACGTGCTACGGTTAACCCTAGAATACTAAACATAGCCTGTGAGGCGAAGCAATTTTTTGTTTTTCAGACAAGATCAAAATATGTGGCCTGCAAAAAAGCCTTTAGTATATGTAATGTATTTTAAAAAATGAATTGTTTTTGTTAATTTTTTTTACTTAATATGTAATAAACATGTTTTTGTCTTTGTTTTAATATATTTTTATTTTTTTTAAAGTAAAATATGGATTTTATATAAAAATCGCCTCCCAGGCGAAGTTTAGCATTAGAGGACTAAAAAATATGTTTAGTATTCTAGGGTTAATAACATATTTTATCTCTCTTTTGACATTCATCAGATCCGGACGTGGTGGCATATGTCAAAAATTGTAGATATCATATAGTCGTAAATGGCGATTTTATGAGATTTCATGAGTTTTGAATAAAATCCAAGTTAGTACTGTTTCAAAACACACCCTTTATATAGGATGTCAGCAATGTAATGAAACATAGTTTTCTTCGACTAAAATATATTTCTGATCAAAATGTTTATGCTTACGAAGCAAGAGTTAAATTTAAGCATATCATGCGTTATTTTTATAAAAATATCTGAGATATATACAATTCACTAGGGAAGTGATACGTTGTCTGTTGCGTTGGCTGACTGTAGTCATTCGCTGGGAATCTGTCAAATTCATTAACCCTTGCTTTGTTCTGTTGTCGAAGTTTATCGGGTTTTTATCATTATTCTTGTTGTACTCCACTCTTTCACACATTTTCTTGTACATACACATCGAAAGCATCAACAAAGATGCGAAGCGAATGAACAAAGCAGAGCCAAAGTGGAAAACAAATTCCGATTTTCCAATTTTATTGCTTACTTATTCGTATTTCGTGTGTCGAGTGTTAAGGTGCGCTTAAAAATTTCAACAGCAAAAACTTTAAAATAATTTAATTAGTTGAAGTTGGAAAAAAATAGATATTCAATGAATTAAACAATTGATAAAAAAACAAGTTTGATAAGTGTTTGTGTGTGTAAGTGTTCGCTTGAAGTGAAGGAATGCAGATAAAAGTAAAGATTAAACCGAAAGAATTGAATTTTTTCTGCATAGTGCTCCAATTCTTGATTGAATAATTAAACAATAGAGCAGAACCAGACAGCAGCCCAGCCAGCCAGCCAAAAGAAATGAGCGCACTCCCCGCCCATGTTAGCTGTACAAATTGCGCCCTAACGCAGACGCAGATATCAAAGCCACCCACCACCAAAAGTCCTCAAACAGCCCCCAACAGTGGCAAACTCAACATCCTGCATCCTGTAGTGATGATGCTCAGCTTAATGTTGATGCCGCTGCCAGTTAGCCAACCAAGCAACAACTTATGTATGATATGGAGTTGTTGTCAAACAGGAAAAATCGATAATTATACAGTTTGTTGTTGTTGGTGGTATTGTGCGGCTGGTTTTGTTTGTCTCCATCAGCATCAGCACCAGCATCAGCAGAAGCTAGCTACTGTGGAAGACACGCGCGCTAGGCCTGCAGTGGATTTTGAGTTGGCGTTTTTTTAAAAAATGCAAATTTTTCGTTTTAATTATTTCTGATATAAAAAACGCTTTTCATGTTATTAAAACTAGAAGAATTTTGAATTTTTATATTTCTAAGTTGAATAAAAATTGCCTTCTTAGATCGTGTTGGTCCTTATCCCAAAATATAAAAAAATGGCAATATTTTAAAAGTAAAACCAACTTTAAAAACTTTTTAAATTGGCATGATAAAAATTAAATTTTAAGGTTTTGAAATACCTAATTTTAAAAATATTGTTTATTTAGAAATTAAAAAGTTTTTTGTTGTTTCGTAATTTTGTTTTTCAATGTTCTAGAAAAAAAAATATTTTTAAAAACGGTTCACAGTTTGCCAAAATTTTCAAACCACAACATACATTTTTATATCAAATTCTTGTCAGATAAAAAAAGACCATAGCATAGTTTTTAATATTCCTCAAACATTAAAAAACAAGAAAACTGCGCCCCTGTGTCGCCATTATTCGCTCCAACGAGCTCCGCGCCATGCCACGAGTGCGACCGTCTCTGCTGCTCGAATGCGTTTTGGCTGGATTTGCATCCAAGGGTTGCTGTGCTGAGTTCGTGTGGCTCACAAACATATTTTTTCCCTGCAAATCTGAATGTTTTAGACACTGAAGAATGTGAATTATATAAAAAATAAAAAAAAGTAATTCGTTTAAAGCAAAATCAATAACAATAAAATGCAGTAATTAAAAAAGACTGAAATGTATACTTACAACATTCCATAATATTAAAAAAAAAAAAGATAAGTGGGGGCAAAAACACTCACTCACACCCAACTTACGATATAATAGTCCGACGACGAAGAAAAAGCAGAAAATTTAAATAATGCTACCAAAGAAGAGTTAAAAAAAATTTGCAAATCCAATTAACGATAAAACGAAAACAACAACGACTGCCAGCACTGGTAGCAACAACAACAACTACAACAAGCAACGACTGCCATTTGCCACCAAACAACCAACCAAGCGAGTAACTCGGCCGGCCAACACTGCCTGCTGCCAGCACCAACGTTGCCGCCAACATCATCAACACCACCACCGCCCAACGTCACGGGTAAACAACGCAAACCCAACAACCTCGAGCAACAGTCGCTGACTCTTAATCGCTCACTCATTCAAACTATACTACAGTGCGTCAAACGGCAGCCAACAAAGAGTCAGTCGATCAGTTACCTAGACGCCACTCAGTTAGCGTTACGGTCAACAAGAGTTCAGTTTTGTTTAGTTCAGCGTATTTTGGCCAAAAAACACAAAATTTGCAGAGCAAAAAATAATTTAAATCTGACAGCGGAATAGACTGACTGCCTCAACATGACGGCAGCTTCATTGACCCTGGATTTAGTAGCAGACGCGGACGTGCCGGCGCTTACTGGTAGCGCGTACGAGCGTCCAACGCGCATTAACATAGCCAACGTCGAAGAAACACTGCAGCGTAGCAGCTCGAGAGATAGTTCAACCATGCAGCAGCTTGCCAGTCCAACCACACCAACATCCGCTACATTATCACCCAGTGGCTCCGCAATCATGTCGCCATCATCATCTTCGTTTCTGCCCGAGATGCCGCAATGGAAGAAAGACTTGATACAGCGTCGCAAAACAAATGCTGCACGTAACACTGGAGCTGGAGCGGGAGTAGGAGGCACACATTCGCCTCTACTGTCGCCACAGCAGCAGCAGCTCTTCAAAGTTGGCCATGAAACAGGTGAGTGAGTGAGTTCACCAAGCAAATTCAATTATATTGGAATGCAGGCGGTTGCTGCAACATTATTAAGCCCATTTGCTGTGGCATCAATGCAATGGTCAACTCAAGTTGTTTTTATTTTTTGCTTTATGATTTAAACAATATATTATTTGAGCATAATTTAAGCATAACACAAAGTAAAGTTTTATATTAAACGCTGTGCTCTGAACAGCATTAACGACAAAGAGGGAAACTTTGGGCAAAAGAAAAATTAACTAAAAGTTAAAAACAGCTATTTTAAATGTTTATGAACGATTTTTTAAAGGTGATGATGGAACTCCATATTCCATGTTGTAGTTCACTGCTTCGATGAAAGCTCTTTAACAGCAATTCAATAAAAATTTTAATCTTTTTCTTTAACTATAAAAAAAATTATTATTGTAATTTTGCTTATCCAGCTACATTTTACAATTTGCGCCTCATTCTTCGTTGGCCGGTACATATTATATATGGTGTCAACTCTTGGGTTTATTGGTTCGAGCGATAGTAAATATTTTCTTTCTTGCTTTATGCAGCGGTTTTTTATCTTTGTACACTATATATTGTTTTCTCTATGAATCTTATCGGTTTTTAATTATTTTTTGCTGTTTCTTCCATTTATTTTTTTTATAAATTTTCTAAAACATTATTTATTGATTAATTTGTTTTTCTATAGCCCACATGTGGTTGTATGAAGAGGAGGAGGGAGGTAGAGGGGATTGTGTGTTTCTCTTGGCCTATCTCACACACCTACACCAAATAAGTTGCACCAATTTTGATATCTCTATTTCAACCCTCTGACGTACATACATAACCGAGTTTACGCTTCCAACCAAAAGAAGAACAGAGTCGGAGTCTTTTGGTCATAACTTCATAGAATCACTTTTATTGGGCCTGCAAGCTCTCAAATTAAAACCGAAAACCTTGAAATTGTTTGGATTGCTAGCCACGATTCCAAAGCCTAAACAGATAAAAATAGACATTTTGACAGTTGGAAGCAGTGGATTCGAAATTCTGATTACGGATTCATGATCAGCGACCACAAAACGAGTGGTAATATAATATTTTGTTCCTAATATGTAAAAGAAAAAAAAACATACATAAGTTTGTGTAGAGAAAAGTCGTTAAGACAAATAGTCTGAGGGTTAACAAATAAAATTTTCCAATTCAATTTTCTTTATTAAAAGTTTCGTTTTATTGTAGTGACTGAGCCGATATTTTCAACTCGAAATACTCAACTTTTTTAGGGATATTTTCCCACACTAGATAATTCATTCACTCCTTTTGATGCATAAAATACACTTCTTCATAAAGTCATTTGCACTTTCTGGTGTATTTCACACGCTTTACAATTAAAAGAGGTATTCTCTATATCCAACATAATTGCCAAAGAGCACGTATTGTAAGAATCCTATGCGAAAATATGCAACGGCTCGAGAGCCCCCTTTTATACAAGTGTGGCATGATAAAATAAACAGCTAAATTGCAAACTGCACTTCTCGCTCATTCCACTTTCTATTCGGCTGTTGCCTCTTCCTTTTTGCTGGTGAAGCGCTTTCTGCATTAATTTTTTTTATCTAAAAGAGTTAAGAATTCAATATATCAAAATATTTTTATTAACAAGTATAACTTACATTTTGCTGCAAAATTCAAATTATGTCAAACTATTAAAAAAAACATTCGACACAGGGTCATTTCGTATACTAAACTTTAATAGTAGTATACATTGCAAATATAGCACTTTTTTATTTGAATTTTGTTGTTGCGCCATAGCACGGATTGAAGATTTCCTATTCTAGGACTGTGCAACGGTATATGGTAGGAATAGAGTATCCCCCTATTGAAATTTTATGTAAAAGTGTAAATTAAAGCTGCTGTAGCCGATCTCTGACAGCCACTCTAAAATAAGAGGACTCTTGCGGTGAGCACGATATCTCTGGGCTGGATCATCTGAAGTTAAAAACTAAAAAAATTTATTTTACATAAGATACTAATCTAGTATTTAATCGAAGTTATAAGCAAATTATTAATTTTTGCCCAAATAACGGCTTCTCAATAAAAAAACTTAACCTTCGAATTTAACTTCATTTGTAAGAAAATCACTTTCACATCGACTTGCAAACACAGAATAGTTGAAAGAGTTCGTTGTGTCGTTAGTTTAATTCGTATCAAAAGTTATTAAATTGGTTTGTGTCTTTGCTAAGTTATCTTCGTGTTTACGAATTTAACTTCACGCAGATCCAAGCTCGCTCTATATTTTTATTGGAATATTTTTCAAAAATTCGGAAAAAAGTGCTCCCATATACATTTTTTTTCGAAGCTAAGGAGGTTTTTTCCTACCGAAGTTAATAATCATTCTTAAATCTTGTATAGAAATTTAAAAAAGCCGGGAGACCTCTTTTAGTGCTAACTAGATTGTTTTGTAGAAGCGATTGGTGCATTACACGAGAACACAACTCTTTGGTCAGGAGTATATCGGAAAAAAAAAATTTCAATATGTTTCTTATTACATAGAAACTGTTTTTAATCCTTCATTGATATTTTTTCAGGTTCTTAAAATATAATTTCTTTATCGTTGGTACCCGGAAGTCTACTATAAGTTTAACTTCTTTTACGTGTTGAACATAGACCTTTTTCCTCTATCCGGACAAAACACAATATACCTTATACCAGTACTATACAATCTCACACGATTTATTCAAAATTTACTCTCTTACTGAGCTCTAGTTCCTTGCTCTTTCGGCTTCGTAAATGCATTCCCTCTAAACGTTTGTTTTCTCTTTTGGCTTTTTCTAATTTTCTGCTTGTACCAGTCTTCCAGTAATTTATTAACTTTGGGCTTTTCTGATATGATATAATATGATGGTATTAATTTATTTCCCTGTATTGTATAATATTTTGAAGAAAAACACGTTTCTTGAAAATATTTTTGCCATATTTCTTTTAAATGTAAAAGCGAATTAACATAGCCTTTGTTCCATCATAAAGAATAATATGATGAATAGTGAAAGTTTCATCGAACTGTGTACAGTGGTTTTCATGTTTAACCCAACATTTTTAGTGTTATGTTGATATTTGTTAAGTGAATGCAAAAATGTGAAACAATCATAAGAAACAGAAATAGTTTGTTTTCTTTTTGAAAATCTGAAGAACATTTCACAAGCTTAAACTATGATGGGCATAATAAACGCGCTAAGAAGACAACATTTATATCATTCATTGAGGATTTGGAGGAGAAACTAAGCACAAATACATTTCTAAATATCTTAGAAATAATTTAAGAAACGAACAAACCTTGTAAATTTACATTTAAACAAACCTTGCAATGGAAATTATTAAATGAGCCAAAAAAGTTTTTTTTTTTTTAAATGCAATCTTGTTTTTTTTAAAGCATTTTTTTTTAAATTCATGGGGACTGCTGACAGAAGTGAAAACTTAAATCTATGAAATAAAGATGACAACATTACGTTTTACAGCGTAGGTATCCAAAAAAGTTTAAAAATAATTTATACAAAATACTTCCGCGTTGCATGGAATTTTTACTCAACGAGTTTAGTTGCTATAATATAGTAATAATGGCATAAATAAAAAAAAAAAAAAAATAAAAATTAAAGGAGTCATCGAGACGCGAAGAGAACTTATTAAGAAACGAAATTTCAAATTTGTTACATGAAATTATAACGTGCTAAGACTAGGTATTAGAGTAAAAAATATTAAACGTCTGTAAAGGCTGGTTCTTAGCCCACAAAAACAGACAAACAAATTCTTGACGTCATGAGGCCGCGGTGAGAGCGGCCTTTAGATTGAAAATGTATCAATCATGCAACGGTGTTGCATGAAATTTTTATCACAAAAATAAAAAATACATTATGACGTCGTCAGGTCACGCAGGTAGCAGCTTATGCAACAAAAATGCAATATTGTTGCAGGGAATTATTACACGTTCAGTAGAAGTGCTACGAAAAATTTTATTTAAAATCGTAAAAAAAGGAGTAGGACAAGGATTAGAAAAAGGATTTGGGCGAGGACTTGTACATAGGTTAGCATCAGGAATAAGGTAAGGAGTAGGACAAAGATTTGGCCAAAGTTAAGAGGCAAAGGTAATAGGCCAAGGCTTAGGCTAATGAATTCAAACAAGGATTGTAAAAAGAACTTTACCACGGATACGAAAAAAGCTTTAGACGCACGTAAAAATAATGTTTAGGACAATATTGGAAGAAGGATAAGGACAAGAAATGGGATAAGTAATAGAACAAAGATTTTTGGACTCATTTATGACAAGATTTAGGACAAACATTGGAAGAAGAAGAGAGACAAGAAGTAGGAAATGTATTCGAACAAGAATAAGGTCAGCAATTTGGGCATGGATTAAATCAAGAGTTTGGACAAAAAGTAGGAGTATGGGTAGGAGTAGGAGTATGGAGTAGGAGTACAAACAAGTATTGTTTTGTCATATAAAAACAAATATAAGAATAAGGATAAGGATGAGAACAAGTTTGGAAACAAAGGAAAGGGTAGGAACAAGAATAAGGACAAGTATTTAATGTACAAAAAAGTTCTAAAGGAATTTTTTTCAAGTTTGAAGCTTTATTGTGAAAAATGTGTTACAAATTCATTTTTCAAAGTATTTTCCATCTCTAGCCACTACTTTTCCCTTTTGATGCGATCCACGAATCGACCCAATTTTGGAATTCTTCAGAAGAGTATAAGTGCTGATCCGCAAGAGCATTCGTCATCGACGAAAACAAATAGTTGTCGGAAGGGGCAATGTCTGTTTTCAATGTCTCAATGTCAATTGAGTTCGGTAGAGTTGCCCTGTGATGGTTTTACCAGGTTGTAAGGACATAAGAGTAAGGACAGGTATAAGAAAGAATAGGTGCAAGAATAAGGAGAAGTATAAAGATACGCTTTTACATCAAAAACTACGGTTGTGCTCAAGATACAGCCAACTTCCTTTTTTTTAATTGTGATAGAAAGATAAAAAAAAAAAGAATAAAAAAATAGAAAGATAAAGATAATTTAATTGTGTACCATATAAAGTAATATTTTGCTCTGTACTCAGACTTTTTCTTTCTAGTGAATACTAGGCCGGATCGAAAAAAAAGATCACGTGCCGGTGTCTGAAATAAGAGTTAAGGTCGAAAAAACAAAAGAAAAATTATTTTTTTTAACAGTGCACTCCCCGTTAGCGAATATTTTTTGAAAAAATTTAATCGAGACCCAAAAAAAAGTATACAGTTGAAAGGGTCGTAACAGGATCTTAATTTTTAAAATCTTTTTTAAAAACAACGGGGTGTCGTAAATTAATTTTTTTTAAAAGTTGTGTTTTTTATATGAAAATATTGAAAGTTATTAATGATATACAAAAGAATATTAAATTTCATGTAGTTTTGACCTTTTGACTATTGCAATATGTTCATTAATAAGAAAGTTATGATATTTTTCAAATTCTACACACAATTTATAGATGTCTGACACACCCTGTCATACAAAGCAGAAAACTTAGTCAGTGCTAACTTTTTTACAAAAACAAAAAGAAAAAAGTACACAACTCTTCAGATTTTACAGGACTAACAGGACTAACAAACTAATAAATATGTCAGTTTTATACATTTGATTTCTTGTTTTATATTTTATGTCAATAAACCAAAAGAAGAGATTATTTTTATTATTAAATAATATACAATAAATAAATAAAAGCAACAGTTAACAGAAAAAAAATAGAAGATAAAGAAGTTAATTGTTGCACGCAAAATACCGAACTTTTTGTAGGTATTCTTGCTAAATAGGGTACAACAGCAAATTCAAGAGACTTACATGGTTGCATTGCACCCTGATGTCCAAAACAGATGTTAACAAATAAGATCCTGTTACGACCCTTTCAACTGTATACTTTTTTTTGGGGTCCCAAATAAATTTTTTCGACTAGGGCTTCAAAACATTTTTGCTAACGGGCAATATACTGTACAAAAAAAATTTTTTTTATTTTTTCGACCTGGACACCGTCACGTGAACTTTTTTTTTCGATCCGGTCAAGTGTATATTTTTCTATTCTATCCCAGCAGAAAAGTGGACCACATTTGAAATAGTTCTAAACTAGTTCCAAAAAGGACCAGTACTAGTTCCACTACAATACCCTTCAACATTGAACGAACTGACGCTTTTTGCGGGTTGATGTCATAAGAAAAGACAATTGTTCCCAGAAACACTCTTTTTTCCCTATATTTGAACTAGTTGCATTGGGAACATTTTTAAACTGGTTGCTTCCGCAGTAGCCTGAAAGTGGTTCTTTGTAACTAGTTTTAAAGTGAACATATCAAAAGTGTAAGAATTTAGTGCAATGGAAAGGTACTAAAGATCTCATTTGTACCATCTTTTCCATCCACAATCCAGAATACATTTTGTCTATAAACATTTTTTTTTTATTATTTGAACGCGTTTATTTTTGTCAGCTATACTTTTGAAAACAAAAGCAAAGATAACTGTTCTACACTGAACGCCTTTTGTACTTTTTCAGAGCTACTGCGAACTGCGCTAGAAATTTTTCAATTGACTCCAAAATAACTACTGGGATATTACAACCCTAAAAAGAGATTTATGTTGAATTTTTCAAGTAGTTTAATTGTTTTATTGTCTTTATTTACGTTTTTTTTTTTTCAAAGTGTTGATGGAATCTTTGGGCCTTTATAATCCTCTCTAAATGGAACATATTTTTATGCATGTGTGGGTACTCAAATGATAGTTATTAACATGATACAATTATACAAGGTAGGAGTGACAGTTTATTCGTCTTGCACCAACTGTCAAAATAGTACAAATTAGAGAACGAATAAAGTACAAATAAAAATAGAAAGTAAAATATACAGGCAAATGACTTTATCTTTCTAGTAATTCTGTATGTAATTATAACTTTCAATGTAGTGGTCGTCAGTTTTGTGATTCTAATAAATTCTCTTTTTCTAACGTAGGTGAGAATGATGTAATAAAAGCCATCATGAAAATTAAGTCAAATGGTATCGGCGAAGACGTTCTCTCTTTAAAATTTATTAAAATCATCTTACCATATATAATAGCACCATTGACACATATTGTTAATCATTGCTTTACTCTCCTTTGTTTTCCTAAATCGTGGAAACTAGCTTCTGTTATTCCTATTGCTAAGGTTACTCGTGCAACTACGATGAGTGATTATAGACCAATTAGTATTCTTTCCTCTTTTTCCAAGATTTGGCCAATCAAATTAATCAATATCTTTTAACGCATAAGCTCTTGTCACCGCACCAATCCGGATTTCGAACCGAACGTAGCTGCGCGACTGCAATGCTGAAAGTTATTGATGACATTCGAACATCATTCGACGAAGGACACCTTACACTTCTTTCTCTATTAGACTTTTCCAAAGCATTCGATCGTGTTAATCATTCGATCTTAGTCCAGAAACTTAAACTATTGTTTGGTTTTAATAATAATGCAGTATCCTTAATAGAAAATTATCTTGATGGTAGGATGCAAAGGGTTTAGATTGGGGACTTGTTTTCTACCTACATAAAATAAAATAAATAAAAAAATAAATAACTGGCCATTTCAGCCCTTGAAAGGACTTTGACCTAGCTTCTTATGATCAATTGTGTTGTGCGTGTTATTAAGTTTGTACACAATTGACCGAGAAAGGGACCGAACGGCGATGAACGTAATGTTCTTATTCTCAAGAAGCTTTACATGGCATTTGATTACTCTCTGAGGTTTGCCATTGTCTGCAGAGAGGTGGCGGCCGTACAGAAAAATTATTTTAATTCAAATAATTTTCTGTCGCTGCTGGGGTTCGAACCTGGGTCTCCAAAGTTCGTTGACATAGCGGCCACGCACTTTAACCAACTACGCCACGGTCGCCACTTTTCTACCTACAAGGAAACTAAAATTGGTGTTCCACAAGGATCGATTCTTGGTCCTCTGTTATTTAGTATTTTTATTAATGACATTTTTTCAGTTTGCAATGACGTAACTATGCATGCTTATGCAGATGACATCCAATTATATTCCTTTAACCGAATTGGACTAGTTGATGATTTATGTAACAGACGAAATGATGACCTTAGAGCTATATCCAAGTGGGCATTTGATAATGATCTTTGTCTGAATACTAATAAATCGTATGTTCTCCCAATTTATAAGAATAAAATTGAACACCTAGAAATCCCGCCAATATTTTTAAACGACAATAGTCTACAAATAGTTGTAAAGGTTAAAAACTTCGGTTTTTATGTCAATTGTAAACTCTCCAGTTCTGACCATATAAATAATGTTATAAAACGCGTTTATTACACACTACGATGCCTGCGGTTGTCCTCACAATTTGTTCCCATTGAGACTAAAAAAAGGCTTGCAGTTCAATTAATAGTGCCTCTAATAAATTATTCTGAGCTTGTTTATAGTAATCTTGACTATCAGTCTACGCATAAAATTCAGGTTGCTTTCAATGGTTTGGCAAGATATTTATTTGGATTGAGACGCTTTGAGCACGTGTCAATAAAAAGTAAAGAAATTCTCGGATGTAGCATTATCAACTATTTAAACGCAAGAAATTGTTTATTTTTACATAAATTAATACATAATCAGACTCCATCTTACCTCTAAAATAAATTACGTTTTTGTGTTTCAAATAGAACTGGCAACCTTATTATATCTAAATTTAAAAATTTGCACTCAAAACGGTTATTTTTCGTCAACGCCATTAAACTATGGAATTCACTACCATATGAAATAAAATCAATCATTAATTCGAATAACTTTAAGCATTCTCTTATGTCCTATTATTCAAACATCTAACTATCACCTACTTTTCCTTTTACACTTCTTATTTTTAATCTCACTATACTTTTCGCACTTTTTTTTTTTTTTTATTTTTTATACTTTTCGCACTATTGTTTTTTTTTTTTTGTTAAAGTCTTGTTTCCTTTATATATATTCTCAAATTGAATTAAATCTAAAGTAATTACGTTTAATTTAAGTTTGTGGCGTCCGTGGCGTAGTTGGTTAAAGTGCGTGGCCGCTATGTCAATGAACCTGGAGACCCGGGTTAGAACCCCAGCAGCGACAGAAAATTATTTGAATTAAAATAATTTTTCTGTACGGCCGCCACCTCTCTGCAGACAATGGCAAACCTCAAAGAGTAATCAAAATGCCATGTAAAGCTTCTTAAGAATAAGAACATTCTGTTCATCGCCGTTCGGAGTCGGCGTTAAACATGTAGGTCCGGTTCTCGGTCAATTGTGTACAAACTTAATAACACGCACAACACAATTGATCATAAGAAGCTAGGTCAAAGTCCTTTCAAGGGCTGAAATGGCCAGTTATTTATTTATTTTTTTAATTAAGATTCTATTGTTATTTAGATATTTTTTATTATTTTAAGTTCAAAATTATATTGAATATGTAATTTGTTGATTATAATTTTCTTTTATCTGTTGTACTCTTAAAAGATCTCAATGGATCTTATTGTACTAATATTCTTCAAATTAATAAATAAAAAAAAATTACAGTCGGTGCAAGACACTCGTGAGAAAATAGCCAGTTGTCACTCCTACCTTGTATAATTGTATCATGGTTACTGTATTTTGTAATATTTTGTAGCCTCCTCTGCACCAACCCGATAATTTTTTACCAATTTAATCTGCCTCTATCTTATCAAATTTGCTCTGAGTTATTTATAACCTATTTATATGCTTTAATTAACTTGTACTCAATACTTTGCTAATGCTTCTTTTGTACTTTTGAGTTATGCCCACCTTTCTTTTTAAATATTGCTCACGTTTGTTAGATGTTTCGTGTTTTTTTTACGGTTAAATCATGTTTTAATCTTACCATTGAAATAATTTTATTCATCATTTAACACGCTGCCGTTGACACTGAGTAGCTCCATAAGTTTTATTAATTCGTTTTTTTTTTATTTCTTTTTGTTTTGTTTTTTTTTTTTCTTTTTGTGGTTTGTATAGCATTTTCTGTTTTTTTTTCTTACTTTTGTTCATAGTATCTGTCGTTGCGACAAGTGTTTTTTTTAGTTTTTTGTCAAGATCACTCGGATTACATTTCTTTGAATAAAACAAGTTAATAATAACAAGATTGTTTTTAAGAAGAACGATATAAATATGTTGACGTGTCTTAATTTATATTTCAAATAAAGTAGGTGCAACAGTATCTAAACGACCTAAATGTGCCTCTAATGTTTCGTCAAAATTTTAATTGATTTCTCAACACAACGAAGAGTTAAAGATTTGAAAATAATTGATTTGCAGCGACTTAACGAAAAAATTAGCTTTTTCAATTTATTCTTATAGCTCTTAAAGAACATGTTAGAAGCACAAAACTTAAATGAAAAGAATAATTTTTCGTTCAAAAGTTATTTTTTTTTTTTAGTTGCAAGCATTGCGAAAATCAAAACAAAACAAAACTGTGCATAATTGTTCTCGGCAAAGAACAATTTTTTTTTAAGAGCTTATTTCACAGGTGAAGATTTGACATTCAAATTAAGCTTTTTTTTCAACTTAATTTTCCATGAAAAACCATTGTAAAAATAAATTATGTTGCAACAACTAAATTTGGGAATGCAAACAACATTCCGAATATAAATTTTCAATGATCCATGCAAACAACTAACACACACTATTCAACAGAAGTCCGCAGTCAAGGGGGAGTTTTTGGGATTAAAACCCCCCATACGGTACTAAACTTGTCTTGATTAAAAATAACTTTTTCGGTGCTTGTTTATTTTCCTAATTTCACGGAACACTTCAGGCAAATATATGGTTGTGTACCATTACAAATTTACCGTTCTATGTGCCTCAAAGTGGTACCGTGACCACCTATTGGAAGCAACAGGCGACCCTTTGCTTCCCAGTGCTTCAACTTCAAATAACTTTTGCCTGAAATCCTTGGTTCAAAGCTAAAAAAAAGCAGGCTCATACGTACAGATCCATGAGTCATCACCAGTCACGACTTTATATACCACCTTTATCAAAAAGTTCCCGGAATCACCACCGTGTGGCGCTCTCAGTCACCCGATTTGAGTTCTCTTGTTTTTTTAGGTGGCCACATCTGTCATTGACATTCTATGACATTTTTAGCTTGATAGCTTGACATTTGTAAAAGTGACGCCATATTGAGTACATCTGCGATTGTGCGTGTTTTCGATTTTGTACAATTTTAAAAATGGAATTGAATTCGCAACAATGAGTTTGTATTAAATTTTGCGTTAAAAACGGTCTCAATGGTGCGACGACATTGCAAATGTTAGAAAAGTGTTTCGGCAACGATACTCTGAAGAAAACAATCGTTTATCAGTGGTACGAGCGTTTCAGAAGTGGCCGCGAGTCCGTGAACGATGATGAACGCAATGGCAGACCATCAACTTCGAAAACCGATGAAAACGTCAACAAAATCAAAGAATGGATGACCGTAGACCGCAAATTGACTTTTAGAGAGATGACAGAGGAGTTGGTCCGTTTGAGACATTTTGGTCAATAATTTGGGCCTCAGACGTGTCGTTGCAAAGCTGGTGCCGAAAGACCTGAATTTCATGCAAAAAAGGCACAGCGTTGACGTCGCAAAAGACTCAATATTCATCAAACGGATCATTACTGTAGACGAGACGTGGATTTATAAGTATGACACGCAATCCAGATATCAAGCGAGTGAATGACGTGTACCGAATGAGCCGCGACCGAAAAAACCACGTGGTTTTCAGTCGAAAAAGAAGGCGATGCTCACAGTTTTCATGGATTATAAGGGTGTTGTGTATCATGAATTCCTTCCACAAGGCCAAACAGTCAACAAGGAGTATTATTTGGGCGTTATGAGACGTTTGCGTGAAGCAATTCGCCAAAAAAGACCGGATTTGTGACAAACAACTCGTGGATCTTGCACCACGATAGCGCAACGTCGTACAATGCCATCGTTATCCGTGAATATTTGGCAAAAAACGAAACGAATACCATTCAACAGCCACCGAATTCACCTGATTTGGCTTCCTGTGATTTTTTCCTGTTTGGTCAATTCAAGAAACCGCTCCGCGGAACGCGTTTCAGCACCCAAGATGAGATCATGGAAAAATCGAAATGGTTCTGATGGCCATACCGCCCACCGAATATAAAAAATGTTTCTAGGATTGGATCAAGCGCTGGCATAAGTGCGTTGCAATCGATGGGGAGTACTTTGAAGGGGACAATATAGATTTTGATGTATAATCTTGTATTTGTAATTTTTGCAGTCGATAGAGAGTACTTTGAAGGGGACAATATTGATTTTGATGTATAATCTTGTATTTGTAATTTCCTGAATAAATTCGGGAACTTTTTGATCAAGGTGGTATGTCTTTTATGTGGATTTTTACGTGAACAAATCATTTTCACAACTATGTGTTAATGTAAAATGGCATGATGTATGCTGGTGGAAGTAATGCCCAGGGATGCCTCAATCTCACGGCATGTCACTTGACGATCATTCAATATCAGTTCGCGCACAACAACAACAGAGTTTGGAGGCCCTTTACGAAATTCGTTAGTAAGCGAAATGCGACCACGCTTGAATTCTGTGTACCACCAAGTTAAAAGAGGTTTTTAATGGTTTTTTTATCGCCAAAAGTCGAATTGAGTTAATCGATGCACTCTTGTTAATATAATTCACATCGAAAGTTGTAAAAAATAATCGCACAAAAATGTTCACGTGTTAATATAGTTTTAAAAGCACTGTAACAATAAGCGCATGCACACTAGAACGTTGTGAATATGCATTACAAATGCTATTTGTGATTTTTTGCTATTTGTTTTCTCAGTGTACATTTTTTGAGATCTCACGCGAGATTCGTAACATGTGGCAAAGCCAAAAATACTCAGTAAGGTTTGCCATTTCACCATGAATGGACTAAAAAACAAACAGCGTTTGCAAATCATTAAATTTTATTATCAAAATTCGTGCTCTGTGAGAAATGTGTTTTGCAAATTATGTTCATTTTATGGTCGTTATAATCAACCCACCAAACAGGCTATTCAAGGTATTATATGACCAAATTTCGCACCAGTTTCACTTTATTGGACATCAATCCCCCAACCCGTATGCGGAGAGTGCGTACCGAGGAGAATGTTGCTACTTTATCGGGCAGTGTCAATGAATAACACGATATGTCAATTCGTCGCCGTTCTCAACAATTCTGCCTGTGTTATTCGACCACCTGGAACATTTTACGTAAGGACCTCGGTATGAAACCATACAAAATACAGGTGGTGCAAGAACTAAAGCCTAGTGACTTAGCACAACGTCGTTTGTTTGGTGAATTGGCCTTAGAAAAGTTAAATGAAGATCCACTTTTTCATAGAAAAGTTGTCTTCAGTGACGAAGCTCATTTTTGGCTCAATGGGTACGTAAAAAAACAGAATTGCCGAATTTGATCTGAAGAGCAGCTAGATGCAGTTCAAGAGCTGCCAATGCACCCTGAAAAATGCACTGTTTGGTGAGGTTTTTGGGCCGGCGGCATCATTTAACCGTTTTTTTTTTAAAATAATGAAAATCGCAATGTTACAGTCAATGAAGCAAGGTACCGTGCGATGATTAGCGACTTTTTTTGCCCAAAATGGAAGAATTTGACTTGGTTGACATGTGGCACAAGAAGGTGCCACATGCCACGCGGCACTCAATACCATGAACCTATTGAGAAGCGAGTTTGGTGAGCAATTAATCTCACATATTGGAGCAGTCCAATCGCCGCCAAGATCATACGATTTGAATCCACTAGACCAGAGGTGGGGAATCCTTTTACCCTGAGAGCCCATATTTAAAATAGCAGTAACAAAGGAGGCCACATAAGTTTCAATACCGATAAATATAACTTTTGTAAAGTTATTGCTGTTCAAATTAAATTTTTTTTTTTTTAAATTCAGTTTTTTAAAAATAAAAATATTTACAATAAAGATATGACAAAGTGTTCATACATGCTATTTTATTATAAATTTATGAAATATTTTTATTTTTATGTATTTGAATATATTTGAAAAAATTGGAGCTTTCGGATGGACCACCTCAGGCGTAGCCGCGGGCAATATTTACATGAAATAATCTTTAAAAAATAAATGTCAGGCATTGATGGATGTATCGCTCCAAACAAATATTTAATTAAGTACTGCAAATTTTCTGTTTTTTTTTTAATTTTCAAAAATCAAACGCTTAAAAATCACACTTATAAGCTAAAAAGTGTCAAACTTTCCAATGGAAACGTCAGTTTGATCGGAATGATATTGGCGTAGCCAGATCCCAGAATATAAGTAGCAGCCTACGTATTACTCTGAATTTTTGCACTACTTTTCTCCATGCCCACTGAGTGCATGCCCAGAAATAAATAAGTAGTACATTTAAAGACAATTTTGAAAGTGCTAGGCTTGTCGTCGAAAATGTCCGGGATAGATGTTTTACACGTTACAGCAATACTAATATATTTTTGTCATCAAAAGCGCCCCAAAGTAAAATGCTGACTACGGCCCTGATTTTACTAGTCATTTAAGAGTTATTCTTTCATTCCTCTTAGTTTTATCTCTCTCTCTCTCTCCCCCTCCCTTTCTCTCTCTCTCTTTTCCATTTCTACTTTTGTTATTTTTACAACACTTTTTATTTAAGCTAATTTATTATATTTTAACAACCTGCACGCGATCAAAATTTTCTCAAAGAACTCGAAGAACAATTGATATTTAAATTAGGCTTAAAAGATGCATCACGTGATTAATTTTTTTTTATGGGCTCTTCACTATCTGCCCATTTCTTCACATCTCTGTGTACTCAACTTTGCTGTGGTTCGAATATGATGTTAGGCTTGTGTAGAAGAAAATATGAACGGTAAAATATATAAAGTTTTTTTGTTAAGTCTTCCGACATAAATTCTGATAATAGAGAGCTAAATTTTTGAGAAAAACTTTATAAAAACTTGAAAAAGAAATTTTCTCATAATATTTACATTCTCATCCGGTTTTATGAATTTATTATTTCGGGTTTAGTGACCAAATAAGAGCACAACTAGGCTGAGTAAAATTTGCTTTAGAAATTCAAAATTAGAATTTGACAGATTAGCTTTAATTAAGAAAACAATCTCTTCTTTTATTCTTCGGAAAGTCAAATTGACCCTATTCATAACGGAGGCTTTTGGTAAGGAAAATAAAATATAAGGAATTTTAATATTAATTTCAACATTATTATAATTATTCATAATATAGCATAATTATAGCCGTATTCATAAAAATATTTTAAAACGTTCAATAATTAAAAAGTTTTTGAATGTTAAAAAGTCTTTTAAGATTTTGTTATTCATAAACATATTATAGCTGCTTTGTAGTTAAAATAGGAACACTTTCGATTTGAAGTGGGAAGAGTGGCAATAATGGTTTGTGTATTAGATAAAATCAATGACCTTTTTATATATTTGTCACAATTTCGTCAACATTTAATTATTTAAAAATCAAAATTTTTACGAAGCTACCCTCTTCACTAAAAAAATTTTTATTTAATTATCTTTTTTTGTAAATATTTTTAAATGTTTTAACAAGTATTTTTAATGTCTTTTTTTTTAATTTTTTTTTCTATGTTTTGCTTTTTTTTAACATATTTTTCAAATGTTTGAAACATTTTTAATTATTTTTGACAATATTTGTGTTCAAATGAAAGCAAAAAATTTTAAAAATACTTAATGAGGGGTTTGAAAATCGATCCGCACTAACAGCGAGTCGCAGGTGGAAAGATACGGCAACCTGCAAAATTGCCAGAACCATGTGCGAGGCACGCTGCGAAAAACGAACCACATACATCCTTGCACACCCACGGAGTGTCTGCAGAACACTAGTAGGTATTCTTACTGGCCACTGCATGGTGGGAGCCCACGCAAAGAAGATGGGCATCACCATGGATGAAAGCTGCAGGAAGTGTAAGGAACCAGGCACCGTAGAGACCTTGGAACACCTTCTATGCACATGCCCCGCTATACTCAGATCAAGACATAAAGGCTGACTTCATAAACGCAAGTTGCAATGCAACACTGCAAAGTCAAATGTTCATAAACATCCACACTTTATTTTTGACAATGTAGTGTGTTCAGTAATGCATCGCAACCCTTTGCGATGCGCATCAGATGTCATTTCAGCGCATCATTTCATTTTATGATGCAACATTGATGTCTCACAAACAAAACAAGTATACTTATACATTATTAAATTGATTAAATTAGAAATTTATAAAATATTTGATTTTATTAATGCATGAATTATTTACCATTCTATTTAAAGTAATAATAAATGGACACACGAAAGGAAGCTCTTGCTAATAAGCACAAGATTGCGCTTTGAAAGTGACTTTACCGCCAACAAAAAGAAAAGGAACACAATCTGGGAAAAAATTTTGCTGGAGATAAAAGAAATTGATGGCACGTTTCCTTTCACAAGGGACTTCCTTTCACTTTCATAAGTAGATGATTTTTGAATATAATGGTCACTTACAAACGCATCAAAGATGTACTTTCTGCCAGTTGCACAAAATTTAAAAGCTAAAATATAAAAAGCATGGAATATATATTCCATTTTATTTATTTATTTTATTTATACAAACAGTTGGCGCTAAAGTACAAACATTGCATGGTGGTGTTCACAAACGCCTTCAAATGCACTGCATCATTTGACAAATTAGTGATGTAAGGCAACATTGCTTTGCATTAGTTGCGCAATGCTTTGCAATGTTGCATTGCAACTTGCGTTTATGAAGTCAGCCAAACTCTTAGGCTCCCCGACGTTCTCGTCACTAAAAGAAGTAGCCAAAACCCCTCTTGAATCCCTTCTAAAATTCGTGAATACGACGCAAATCTTTAATAAATTCTCCTGACCCACACAGCCTCCACCTAACCGGTACCACTAAGGACCTGTATGGTCTATGTGAGACTTCTACGAGAGGCGACCGGTCTAACCTAACCTAACCTAATGAGGGGTTTATATCACGTTTCAGCCATGGTAGAATTATAAGGTAGGGCCGACTCGGAGTGGAATGAAGTAGAAAGTAGAGAAAAGAGAGCTAGTTGTCTATTCATCTCGAGTTTCTTTATGTTCATGTTTCAGAGTTGATATTACGAGGGGTACTATTTATATTTCGGGAACTGGCTACACTAATGTCAATTGCTAAAATCTGGTATTACCATAATAAAGTTTGACATCTGTTAGCATAAATGTACTCACAACCTTTTTATTGTACAATTGCTATTTGTTTTGTTTACAGTGAGTTAAGAAAATCAATTTGTTCAAAAAATGGAAATTTCAAGAGAAGGTTTTCCTTGAATTATTTTTTACAACTTTCGACGTGGATTATATCAAAAAGAATGTGTCGATGAACTCAGTTCTTTGTATGACGATAAAGCACCATCAAAAACCACAGTATATCGCTGGTATAGTGAATTCAATCGTGATCGTAGTTCGGTCGCCGACGAATTCCGTGAAGGTCGTCCAAAATCGGTTGTTCTGCCACAAAACATCGATGCAGTACGTGAACTAATAATACAAGATCGTCATGTGACATATCCTGAGATAGAGGCATTCTTGCACATTAGTTCAATTTCAATACATTCGATTTTGCATGAACACTTATCTGTAAAAAAAATTTTGGACTCTCGTTGGATACCCCATAATTTATCAATCGCTGATTTCGCTGATCGAAATGATTTAAAAGTTCAATCGTGGTCCTTCAAGAGGCGTGTATAAAACCGTGACAGGTGAAGAATCATGGATATATGCGTATGAGCCGGAAACAAAACATCAGTCGACCATGTGGGTATTCCAAAAAGAGGCAAATCCAACAAAAGTTGTTCGCGGACGAAGCACTACGAAGCAAATGGTCACCTGTTTCTTCCACCGAATGGGTCATGTGGTCACTGTTCCGCTCGAGCAACGTAGGACGGTCAATTCTGAATGGTACACGACCATTTGTTTACCGGAAGTCTTCAGAGAAATTCGCAAAACCAACCGCCAAAGACGAATCATTCTCCGCCATGGCAATGCGAGCTCTCAGACATCTCGTCAAACAATGTGCATTTGTGAGCAGTCAAAACGTCGAATTGATGACTCATCCTCCAAACAGTCCTGATTTGGCACCCAATGACTTCTTCTTGTTCCCCAATATCAAAGGTAAGCTGCGTGGTCAATGATTTACGAGCGCCGCAGAAGCATTCAAAAACCATGTTTTGGTGTTGTCTCAAGTGGAATGGAAAAACTGCTTGACAAATGGTTTAAGGGGGGAAATATAGCCAGAAGCCGAAAAAAAAGGTCATGTTTGTGAATTTTTTTAAGGAAAACTATGGGATATTTTTAAATGAGGGTTTTTATACCTAAAAATATACAAATTCAAGAGTATTTTTATTTTTTTTCATTAAAAAAAAAAATTAATATTAAGGTCGATACAGCATTTTTCGTAGAGCGCTCTGATGCGCAAATTGTATGCGCAACAACGACCTGCAAAAAACAACAACACGAACCTCACTCGTTCAGTGTTCAGCACATTTTCCAGCGACCTTTACAAAAACAAATGCATGCAAAATAAAAAACGCACACTCGATGATGTCGATGCTGCAGCTGATTGTCCCGTTACTTGTGTGTCGAATAGTTTTCATGCAAGCATTGTTATTGTAATAAAAAATAAGTCTTGTAATTGTTTTGTTTTTGTTTTGTTTGATTTTTTGTCAAAAGCAACGATGAGCAACGTTTTGTGTTTGTTTTTTTAAGCATTGTTTATTATTTTAAGCATAGAAGTCCTGCAATATTTTTAATATTGCCATCTTTTGTGGAGTGATATTACGTTTATGTTCATTACCTTAATTTTAGATATACAGTGATGGAAAAAATAATAGAAACGGCTTGTATGTTTTTCTTTTGTTTGATAATTTTTTTTGTGTGATGAATTTTGTTTTCTAAGTTTACATATGACTTAAAGAATAAGAGAATATCTATCAGTTTATAAAAAAAAAAATCAGCTTCACGCAATTCATAAAACAAAAAAAAAATCATTTCATTTATTGTCCTTGGAAAAAATAATAGAAACAAAAGACTTATAACTAACATACAAATACTTTTTTCTTAAAATCCACTAATTTTATGCTGAAAACTAGTTTGACTTTAATATTTTGTTGTGGCACCACGGTTTTTTAAAACTTCAATGTACCGACGGCTCATG
This sequence comes from Pherbina coryleti, assembly GCA_943735915.1. NCBI lineage: Eukaryota > Metazoa > Arthropoda > Insecta > Diptera > Sciomyzidae > Pherbina > Pherbina coryleti. The sequence continues at coordinate 119,063,901 of OX030951.1, forward strand.
GAATCCACCAGTTTGGCACAAATTGAGGGATCAATAGCATGCCACTTATCCTGCACTTTTTTCCACAATTCTTCTTTGTTTTTTAATTTATAGTCAGCTATTTTCTTCTTTAAGATCCCCCAAAGGTGTTCTATTGGATTAAGGTCTGGTGACTGCGATGGCCATTCTAAAAAATTAGTGCCATTGTCGCGGACCAATTTTTTTGACAGTTGCGAGGAGTGTTTGGGATCGTTATCTTGCATAACCACACATTTTAACTGCATTCCTCCATCAGAAAATGGCAGCAATATGATATTTAATAAATTTACATAATCGTGGCCCACTTTTTACCTTTAATCCAATATATTAGACCTACGTCCGACTAGGAAAAACAACCCCATAGCATTATGCTACCACTATAAATAAAATAAATAAATAACTGGCCATTTCAGCCCTTGAAAGGACTTTGACCTAGCTTCTTATAATCAATTGTGTTGTGCGTGTTATTAAGTTTGTACACAATTGACCGAGAACCGGACCTACATGTATAACGCCGACCCCGAACGGCGATGAACGGAATGTTCTTGTTCTCAAGAAGCTTTACATGGCATTTTGAATACTCTCTGAGGTTTCAAAAAAATTATTTTAATTCAAATAATTTTCTGTCGCTGCTGGGGTTCGAACCTGGGTCTGCAAGTTCGTTGACATAGCGGCCACGCACTTTAACCAACTACGCCACGGACGCCACAATGCTACCACTACCATGTTTAATAATTTTAACTGTGCGCTTCGGATTATGTGAAGTACATATTTTTTGGGCGTCTTATATGAGGCATTCCATCGGACCCGAACAAATTCGGCATTATTTTGTCTGGTCACAACACGTTCTTCCAATTTTTTGTCGTATCAGATGCTTTCTCGCAAAAGTTACCCTGTTGCGAATTTTCTTTCTTGCTCAAGTGTATCACTTTTCTTGCGGAATGTGCTTTAAAATCATTTTCTAATAATCTATTCCGAATTGCGTGACTCGTTACTGGTACTTTTAACTCTTTTATGGGTTCTTCCGATGAAAGAAATGTATTTTTTTTAGTTTGTCGAACCAACAATACGTCAAACTTTGCATAGGTTGCTTGTTTTCTACCTCCTTCTTTCGTTAAAAATTAAAAGTACACTAAGGGAAAAAAATATTAAATTTATCCAAAAACTTTTTTAATTTATCCAAAAAGCGAGTCATAATTGCACCAATAACGCATTTGCATAAATCGACTACGTAAATATTTAAAATTCATTTAAAAACTTTTTTAATTAAATAAAATATTAAAATATTTAAACAGAAATAATTAAAAAATATATTAAAATTATGCACGAATTTTTTAAATATCTTTTAAAAATTTACTATTTGAAAATAAAACTATCACATCTAAAGGAAATTTATATAAAAAATATTGAAATTTAAAAACAATATATTCAAATATTTTTCACGCGCTGCGTCCATTAATGCCATTAGCATGGTTACTTTATTTTCTTTTTTCGTTCCTTAATATATACTATTTTTGACAGTCGGTGCAATATTATGACACCATATGTCAAAAATAGTATAAAACTATAGAACGAAAAATTATATAGCAATATATGGAGGCAAATAACAATCTACGCGACAATTTCGTGGGAAAATGTCGAGTTGTTACTCCAACCTACATAATCGCATAAGCAATCGCTCATATGTACGACCAAATATTTCTGTTATATTACTCTTGCAACAAAAACGAAATGAGAACTATAAGAACTAAGGTTGCAACTGAAAGAAATAAACTGCAGGAACAGAGTGCGATGCTGCGTTTCGGAATATGTTTGTACGTGTGCGATGCTGTTGCTGCTTGCTTGTATGGAATATGTGTGTACGTGTGTGGTATAAATAAAATTCAAATACGGGACAAAACGAGTTGTAAGGAAAATATTTGATTTATCCACGTAAATATTTAAATAAAATTGATACTCAGGCGTGGATAATGTTAATATGCATTATTTCCCTTAGTGTAGAATACATTTTCTCTGAACACTTCAATAACTCTGCAATTTCACACTTTATTTTGTCTTAATTTCTTAATTTTTGGATAAATTAACGCTCAACAACTGTGTAATGCACTCCGCTTCCCATTCTGAACAAAAAAGTTGCGAAAGGTAGAATATCTATATTAAAACTTTCTAAAGGGTATTTGAATACAATTGTTTAATACTTGTATATTCAATATTATTAACAAAAGTAGAGTGAGTTTCTATTTTTTTTTTTCAAATACAAAATCGAGTTCATTGCTTTAAGAGTTTGTGCAACTGATATTTTTACCGAATTATGAGCAAAAGCATAAAAAAAATAGAGTTTTGTGTACAATGGGTTCCATCCATATATTTTGCTTTTAAACCTTATACCATTTTTTGAAATGTTAAAGTGATATCCGTTTCTATTATTTTTTCCATCACTGTATGTTTTTCTCTCAAAATAAAGAATTTATTTCCAGTGTATACAAATTATGATTAAATTTCGATTTCCGCATCAAAATAAAAACGAGTATTTTCTTGATATAACATAAAATCCGGAAATTATAAACATTGAAATCGAACTTACTCACGTAATATACAAAAATAAAAAGCGATATACACAGTGCAGTTTAAAATGAAGTTAAGCCCTGTAATTATTATTATTCCGCTCACAACTAGGTCATGACCTACTTGTGCATTTTTATCCTTGTTGTGACAGTGTGTGAGGATGTAACCAATTTGTCTCCACCTTTCCTCTCTGCTTGTATTGTTGCGCTGCTTCGCTCATTCTAACCACTAAAGTGTTCAAAAAAAAAAGTGAACTCGATACTTTTATTACCGCAACTCATTAGGAAGTCGCTGCTGCTAGGAGTGGCAAATACTCCAGGGAAATTAGATTATATTAGAAAATATAGATATTTTTTTTTGTTGTTTTTGTGTTTTTGGCTTAATGTGGGATGAGCATAAATTAATAAGTAGAACAGCGTATCGCAGTTCTACTGTCAACACTGGTTATATTTTCAACAAAAGCTGTCATAGCTTGGTCGGGTTTGTTTATTTCAGCAGCTTTAATTTCTACGAATTAATTTTGGCTTTATTTTAATAATTGACTCAATTGCTTTTTAAGCTGATTTGGCTATTAAATATTTTATTTTCTTACTGTCATAAATGTTGAAATAAGCTGCACCGAAATTAAAAACTAGCTTGATTGGCACAATTGAACTGCGTCGGCAATTATATGCAATACGTGTTGTTTTTTTTTTAATTTTTGTCTGCGTTTTTTTTTTCTTTTTTTTTTCTTTTGTTTTATTGCATTAAATGCATTGTTCAGTCCAAGCAAGTGCTGCCACTAAATTTTTTAATTCATAACTATTGCTAAAAATGTTAGCTTTGTTAGTTTTAAGGGGGGAAATAGCTTAAGGTCTACATTTTTTAATTGATTTTCATACATTTTGGTTTTCCAATAAGGAATGTACAGGTGCGCCATATTTTATGCCGGCATGTTAATATTGCATAACTGACATTTATCAGCTGATTGATTTGAGTAGACATTTTTTTGAAACTCAGCATTTTGGCGTTAGTGGAGCTACTTTGCGGCTTATTTTGAAGGATGATTTGCATTTGTTTTCGTATAAAGTGCAATTCACTAAAATAATATTGAAGACAGACCGTCAACGTCTCTTGAAATACGTAAAAACAGTCGCTCGAGTGGTTCCTTATTTTTGGAAGCATATTTTGATAACCGACGGGGCTCATTTCACACTCTCTGGTGCCGTCAACAAGTAAAATTTCCGCTTTTGGGGAACGTGGAATCCACACAAGATCCATGAAACACCACTGCATGACCAAAAAGTGACTGTTTGGGTTGTCGTTTGCGCCAGAACCATCATTGGTCCATTTTTCTTCAGAGAAGGCGAAACAGTCGATAGAAATTGATAACGGTGGATGCTGGCTCATTATGTCTGCCCACAAGTGTGTGAAAAAGGTCTGGACAGTTACTTGTTTCAACAAGGCGGTGCGTCATGTCACACTACAAATCAAACATTGCAGTTTTTGCAACGAAAATTCCCTGGTCGTGTGATGTCAAAAAATGGCGACATTGATTGGCCACCAAGTCTCCAGATTTCATCCCTTCAGATATCTTTTTGTAGCGTTATTTGAAAAGTAAAGTGCACGCCAGCAAGCGTCTTTTGGGTCTTTTGCAAAAAAACCATTTCGCTTCACCTATGATCGAAATTGCTTCGAGATTTATCATAAAAAATTAAATTTGAATGTATTGATCAAAAATTAAAGTGAATTTTTATTTATTTCATATAAGATTTTTACCGACGGAGACCATTGAGTCATAGAGGTTCCGTCAGATTTGGTGATCGCGTGGATAGTCGAGGTGGACTATATTTTTTCGTTATTTTTTGTAAGAAAGTGGAAGATTCCCCGCAACTTGTTCAAAAATTTTGTACCAATAGCTTCTCCTGCCACCAAAATATTGCAGTAAGAAGAAGGGGGAGAAAAAGTAAAGACTTTTCGACTTTGGGGTGGTCAAGTAGGCGCAAGAATGAATCTTCTCTTGAAAGTTATGTACTTTCTAGAAGCCACATTCATTCCCTTTTAATTGATATCTTGTAAAATAATGAATTGCATAGTTTTTCCAGGAAAAATTCGAAAGTAAAAGGGTCACCGGTGTCCCAATGGTCGTCAGAGGGTTAAATTCGTTTTGAAGAAAAGTAAAAATATAACTTTGGATACGAATTTAACTCACAAATCTATGAATTTTGCTTTCTTTGAATGGAAATCAATTTGATCTCGACTTGAAAACACTTAAAATATGAAACGTAAAGAATTATTATTAAATTAACCCAATAGAGATGATAATGCCATATGGTATCACTAAGTATGATACCAAAAACTAACGGTATCAAAAATCTCTGCAGTAAAAAAACTCCTAAAGGAGTTTTTGATATGATTGTAAAATGATTAGTCAGAAATAAGACCTCTAAAAAGAGTTTTATTTTATGCATGTTTTATGAGTACGCAATAAAAAGACTCCTAAAGAAGTCTTTGATATGATTGTAAAATGATTGCTCAAAAATAAGACTCTAAAAAGAGTATTTTTTATGCTAGTCTTTAAATTACGCAATTAAAAGGCTTCTAAAGGAGTCTTCGATATCATTGTAAAATGACTGCTCGAAAATAGGACTCTTAAAAGAGTTATTATTATGCTTGTTTTATGAGTTCTCATAAAAAGAACTCATTAAAAAGTCCCAAATAAGACGGCATTATGATTGTTCACAACAAAGACTCACAAAAGGATTATACTTATATTGCAGGACCCCTTTCACATTGGTCAAGAATTTAATGCTTTATCTTTAGTTTTTCGACAAATTGCGAGTCTTTATTTTAAGTCTTAAAAGATTATTAAATATGAGTCTTAAAAGACTCTTAATTTTTAGTCCAAAAAGACTAATTTATATGAGTCCTAAAAGAGTCTTTATTATGAGTCTTAAAATAGTATTAAATATGAGTCTTAAAAGAGTCTTAATTTTGAGTCCAAAATGAGACATAAACCAATAATGACTGCTTGAATCATATTTTAAAGTTAACAACCTACGAAAATGTACTTATAAAAGAGTATTTTTTGAGCGCGTTATGACGATAAAAACTCATTTATATGCGTTTTTAAAGAGTCTTAATCGGGTATGGGCACCACTATATTTAAAGCTTCTGTGTTGTTTCTGTGTTTGTCTTTTGACTTTGATTTATTGTTGCGTTTTGTGTTGCTACATAAGCCTTTGCTCTCAATTCTTACTCTCAACGCTCCCAGAGCCCATAGCTGGTCATAATGTTTGCTGCGATTATTTTCGCACAAATCAGCTATCATTTTAACTTTTTCACTTTCTTTCGGCATTGTGATAAAAAATATTTATTTTTGCTAGTTGTGTATCAGCTGATTGAAAGTTGAAATAACTCGATAACTTATGAGTTGTTCACACTAGTTGTATATTTTCATGTTTTCACATTTGACATTTGACATTCGGTAGTGATAGGTATTCGGTAGTGATAGCGCGCTTGACTGTCACCCCAGAGGTCCCGGGTTCAAATCCCGGCCTGGTCATGGTCTTACACTTCAGTCTTTCTTCATTTGTTTCCTGAATTCTAATCAACTGATTAATACTTCTCATTAATACTAAGAACTCAAAAGTTATAGTTGGTGGTAGAGAAGTTTGTGCAGTAACTTATATTGACTGTAACTCAGTAATTTATATTGATTGATGTTAATACATAACTCTTACCTCAGATTCAAATTGAAATATTTCTAGGACTTCTACCACGCTTAAAACATCCTACACATGTTTCACTTGATTGCTCTTTCCTTCCCAATAACCTATCGCCCCATTTTCGTGCCAAAACAGACGACAGGGTAGTTTTAACACCTGAAATTATTGGTTCAAAACGAAAAAAATAAAAAAGTTTCATTTGTGTTTAGAACTGCTGAACAATTGTCATGTGTTGGATTGTTATCTGTCGATATCATATCATAATAAGCGGCCATTATGGTCTTCTTCATGTTTTCGACGCTATTACTCGTTTCTTCTAATCGCCAAAACACGCGTTTAACACGCCACTCACTCTGACACTTAACTAGAGACGCTCACTAAATCGTTTATATCATAAGAACAAATCGAAATTGTTATTTGAAACTTTGGAAACATAGTTTTAAATGTCTTTACTAACAATTTATGCCATAAAAAAACACTGCAATTTTTAAGCTATCTTAACGTATTTCCCCCCTTAGTCAAACAAAGAGTTTTTAACTTGTCTCATGTTCTCTAAACATCAACTATCAATTAAAATAATGTGTATGGCAACTCTAGTGTGACTCTTGCTTCTCTTTGCATGATTGCACTCATTGACAACTTATCGACAAAATTTCAATGCCTACTTTTAGGCTTTGCTGAAAATCGAAATACTTTTTTAATGCTTGCTTATGATTTGGTAAATTTGATAGCCATTTTTTTATGCTAAATAAACAATTTGTATGTAAAAACAACAAAACATGTAAATAAAAAAATAAAAAAATGTAAAAATTTCATATTTCACTAAAAGCGCTGCCTCTTTTATTTAAGTTATGGAAGTCATTTAAGCTCAGCTAACTGTCTGCGCGATATCGATTTCATTTTATTTGTTGTTATAAAATAAAGCAAGGCAAGAAAACAACAACAACACCAACAATAACAACAAAATGTGGTCACATAAAAATGTGGTTGTTATATTCAGGCCATGTCGGCCATGCCACTTTAAGCCTCTGGTGAAGGGTGTTTTGTACCACCTGTGCACCTAAGTTGCTGTTGTGGTTGTTGTTGCTGCTGTTGTTTTTTTTATGTTTAAAAATATAAAACCTGTTACAAGTTTGACACCAGCTGGTGTTGCGTTGATTGTGGTTACATACTTACTTATATCTTAACTATTTTCTTTTGCCGTTTCACCTCTGTCAATGGCCAGAAGCTCCAATTCACAATCAGGGACTATTTGAGTCGGACGGATAAATTCAAGTTGCTTTGTTATGGGGCAAGTTGAAAATTAAAAACTTCTATGAATTAAAATAAAGTAGAATTCTGATTTGACGTTTTCTTGTTTTGCAGCATAAAACTTATCTCACAAAAAAAAACACGTAATTCTAATTTGTTCGATTTTGACTAGTGTTTGAAAAATCGAATGTTTTAATTTCGAATGTCTTAAGTTCGACTTTTCTTTCATTGTAAGCAATTTTAAGCAAACCTCTTTAAAACAACAAATGCGAAAAATCATGAGGCATTTTGGTTAAAATTGGGTTTCTTTTCACCTCTCATTGCCATCCTACTTTTCGACTTATGGTACTTGTTTTAAATAAAACATCTTGGGAAATTTTTAAGCGCTTTTAAGAACTTCGCCGTTTATCATGAAGTGAGTCGAGTGGTGGCGCTCCGTCACTCCAGAGGTCCCGTGTTCGAAACCTGGCTAGCCAATGTCTTTTTCTCTATTCAACTGAAATTAAAAATTCATCAATACCTACGACTCAAAAGCTGTAGTCCGTGGAAGAGAAGGTTGTGCAGGAGATTGCTTAGTCACTTGTACTGATTGAGCCCAGGTAACACAAAGTCATAAAACCCGCCTCAGTCTTTCGCCATGCCAAGAATATCCTACATATGCTTTACTTGATTGCCCTTTCCTTCCCACTTATTTATCATCCCATTTCCAACCAAGCTAGACTTCACTAAATAGGTTTAACACCTGAATTCCTTGGTTTAAAACTAAATTACTCTTAATTTTAATCTTAAACTTAGTTTAAATCTTAACTTAAATTCTTACCTTAACCAAATCTCAATCCTTATCCTCACCCTAGTCCTTATCGATATAAAATATTTTCTTTATTTTCTTCATCTATATTCTTTATCCGTATCCTTATCTTTATCCCTTTCCTTATCCTCATCCTTGTACTTATCCTTATTCTTATCCTTATCCTTATCCTTATCCTTATCCTTATCCTTATCCTTATCCTTATCCTTATCCTTATCCTTATCCTTATCCTTATCCTTATCCTTATCCTTATCCTTATCCTTATCCTTATCCTTATCCTTATCCTTATCCTTATCCTTATCCTTATCCTTATCCTTATCCTTATCCTTATCCTTATCCTTATCCTTATCCGTATCCGTATCCGTATCCTTATCCGTATCTTTATCCTTATCCTTATCCTTATCCTTATCCTTATCCTTATCCTTATCCTTATCCTTATCCTTATCCTTATCCTTATCCTTATCCTTATCCTTATCCTTATCCTTATCCTTATCCTTATCCTTATCCCTATCCTTATCCCAATCCTTATCCTTATCCTTATCCTTATCCTTATCCTTATCCTTATCCTTATCCTTATCCTTATCCTTATCCTTATCCTTATCCTTATCCTTATCCTTATCCTTATCCTTATCCTTATCCTTATCCTTATCCTTATCCTTATCCTTATCCTTATCCTTATCCTTATCCTTATCCTTATCCTTATCCTTATCCTTATCCTTATCCTTATCCTTATCCTTATCCTTATCCTTATCCTTATCCTTATCCTTATCCTTATCCTTATCCTTATCCTTATCCTTATCCTTATCCTTATTCTTTTCCTAACTCTTGCCATTAGTCTTATCATTATTTTTATCTCTATCCTTATCCATATCCCTATTCCTATTCCTATTCCTATTCCTATTCCTATTCCTATTCCTATTCCTTTTCCTATTCCTATTCCTATACCTATTTGTATTCCTATTCTTATTCCTATTTCGATTTCTATTCCTTTTCCTATTCTTATTCCTATTCCTATTCCTATTCCTATTTTCATTCTTATTCCTATTCCTTTTCCTATTCCTTTTCCTTTTCCTATTCCTTTTCCTTTTCCTATTCCTATTCCTATTCCTATTCCTATTCCTATTCCTATTCCTTTTCCTATTCCTATTCCAATTCCTATTCCTCTTCCTATTCCTATTCCCATTCCTATTCCTATCACTATCCTTATCTCTATCCCTCCTTATTCCTCTGTTCTTATTCATATCACTATCCTTGTTATTTTTTTGTCATTGTACTTATCCTTATCTCTTTTCTTTCAGCCTTTTTTTATCATTTTCTCTTTTTCTTTTCCTTATAATTATCTTTGTGTTTATTTTTAGTCGGAAGTTAAGAACATGTTCCAAATTTTTTATAAAGAAATGGTATAAAACCAAAATTTTATTGATTTCTTTATAAAACGCTCAATTTTGTAAAATTGACATAGACCTCACGCTAAATTTCCTAAAAAGAGGAAGGGTTTGTCCGAAGGCTCTTATCCCAATATTATTTCTTATCTAATTTGTGTTGATATAAGCCTCGTAATACCTTTTTTATGCTTAAAATCTCGCAAATTTTCATTTCCGCTCTTAAGATTTCAATTAATAACGCCCATTTTTGTGTTGGTAGGTGTGGCTTTAACCGCAAGAACTTAGTTTCTTTTCATTTGTACAACCAGGGCCAAAACTATATGTTTTATAAGTATCCAAGGCCCACTTTTGATTGATTGGTCGTTTCACTTTCAGTTTTGGAAAAAGTATTTGCAAGAATTTATAGGTTTATACATTCATTCCAAGTTTCAAACTCTAGTGTTTTTACTCTGGAGCTTTTATTTAAGTTTTTAATTTAATTTACGGTTACTTTCAGCTACTACCGGTTACAAACATTTTGTGGAACATGTTAAAAGCTGGCTTAATCTACTCGTTTACCAAATTCTATTAATATAGCATCAATGTGTACCGAAATGTAGTTTTTTTCCAATAATGCAATTTCTAAAATTTTTCGCCCACAAAAGAAAAGGTAAAGCGTCGAGGGTAGTACTTTGGAACGGTATGTTAACCCCGTATTTTGAAAAATTTTTGTTGAGTTGATCTTTATAACAAGCTCGGTCTTTTGCATCTTTTGAAAAGTTGTGTGTGTGAAATCTTTTCACTTTTTCGCAACAATCTGTATAAAATTTATGCAAATATACCCCCGGAGTATCAATTTAAAAGATGTTTTGACACATCAAAAATGTTCATTTTCTAAAACACCATAAAATGTCAAATATGATACTATTTGAATGCAATGAGAAATATATTTCTCAGGAATATTTTGAGACGTTTTATTGATAGGATTAATATGTATATTTTAACCACAGCTTTATATCTTTTCCGTTGGATTAACCTTCGGAGCTCTTCAACACACAATATTCTTTGTAAAATTCTCTGAATGAGAAAACATTTTTAAACAAAAGACACGCAAAGTTTAAATAGCCAATGATGTGCCATTTAATCCTTAATTAATATCGTATTATTTTTAGAAAGATTAGACGATATCTGTTAATGATAAAATTATAAGAAAATAGCTATAACTTAGAAGATATACGAGGGTAATTTGAGAAATCAGTGATTTTTTGAATTCCCAGTATTAACTTTAAATGCAAGACCGCATTTAAACTAACATCTGTCAACCACCATCTAAAACTACCATTTGTTAATAGACTATAGTCAAATTTTGAGCAAGCTGTGTTATTTAGTTTTTAAAAATAACTTTTATTCAAAAAGTCTCACTTATTACTTATCAAATTGCCTTCGCTCAAGCTGCTTACTACAGAATTCATCTTCAAGTTCTTTAACCTCGTGTTTCTATAGGCAACAACCTTAATGAATCTTTCATAATCGAATTAATCTTTAAGCTCTCAGCTAGAAATTTAAATCTCAAAATCAGAGTTGGATTAAAAATTATGCAAAAAGTGATTCTCATTTGCATTATGTTTATTTTTACGAGAACACGATTTATGATTAAAGATTTTTACTTTTTTTGGGTTTTGTTAAAATCAATGCTGCGAAAATGTCTCTGCTATTGAAACAAATTATGTACCTATAGAAAAGAAGTCATCCTTAAGGGCCTCCGGGAGTTTTTCGAAAAAAAGACACTTTTTTATATTTTCTTTTTTTTTTTGAAGCTGTATTATATTTTAGACCAAAATTTTTTACATTTAAAGTGTTTTACATAAAGTGTAACTATTCAAGATTCATCCCTAACATTTTGATCCAAAAATATTCTTAAATTTGCGGTGAGCAAGATATCTGAGGACTGGTTCATCTGGAAAAGAAAAAATTTTTTTTAAAATTGGTCTAAAAGAAAAGAGCTTAAAAAAATTTTTAAAAATGGTCTTCCTTTTATTCGAAAAGCTATGCTCATTTTTGTAAAAGATGTGTATAATTATTGGTTGTTCCATAAGTTTCTAAAATATCTGAGGACTGGTTCATCTGGAAAAGAAAAAATTTTTTTTTAAATTGGTCTAAAAGAAAACAGCTTAAAAAAATTTTTAAAAATGGTCTTCCTTTTATTCGAAAAGCTATGCTCATTTTTGTAAAAGATGTGTATAATTATTGGTTGTTCCATAAGTTTCTAAAATCACACATAGATGGCGGTAGTACATCCGCCAATTTATTTTTCTAAAAATGACTCAGTCGTATATATACCGGTGTGAGAAAAAAAAAAAAAATCAAGAAATTGGAAAAAATCAAGTATTGTGTAGTGATTGAATATCTATTTTTGAAAGGTGTACAACCAAAAGAAATTCATGAACAATTATTTAAAGTGTATAAGGACTCTTCACCTTCACTTGCAACAGGGTACAACTGGGTTGTCGACTTTAAACGTGGTCGTACAAGTCTTGAAGACGATCCACATCAAGAACGTCCAAAAAGTATATCAACACCAGAAATCATAGGAAAAATACTGGATATAATTTTGAAAAATAGTCGATTGACTGAGAGAGATTGAGTAGAAGCCATAGACATCTCATAAGGCAGTGTGAGTCATATTTAAAGTGAAGTTTTGGGTTTCAAAAAGGTGGATGCACAATGGGTGCCACATTCGCTAACAATGGAACAAAAACACATGAATGAGACTTTCTCAGTAACATTTGGAGCATTTTAAAAAGGATTTTATACTTCGATTCATCACTATGGATGAGACTTGGGTCTACCACCATGATCCTGAATCAAAACAAGAAGCTAAAGAGTGATGTGAACGTGGTACTTCGGCTCCTAAGTGAGTTCGTCTTCGTCGATCAATTGTTTGGGATGCAAAAGGTATTTGTGTGGCATATGTGTGTAAAAAACCCTCTTCTGCGTTGACCACCACCGGACATCAAATCAAATATTTTTTTCGCTGGAGCGTCGTTTTCCATTTGCTCAAGATGACCTAGCCAGCGGAGCCGCTCGATTTTAATGCGCTTCACTATGTCGCTGTCAGCATACAGCTCAAACAGTTCGTGGTTCCAACGAATTCGGTACTCACCATTGACGCAGATTGGACCGAAGATCTTACAAAGAATCTTTCTTTCGAAGGCCCCCAAAATCTTTTCATCAGAACTGCTCAACGTTCAGATTTGTGCTGCATATAATAGGACGGGCATGATTAGTGACTTATAGAGCGTGAGTTTTGTTCGTCGAGAGAGGGCTCTGCTTCTCAATTGCCTACTCAGACGAAAGAACACCAGTTGGAAAAGAGTAACGCTTCCTTTTATCTCAATAATTACATAGTTGAAAGAGTTTAGCTGGATCCCAGGTAGACGAAGCCCGTACAACCTCGAAGGAGATGTCAATAGTGACGTGGTTTCCAAGACGCTGGGACTGTTTTTGTTGACACTAGGTATTTCGTCTTATCTGCGTTCACTGCAAGACCCATTCGACTCGACTCTTTCGCTAATCTGGAGAATGCATTGCTGACTTTGCGTGTATTATGGCCAATGATATCGATATCATCACCATACGCCAGCAGCATAATACTTTTGTAGAATATCGTGCCACTGCATCTCAAATTAGCAGCTCGGATGATCTTCTCCATCATTAGGTTGAAAACGTCGCACGATAAGGAATCACCTTTTTTGAAACCTCGTTTGGTATCGAATGGAGGAGTGAGGTCCTTTCCGAATTTAACTGTGCTGCTGGTGTTGCTCAGTGTCATTCTGCAAAGACGGATGAGCTTTGCAGAAATACCAAATTCAAACATGGTGGAGTAAAGATGATTCATTATTGGTCTGTCAAAGGCGGCTTTGTAATCGACAAAAAGATGGTGTGTGTCGATTTGTTTTCTAGGGTCTTCTCCAAGATTTTTCGTAGCGTAAATATCTGGTCTTTGGTGGATTTTCCAGGTCTGAAGCCGTACTGATAAGATCCAATTAGTTGGTTTACGATGGGCTACATAATACGCTCGACAGGACCTTATATGCTATATTAAGAAGGCTTATCCCACGGTAGTTGACGCAAATGGTGGCATCGCCTTTCTTGTGGATTGGGCAGAGCACACTAAGGTTCCAATCGCTTGGAATGCATTCTTCCGACCATATTCTGCATATAAGCTCATGAACGCATTCTTGAAGAGCTCAGCAGGTAAGCCATGGGCTCCTGCGGCTTTGTTGTTTTTAAGCCGAGCTATAGCTTTCAAGACTTCACTATGGTCGGGCAGCGAAACATCAACGCTGTCGTCCACAATTGTGGTTTCCGGGATATCGTCTCTATTGGCGAGATTGTTGTCGTCTTCGCCCTTCAGAAGTCTAGAGAAGTGTTCCCTCCATATCATCAGTGTACTCTGGGTATCTGTAACTAGATTGGATCGTGATTGGAGCAATGTTATATTTACGGATGAATCTTCTTTTTGAGGCGGAGGTTTTATCAGTCGATCGTGGTGTACTGGAACGAGAAGATTAGTTCAGCGAACTGTCAAACATCCGGTAAAAGTTCATGTCTGGGGATGCTTTTTCGGAGGCTTTTCGGACTCCCTAACATATTCACCGCCAATTTGAACGCTGAACTAATGGCCAAAATATACCAGAAATCACTGTTACCATCAGCTGATTCAATGTTTAAAAGAAAAAGAGTTTCCTGGATCTTGCATGAAGTCAATGACCCCAAACATCGAAGTCGTTTGTGCAAAGAGTGGAAAGAGAAAAATTATGTCAAAGTGTAGGATTGGTCTTCAAAGTCTCCAGATGCAATCCCCATCGAAAATGTCTTTGCAATTATGAAGGAAAAGCTAAAAAAGAAACGTATCTGGACTGCTTAACAGCTCATTCTCAACATTAAAAAAATTTGGAGAGAGCTACCTTGGGAATTTGCTCATAAACTAGTTTTAAGTTTAAACTAGCCTCTAGCTTTTATTACTAATAGGGGCGATTAAACATTAATTGCGGATTAACATGCAGCAAAATGTTTTCATTTCAAAAAAATCGAGCAAAGGGCTTAGAAGTTATGCCGATCACGTTCTTACCAGACAGACTGTAATTTGGGAGTTAAAGGAAATTAACTAAGGCACCATAGTATAAAATGTGATCTTGAAAAAATCGGTTATTTGAGCTAACCCAGAAAAATTTTTTGAAGTATATGTTCTATAGACCCATTGCTATCGGAAACCATTGGAGTTTTTTCACAGTTTAATTATTACTTTATTACTATACTCGGGTTTATCAGCTAGTATACAATAAATTCTCTTTGATTTCTAACTCTTTTGAGCTGGCAACTCTACCGCTTTGTTTTTGCCTCTGTCTGCTCGAGTATTTTCATTTTTTTTTTGCTATCATTCTTTTGTTCTTGCTTATCATCAACGTGTTTGTGCTTTCGGCTTTTTTTTTCTTTATTTCAATTTTATTAGCGTATTGTTTTTTTTTTATCGTACCACTTCTAATGGCTTCTTCCGTCTGTCACACACAACTCACCTGCCTACTCAGCTTTACTGCAATTTTTGCCTCAACATTTGCCGTTTCTGGCTTAATCTGTGTTCCTAAATAAGTCCAACTTAATCTTGATTTTTGTTGTTCTTTGCTTGTTCTTTTGCACCTTGATATTTTGCCAAAAAAAGAAGAAATTTTTATTGTTGTCTGTTTTTTAGTTCGTTATTCTACTTTTTGGAAGTTAGTCGCGCTTCCGTGCTCGTACCTTTCAGTGGCTTCGGTCTTCGGTGTAGTTATTATCAAGTCGCTTTTCTCTTGCTAGCGCACAGAATGTAACGGTAGTAACGACAAAAAAAAATAATATTAAAAAAAAAACTAAAAAATTACCATTCATAACTAAGTGAGTCGTTGCAATATTACGTCTGTGAAATTTACTCCATTACAATTTTTTATAACCAAGATCTTGACGCGGTTCTGAAACGTGTATGTGTTAAACGTGATTGGCTTCGTCAATCGCTACTGCTGTGATTTGTACGTGTTAATTTTAAAAATTCCTTATAAGTAATTATTTTATTATGGCTCTTACTTTTCACACTTTCTGCTCTGTTTTGTGTTTAAAATTTTATTCGAATTTGCATCTCGACTCGTTTTTTTGTTGTTGTCTTTTTCTTCCAACACATGACGCAATGATAGCTTAATTTTTTGCTTTTTTATTTCTTTATTCCATTTTGTTGCTTTTATATTTGATTTTAACTTCATTCGAAATTGACATTTTTCGTTAAAATTAAACAAAAATAAAAATAAATAAATAAAATTTTTAAATTAATATTTTTGCATTTAAACTTCAACGAAATTTTAGATACTTTAGTTAACTCATGGCAAATACATCTCATTACACAATGGATACAATGCAAATGTACAAATATTTATTGCTCAAGGTTACATGTAAGTAGAGTGAACTTCATGACTTCCCCAAAAGCAGAAGATTATCGTCGACCTAGCGCCTGACAACGGCAACCCTTGACATTTCCTAAGTTTGAAGAATATTTGTGGCTTGCGTTTAAAATAACTCTCGTGAATTTTTCTCAATAAATTGACAAGTGCCTTCAACTGCTTTGAAATTAAAAAAAACTTCTTACTCAAATCGCAAAAAACTTCCTGGATCCTTCTATACTTATTTTGAAATTTCCCATCCCATCTGACACGGAACATTTCAGATTCAGTTTACCATTAAAACTAATTTTTCTGTTCGGCTGTTATCTCTCTTCAAAAATTGGCAAAACTCAGTGAGTAAACAATGCCATAAAAAAGAAAACGCTTGAGAAAATAAGTACTGACCGTCTCGTCTCGGCATAAAACTTGTAGCTCCATAGAAGCTCGGTTCATAGCAAGCTCGCTCAAAGTTCTTTCAAGGACTATAATATTTAAACCGTTATTGTTTGTTACTTGTAGATCAAATGCTTATTTTCTCTCAAGACACAATAAGTTCCTTCGAAAGCTTGAAAGCCTATTGGGCCTATGAAGGTTACACGATAGAGCGCAAAGCGAAAAGTCCCTGAATAGAAGTACCATCTTTAATTAGAAAGCAGCAAATTTTTAAACTTACCTTCTGTTCAGAAAATAGCCGGAACTCTTCAATAAAACGAAAACGGTCCAATTATTCATGGATATTAATTTCATTTTCTTCAAAGTAATCTCCCGTGCAAGCAATACATATATTCAAACGCTTCCTCCAATCTTGAAAACACTTTTCATAGGCTGATTCTGGAATTGCCTTCTGTTCCTATTCAGTCAGTAGCAATTCCATGCAATGTCGATGTATTTTGGAAAATGCATTTTTCAACTTTTTTGGAAACCTGTCAAAATGGGAGGTACATAGGTAATTTTTCGAATATTTCTTAACTAGCCGTAATTTACCAAACAGCAAAATTTCATTGTCATAAAAGCAATCGTTCCATTTTTTTCAACAAATGTAGATATGGAGTCACTGTGTTCCTTTACCTTTTGTAGTACTTTCGATCACTAAGCGAGTTTCTCCACAGTCTCATGACATCAGTAAAAGTAATAATAAAAACATTAGAACATACAAAAATGGTAAAGTAAAAAAATTATGAAAAAAAATAAATATAAAAATTTTAGAAAATAATAATTCTAAAATAAAATAAAAATTATGTTATAAAGACGAAAATGATGCAAAAAAGAATTACAAAGGATAAAATAAAAACAAAAAAAAAAAATAAAAAAAATAATAATAAAAATATTAAATTAAAAAAATTAATAAAAAATAAAATAAAAATAAAACAAAACATAAAAATTTAAAAAAAATTAATAAAAAAATAAAAAATTAAATTTAACAAAATAAGTTAAAAAAAAACAAAAAAATTAAAAATTAAATTTAACAAAATAAGTTAAAAAAAAAACAAAAAAATTAAAACAAATAAAAGTGAGAAATAAAAAATTACAATAAATACGATAAGAATAAATTTGTAAAATAAAAACATTAAAAATAAATGAAATAAAAAAAGACATTATAAAAAAATAATAAAATAAATTAAATAAAAAAAAAAATAATAAAATAAATTAAATAAAAAAAAATAATAAAACAAATTCAGTAAAACAAAAAAACAATAATTAAAATAATAAAAAGAAACGGAAACAATAACAATATTTTATCAATATCAGAGATATAAAAATGAAAAGTAAAAAAAAATTAAAAAATAAAAAATAAAAAATAAAAAACTAAAAAAATAAAAAAAAAATAAAAAATTCTAAACAAAAACATTCAAAATTAATAATTAAAAAAAAAACAAAAATAGGAAATGAAAAGAATTAAAATATTTCAAGAAATCGAAAATTAACATTTTAAAAAAACAAAAAGTAAAAAATAAAAAGCACAGAAATAAAAAACAAAAAACCGCAGAAATAAAACATAACAAATAAAATTTGAAGGAGTCAAGCACCTACACTCCGCAAGTTATGCAATTCCATGCAACAGATGTGCAATTTCATTGCTTAAGTTACTCCCGCGTCTCCTAATGACTTAATTTTTAATATAATTTTTATATTAATTTTGTTAGCCTAGTGAAAAAATTTTAACTGTCATATCATAACATTTATCGTATGGGCTATACGAGTAATAATTCCATGCAACGTCATTGCATTTTCATTTAAATGTATCGCATATTTTTTTTTTGTGGCGTCCGTAGCGTAGTTGGTTAAAGTGCGTGGCCGCTATGTCAAAGAACCTTGAGACCCAGGTTCGAACCCCAGCAGCGACAGAAAATTATTTGAATTAAAATAATTTTTCTGTACGGCCGCCACCTCTCTGCAGACAATGGCAAACCTCAGAGAGTAATCAAAATGCCATGTAAAGCTTCTTGAGAATAAGAACATTCCGTTCATCGCCGTTCGAAGTCGGCGTTAAGCATGTAGGTCCATTTCTCGGTCAATTGTGTACAAACTTAATAACACGCACAACACAATTGATCATAAGAAGCTAGGTCAAAGTCCTTTCAAGGGCTGAAATGGCCAGTTATTTATTTTTTTTTATTTATATTTTTTTTAACATTAGGCACGATAATACGTAACGATGTTACGAAATTAGCAAAATATCACCACTTACGAACAAATACTCTGAATTCAATTGGCACTTGATATTTCCAAGTGGTTTTTATGTAATACCAGCTGATTTGTCCGGTGTTACCCGGGATTTTTTCCATTTAATTAAATTAGTTTATATTATTTTTAGAAATACAGTGTATTCTATGGAAAATTATTATATTTCCCTGTATTTATACAGGGAAAACGAAATTTTTGAATATATCTCCATCCCAGCGTCATTTATTGGTTCCAAATTTTGCCAAAGACTTTCTTTTTAAGTATTATATATATGTTATGAATTTGAGTCAAATCGGTCCATATTTATATAAGACCCTAGCGCAAGCTAGGGGGGGGGGGCGTCTAACACAAAAAGAAAACAATTTGGGAAAATAAAATTTGAAAAAGAATAATAATATTTCAAGTATATATTATTAGACCCTTCATTTCACACCACGCTCATTGTCCAATGCCCGTTAAAGTTTCCCAGTCCAACAGATGTAAAGAATCACCCAAAGCTATTCTGCATCAAAAATTTGGCTTGTATAAGTGGAGTCACACTCCCTTGTTCAATGCCCGTTCCAGTTTTCTATTAGAAGAACATCACAAAGTAGTAATTTTGAGTTTCAATGTTCTGTGGACGGAGTCACGCCCCGTTTTCTAATGTCCGTGCCAGTTTTCCAGAAGAAAGACCTGCCCAATAAGTAAGTTCATATTGAGTTTCATTGTTATGCGACATTCAGTTCCTAATATCAAAAATTTTAATTGTATGACTGGTGTCACGCCTCCTTGTCCAATACTAACTCAATATTGCCAGTCGAAGAACACGACTAAAAAGTAGGTTCGTACCGATTTTCATTGACGTGTGTCTTATAGTTCGAAAGTTATAACGAAAATATGGGCTGCTGAAAAATGCCACGCCTCTTGACCAACGCATTTAAAATGTTATCAGTGGAACGGTACGTGTAAATTGAGGTCATTTTTGTGACAAGCGTCAACAGCAAGCATGGAGGTTTAGTCATGCAGAAATTCAGAAATTCACGATCGAACAACGCGTACAATTTGCGAAAATCACTACAAAAATAGAGAAAATTTGCGGAGACGGGTCATCAAATCCGCTGATTTTTCCAAAAGTTTTCTATGCACCCGCAATGGCGTTCTGTTTGGTATGGACTTTGGATGGCGGTGTCATCCGGCCAATCTCCTTTTAAAATACAGCTGGAACCGCAATTACTGTGAATGGTGCCCGATATCGCGATATGCTGACCAAATATACCAGATTGTCATGAAAAATTTCATGAAACAGACTTCCATGTGCAAGCAAGGTCGAGGCGGCCATTTGAGCGATATTATGTTCCATCAATAAGCTCCATGTATCTACTTTATAATTCAGTAAAAACTTAAAGACATTTGAACAAAACAATGCATTTTATTAAAAAATTAAAATGTTAGTGACTTTTGGGACACCCTTTATTTACTGAGTTATAAAATTTCATTTCAGAGAAACTTACTTCTTACAATCTTTAAATATTAACGGAGTATATATGTGTAGTGTTTCTACTCAACTAAGATATGGCGTTTCAGTCAACTGCCACCGCTTCCCCTTAGCTTTTTCCAATCACGAACATATTTAGCAGGATGACTGGTACGATACCGATATCAAAACCACTCTTTCAAAAGAACTAGTTTAAATTCCTTTGCATCTAACTGGCGAATTTTCGCCATATGAGTGGGTTAATTCTTTCCTTATTCATTACAATAAAGTCTTGGAATGAACGTAAATTGGCCTGTAAATTGGCCTGTAAATTGGCAATTTTGGCATTCAAACTTAACTTTAAACACTGTCGTATCAATATTTTGTATTCCCTTCTTTCGAAATAACCTACATCATTAACGTGTGCTTTACCAAGTTATAAAAAGTCCAGGAATGTTATCAATCTTACTCAGTCTTTTGTGATAAATCAAATTTCCAAGATACAATTGATAAAAGATATTAAAACTGGAAATAATTATGTTGCTTTGTGCGGCGTTTAATAGCAACTTTTTGATATAACAATAGACTCTAGAGTATAATGTCAAGAAGAGGAGAGCCAACGTAAACTTGTATTTTTTCAACGCACTGATAAGAGATATTCGATAAATCAATACAACATTTACATTTGGTCATATATCATCACATGAATTTTGAAAGAAGTCGTAAAAAAAAATCCAGGAACTATCAGTGTAATAAATTTTCGTAAACACTATTTTTTTTTTATAGCGGCTATATAAAAGACATAACTTATTAGATACTTATGTAATATCTATTGGAATGTGAAATATGTCTGTGGTCTAAGAAGGCTTAATTTATGTCATCTTAGCTAGCAATATTAGTTGCAGCTCACTATGGGACAGCTCATATTGGAAGGCTTGGCAAACACTCAAATTCCTAATGTTTCTAAAACAAAATTTATAAACTTCCATTTAAGGATAATCTCCATTTTGTGGGGCTGTCCACTAATATTAACAGAGGGACATGGTAGAGCTTCCTATGTTAACCACTTGGCAGGTGCGGATCCAGGGGGGGATTTGGGGGGTTCAAACCCCCCCGAAATTCTAAAAGAACCTGTATTTAAATGTGATGTACTGATGTTTATTATGTGGGCTAAGAGTACCAAAAAGAAAATAATTGGTTTTTTATAATTTACTTTAAATATTCACATCCCTATGCTGTAAACGTTTGTAGTTGTTTCTACACGTATTGCTAAAATACTGAATTCTGTTCCAGTTTTTGTTTGTTTTTGCGATATTGCGCCTGTAGCTGTAAACAGTCACACATACAATCTTAACCTGAAATCACAAAAACACCGCATTTTTTGGATAAAATATATCCAAACACCGCACAGTTTTAATTTAAAAACCCACAGTTTCGATAGTATCGGAAGTGTAGACGTAAAATTCCTTTTTATACAGTAATGGAGAAAAATTCCGGTTTTTGTAGTTTTTATTTATTTTCATGTTGGTTTTATGTTGGCCTTTTAGATTTGTATTCGGGTCAAATAAACAGAGGAATAACTTTTATTATTATAATTATTTTTACCCCAGCGTCAGCTTCTGGTATTTAACACAAAAAAATAATCCTGAGCACCACACAATCATATGGAGTGAATATGGAATATAAGTTTTTTCCAATAAGTGGAATAATTTTTCCACATATTGCAGCAAAACACAAATTATAACCTGCTTTTGAAAAATTAGAGGCTCGAAATAGATTTTAGACTAACGGTTTTTTGAGCAAAGTTGAATTTGCTCCGTAGAACATTATCCACGCCTACGATTTTTTGAAAAAAAAAATTAACCCGCTCTAATGTATATAAAGGGTGGTTAAATTTTAAGGGCCGATGTTGAAACCACACCTAAATGGCAAGTTTTTTTCTGCATTTCATTTGACATTTCTCAATTTCAGACTAACTCAGACTAAACAAAATGCATATCGAGCACTTCGTGATTTTTTCGGTCAATTTAATCGTCCAAATGTGCGTAGAATCGGAAAAATCGTGCAAAAATTTGAGCAAACCGGGTCTGTAGGAGATGTGAAAACACCAGTGCATGTTCGTACAGCTTGTACTGCAGAAAATATTGCTGCTGTTCGCGATAGTGTGACTGAAGAGCCGTCCACCTCAACTCGTCGTCGTGCCCAACAATTGCACCTCTCACGCTCGTCGTTGATGAACATTATTCATAAAGACTTGCATTTACACGGTCAGAATGGTGGCAAGAAATGGCAACAGTGGATGATCAATTTTCGAAGAAAATCATCTTCAATGATGAGGCACATTTTCACCTCAGTGGATTCGTAAATAAGCAGAATTGCCGCATTTGGACGAATGATAATTCAAGAGTGATTGTCGAAAAACCAATGCACCCACAAAGAGTGACTGTTTGATGCGGTTTATGGGCTGGCGGCATCATTGGGCCGTATTTTTTCCAAAATGAGGCCGGTCAGACAGTAACTGTGAATGGTGTTCGCTATCGTGAGATGGTAACGAACTTTTTATGGCCTGAATTGGAAGATATGGGTGTGGACGATATGTGGTTTCAACAGGACGGTGCCACTTGCCACACAGCCAACGAAACAATGGCTCTTTTGCGCGACAAATTCAATGGCCGTGTTATCTCACGTGGTGGCGATGTGAATTGGTCGCCAATCATGTGATTTGACACCGTTGGACTTCTTTCTTTGGGGTTATTTGAAAGAAAATGTGTACGTTGATAAGCCAGCAACAATTCAAAAGCTAAAGGATGAGATAATTCGGCATATTAACGGCATAGAACCTCACTTATGCATCGGCGTCATTGAAAATTTGGACCATTGGATGAAGGTGTGCCGCCGAGGTCGCGGCGGCCATTTAGCCGATATTTTGTTCCATGCATAATTGAACCATACCAATATTATCATTATAAAGAGAAATGACAATAATTTTCTTAATAATTTGTGTTTTATTCAAAATCAACATCGGCCTTTAAAATTGAACTACCATTTATATATATAACGTACATAAATATTTTTGAAAGCCCTCCCCGAAATATATTCCTGGAACCGCCCCTGCCACTTGGTATAAAACGAAATTTAATATTAAGCTTTGGATAATTTATTGCAAATACAATGCTCAATTCAGTTAATACTGTACATTGTGTAATCTCCCATACATGTCAATGGTTGGTACCTCCGATAAATGTTTTTTTTAGCAAAACACATCTTTATAATTTTTCTACGATATGCAAAATTATAACATTTTTAATTTCACTATTCGTCTGATCAAGTGGGTGTGGCGACTCTCATACTGTTAAAATTTATATAATGAGGTATCTTATTAACTCTTTGAAACAAAAATTGTTTTGGGCTTATAGAGGCAAAATTGGCAGTGAATACCTGGTTTAAAAAAAAATATACAAAAAATACGAACACTAAAAAAAAAATGCAAAAATCTAAAATATAAAAAAAAAAAATTGAAATAAATAATTAAAGCATATTGTGTTTGAAAAAATATGTCTGTGGAAAAAATACTTAGAAACAACTTAAAAAACTAAAAACTTTAAAACTTAAAATATAAAACTTAAATCTAATAACTAAAAAAAACATTTTAAAAAATAATACAAAATAAAAAAAAATGAAATGGAAAAAAATAACTAAAAATATAAAATATTGTTAACAAAAATAAAAAAAAAACACAAAAATTTATCATATTAAAAAATAAAAAAATATGCTTAAAAACTGAACTGCTTACAAATAAAAATACAATATTAATAAAAAAACTAAAGGTACAATAAGGAAGAAAAAAATTTAATATATGTAAAAAATGAAAAATATGTCACAAAAAAAAAAATTTTAAAATACAAATAATACAAGCAATAGAAAATTAAAAATAATGATAAAAATAAAAATTTGAAATAAAAAATAAAAAATTCAAAAATAATCAATAAGAAGTAATAATAAAAAAAAATAAAACATAAAAATTAGAAAATGAAAAAAAAATAATTAAAAATAAAAATGAAAAAAAGAACAAAAATTCTAACAGAAGCGACAAAAGAAAATAATGTAAAAAAGAATTTTTAAGGATTAGATTAAATAAAAAAACAAAATAAAAAATATAAAATAAAAAATATAAAATAAAAAATAAAAAGATAAGATAAAATAAAAATTAAACTCAAATAAAAAAGTAAAATAAAAAAGTAAAATAAAAAAATAAAATGAAAATAACTAATAATAAAAAAAAAATTAAAATACACAAAAATTGGAAAATATAAAAGGAAAAAAGTAATATAAAATAATTAAAAATAGTTATTAAAGAAAACAAATATTCTAAAAGAAGTTATAAAGAAAATGATGTAAAAAGAATTTAAAAAGATAAGATAAAATAAAAAATAAAATAAAATAAAAAACGTAAAAAAATTATTAAAAAAATAAAAAACGAAAAAATAAAGAAAAATAAAATATAAAAAATCAAAATTAATAAAATGAGTTAAAAATATAAAAATTAAAAAAATAAAAATAAAAACAAATAAAAGCAAAAAATTACAATAAATACAAAACGAATAAATTTTTAAAATAAAAAAATTAAAAAATAAAGTAAATAATAAAAGAAAAAATAAAAAAAATAAAAAGAGAAACTGAAAAAATTAAACAATTCTTGAGATGCATAAGGAGCTATTAAAACCATTAAAAACAATGATTTAAAAAAATATGAAATCACTCATGTAAAAAATATAAAATCACTGATATAAAAAAAAAATAAAATAAAATAAATAAAAAATTAAAAACTGAGAGAATAAATAAAAAAATAAAAAACTAGAAAAATGTAAGAAATTACAATAAATATAAAAAAAAATCAAAACAACATATTAAAAATTTACTAATTAAAAAACAAAAAAAAAAAAAAAAAGACAAAACAGAAAATGAAAAATTAAAATTGTTCAAGAAATCAAAACTTACATTTGAAAGAATGAAAAACAAAGAATTAAAAAAAAAACAGAAATAAAAACCCCAGAAATAAAACATAAAAAATTAAATATTTTAAAATTAAAAAAAAAATAAAAATAAAAATAAAAAAGTAAAAAATTAAAAAAGGAGAAAAATAAAAAATTGTAATAATCCAAAAAAGAAAAATTTTTGTAAATAAAATATAAATTAAAAAGATAGAAACTGAAAAAAATAAAATGTTTTAAGATAACCAACAAAAAAAAAAAAAAACAAAATCAAAACTAAAATATATTACAAAGAAATAAAAACAAACTTCAGAAATTACAAAACAAAAACCATAGAAATTAAAAATTTAAAAATACTAGAATAAAAAACAAAATTAAAAAATTATAATAAAAAGAAAAAAAGATATGTTTAAAATTAAGAACAACATAAAAATATATTTTTAAAATTAAGAATAAAAAAAAATAATAATAGAAAATGAAAAATTCATGTATTTCAAAGAATCAACACCAAATATTAAAAATATTAAAACAAAAAAATAAAAGCTCTGAATAAAATAAAAAACTATAGAAATGAAATAATAAGAGAATAAAAAAAAAAATGTTAAAGCTAAAGAATAATTTTCATTCTTATTATTTTTATTTAAAAAGTAAATAAAATAAAAAAATTATATACAACAAAAGAAAAACAAATATCTTGAAATAAAAATATTAAAAATTAGTTACTATATTTTAATTAATAAATTAAAAACAAAAATTTAAAAAATCAAAAACAAACATTTCAAAAATCAAAAAAACAAACATTTAAGAAATCAAAAAAAAAAAAAAAAATGAAAACAACGGAAAAAATAAGGAATAAAAAATAAAAAGTAAATAATTGAAAAATAATAAAAATTTGTGAATTAAAAAAAAAACAAGGAAATAAAATATTAAAAAATACTAGGAATAAAAAAAAAACAAAATATAAAAGAATTGTAATAAATACAAAAAAATATGCTTAAAATTAAGTCTAAAACAAAATTAAGAACAGAAAATTAAAAAATTAGAAAATTAAAAAATTAAAATATATCAAAAAAGCAAAATGAAATAAAAAAAAAATTAGAAAAATGAAATAAAAAATAAAAGCACTGCAATAAATAATAAGAAACTATAGAAATGAAAAATAAAAGAATTAAAATTTATTAAAAGTAAATAATACAAATCAAAAAAGTAAAAAAAAATAAATAAAAAATGGAAAATTACAATTAATACAAAAAGAACAATTATTTAAAAATAAAAACATTAAAAATTAATGAATTAATTTAAAAAAATAAAAAAAAAACAAAGGTTAAAAACTACGGAAAAAAGTTAAAGAATAAAAAAATTAAAATTAAATAAATGATGAATGAAATAATGAAAATTCATCAATAAGTAAAAATAAAAAAGAAACAAAAAAAAAAACAAAAATAAAAATAAAAATGTTACAAAATTTAAAAATATGTTAGAATTCTAAAACAAGAATTTGCTTACTAAAAAAAATAATAAAAATAAAAATAAAAGTAAAAAATTTAAAAATAAACTAAAAAAATAAAGTGCATAATATTTGAGAATTTATATGTGTGACAAAAGGTTTATTAATCAACAAAACTTTAAATTTATCTCAATGAATTCATTTTTTTAAGTTTTTTTCATTCTTGCAAAATTTTAAAAGTTGGTCATTTGAAAGTATTTTTACTAATTTATAATTAGTAATTAGAAAGTAATTAATAATAAAGTAACTAATTAATTAAGTTTGGGGTTCATGGGACATTCTTAACTTCAGTTAATTAATAAAACATTTAGGGTATTCACAAGGTCTCATAATGTCGAATGTCTTAAGTTGAAAACATAAAAATTTACAACTAGTTTGAACAACCTCTCATAACTTATTGTGCTTTTTGAACTCTGAATCAGCTGATGCAAAACAAATTAAAATAAATATTTGTTATCACAATGCCTAAAGAAAGCGAAAAAGACAAAATAAACGCCGGTTTGTGCAAAAAGCATGTTTTGGACGTTATTGAATACGACACTCAATAAACATAGCTTTTAGGGTTGTAATATTTTAGTACTGTTTTTATATGGAAGGCAACAACTACATTTTTAAACTAGTGTAAAATTTAATTACATTATGATAATAGGATATGATAGCACACCTTGTGAATACCCTAATTATGTCTTGAAAATAATTCTCAACACCTCAAGAAAATCTAAAATGCAATTTTAAAATCCATCTGAGTTAATACAAAAACAAAAAAAAAAAAAACAAAACGAAAAGAAGAAAATCATTTAAACTGGCATCAAATAATTTTCGAATTTAATATTTTTCAAAATGACTTTTGTCGCAGCCTCTTATACAAGCTGTCCCATTGTGCAGCTCTTTATCTAATGGCAGTTTGTGTGTGTGCAAAGAGAGAGAGCTCAAAACTTTTGTTTACAAAATATATTTAACGATAGTAATAAAGGCTACTTAAATATGAAATGTCCACATCTCAAACACTAAATTAAAAAAAAAAAATACAACCAATAAACATTATCAAAAACAACAACAATAAGAACAAAAATATGGTCGATTTATTTGCGTTTTATTTGCGCCAATCATTTCAAGCCTCGAAGAACTCGAAGAGCAATAAAAAAAACACCAAAGAATAATAAGAAATAAGAAATGATCACAGCGAAGGAAGTAAACAAAGATAATAAAATAATCAAAAGACAGCAAAAGCAACAACAACAACAACAACAACAACAACAACAACAACAACAACAACAACAACAACAACAACAACAACAACAACAACAATAACAGCTCCGTTAAACAAACTACAAATTGTGAAATGAACCGATGAGCGTAAAAAACTGCAAAAATATCATAAATAAACATTAAAATTAAGTAAATTGAAGTTTTCAAGTAATTATTTAAAATAACTACTACAAACAAACTATACACATGATCAATTTATTCAAAGTCAACATTTCGCACGGTAGTTAACATAGATACAAAAAGGGCACAAGTCAAAATTTATAAATTTTTAGGAGAAGCAAAAAACAATTGTATTGTCCCAGCAACTTCCACTGTTTTTTTAAAACGAAAGAGAAAGATGATAAATCCAAAATTTTTCATTTTTTGAATAAAAAATACAAAAAAAAAAAACAAATTTGATAATAAAAATTACAAAACAATCCAAGTTCAGCTTATTGTGTTTAAAAATATATAAAGACAAGACAAAAACAAAAAAGAAAAACAAATAAATAAATAAATAAAAAAAGAATAAATCGCAAAAAAATAAAAAGAAAATTGTAATAATAAATAAAAACTTCCAATAAATAAAAACATCTAATTAATAGAAAATATCAAAAATAAGAAAAATATAAGAATACATTAAAATCCAGACAAAAAAGTACATGAAAAACAATATACATATATATATATTATAACTATAACTATATACTATATATACTATACTATAACTATATATACTAAAACAAAAAATATAAGAAAAAATAAAAATATAATAAACAATAAAAACAAAAGGAAAAATAAAATATAAAAAAACAATATAAGAAAAACTTGAAAACAAAAATATAAAGGGAAAAATTAACACAAAAATAATTAAAGAAAAAAATTAAACAGAAAAAAATAAAAACAATTAAACAGAAAAAATAAAAAAAATTAAAAAGAAACAAAAAATTTAAAAACAAAAAGTTAATAACAAAACTAAGCAAAATTTATCAATAGAAGAGAATAATAAAAAAATAAATTTAAATCTAAAAATAAACAAAATTAACAGAATAAACAATTAAAACAAATGAGAAACTTATAAAAAAATTAAAAAATATAAATATGAAAAATTAAAAAAAAAAATTCAAAACTAAAAAATTTCTATTTAATTAAAATATAAATAAAAGTATAAAAATAACATTACTAAAAACGTTTCTTATAAGTTTTAAACTTAAATAAATTAGTAAACGAAATAAATAAAAAATATATAAAAAGTAATAGGAAATGTTTATAAATTAGTGAAAAATTTAATTAATAAAATAAAAAATACAAATGAAAAAATACAAAATTGAAACCAAACAAATATAAGAAATAAGAATATAAGAAAAAGTAGAAGAAATAAGAGTATAAGAAAACTAAAAATATAAACATATATAAAAATATAAAAATATATAAATATAAAAACGTATAAAAAGGTATAAAAAAGATAAAATAAACAAACAAAAAAAAAAAAATTAAAAATCGAAAAATAGAAAATTTAAAAACCAAAAATGAAAAAAGTAATAAACAAATCATGACAAACATAATAAAATAAAATTATTAAAAAAATTAATCCAAACATAAAAACAAAAAAAAAAACATAATGTAAAAAGCTATATTTATTAATTAAATTGTTGAAAAATTTAATATGTGAAAGATAAAGTAAATAAAATGTAAAAATTTAAGGTAAAACTATGAAAAATTAAAATAAACCGGATAAAAATAATAATTAATAATATATAAACAAAACCCAAAAAACTATACAGAAAAAGGAATTTTTGAAAAAGAATAAAAATAAAGTAAAAGTAAAAGATACAAAAATAAACATATATAAAACAAACATATAAAGAGATATAAAAAATAAAAAGTTAAAAAACGTTCTTCTTTAAAGTTAAAAAGTAATAAGATTATTAAACAACACAGAAATTGAAAACTAAACTGAAAAAATATTTAAAAAAAAAATGAATTAAAAGCAAATATTTATATCAAAATAAAGAGTATGTCAAACATTTAACATAGAAATTAATGCAAAAAAAAAACAAACTAAGAAATAACCATTTTCAATAAATAAAAATGTAGATAATGCAGATCAAAATAATTAAAAAAATAAATAAAATAAATTAAAAATAGAAAAAAACATTAGTAAAAAATTATAAAAAATAAATAAAAAAAGATAAAAAATTAATAAAAAATAAATAAAAAATAAATAAAAATAAATAAATTAAATTTAAACAATAAATAAATTTAAAACGAAACTGCAAAAAAATAAAAAATGAATACAAAATGAATTAAAAGCAAATAATTAAATCAACTTAAGGTGTGTGTCAAATATTTTAAATTTAAACAAAACAAAAAAATCAAATTTAAGCAAATAAAAAATTAATAAAATACAAAAAATATAAACATTAATAAAAAATGAAAAAGGAGTTTATCTTTTATTTTCTTGATTAAAAAAATTAAAATATTTTAAAAAATAAAAATAATTAGTAAATACTGTTAAAATTTAAAAAAAAATCTAAAAACAAGAAATTAAAAATAAAACACTGAAAATAAACTAAATATAAAAACACATAAAAAATAAAAATAAATAACTGGCCATTTCAGCCCTTGAAAGTACTTTGACCTAGCTTCTTATGATGAATTGTGTTGTGCGTGTTATTAAGTTTGTACACAATTGACCGAGAACCGGACCAACATGTCTAACGCCGACTCCGAACGGCGATGAACAGAATGTTCTTGTTCTCAAGAAGCTTTACATTACATTTTGATTACTCTCTGAGGTTTGCCATTGTCTGCAGAGAGGTGGCGGCCGTACAGAAAAATTATTTTAATTCAAATAATTTTCTGTCGCTGCTGGGGTTCGAACCCGGGTCTCCAGGTTCATTGACATAGAGGCCACGCACTTTAACCAACTACGCCACGGACGCCACTACGCCACATACAAAAATATAAAAAAAAATAAAAAAAAAAAATAAAAATATGAAAATAAAAAATAATAAGAAATATAATAATAAAAATAATAGGAACAAATAATAAATCCTAACACTAAAAAATATAAAGTTTCTAATGAAAGAAAATATGAATAAAAACACAACAAAAATTAAAACATAAAAAAGTTATAAAAACAAAAAATAAATAAACCAAATAATATAAACGTTCAAAAATAAATAAAATCATTTAAAATAAATAAAAAACACATAATAAATAAATGAATACAAATAAAAAATTAAAAATTTTGTAAAAAAGTAATTTAGTACAAAACTTAAGCCAACTGTGAATAAGTTCAAAAAGAGTGAGAAAAATAAAACAATTAACAAAAAAGTAAAACAAAAAATAATACAAATAAAAAATTAAAACAACAAAATAATAACAGAAAACAGAAAATAAAAAAGACAGCAATAATAATAAAGAACATCATTTATTTGAAAAATAAATGATAGTAAAACATTAAAATAAAAATTAATGCAAAAAACAAACTAAAAAATAACAATTTTCAATAAATAAAAATGTAGAGGAAAAATAAATAAAAAAATTAAATAAAATATAGAAAAAATAAATAAAAAATATATAAAAAATAAACAAAAAAAAAAATAAATAAAAAATAAATAACTGACTTATTAGTCAGTAAAAATTAATAAAAACATTTAAAAAATGAAAAAAATAAATTTAAAATTAATTATTAAAATATAAAAAACAAATGACAAAATAAAAAACAAATTAAACATTAAAGAATATAAAAAATAAAACAAAATAAAGATATCAATGAAAATTAAAAACAATTAAACTTAAAATTGAATATTTAATTACAAAATATAAAAATAAACCCAATTGAAATATAAACAAAATATTAAAAAATAAAACTAAAAATAAAACTAAAAAAAAATCAATGTAATTAGTTTGGAAATACGAACAGTTTTTAAAAAATAAAAGAAATAATCGAAAAAGAAATAAAAAAACAGAAGTAAATAGAATAAATAATAAGAAGAGAAATGAATTTATTGGATAAATAAATAAAATAAAACATAAAGTAAATAGAATGAAAATAAAATATAAAATTTAAAAATAACGAAGTACGAAGAAAATTAAAAATAAAATAAAAAATTTAAAAATGAAAATCCAAAAAACAACAAAATAGAAAGCTTAAAAAAGGAACAAAAAAGAGCGAAATAAACAAATCAAAACATATAAAAAAGAAAAATAACCATAAAAGTTAAAAAATATAAAAATAAAAAATAAAACATAAAAATTAAAATTATAAAAATAAAAAATAAAACATAATAAAATGGCTAAATGTTTCTAATCCATAAAAATATAAATAAAGTAATAAATAAAAAATAACTTAATAAACAACATATATATTAGTTAACAAAAAATAATTTCATTTTAATTTAATCAAAAACAAATAAAAATATTTACAAACTAATGAAAACTTTAAATAAAAAAATAAATTAAACAAAATGATAAAAATAAACATGTAAAAACATGAAAAATTTTAAGAATTAAACTAAACAAAAAACTAAATAAAATTAAAAAATTTAAAAAAATTTAAAAAAATTAAAAAAATTTTAAAAAATTTTAAAAAATTAAAAAATTTAACAAAATTAAAAAATAATAAAAAATAAAAAAAAAATAAAAGCATAGAAAAAAATAGAAAAATTAAAAAGAAAAATTAAAAAAATATTCAAAAAAAAAAATTTAAAAAAAAAATTAAAATAAAGAATTAAAATATAAATAAAAATAAAAAAGGTGTACAAAAATTTTAAAAATTTAGAGCTAAAAATTTTAAAATTAATATACCGAAATAAAGATTTGAGTGGATTATCTTTGGAGATAGATATCTATGGCAAAAAGCTAAAGTCAATATAAGCGAAAACGTTAGTTCGTCAAAATTAGTCCGTTAGCTGTGTACATGATGAATTCTACTTAGGTTTGATAGAAGGCATCGATGGTTCGATGTCGCCATTTTGACATTTGCAAAATTTCTTTCCGACTTAAAAATGTTATGCAATTTATTAAGGCTTATTAACTTTTTGAATTTGCTTGAACTCAAATTTGTTCTCCATGTGAAATCATATTTTAATGTTTTAATTAAAAAAATTTTACTAATCTTTATTAAATTAGATAGAAATCGCTTTTGAAACGTGTTTATTTCTTATCTCAAAAAAAAAAAAAAAAAATAAAAAAAATAAAGAGCAATAAAGATGACAAAAGCATTTTTGTTTATATTTTATTGATATGTTATTTAAATAATATTTTATGATATAAACAACTTTTTCTTTTTTCCGAATATTTGTTACTTTAACGTTTCGGTTTTAAATATTCAAAATTTTAAACATTCCTGGCAAGGGTCATCATCTCATCGTTTGCAAAATGTTTAAAATATCGAATTTTTAAAATTTTGTCCATTCGTATGAATGCGCAAAACTAAAATTTTAATTAATTCATTTTTATTTATTTTCATTTATTTGTTATATCCAACAATTATATGACATCAATGGCATTTCGTAATCTTTTTGGACCAAAATTTATCTTTGTCTGTAAATAAAGATACAAGTTTAAAAAGCGTCTACCGTAACGCTGTCTACTTTTTTTGCCCGTGAAATCAAAAAGTAAAGAACTATTTATACATGACCACGCCGCAGCATTGCCCGCAATATTTTTGAGTGAAATCAGCGCTTACATTTTATGGGATAATCAAGAACACAAGTAAAAGTAATCAGCTGTCGATCAAGGGCCGTTCGGCCGAACAGTAGTGGTCGAAAGTGGCTCAAATAGATCCTAAAAGTCTTTCGGAACGAATAGCGGCCAATTTGGAGTAACAAAGTCTAGCGGACACGACCGAACAAGGCAGAAATTTAAGAAAAGATAAGAAAATAAGTTGGCTATTCTATGGGAAAACCCGTATGTTTTGATGTGACAGCGTATCTTTATGCTTGTCCTTATTCCTGACCCTATCATTTCTTTTCTTTCCAAAATTCTCATCCTCATCCTTATCCTTATTCTTATATTTGTTCTAATAATTGTTCCAATTCTTGTCCAAACTCTTGATTCAATCCATGCTCAAATTCCTGACCCTATGTGTACTTATTCGTATCCGTTTCCTAAATCTTGTCCCACTTTTTTTCCCAATCGTTGTGTGTCCTGGCTCTCCAATAGGGACTTAACAACTTTGAATTAAATTTCTGAACGCACCCTTTCACTAATCATTGAACTGTCACTGTGAATTTATTCAGTAAACTCAACATTTTCATTGTGGGCTATTGGGCTGTGAAAAAGATGCGCCAAGTTGATGAATTTCATCGCAAAATCATCTTCAGTAACGAAACTCATTTTTGGCTCAATGGGTTCGTCAATAAGCAAAATATGCGTTATTGGTAGGGTGAAAATCCACAAGTGCTTCATGAATCACCACTTCATCCACAAAAAATAACTGTTTGGTGCGGTTTGCATGCCGGCGGCGTCATTGGACCATATTTTTTCGCCGTCGTAACGTTACTGTAAATGGCCATCGCT
Source organism: Pherbina coryleti (assembly GCA_943735915.1). Taxonomy (NCBI): domain Eukaryota; kingdom Metazoa; phylum Arthropoda; class Insecta; order Diptera; family Sciomyzidae; genus Pherbina; species Pherbina coryleti. Next base: position 119,098,496 of record OX030951.1, read on the forward strand.
ATCACGCCATGATTACCGAATATTTTTGGCCCTAATTGGAAGATATGGACTTGGACGACATGTGGTTCCAACAGGACGGTGCCACAAGCCACACAGCAAATGTTACAATCGATTTATTGAAGAGTTAGTTTGATGAACGTGTTATTTCAAGAAATGGGCCAGTCGATTGGCCGCCTCGTTCGTGCGATTAAACGTCTCTAGACTATTTTCTTTGGAGCTACGTCAAGTCATTGGTCTATGCCAACAAGCCAACGACTTTGGAAGAGCTCAGAGCCAACATTGAACGCAAAATAGCGGCGTTTCGGCCGAAATGTGTGGCCGAGACATCGAAAATTGGGTCCAACGAATCAACCGCTGCATACGTGCCCGCGGTGGCCATATGAACGAAGTCGAGTTCCATTCCATTCCATAAATGTTTTGATTGTTCTTCTAGTCTATAATAAAGTTTTTGAAATATCTCAAATGGTTTGCGTTTTATTTTAAAAAAAAGTTGTCAAGTTTGTCAAGTTTTCCATTAAGGACAACCCTTTATATATTTTTTTTATTTTTTTTTCCAGATTTTTTTACACGAAGTATGGAAAATTATGTCACTTAAATGATCCCAGTTTTCAGCTTCGCAATGATGGGTTCGTTTAAGAGCATTTTCCATAACATCTTTCAAAATTTGTAGTTGTAGCGCTCGAATTTCTGCAACAATGTTGGCCTTGAGTTCAAGGATTGTCTCGGGACTGTTCACATATACTCGCTCTTTCAAATAACCCCAAAGAAAATAGTCGGGAGCTGACAAATCTGGCGAATGCACTGGGCAGAGTTTGGGCAGTGGCTCCATGCTGCTGAAACCACATCTCAGGTCTGTTTTTAAGAGCAGGACGTAAAAAATGTTCTATCGTAAACCGATACCGCTCTCTATTTACGGTTACAACACTTCAATCTTAATTTTCGAAGAAGTAAAGCCCAATAATATTTTCAGATGTAATGCCACACCGTGGCGTCCGTGGCGTAGTTGGTTAAAGTGCGTGGCCGCTATGTCAAAGAACTTTGGAAACCCAGGTTCGAAACCCAGCAGTGACAGAAAATTATTTGAATTAAAATAATTTTTCTGTACGGCCGCCACCTCTCTGCAGACAATGGCAAACCTCAGAGAGTAATCAAAATGCCATGTAAAGCTTCTTGAGAACGAGAACTTTCCGTTCATCGCCGTTCGGAGTCGGCGTTAAGCATGTAGGTCCGGTTCTCGGTCAATTGTGTACAAACTTAATAACACGCCCAACACAATTGATCATAAGAAGCTAGGTCAAAGTCCTTTCAAGGGCTGAAATGGCCAGTTATTTATTTATTGTTTTTTATTTTTTAATGCCACACCATACTGTACACCTAATTGGGTGCAATTGGCCTTGATGAATGGCTCTTGGATTTTCAGAACCTGCAGATCTGCTTATTAACAAAGCCATTCAAAAGAAAATTAGCTCATCACTCGTAATCAGATTTTCAATAAAGTTGATTTAATTTAAATAATAAAATTATATGTTTCTTTGTTCAGTTGTGAATCTCTTCATTATTTATCCGGGTGTTATTTATATAATCTGAAAAAAATAAATAAATGTATAAACGAAAAATTTATGAAATTTTTAAAACCCATGGTGACTTTTGGCCGACCCTGCCAAATCAAATTTCCTTAAGATAGTTTTAAAATGAAGGCTACAATCGTGACGACGGACAGGTGAACTCGGTTAAATCGACTCAGGTGGTTATACTGATCAAGAAAGTGGTACGTCTGGTGTACCTATTTTTAAATACCTCTATTTGAATACCTATGCCTCCTTTTGGGCGTGATAAAGTTCGGAGGCTATCTCTCTTAGGCCGTTCACGTGGGCCTATAATATTTATGTTTAAAATGTTCAATTTATTTCAAAGTTTGGTGCAGACATCTCATCAAGAAGCTTTACATGGCATTTTTTACTCTCTGAGGTTTGCCATTGTCTGCAGAGAGGTGACGGCCGAACAGAAAAATTAACATAATTGAAAAAACTTTCTATGACAGTTGGAATTGAACCAGGGTTCTCTGTCGTATAGGTAACGCTCTCTACCAACTGTGCCACGGCCGCCACTGTATTTCTTTGATAGAGCAAATTGGCATCCGATTGGTTAGTGATTCCAATAAGGAATTTTTAATGACTCATGACCGGATATGGGCACCACTACATTAAAAGCTTCTGTGTTGTTTCTGTGTTTGTGTTTTGTCTTTGATTTGTTGTTGCGTTTTGTATTGCTACATAAGTCTTTTCTCTAAATTCTTACTCTCAACGCTCCCAGAGCGCTCTCTGCCCATAACTGCTCATGACCCTTGGATAATGTTCACAATTTCCTTATAACTTTTAGGATAATTAAAAGCAAACTTAGACGTGCTGGAGTCTAACATTGTTCAGCAAAAATTATCTCCGTTAATAATCCATGGTTATTAAGGTGACCCTAATTAACAAAAGTTTTATTTATTCCTCTAAGAAAAAAATTGGAAGGCTTCCATATGGAAGTGATTTGGCAACATTCCGCATTGTATCTTTTGGAAACTTATAGGAAGTTTTAAATTGATATTGTTTCCAAACCGCTTTCTTAAGAATGTATGTGGAAACAGTAGCATTATATGTGATGGGGGAAACATTCCTCAACGTATCTTTTGGAAACTTATGGGAAGTTTTAAATTTATATTGTTTCCAAACCGTTTCTTAAGGAATGTATGTGGAAACTTTTGCTTGTTTTGGGGTAATTTCTTTGGAATAATAAATTCCCGGAAACTAAGGCAGCCTCAGTAATCGGCCAGACTTATCATTTTTAGTTGTTAATTTTTTGTTGTTGTTTCTACATTAATTTTTAAGACAATGGAGCGGAATGTTTCCACATTAATTTTTAAGACATCGGAGAGGAATGTTACCCTCCAATGACATAGTGTGTATAACAAGAAATGGAGTGTCTAACGAAAGGGAATGTTTCCATATACCTGAGGGATGTAAAGTAAAGTTTATTTTCTTGAAGTTTGCTACTCTGAGTAACAAATTTGACAGTAAATAAAATAAATAGAATGCTAAATATTTTTTAAGCTACAATCTGACTCTAGTCCATCATCTTTGATTTGAAAATGTTCTAATTTCGTCATCTGATTCGCTTTCAGCGACCTTAATAAACTCCGCATACTAATTTTGACACAAAATATGTCATCAAAATTATATGACTCAAAGGGTTAATTGGTTTATGTAAAAAATTTTATCGATTTCTAACAATTCCTATTTCTCTCCAGCAGCGATTATATGAAGGAAAAAAAGCAAACTGCGCTGCGTGCGTTGTCATTTCATTGCGCTCAGATGAGTCGATATCTGCAAGTTTTTGTTTTGAAACTAACGCGACAAATTAACGAAACTAACACGAAAATTATGGATATTTTTGTCTAATGTTTTGAATTTTTAAATACTTAATGCAACTGATAGCTTTGCACCTAACCATAGCATAAGACATAAAAAAACATCTAAAAACGCTTGGACAGCTCAAGCTACCAACTAACCAGTTATCGCCGCCAACAAGTTGCGAAACAGCTGATGATTGCGTTTTTTAATGCATTTTATGTCTATTCAAATTAAAATTTCTTCATTTCAATACAAGTTTCACTCATAAATACCATTTGAAGTTTCCCTACCACCATCAAAAATGGTAATCATTAAAAAAACTGTTATGCATATAGAGCGAGCACCCTGTATAATAACATGTCGTTAACTATTAACTCAAGGTAAGACCGGCTGAGTTTTTGCTTTGGAGTTATTTGTTTTTCCTTCTTTGTGACGGTTAAAAATAATCTATAACTCATTAAATTAAAGTGTTGTCTTACTTGGAAAAAGAGTCACTAGTTTTTCAGATTTTTTTTTTTTTTTTTGTATGCACAGTCAATGATTAGTTTATAGATAGTGAGTTAAAATTGAAAAAAAAAAATATATAAATGCACTATTTCCTTGCCACTTGAAACTTAGCGTCAACTCGTTTGGCGGTTTTTGGCTTTGATAAGGTATGTTTCATATTTATAATGCCACTTCGAAATTGTTGATTGCTCTGTAACAGTTTATTTACAACAAAGACAATGTTCTGCAAATACTAGGGCGTTCAAGATGCTGCCGGCCTTACAAAGAAAACACTCGATTTTTACCAAAATTATTGTTTATTCTTCCACATACTCCCCTTTTAGCTCGATACACTTATTCCAATGATTTTCTGAACATTGCGATATCCTTTGAATAGTAAGATTTCTCAAAATCTCCGATATACACTTTAGTTTCCAATTCAACCTGCTTATTCGTCGCAAATCTCCTTACCTAGAGCCACCTTTTTAAGTTTGGGAAGAGATAATAGTCGCTAGGGGGCCAAATGTGGAGAATATGGCGGATGAGAAAGCAGTTCGAAGCGTAACTCGTGCAATTTGGCCATGGTTTCGATCGATTTGTGAGCTGGTGGAGCATTGTATTGTAAAAAGATGATTTTTTTCTTGGATAAATGGGGTCGTTTGTTTGCGATTGCATTCTTCAATTGCTCCAATAATTTACAGTAATAGTCGTTGTTGATTGCTTTTCTTTTTCTCCAATAGTCAATGAACAAAAACCACTTGAATCCCAAAAAAACAAACGCCAACACCATTCCGGCTGTTTGTTGAGTCTTCGTTAGCTTTGGTACACTTCCACTGGGATCTACCCACTCTTTTGCTGATTCCTTCGATTCTTGTGTATAGTGGTGGTTCCATGTTTCATCCATGGTCACTTTTTTACGCAAAAAACCGTCGCATGTCCAAACATTGTTGGGAAATGCGAACACGTCCATGCTTTTGATTAATTGTTAACGAACGCGGCATCCATCCTTCACTCAGCTTTCTCATATCCAAATGTTCATGTAAAATTGAAACAGCCAACCTACTTACGGCTGTAGCTATCTCGCGCACTTTCAATTTCAGCTTGTCCAATACGAAATCGTGGATTTTTCCAATACATTCTGGAGTGGTCGCTGTTTTTGGTACTCCCCCGACGTGTTCTTCTTTACGTGCTGATTCGACATCTTTTGAACCCTGTAATCCAATATTTTACGGTTAAATACGAAGGAGCAGACTCACCATAATACTTATCGAGCTTTTCTTTTGTTTCTTTCGCACCTTTGTTCCGCAAAAAGTAATGCTTAATGAAGGCACGAAATTCTTCTTTATCCATTGTTATTATGGTGGGCTCAATTTTACGGCATTCTTCATGAATAACTTTATAAAGTTATGAAGCTTTAAGTTTGAATAAAGCTTTAAGTTCTTACACGGTTTCAAACTGCCGGTTATCCTTATAAACCTGGCGAACTAAAATTCCCCACGAATTAACAATGAAATTGAGATCCGGTGAACGCGTTGGCCATACGAGTACCTACATCAGTTTCATTTCCTTGAAACCAAGCATTTATCTCTCCACTCGTATAGATTGCGGCATTATCTTGGTGGAAAACCCATTCTGTCTGCCTGTTTTCTTCCAAAAACGCCGTCAAACTGTTTTCCAGCACACGAGTATAATCGGAGTTTTTTATCCTTATGCTCACAAGCTGCGATTTCAAACATCCTCGTGCTGAAAACGCACCTCTTATCATAACGCATCCCTCCACCAAAATTTTGTTTTGAGAATTGGAGTGGTTCGCGCCGCAAATCGTGCCAATAATATCGAAACCCATCCGGACCATCCAGATTCCATTTATTTTCGTCGGAAAAAATGATCTGGGAATGAAAAGCGTAAACATTTGAACTCATTTTAAAAATCATCAGAAGCTTACGAATGACCAATTTGTACTCATGTTTCTCCTTACAAACTCCAAACCATGGTAGAATAATAAGGTAGGGCCGACTTGGAGAAGAATGGAGTAGAAAGCAGAGAAAAGCGGGCTAGTTGTTAAAATCAGCTGTTCATCTCTAGTTTCTTTATGTTCATTTTTTGCAGTTGGTTTTAGGTTAAAATTTTTACAAGCTTTTCTGCAAATAGAACACTTCCTCGGCATTTTATAGATTTATTTACAATGTTTTTACAATATTTCCACAAACACAAACTTAACACACGTGTCCGCACTATTTACAACTTGAAAACATGATGTTTTTATTTCATTTGAGGTTTCTACGAACTTCGCCATTTTGACAATTAGCCAACCTTTTCATTATCCACTCTTCGTTGACGCGTGAGGGCACTGAGGTGTTTGCGCTCATGTAGAACTCGCGATTCCATTGTTCGTGACACTTTATTATCCACAACATTCAGTAACTCCTTCAAACTGTGGGTGGTGTTGCTGGCAGCACGATCAGTTTACGCTCATCGCGGCCAGCGAGCATTTTTTTCGTCCTGAACTTTTGGTTTTTACATAATTTTCGGGATTCATCAAAAATTTTTGTAACACTCTGTGACTGCGATTGATTCTACGCCCGATTTTTCGTATCCCTCTTCTTTCAACACCACGATTTTTGACTTTTCTCTCATTACTTAGTTGAGTTCCATGGTTAGTTGAGTTCCAAGTTTATACCACTAGAAAAATAAATGTTAAAATATTTTAAACTTTACACTTTGAACGCAAACAAACGAATAATTGCAAGTGGCGTTATAAATATGAGACAGCATTAAAAATGAACTCTACCAATAACTATTGTACCGTTATCAGCAGAGAACTACAAACTTGCTTACTATTGTTGTGCAGAGATGAACATATTTGCAGAATATTCTAGTGTTTTGTTGTAAATAAACTCTTACGAACAATCAACTATTTCGAAATGGCGTTATAAATATGAAACATACCTTAGAAGCGCTAAGTTGGGCTCATGTTACAGCAAAAATATCGAATTGTATCGATAACACTGACCTGTCATATACAATAACAATAAAAACAACGAATTCTCTTTATGTTCCAATTGCTGACAATAAATTTTCTTTTTTTCTCCTGCTGCGCCGCGTACTTGTACATAGTACGACAATAAAGCAGAAAAAACAACAAAATATAGTAGGTTGTCTCAATAACAACAGGCTCTCAAAAAAAAGTTCACCCCTAGGTTGTTGCTGTTGTTAGTAGTTGGCGGTGGTGCATTTTTGTCTACTAAGTGGTGATTATAATTCGTGATGGTTTTTGTAGTTGTTGTTTTTTTTTTTGTTCTTGTTAGTGTAGTTGCCGCTGCGGCTATCACTCTTGTGAGTCATAGCAACAATGAACAACAATTTGTTATGCTTATTATTTGTGCAACAACAACAACAATAATAACAATTACAATTACAATTTCAGAACTTCTCCAACTAGCAAATTTATTTAATTTTATACAAAATCTCTCCTTAGCTCTCTTGCGCTGCTTTGACTTTAGTTGAGGTTACTCCGTTTTTTTTTTTTTTACTATTTTACTCAATCAAGTCTACTTTCAAGGACTTGTTTTGTACGTACACTGATTGGGATCTCAGTAATAAACAGCTGGTTTGTCCAAACCAGACAGACGAACTTAGCAAAAAAAAAAAAAAACAAATAAACAAACACACACATGCCACAAACTAGTTATTCACTCTGTCATTTCTGTGTGTTTCTGCTTGAGTGAAATAAATCGATATTTGTGGATGGAATTGAAATGGTTTCATTTTCACGCTACTAGCTGCATGGAAACAAAAAATAATGTGTTTTTTTTTTTGACAATTTTTTCAAAATTTAAAAATGTGGATACAATAGTGTTACGGTCCAGAACAACAAGATGAAAAAATGCCATTGTACGAAAAAAAACTCTGTGAATTGTTTTTTTTTTTTACAATCTTTATGAAAAGTCCCAGCAAACATTGAGGTTTGAGAATGATTTGATATCAAATGTATTTCTCAAATGTCAAATATTTGATATCGATTTGTGATTGATTTGAGAATGATAGCATTCTCAACAAAAAGGAGACTTTATTCTCAAATTGAGAAATAGGTTTATTCTCAATTTTATATCAAACGTTGATCTCAAACCTGTTTGAAATGTGATTTTCAAACTGTTCCGAAAAACATTTATTCACAAATCAACCCTAAATCGAACTCAAATATTAATTCTTGACTTGAAAATAATTTGAGAATCACATTTGAAATCAAATTTGAGAAAAAAACAATTCTCAAACCTTTGACTTGTTTTTACCGGGGTCCAGTATCGAAGCAAGTCCAATCCAGCTATGATGAAATGTGTTTTTTAGAAATTTTTATACAAAATAGGTTCCAATAGGTTCTGGAGATAAACGGCTAATAACAGTAAAGCGTCGCAACAGGACCCGTTGGAAATTTTAAACAGCGCCTTGCTCTTGTAAAATTAGCTATAAAACCGATTTCATCATACACTAAAAAAAAAAATTTGCTCGATTAACAGTCAAAGCTGTTTAATAACATCCAACAGACTAGTTTCTTCAATTTAACAGTCTGAAATGTTAAATTAACAGTAAACTAATTAAGTAAAATCATTATTTCATCAAAGGTTCAGACTGTAAATTTTAAAAACTCGAATGTTGGTCGGGATTTAACCGTTTCACTGTTAATTCTTTTTGACTATAGCTGGAATAGCTGCAAAAATCATAAAAGGGTGTTCAAGATGCCCTTTCAGCTCGATACACTTATTCGACGAAATTAAAATTAAAATTAAAATTAAAATTAAAATTAAAATTAAAATTAAAATTAAAATTAAAATTAAAATTAAAATTAAAATTAAAATTAAAATTAAAATTAAAATTAAAATTAAAATTAAAATTAAAATTAAAATTAAAATTAAAATTAAAATTAAAATTAAAATTAAAATTAAAATTAAAATTAAAATTAAAATTAAAATTAAAATTAAAATTAAAATTAAAATTAAAATTAAAATTAAAATTAAAATTAAAATTAAAATTAAAATTAAAATTAAAATTAAAATTAAAATTAAAATTAAAATTAAAATTAAAATTAAAATTAAAATTAAAATTAAAATTAAAATTAAAATTAAAATTAAAATTAAAATTAAAATTAAAATTAAAATTAAAATTAAAACTAAAACTAAAATTAAAATTAAAATTAAAACTAAAATTAAAACTAAAATTAAAATTAAAATTAAAATTAAAATTTAAGAAATTGAAATTGAAATTGAAATTGAAATTAAAATTGAAATTGAAATTGAAATTGAAATTGAAATTGAAATTGAAATTGAAATTGAAATTGAAATTGAAATTGAAATTGAAATTGAAATTGAAATTGAAATTGAAATTGAAATTGAAATTGAAATTGAAATTGAAATTGAAATTGAAATTGAAATTGAAATTGAAATTGAAATTGAAATTGAAATTGAAATTGATATTGATATTGAAATTAAAACTTAAGCTAAAGCTAAAACCAAAACTAAAAATTAAATTTAAATTATAATAAAATAAAAATTTAAGTTAAAATTACAAATTACAAGTTACAATTTAAAATTACAAACTACAAGTTACAAATTATAAATCACAAATTACAATCTAAAATTAAATTTTGATGATAAGAACAAGAATTTGGACAAGGACTAGGGCAAGGTTTGGAAAAAGGATGAGTAGAAGGGTTTGGACAAGATTATAAAAAGTAATAGGACAAGAGTTGTGACAAAAATTTGAACAAAGATAAGAACAAAGATTAGAATAAAGATTAAGACAAGCTTTCAGACATTGAATGAAATAAAGGTTAGAATAAGGATTGAGACAAGAATTGGGATAAGAACTTGGACGGCGTTTAGGACAAAAATTAAGATAAAAATAGGGAAAAAGGTTAGGACAACAATTTGGATATACATTAAAAGATAAATTTACAAGGATCGGAACAACGATGAGAACAACACTTAGGACGAATATAAGGATGAAAAGTTAAGCAATAATATAAAGGATACGGATAAGAACAATGGCAAGGATTAACATACCTACGTTCAAGTCAAAATACCTACATGTGTGCCCATGACACAGCCAATTGTATACTTTTTATAACAAAAATAAACTTTGTTTTAGTGAATTAAAAAAAGAATAAAAAAAAAAAACAAAAATTTACCATTTCAAATGCATATTAAGATCATTTTCAACCATATAGTTGTCAATAGTTCCTTACATTATTCTTAGCAAAATAACACACACCTATTTTTGTGTCCACACGTGTATTTATTTCAACCATCTCTTAAAATGTTTTTCATAACATATTCAAAAAATTTAAAACGGTGTCGAATTTTAACAAAACGATATCAGATTTAGTCTGTCAACTTGTTTGTTCCTAACTTGAACTTATACCCTGAAAATACCCTGTATTTCGCAATGATAAGGTCAATTGATATGAGGAAATTATTTTTCCGCGGAAATTGCTTATGAAGTGGCCATATTTTTTACAGATAACTCTATCCATAAACAAATTGACATGAACAAATTACCCAGACAAAATTCATTTAGTACTTTGAGTGAATTTCTCACTGTCTTAGACTCACTTTTTCCTAAACAAAAACACTAAATTTCTCCGATATAACATGAGATGCCGACTGTAGCGTGCAACGTGCCACTATTTGCATTACTCATGCCTACAAAAACCAATTCCAAAAACTAAAAACCATCACGATGTCTCAGAAGGGAAAAAATATGTTTGGCAGTGTTTCTTTTATCAAATTGGATTTCGCACCCTTCTGAACAGTACGGTTTTTTCCTCACTCAATGTGAGTCATAAAGAGTATGTTTTTATGAAATATTGATTGGTTTTAAGAAAAATATATTTATTAAATAAACTAATAGCCTGTGCATTCTTTTTCAATAATGTTTTTTTTTTCCATTTTGTTTATTTTTGCAGATGGTTCTCATTCGCCAACAAAAGATTTTTCCACACTCAAATCAATGCAATATACAGCCAAAGCAAGCAAGAATACAATAAAAACAACTACAACAACAATAACAAATCAAAGCACTAGTCAACAGCAGCAGCAGCATTTTTTAATACAGCAGCAACAGCAACACATAACAGCTGAAGAGCAACAGTTGCAACAGCAAAAAATTGCAAAACCGAATGTCATAAAAACGCCGGCTACACATACAGCAACAAGCGAAGAAACACAACAACAACAACAACAGCAGCAGCAACAGCAAAGTGAAGAAGATGTTGATCCAGTAATTTCACCAACAACAACAAAAGAGGAAATAGCAGAAAAATTTATTGGAGGTCATTCAACGCCGCAGGTTAGCATGGATCCCAGCACTGCTGCAGAGGTAGAAGAAACAACATCAACGCCATACAACGCTGCGCCTATACCAAAGCAAAGATCATTGTTCGTGGCACCAATAAAGCTGCTTTCAACCGAAGAACCAGATTCTTGCACGAATTCTTCTGCAACAGCGTCGTCGCCGTCGTCGTTGTTGTCGGCAACTCGTTTAACGAGTTCCAGCTCGAGCTCCCCAACAGCGACGATGGTGGCAGCTATTACTAAAGAACAACAACAACCACAACAACTAAAACAGCAAAAAATTGTTAAAGGCAATGTCGAAAAAGTAGAGTCAGCACCATCAACAACAGCAACAGACGCTGAACTGCATGAAGCAGTTAAAGAAGAGCAGCTAGTAGCGGAAACAACAACAATAACTACTACTACAACTGCAACTAGCAACCAACACACACACTTCATTAAAAGCATGTGTGGAACGTATTCGTCATCAACATCCACAATATCCACAACATCAACATTGCCACCACCACCACTACCACCACCAACGGCTGTTGCTGGAAAATCAGGCACAACAACAGGCACAACAACTGGCCTCGGCTCGTCGCACATTCAGTCATATTCGAGTAACGAGAGCGACAAGTCGTTCACGGCAACGACCACGACTACGTTCGGTACTAGCGCGTTGTTGTCGACTACAACAACAGCATTAACACCAACAACAGCTACAAGCAAAAAGTTCGACATCGATAAGTTTGAAAAATCTTCACCCAAGATATCCACAAAATTACAAAGCAATCAATTTATCAAGAATCAAACAGTGTCGTCCATCAACAGTGCACCAACAGGCGGAGGAGGAGTTGGTGGAGTAGGAGTAACATCGAAATATATTAAATATAGAGCAACTCAGGACTCAAACGATTGCAGTCAAACGACAACAAAAACCACCGCTAACGCAGCCATCAAGAAGAAAATGGTTGCCGTACAAGAGATGAAGAAGACATCGACGAACACGAATCACCATATTAGCACAACAACAACAACAATGTGTAGTCGCCAGTCACAGTCGCATACCGCGGACTTTGATGCCAGTGAAGATCTCAGCTATGGTCCTGGCATTGTTTCGAAGCTGCGCTGTCGCTATTTGAGCCTGGCCTTGCGCGAATCTATGGAAAAACAGCGTCATGCTTTGGACACGCTGCGACGCGCCACCAGCTTAAATAATCTGCTCGATCGTGATGATCAGCTGCGCAAGCACGCTGAAGAAGATGAGGAGGAAGAGGATGAGGATGCCAATGGCGATGAGATTAATGTTGAAGACGACTATGGCGAAGATCAAGAAAATCTGCCACCGCGTCCAACCACGGGTGGCATATTGCGTGGCACTCACGATGGCCAGCAGGCGAATGTCACAAAGAAAACAGCTACTTTTCAGAAATATGCCACAGCTGCCAATGCACATGCGCGCATGTCACAATCGCAAGGTGACGGTGGTGGTGGTGCGCCCTCTGAAAACAGCAACAGCAAACGTTCGCGTCACTTTAAACGCGGCAATGATTCGTTAAAACGCGCGCGTTCCGTCGAAGCTTTACTCTGTGAAAAATCGCCGTGGAACTTTGCCTACAATCGCAGTAGCTTAGAGCAGCCAAGGCAGCCGTTGCCTGCTTCCAATCGCAGTGGCGCCAACATCAACGTCACCATCGAGGATAAAATCAATAATGCGCGCGAACGTCTAGTGCTCGGTACGGATGTGATGCCGCCGCGTCGGCTGACATCGATTATTGACGACACCGAGCGTCCGCCGCCAGATCTTGTCAAGCAAACGCTAAAGAAGTTTGAGGCCACAGCCAATAGACGCGGTCGTGGCGTTAATCGTGCTCAAGGTAATGGTGATGTAGCCAGTAAAGTGGCCAACTATCGCTCCATAATTAAGGAGCAAAAGCCGGCTATAGTGTTTCCGAAGCCACCGGCACCGCCACTAAGTCCAACAAAAAAGGTGCCCGTTAAGTTGGCGATCAAAGCGCCCGTCTTGGGCGCAGCGGATTTAATTGGCAGTCCCATTGGACGCAAGACCGCGGCAGTGGTAGCCACAACAACCACAGCAACTATTGGCAGTCCGCTGAGCAGTGGCTTTCCGCAGCACGTTGCTGAAACATCAACGCCAAAACAAAAGTTGCCGCCAGTGCCAGCTGATGTGCTAGCATTTACGCCGCCGCCGTTGAAAAATGTAACGCCGCTAAGTGGAGGCGGCGGCGGTGTTGGTGTTGGCTTATCGGAGAATTCGCCGGATATCATACCGCGTCACAACATCAACAAGCTTTTGAGCGAAACAGCTGCTGGAGGTGTTTTCGTTGCCGATTCGCCTGTTACAGCTTTGACGAAAAAGCTCGAAAAGCTGCGCATCGACGCGGATAAGCAAGCACAGCAACAACAACAACAACAACACGTCATCGCAAAGGAATTCCAAGCAAAGCCAAATCAGCAACAAGAAACACAGCACGACTTGACTGCAGGTTCTGACAAGTTTGTAGGTGGTGACGCAGCTCCGCTGGCAGCGGATAAACACCACAACAGCAACGGCACGCGCAACAGCAAGAATAACAAAAACAAATTCATCGGCGACGACGGCGGCGACAGCGATAAAAATACAAACGACGACGATGGCGGAGACGACAGCGACGTTCACGACGACTATGACTTCGTCCACGATCGTTGTGCGGAGGCCGAAAGTTCTAAAGCAGGAACAGGTTCGGCTAGTAGTGATCTTAGCGACGACGAATACGGTACGGTTACGACAAAGACGACGAAGCGTGTCTCGAAAAAGGCACTCGATAACATTGCCAAAGCAGGCACAAGTCAAGAATTTAAATTTGCAACAACAACAACAACAACAATAACAGCAACAACAGAGTTGTTTAAAACAACAGCAACAGGCAAACAAATTGGCGTCATACGCCCTCTGCACCAACTACCCGCCAGCACCAACACCATCAGCAGCAGCAGCAGCAGCAGCAGCTCCTCCTCAACCTACTCTTCCAACTCCAGCAACGAGTCCTTCACAACCGCCAAAAGTAGCACGAACAACAATAATCAACAGCAACAGCAACAACACATGGAAACACTGAGGAATCATCAACAACAAACATACACGCTAAGCCATACAAACACACACAACACCAACACACACACACACGCACATCATCATCATCATCATCCAGCACTCACCAGCCGCGAAATTGAAAAGAATCGCATTAATGAGATGAAGAAAACAGCAACAGTTGCCGCCGCCGCCTCCTCCAATGCCGCTGCTGCAACGGATACAACAACAGCTGCACACACAACACCAACAGCAACAACTAGTCTTGACACAGTGATAGTCACCGGAGGCGGCAGCAGCTCCAGCAGCAAGGCTTCCAGTCTTAGTGAATTAGATGCTGCTGCCACGATCACCCACAACAGCAGCCCACTCTGGGCGTTGCAGACAAAGAAGAAACGCCAGCCGCCAGCTGTGGTGGCCGAAAATAATTCGATGGTCTTCAACTTTTCGAATCGTAAAGAGGTGCCGGACTACATTGAAAATGATGGCGTTGTTATACGCAGGAAACGTGAATTACCCAAGGTGAGTGACAAGCAAGATATTTTAAAAAGGGAGGGTGGATGCGTGAAAGAGTGAATAAATAAGAATCTAACTTAAGCTATGGTGAGATTAAATCATCAAGGCTCTTTTTATATACTAGTAAGAGAGTGAAGGAAAAGATAAAGAGAGAAAAGAGTCATAAGAAATGTACTGAGTGTTAGTTACTTAAGGAACGGCTTAGTTCGACTTCTTACTAGCTGGGAAGTGCTTACGTACGTTCGTACTTTGCACGATTAACTTTTGTATAATATATAAAAATTTTAATTTTTTTTTTTTCTTTTTTACTGTCAAAAAACTCTTTCTACAAAATCGAAGTTGAGCTCTTCTAGATAACAAAGCGGTTTATCTCTACATTTTATCTTATCGCTTATAAATAAATTAAATTATCGTTGTAGTCATCATTGTTTGCACAAGCGGTTCGTTGATAGCAAAAGTTATAATCAGCTGTTTCTTCAAATATTTCAACGGAGTAAAAAAAATGGCGATTATTATAATGTTATGATGGGAAATTGTTTTTGTTTTGAGCACTTGCGTAATAAGTAGATTTCGAGTTAAATAAAAACAAAAATTTGGTTCCGAGATTAAAACCGCTCTCTCGAATTTCTGGAATTCGTTCCTGGGAATTAATGCACTAGAAAAATTTCACTTTTTCTCAAAAAAAGATTTAGAAGAAATCTTAAATCTCAATTAAAAAGAAATTGTAGTTCTTACTGTAAACTACTTAATTTCACTGTTCCCGGAAATCCAAACTATTCACTTCAAATATTTACTTTTTCTTCTTCATAAAAAATCCAGGAAGAAATAAATCTTCAATCTAAATAAAAACCAAATTTAAGTTCCGATATTTGAACTGTTCACTAGAACTGCACTGTTCCCGGTAATTAAATCTATTCACTAGAAATCTTTAATTTTTTTCAAAAAGATTCTTATCACGTCAAGATTCTGGATTTCTTCCAAAATTAAAAACAAATTTTAGTTCTAATATTAAATCTGTTCACTCGAATTTTACTGTTCCCGGGAAAGAATTCACAAGAAACTTTTTTCTACAAAAATATTTTAGAAGTAATCTTAAATTTTAAATAAAAAATAAGTTGTTTCGGTATGGCAACTGTTCACGTGAATTTTACTATTTTAGGGAATTAAAACTATTCACTAAAAATCTTTACTTTTTTTTACTTCAAAAATATTCTAATCACGTCAAGATTCTGGAAGAAATCTGAAGTCTAAATAAAAATCAATTTTAGTTCTGATATTAAATTTATTCACTCGAATTCAACTGTTCCCGGAAATGAATTCACTAGAAATTTTAATTGTTTTTCTACAAAAAAAATTCTAGAAGAAATCTTAAATCTAAATACAAAACAAGTTGTAGTTCCGGTATTACAACTTTTCACTTGAATTTCATTGTTCCCGAAAATTAAAGCTATTCACTAAAACTCTATAAGTTTTTTCTTCACAAAGATTCCAATCTCGTCAATATTCTGGAAGAAATCTAAAGTATAAATGAAAAGTAAATTTCAGTTCTGATATTACACTGTTTACTAGAATTTCACTGTTTTCGGGAATTATAACTATTTTTTAGGGATCTATATTTTTTTAAATTCTTCAAAGAGATTCTTATTTTGTAAAGATTCTGGAATAAATATTATACCTAAATTAAAAAAATTAATTTCGATCTTAAAACAGTTCACTAGAATTTCACTGTTTCAGGGAATTAAAACTATTCACTAGAAATTAATATCTTTTTCTTTACTTCAAAAAAATTCTTATGACGTCAAAATTCTGGAAGAAATCTAAAATTTAAATTAAAAACAAATTTGAGTTTCGATCTTAAAACTATTCACTAGAATTTCACTGTTCACGGAAATCAAAACTATTCACTAGTAATCTATGATTTTTTTTTTCAAAAAGATTCTTATCATGTTAAGATTCTAGAAAAAATCTAAAGTCTAAATTAAAAATAAATTTTAGTTCTGATACTGTTCACTAAAATTTTACTGTTTACGGGAATTAAAACTCTTCACTAAGAATTTATATTTTTTTTTTTCAAAAAGATTCTAATCACATCAAGGTTCTTGAAGAAATCTTAAATCGAAATAAAAAACAAATTTTAGTTCTAATATTAAATGTTCACTTGTTTTCACTGTTCACTTGAATGAACAGTTTAATTCCCTGTCTTCGGGAATTAAAACTATTCACTAGAAATCTATAATATTTTTCTTCATTAAGATTCTTATCACTGCAAGATTCTGCAAGATTCTGGAAGAAATCTAAAGTCTAAATTAAAAACAAATTTCAGTTTCGATCTTAAAACTATTCACTAGAATTTCACTGTTCCCGGGAATTAAAACTATTCACTAGAAATCTATTTTCTTTACTTCAAAAAGATTCTTATGACGTCAAGATTCTGGAAGAAATCTCAAGTCTTAATGAAAAAAAACGCCAATACACGACTCAACCCAATTTTTGCTTTGGTCATATGAAGTGAAGTGCTGTTCAGTCAGGCCATGCGTCATCGATCCGAAGAGATGATAGTCGGAAGGACCAATGTCTGGGCCAAACGGCGGTTGGGGTACGACTCCCAATTGAATCTTCGCAAGTAGACTTTCACAAGCTGAGCAACATGAGGCCGAGTATTGTTGTGCTGCTAAATAACTTTGTCATATCTTTCGACATATTGCGACCGTTCTTCCCTTCAGTGCATGGCTCGAACGCATCCATTGTATTCTGTAGCGAATTCCTGTGATTGGTTCGTTAGATTAGAGCAGCTCATAGTACTGTACACCCAGTTGGGTCTCACCAAATACAGAGCATAAACTTGGATCCTTAAATATTTGGCTTCGCCTTTGATGTTGATGATTGTCCGGGCTTAACCCATGATTTTTGACGCTTTGGGTTATCGTTGTGGATCCACTTTTCATCACCAGTTACTATATGGTGCAAAAAACCCCCCATTCCGTTTGCACCGTTGCACAGTAGACTGAGCCCATACAAAAGTTGCACAAAAATAGAAGGAGTGCTCCTATGATTAGTTAGGTTAGTTTAAGCTACTTAAAAAAAAATTTTCAAAAATAGTTTAACCCTGCAGTAGTCGCGCGGATTACAGATGTAATCCAGTAATGCAAAATTATGAATTTCATAATTGTCTGCAATCGATATTCATTGATTTTACGTACTATAAGAATTGTGCTTATGTTGATTTTTTTAAATAAATATAATATAAAATAAAGTAATAATAAAAATTAAAACAAATAACTAAGCATTTTCAAATTGACATCTCTTATTTTAAACTTTAAAAAACGGATTACATATGTAATCCGAGCGACCACTATCGTCACATTTAGGTACGCGACTACTGCAGGGTTAAATCGGTCAGTTCCTAGGGATACCTCCCCTGGACCTATATTCATTTTTTACATGATTTTGTATGGGAGGTACATACAAAAGTTTACCGATCTTAACAAAACTCATTCAGAATGCTAGAAAAATAGATAAATAGATATGTATTAAAAGTGGTTGAAATCGTTTAAGCCCTAGGGGTACCTTTTACCCTTCGTATTTGGAAAATTTATAAGTTTGCTCATCGGTCTATAGAAGTCGGTGAATTTGTTTACAAAAATATTTTTTCCTAGGTGCTCAAACTCAAAAAAAAAATTCTATAACAATAAAATTTTCCAAAAATAGTGATTTTAGAGGGTTATAGAATCTTCATGGAACAATGCACCTAAATCCATCCATCCCTAATTCAATCCTACCTCTTTACTATAAAAATAAAAATGACCGCAATATCTGTCATCTAGCCCGTGCTGGCTTTTTCTACAGGTCAACACTTACTTTGGGTATTTAAATACCCACAAGGCGGAAAAGGGTTAAGCTTCGACTTTTTTCTAAATTATGCAAAACGCACGAGTAACTCTCCGTGACTATTTTCGACCTTTCCAAATTAATTTCAGTGATATTTTGGTTTTTCCAGTCCGCTGGTAAAAATTTGCAGGTGATCCTAATGTAATGCAGAACTGTAAGCGGTATGTAACACACACTGCTTTGGGTTGTTTGAGGTTGCGACTTTGTTTTGATTGTTCCCTGCAAACATTTTCTGAGTGCCTCAAAAAAATGACTCTAAAAAGAGTATTTCTTATGCGTGTTTTATGAGTACGCAAAAAAAAGACTCATAAAGGAGTCTTTGATATGATTCTAAAATGATTGCTCAAAAATAAGGCTCAAAATATAGTATTTTAGATTCTTTAAATTTTTCTACTATTTCTTTGTATTTGAAATGTTTAAAAAAAAGATATTGTTGTTATTTTTTTTTATTTTTCAACTATCAAATATTTTAAATAAATTTTAATCTAAAAATATATTTCAGTCTAAATGGATCATAATTACTCCTATGAGTTCTGAAAGAATCCTCAGTATGAGTCTTTAAAATTCCATTCCATGATTCTTAAATATGACTGTCAAAAGTGTCTTAATTTTGAGTCCAAAAGACATTTGCATATATGAGTTCTAAAAAAGTATTTATTTAAAGTCTTTGTTACGAATCCTAAAAAAAGTATTTAAAATGAGTCTTAAATAGTCTTAATTTTGAGTCCAAAAAGACTCATTTATATGAGTTATAAAAGAGTCTTTATTATGAGTCTTTAAAGAGTCCTTATTATGAGTCTTAAAGAGTATTTAAAATGAGTCTTAAAGGAGTCTTAATTGTGAGTCCAAAAAGACTAATTTATATGAGTTCTAAAAGAGTCATTATTATGAGTCTTAGAAGAGTATTTAAAATGAGTCTTAAAAGAGTATTATATATGAGTCTTAAAAGAGTCTTAATTTTGAGTATTAAATGAGGCATAAAACAGTCATTATTATGAATCATATTTTGAGGCCCACAACCTACGAAAATGTACTCATAGAAGAGTCTTTTTTGAGCGCATTATGACGATAAACGCTCATTTATATGAGTCTTAAAAGACTCTTTTAAGAGTCATAATGTTTGCTGGGTTAACGTACCAGTTTTTCTTCATTTGTCTGTGTAGCTGCAACAATTTTTTCAACAAGAAGTTAAAAATTAAATGGAATTTATTAGAATTATTCATTTCTTTGTTAGAACCAGAATATAAATTGAATATATAAAGGGTGTTTATTTAAGCTACTACTAACTTTAGCTTTTAACAAAATGCATGAAATTTTTTAAATAACCGGTCAATCGAGAGAATACATTCTGCCACTAATTTTTAAATAAAATTTTGAGCATATGCCCACCATGGCTGGATCTAATAAATGTCATCCGAGAGACAAAGTTTTCGACCACTTTTTCAAGCTTTTGTGGCCGTATAAACCCAATAACACAAATAATGAAATTGACTTCGAATGCGTCAATTGCTGTTGGTTTATCGGAAATACCGGGGCCCAGAGATCCTGATTCAAATCTTCAAATCCCAGCCAGGCCATGGTTCTACGCTTTATCCTTTCTTAATTTCTTTCCTCATTTCTAATGAACTGAAATAATAGAAATCTAGCAAACATTATGACTCTTTTTAAAAGACTCTTTTAAGACTCATATAAATGAGTTTTTATCGTCATAATGCGCTCAAAATATACTCTTTTATGGGTGCATTTTCGTAGGTTGTGGGCTTCAAATTATGATTCATAATAATGACTGCTTTATGTCACATTTTGGACTCAAAATTAAGACTCTTTTAAGACTCATATTTAATACTATTTTAAGACTCTTAATAAAGAGTCTTTAAAGACTCATAATAAAGAGTCTTTAAAGACTCATAATAAAGAGTTTTTAAAGACTCATAATAAAGAATCTTTTAGAACTCATATAAATTAGTCTTTTTGGACTCAAAATGTAGACTCTTTTAAGACTTATATTTAATAATCTTTTAAAGGCTCATAATAAAGACTCGCAATTTGTCTACAAAATAAAAGTATTGCTTTCAATTCTTGACCAATGTAAAAGGAGTCATACAATATAAGTATAATCCTTTTGTGAGTCTTTGTTATGAACAATCATAATACCGTCTTATTTAGGACTTTTTAATAAGTTCTTTTTATGAGAACTCATAAAGCAAGCTTTTTATTGCGTTCTCATAAAACACGCATAAAAAATTCTCTTTTTAGAGTAATTTTTTTGAGTAATCATTTTACAATCATATCAAAGACTCCTTTAGGAGTTTCCTGTGTAATTTTTACCAAACTTTTATTTCATTTCATTTCACTTCATAGAAAAAGAAAATATTTTTTTTTAAAGAAATGCTATGTTATTCAAAATTATATATTTTTACTATAGAATTTTAAGAATGTCGCATGCATCTGCTTTTTTGTCGCAATGATTCCATTATAACTTACACAGAAAAATTTTGTTGAAAACAAGTGGTTTTTTGTTGGGGTTTACTTAAGTATGGAAGTGTGCGTATTGTGGAGAGTCGCAAAGACAGTCCCAAGCGAGTAAGAGCCACTGCGATGTATGTGTTCAATCACATATAGCTGAAACTTTAATTTAATACTGAACTGATAACAGTTCACAATAGCTACTTTTGGTTTCTAAGCAATTATCTCTGAACAGTTCTAATTTAAAAATGTCGCATTGGCTGTCGCATCGGTTTTCACTTGATTTTTGTTTTTTTTTTTTTTTTTTCTTGTAAACAATATATTTTAATCTTGCATAATTTTGTTCAATCCCTGCCAGTTATTTGTCGCAAAGCTCAGCGGCATAAATTTGTCGGCTAAACAATTTAAGATTTTTTTTTACATCATCTTAGTCGCTTGAGTGTCAAAGAAGTTTGTGAAATTGGTTGCATATATTTTGTTTTTATTGTCGCAGTCAATATTTGTCGCTCTGCAAAGTCGCAGCTGTTACTCATATGTATTGTAGAACCTTTTTATTTTACCGAGACCCGTTTGTGTCGCATAGTGGCAAACAATTTGTTTATAACCTGTCAGCAATCGCAAATATTTGCGACAAAAAATGCATTCATATAAAATGTTAGCTAATTGACTTAAATGTCTTTAATTATATGTTTTTATTTGATTTTTTAAATTTTAGAAAAAAAGTCGCCACAATTTATTTTTGGTCTCAATAGATTTTTAAGTGCCTTTTGAAACGAGGGAAAGTATTAAAATTGTTGGCATAGAAAAATTTTTAATTTTAAAACTTCTGTCACTGACTAGTTCGTCATGGGAAAAAGTCGCAGCTGAGAATTTAATATTGCGGTGTATTTTCGTAGTTGAAATTAACATTAACTTTAAATAAAAACTAAATAAAAACTAAATACTGAACTGAAATAATTTAAACTTTGATCTCTTGCCGCCGTTCGGAAGTCGCAAGTCTTAGCGGCTATCAGGTTATCAATTTCAAATAATCGACATCTTCGCTCATCATCTAATCGCTTCCAGAGTTAAAAGTAGTTAATGAAATTTCAATTTATTATCTCTTACTTTGATATAATTCAAAATAGTCGCACATATATTTTTGGTCGCAGTACATTTTATTGCTCGGTAAACATTTTAGCAACGTTCTTTTGGTGCTTTGTGTTGCTTACAGGCAAAAAATTACTTGACCATCTGTTAGCAGTCGCAAATAACTGCGACCAAAAAATATAGCTCATGCAAAATATTACTAAATTTACTTAAATGTCTTTAGTTTGATGTTTTTTACTTGAGTTTTGAAATTTTGAAAAAAGTCTCAGCTATTTATTTTTGGTCGCAATAGATTTTCAAGTGCCCATTGCAAAACTAGAATTTAATAAAACTGTTAAAAATGTTTATTTATAAATTTGAAACTTCCTTCACTGAATACTTGTCATAAAAAAGTCGCAACTGCTTCTTTTTGGTCGCAATAAATTTTCAAGTGCCCATTTCAAAATTAAAAAGTACTAAAACTGTTAAAAATGTACATATATATCAATTTGAGAACTATCACTGAATAGTGGGCATAAAAAAGTCGCAACTGTGCACGTATTTGGTCTTTAATGTTTTTATAGTTATTGTCGCAAAGCCATATTTACTTACTTACTTACTTATCTGGCGCTTACAACCGAAGGTCGGTTTTGGCCTCGTATAAGAAATTGCGCCAGCCATTTCTATTTTGCGCTTGCTGGCGCCAGTTGGAAACACCAAGTGTAGTCAGGTTATCCAACACCTGATCCTTCCAACGAAGATGTGGGCGTCCTCTTCTGCGTTGACCACCACCGGGCACCGAATCGAATATTTTTTTCGCTCGAGCGTCGTTTTCCATTCGCTCAACATGACCTAGCCAGCGGAGCCGCTCGATTTTAATGCGCTTAACTATGTCTATGTCAGCTTACAGCTCATACAGCTCGTGGTTCCATCGAATACGGTACTCGCCATTGACGCAGATTGGACCGAAGATCTTACGAAGGATCTTTCTCTCGAAGGCTCCCAAAGTCTTTTCATCAGAACTGCTCAACGTCCAAGTTTGTGCCGCATATAATAGGACGGGCATGATTAGTGACTTATAGAGCGTGAGTTTTGTTCGTCGAGAGAGGGCTCTGCTATTCAATTGCCTACTCAGCCCAAAGTAACACCTGTTGGCAAGAGTTATCCTTCGCTTTATCTCAATACTGACATCGTTGAAAGAGTTTACGCTGGATCCCAGGTAGACGAAGTCCTTAACAACCTCGAAGGAGATGTTGTCAACAGTGACGTGGTTTCCAAGACGCTGGGACTGTTCATTTGTTGACACTAGGTATTTCGTCTTATCTGCGTTCACTACAAGACCCATTCGACTCGACTCTTTCGATAACCTGGAGAATGCTGCACTGACTTCGCGCGTATTATGGCCAATGATATCGATATCATCAGCATACGCCAGCAGCATAATACTTTTGTAGAATATCGTGCCACTGCGTCTCAAATCAGCAGCTCGGATGATCTTCTCCATCATTAGGTTGAAAAAGTCGCACGATAAGGAATCACCTTGTCTGAAACCTCGTTTGGTATCGAATGGAGGAGTGAGGTCCTTCCCGATTTTAACTGTGCTGCTGGTGTTGCTCAGTGTCATTCTGCAAAGGCGGATGAGCTTTGCAGGAATACCAAATTCAGACATGGTGGAATATAGATGATTCCTTATTGGACTGTCGAAGGCGGCTTTGTAATCGACAAAAAGATGGTGTGTGTCGATTTGTTTTTCTAGGGTCTTCTCCAAGATTTGTCGTAGCGTAAATATCTGGTCTATGGTGGATTTTCCAGGTCTGAAGCCACACTGATAAGGTCCAATCAGCTGGTTTACGATGGGCTTCAGTCTTTCACATAGTACGCTCGACAGAACCTTATATGCGATATTCAGAAGGCTTATCCCACGGTAGTTGGCGCAAATTGTGGGATCGCCTTTCTTGTGGATTGGGCAGAGCACACTGAGGTTCCAATCGTTTGGAATGCATTCTTCCGACCATATTCTGCATAGAAGCTCATGAATGCATTTAAATAGAGCTTCGCCTCCATTCTTGAAGAGCTCAGCAGGTAAGCCATCGGCTCCTGCGGCTTTGTTGTTTTTAAGCCGAGCTATAGCTTTCAAGACGTCACTATGGTCGGGCAGCGGAACTTCAACGCTGTCGTCCAAAATTGGGGATTCCGGAATATCATCTCTATTGGTGGGATTGTTGTCGTCGTCGCCATTCAGAAGCCTAGAGAAGTGTTCCCTCCACATCATCAGTGTACTCTGGATATCTGTCACTAGATTCCCATTTTCATCCTTGCAGGAAGAGGCCCCGGTCTTGAAACCATCGGCCAGGCGTCTTATTTTTTCGAAAAATTTTCGGACCTCATTCCTGTCACCATGCATCTCAATTTTCTCGCACTCACGCATTTCCGCTTCCCTTTTCTTTCGCCTGAAAATGCGTCTCTCTTCCCTCCTCTTCTCTTTGTATCGCTCCTTAGCAGCACGCGTTACAACCGACTGCAGGGTGGCTTTGTAGGCGGCGTCTTTTTCTGCAGTGGCGTCGCGACACTCTTGGTCGTGCCACTGGTTTCGGCGAGGGCGGTGATAGCCAATCACCTCTTCGGCAGCTGTACGCATAGAGTGGGAAATATGATTCCACTGCGCGCATATATCGTCGATCGGAGGAGTGCTTTCTTGAAGTAGGAGTGAGAGTCGAGTAGCGAAGTCTTCGGCTGTTTGCTTTGATTGCAGCTTTTCGACGTCTAGCTTTCTCTGTGCTGGATTGCGCGCATTCTTGGTTGCGCACAGGCGTGTACGGATCTTGGCTGCGACAAGATAATGATCCGAGTCTATATTGGCACCACGGATCGTGCGTACATCTAAAACACTGGAAAAGTGCCTTCCGTCAATCAAAACGTGATCAATTTGGTTGCGCGTCTTTTGATCAGGAGACAGCCAAGTTGCTTTATGAATATTGAGATGCTTAAATCTAGTGCTACTAACGACCATGTTTCGCGCTGCGGCAAAGTCAATCAGCCTCATTTCGTTATCGGAAGTATTGTCGTGGAGGCTGAACTTTCCGACTGTTGGACCAAATATATTTTCTTTTCCCACCTTGGCGTTGAAGTCACCAAGCACGATTTTTATGTCGTGGCGGGGGCTGCGCTCATAGGCATCTTCAAGGCGCTCGTAGAAGCTGTCTTTGGACTCATCGTCTTTGTCTTCTGTCGGAGCGTGCGCACAAATCAGGCTTATGTTGAAAAATCTTGCCTTGACACGGATTATGGCAAGTCGTTCGTTCACAGGTGTGAATCGCAGAACATGATGTCGTAGTCTCTTGCCAACCACGAATCCGCATCCAAATTCGTGCTTCTCCGCATGGCCGCTGTAGTAGATATCACAGGATGCTTGCCGTGAGCAACCCTGTCCCTTCCATCGCATTTCTTGGATTGCAGTGATATCAGCCTTGTATCTTTCTAAGATATCTATTAGTTGGATAGAGGCACCATCCCAATTAAGGGTTCGGACGTTCCAGGTGCATATCCGTAAATCATTGTCAGTTTTTCGTTTGCGGTAGTCGTCATCAGATTTGGGGATCATTTTTATCTTATTTCTTTGTCGTTTCATTGAAATTTGTTTTTACGTGGTGGGCATCAAACCCAACGCACAACCCTTTAAAGGCAGGGGGAGCCCGCCGCTCAGATTAGCCGTCAAACGAACGGTTGCCAGTTTGCCGTTTCTAGAGGACACCACGCAGAGGTTTGAGTCGACTTGAGACGAGTTCGACATGGATAATGCTGGCCTCACCAGGTTGAGGCAGTCAGACACGTTGCCATGTGAAGATCGCCCCCTTGACCCTCACGCGTTGCCTTGTGAGGAGCGTCCTCCTAAAGCCATATTTAGTATTTTTAATTATTTCGGAATATTTTCTTTTTAAAATTTTGAATTTTGAAATTTTAGAAAAAGTCGCAAGTAATTATTTTTGGTCGCAATCGATTTTCAAGTGCCCAGCGCAAAGTAAGAAAGTAATCAAACTGTTAAAATGTATATTTATCAATTTAAGACTTCTGTCACTAAATAGTTGGCACAAAAAAAGTCGCAACTGTGTCAGTAGTTGGTCTTTTAAGATTTTATAGCTATTGTCGCAAAGCCATATTTAATATTTTTAGTTATTTTGAAGTTCAAGAAAAAAGTCTCAACTGTTTATTTTTGGTCGCAATAGATTTGCAAGTGTATAAAAAAGTCGCAACTGTGCAAGTATTTCCTCTTTCAAAATTGTATAGTTATTATTGCAAAGCTATGTTCAATATTTTTAATTATTTTGAAAAATGTATTTTTAAGATTCTGAATTTTGAATTTTCAAGTTTTAGAAAAATTCGCAACTAATTATTTTTGGTCGCAATAGATTTTCAAGTGCCCAACGAAAAGTTAGAAAGTAATAAAACTGTTAAAATGCATATTTATCAATTTGAGACTTCTGTCACTGAAAAGTTGGCATGACAAAAAAGTCGCAGCTGTCCAATTGTTTTGTCTTTAAAGATTTTATAGCTATTGTTGCAAAATTGCACTAAATATTTTTATTTATTTTGATAAAATTTTGTTTTTTTATTTTGTCGCAAAGCTCTGCGACTTAAAAGCTAAGAGTGTGCTTGCAAATAAAACTAGTTTTCTTACGCTCCCAACACTTAAATTGTATATCAATGGTAAAAAAAGTATATATTTCTTTGACATAATGTTATTACAGTCAATTGAACTCGAAAAGAATCTGAAAGGTACTGACAGACTCCAAACCAGTTTAAGTAATGCGACTAGTTTTGCTGCTCCTGCTGGCGCAATTACTGCTGCTGCTGCTGCCACTTCAGCTGATGTGTCAACAACACATAAACTTAACCTTGAAGTAGCTCAATGTTCATTAACTATTTGTTTTTTTTTTCAGATCAATCCTTATGACAATACCTTGTTAACAATTTTTAGCTCTTAGATTGCCTTTAATTATGGCTAAGCTTAAAAATTGAAAGTTTTTAGAATTATAACAAAATTAAACCAAGTTGTGCTAAAAAGCACAACAATTGCTTGTATCTAGATTCAAGTTAGCTTTCGAGTCGTAACCAAACACAAAAATAAACAAGTTTGTCTTTAATCGCAATTCTTGCTTTGTTGTTATGCTTTTTGCATTTTTGTTTTTTATTTGTTTTTTTATTTATAATTGTCTTTTTTTTTCTTTTTACCTGCAGTAGAACATTATGTATGTTGAAATAGCTCAACTAAAGCTTCAAAGCTATGTCTGAAGTATAGAATTCAAAACAAAAGAAACAAAACAAAAAAAAAAACAAAAGCACTAGAGAATCTCTGAAAACAAGAAATCCGAAAAACAAGTTTTTTTCTTGTATGAGTTGATCATAAAAATGGCTTTTTAATTATGTAGCCACAGTCGCTAAACACTTGTATGTCTCAGTGGCTTGAATCATCGCTTCTTATCTCTTCACTTCTTCACTTTTTTTTTTTTTTGTTGTTTTCTAGTTTTAATTATTGTGTTGGTCTTTAATAACTTCATAAGAAAATTTCCCTAGAAAACAAAATGAAAAAAGAAAATAAGCAAAACAGAAAAATGTAAGAAGAAAAGTTTTGTATTTTTTCGAAATGTTAAACTTGGTGTTTTTAGTTCCCAAGACATTCTTGACTTTGTGCTCTGACACGCAAAGTGCTGCCACCTAAGTTTGAAATTGTCTTAGTAATATTATAAAAAAATATAACAATTATCATGTTTAGAGAAGTAAATGTACAGAACAAGTTTAGGCTTAACTGGTCAAAAAAATTGGACATAGACAATGACTTCTCCATAAAATTTCTGAACGTTTTAGTTAAAATTTGTGAATTGAAAAATACTCTGTAGAAAAATAGACTTAATTTAATTTCAAAACTATCTGAGCTACTTTAAAAAGAACCGAACTGCTCCCATAGCAATGTCTTCTTAAATTTTTAATTCAACCAAGTGTCTCCCTAAGCATTCCTATATCTGAACTAGTTCCAGTTCGATACTCCTAGTTCGATACAGTCATTGTAATTGAGCTAGTGGTGGACTTGATTTTCGCAATAATCTTTGGTAGCCCGTGGATGAAATCAAAAATTCCATCTCCCAATTGCTTAACAAATGTTGTCTTTACCCAATGAATGACTTGGCCTTGTATCTTTCCAACAATTCAACTACAATATCATAACACCTACAATGAAAAATACTACCAGTAGATAGGGTCTTCTTAGTTCTCAATATGCGACTTACTTCTGATTTTATTATATTTTTCATTATAGGTGTTATCTTCTCTTTATTTTTTAGGGTCATAAGGGTCATAAATACTGTTACACACATTTTTTTTGGAAGCCCCAAGTCTTTTTTAATAATTCGACTCATGGACTTTTGCGTGACAATTATCTCTCGGGCCATGATTTTTTTATTTTCGAAGCGGATTTCGCTGAATTCTTGATTTGACAGCTTTGATGACTTGCTGCGTTCAAACTGTCCAGTCACCGCAAACAGTTTTATGCACCGTTTGACGAACATCCGACTTATCCCAAGCTTGTGGAGCATTTTGAAATATCACCTTTTTTCATTTCACACTGAAATAGCGCTATAAAAGCGATACGGTTCTCTTTATCTGACCACTCCCTTTACTATAACCTGTAAACCAAGTGTTAATAAAGAGGTACGTTAAATTTTTCTATTGTATTTGATGCATTCAATGTTGTAACAGTGTTGATGTCCCTACTAAGTATTTTTTTTTCTACAGATCTTTCGAACATCTTTTATCGTATCTTAAAACTAGCTCTATATTGCACTAGAAATGAAATTGTTGGTTATTCCAATTGACCCTTAAATGAACCGATTTCGACATCAATATGATTTCGAGTTGGACATGATGTCAACTTGACTTGACATGACTTGATTTGTTTGACTTGACTTGACTTGACTTGACTTGATTTGACTTGACTTGGCTTGGCTTGACTTGACATGACTTGACTTGACTTGACTTGACTTGACTTGACTTGACTTGACTTGACTTGACTTGACTTGACTTGACTTGACTTGACTTGACTTGACTTGACTTGAATTGACTTGACTTGACTTGACTTGACTTGACTTGACTTCGCCTTCGACTTCGACTTCGACTTTAACTTCGACTTTAACTTCGACTTCGACTTCGACTTTAACTTCGACTTAGACTTGCCTTGTCTTAGCTTGACTTGATTTAAACTTGACTTCATTTTGACTTGATTTGGAGTTCACTTATTTCCGACTTGACTTGGTTTCGACTTGACTTGATTTCGACTTGACTTTATATCGAATTAACTTGATTTCGATTTTACATGATTTCGACTTGACTTGATTTCGATTTTACATGATTTCGACTTGACTGGATTTCGACTTGACTTGATATCGACTTGACTTGATTTCGACTAGACTAGATCTCGACTCGACTTGATTTGAACTTGACTTGATTTCGAGTTGACTTGATATCGACTTGACTAGATTTCGACTTGACTTGATTTCGACTTGACTTGATTTCGACTTGACTTGATTCCGACTTGATCTGATTTTGACTTGACTTGATTTCATCTTGACTAGATTTCGACTTGACTTGATTTCGACTTGACTAGATTTCCACTTGACTTGATTTCGAATTGACTTGATTTCGACTTGTCTTGATTTTGGCTTGACTTGATTTCGACTAGACTAGATCTCGACTCGACTTGATTTGAACTTGACTTGATTTCGAGTTGACTTGATATCGACTTGACTTGATTTCGACTTGACTTGATTTCGACTTGACTTGATTTCGACTTGACTTGATTTCGACTTGACTTGATTTCGACTTGACTTGATTTCGACTTGACTTGATTCCGACTTGATCTGATTTCGACTTGACTTGATTTCATCTTGACTAGATTTTGACTTGACTTGATTTCGACTTGACTAGATTTCCACTTGACTTGATTTCGAATTGACTTGATTTCGACTTGACTTGATGTCGACTTGACATGATTTCGACTTGACATTATTTCGACTTTAATTCGCCTTTATTTTGCCTTATTTTCGATTTGATTTCGACTTAATTTCGGCTTCATTTGGACTTGATTCCGACTTGATGTCGACTAGATTTCGACTTGACTTCGACTTGATTTTGAATTAATTTCGACTTGACTTTATATCGACTTGACTTGATTTCGATTTGACATAATTTAGACTCTACTGGATTTCGACTTGACTTGATTTCGGCTTGACTTTATACCGACTTGACTTGATTTGGACTTGACTTGACTTTGACTTGACTTGACTTATTTTCAGTTGATTTCGCCTTTATTTTGACTTGATTTAGATTTGATTTCGACTTGATGTCGACCTGATTTCGACCTGATTTCGACTTAATTTTGACTGATTTCGACTTGATTTTGACTTGATTTCGAGTTTATTATGAATTGATTTCGACTTGATTAAAAGTTGATTTCGACTTGATGTCGGCTTGACTTCGACTTGATTTCGATTTAATTTCGACTGATTTCGACTCGCTTCGACTTGATGTCGCCTTGATTTCGACTTAATTTTGACTTGAATCAACTGATTTTGACTTGATTTCGACTTGATTTCACCTTGATTGCAAAACTCTTTTGTTTGAGTTAATGTTCTACGAAGACTACCGGCAAACAAATGGTTGTGTTCCATTCAGCAATGTTAGTCCTCTGTTGATTAAGTGGTATAGTTGCGACTGGACCGGTTTTCCTGAAAAAACTGGCAACCATTTGCTAGAATGTGCTCCGTCCGCGAACAACTTTCGTCGGGCTTTGGTCACTTTGAAAGACCCAAACAGTGGATTGATGAATTGTTTCGCGGTCAAAAGCGTAGATCCATGTTTCATCACATGTGGGGATGTCGTCGTAGACGTGTTTTGAACTAACCCCCGCTGTAGTTTTTGTGCATTTCCTTGCACAAATCGACACGAGCCTTTTGCTGAGCAACCCTCAAATTATGGGTTATCGAACGAAAACAAAACTTCCTAATGACCTATTAGTATTTAAATATAAGGCCGCTATTTTAATTTTTTTTTTTTTATTTTCTATACAAACATTTTTACATCCTTATTTTAATTGCGTTTAAAAATTCCTCTTCAAATATTTTGAAAATATTGCCTGTTGGCAATACTGGAACTCCATTAGAAATTGGAAAACAATTCCCGTGCTATTATTATCGTTCTTCTTTATTTTAATCTTTGATGCGTTTACGTTATATATCGTATGTATGAAGCCATATGTTGAATATCGTCATTTTGTTTTTGTTTTATTTCTTTCTTTTTGTAATTGTATTTTTTTCTGTTTTTTTTTTTTAGATAATGTTCTGCAATCATAAAAGTTGTTGTATTGGTTTTTTCTGTTTTTATTGCTCATTGCATCACTTCTTCACTTTTTCATTCTGTGTTGGAATACTTCGGCTGCGAGTTGTTCCGACTGTGCATTTATGCAACTTACTCTTCACTCTTCCTTGATCAATTTCAACATCAATTTCCATTAAAAACTTGTTATGAATTTTATTATTTTCCGTTCGCATTGCTGCTCTTCAGCCCGGGGGGGCGTTTGACTTTTGTTATGTCTTTGCTTGAGAGTGAAAGAGAGAGCCTTGATTTTAACTTAACACTCTCTATTAACACGGCATTTTTAACACACGTCAACTGCAATTCATTCAAAAGTACAGATTATACTTGGATTTTATCTTGAAGAGACAACTCTTGGAAGTTGGTTATTGGTTTGCAACAGCAATGGCTGCAGAGGAATTCTTTTTAGTGTTATTCTCTCTTGATTCCATGTGTCAAAACCAGTGCTGGAGTATTTATAAGTATCTGCGCCTTGTTTGTATCCTATAATTCCTTTAACAGTTTTCAATTTGTTTTTTCTTAGGTTGTATGTTGCTTTTTGTTGCACTCTACATAATCCTTCTATTGCAGTTTTTTTATTTTTATTTTAAAACTTTAAAGTCAGTCCATTCTTTAACTTTATTCTTCGACTTTAGTTTCATTTAAGATTCTGCTGGTAGTTTATTTTTGTCTTCTTTCAGTTTTCTTCACCATTTTTTTTTCCTTTCCATTTGTTACTTTTACTCCCTTGATTGGTTCGTTGTTTACTTTTTTTCTTTACTGCGTTCATGTATTCCCCTTTCTGAAAACATAAAGGCACTATCTATAAGTATATATCAGTATAAATATATACTATATGTATACACTCGTATGTTAATATGTACATAACTTTGTTTGTCTTCTTTTGCTTATGAGTAACGGCATTAATACTCGTTTTTTTTTGTTGCCTTATCAAAACATTCTCTTTCCTTTTATTTTTCTTTTCTTTTTTTTTTTTTTTGGCTTCTTCAATTTGTTTATTTTTGTGAGTTCGTTTTTTATCACATGCTTTGTCAATATCTCCTTCAATATTCTTTAAGGGAAATATTTTGAAAATTGATTTTGAAGTGCCGAACATATTTTGATGAGACATATCCTAGATTATTCGACATACAAAAGAAAAATCAGTCCAAACTTTTTAAAATTTTGTAATACGAGGGTGGCTGCCTTTTAACTCCTGCGCCTGTGAGGAACAAAATAAGTCATTGGGTGCCAAGTCGGTACTGTAAGTCGGATGACTCATCAATTCCACGTTTTGAGTGCTCAAAACGCTTTTGTTTGAGCTGATGTATAAACGCCTCGCATTGTTGGGATGAAGTATAATCTTCCTTCGGTGTTTGGATCATGAGTGGATCACAGTGTAAAGTCATACAAAGGCTACTGATGAGTTGGCGTAGCGGCCAATGAAACAGTCTGTATAGTCAAGCTGTGTGATTTGATCTATACAGAGCCGTTGTTGTTGTTGTTGGTTGGTGCCTTCTTTGTTCTTCATGTTGTCTTGTTGTCAACATGATTGGCCTAGAGCTCAAAAAATTTGTTTTCAATGTTAATGTTGATGTTAAAGTTAAAGTTAATGTTAATTTTAATTTTAATTTTAATTTTAATTTTAATTTTAATTTTAATTTTAATTTTAATTTTAATTTTAATTTTAATTTTAATTTTAATTTTAATTTTAATTTTAATTTTAATTTTAATTTTAATTTTAATTTTAATTTTAATTTTAATTTTAATTTTAATTTTAATTTTAATTTTAATTTTAATTTTAATTTTAATTTTAATTTTAATTTTAATTTTAATTTTAATTTTAATTTTATTTTAATTTTAATTTTAATTTTAATTTTAATTTTTATTTTTATTTTAATTTTAATTTTAATTTTAATTTTAATTTTAATTTTAATGTTAATATTAATGTTGATGTTGATGTTAATATTAATGTTAATGTTAATATTAATGTTAATGTTAATTTTAATGTTAATGTTAATGTTAATGTTAATGTTAATATTAATGTTAATGTTAATGTTAATATTAATGTTAATGTTAATGTTAATGTTAATGTTAATGTTAATGTTAATGTTAATGTTAATGTTAATGTTAATGTTAATGTTAATGTTAATGTTAATGTTAATGTTAATGTTAATGTTAATGTTAATGTTAATGTAATTGTTAATGTTAATGTTGATGTTGATGTTATTGATTTTGTTTTGCTTGGCTTTTGCTTTTGTGTTTGCTTTTTATTTTCATTTTATTTTTTGCTTTTCTTTGATGCATTAAATTTACCTTAGCTGCATGAAATTGAGTCATGCAACAATAATGATGCACTTACGTTACATTAGGCGGTTCCCTGAGGTTTCTCATGACACCTTCAATTTTTATTTTTATCA
This sequence comes from Pherbina coryleti, assembly GCA_943735915.1. Lineage (NCBI taxonomy): Eukaryota > Metazoa > Arthropoda > Insecta > Diptera > Sciomyzidae > Pherbina > Pherbina coryleti. The sequence goes on from OX030951.1 coordinate 119,132,556, forward strand.
TGGGCCGAAGACCTCACTTTAATTTTCGTCCCATAAAATTTGCCGTTGCCAGTAGTCAGAGTTTAAATTCAATTTTGTTTTTTCATTGTTGTTGCATTTTCACTGCATTAAGTGGTTGCCGTCCTGAAGTCATGAAACCAAAAATGTTTTTTATATTTTCTTTATGAGGCTTAAAAGCAACATCAGGCTTAAAAGCATGCTGTCGTAAAATAAAATTTACTGTAGCACGTCAAATCTTCCTGACGCCCAAATGCTCATCTAATCATCAATCGAATATATGGTAGTCCCAATAATGCGTAATGAATGACTTCATCTCACGTTATATCACATGCTACCAAGAGTTCACGCACAGCATCGATGTTTTCTGACACAACAGTCGCTCTTGGACGACCTTCACATGAATTTCGTCTTGGAGGAAACTACGCCCACGCTCGAACTCATTGAACCAGCATGTCATAGTCGCTGGGTATGGTGCTTCATCACCAAAAGTCGAATTGAGTTGATCGATGCATTCTTTTCTTGTAAATCCACGTTGAAAATCGTAAAAAATCATCACCCGAAAATGTTCACGTGTTAATTCCATGTTTTTGCTGAAATACAATTTTAAAACCACTGTTAACAACACTATAAGCGCACATACAACAAAACGTTGTGAGTACGTATATGCTAGAAAATGTCAAATTTTCGAATGGAAGTGTCAAAATTCAACTGGCCATGCTTAGTGCTGTCGAGGTGCACGACTTAAAAGGCAGCCCTCGTATCAGCAAGATGACAGATGTTTCATTAAATTTGGGTTTGTTGAAGGTTTTTTAAAACCTAGATTTAAAAATACAAACATTTTTGGCGTGTTTATTTAAGTTTTATTTATTATATTTTATTTGTCGTTCACACCCACATTTGGGTGAGGCAATAAATTCTATTATTTCCTTGTATTTCGCGCAAAATCAAAACAAACCAATGTCATTACAAAAGATGAGATAATGTTGCAGGCTAAAATGTTGCCAACATTTAAAAACTTGAAAAGTTGCCACTTTAAAAATAGTCAATAAAAAATGCGCGACAGTTTATTTGTTGTTGTTGTTGTTTTGTAGCTTTGCTCAAATAAGTTTTCACTATGAGTCAAAGAGAATTAATGATAAAATTTTCTTCACACTCTCTCGCTGTGTTTCGAAGAAATTTTATGATATTTTAATGCTACGTAGAAATTCCCAAAACTCATTCCGTACAAAGTTCAGTGAAATACTCACATGAATCAATTTGTTTTTTTTTTAAGCGTCAATGAGAAACGCTCATAAATTCTTAATTCACACAAAAAAATTTAGTCATTTATGTCAACGTAAAGATTAATAAATTGCAGCGTCTGTTTGGCGCTGAGTCAGAGGTGATTTATTTATTTGCACTTAAGTGTGTAAAAGTGTGTGTGTGCTTGTGTAAAAGTAAAAATTGAAAGCATGGGGAAATGGTTTGACTTCGCTTGAATTTAACCCACTTTGTATTAAGTTAAAATTTTGACATTTATACGGGACAATTTACAAACAAAAGCATACAAGTGCCCAGCACAAAGTGATGATTCTATGTCTAAAGCTGGACCCCTTCCCATTATTTGAATGTATCAAAATTTCAATGAGTTACTTAATTTCTAACACAACTACAACAACAATAACAATAACGAACCAAATATTTATGCGTATTTTTAAACCACTCAAAAGTTAAAACAAAAGAAAAAAAAGTAAAACTGTAACAAGGTCGCTTGCAGTATCCAACAATAATTTATGGCAAGTATTTAGCGTGAGGTTGTTAACACCAGAGCAATGCGACACCATGCCACTGCATGAACTGCCACACTACCTTCACCAATACCACTACCTTCACCACCACACCAACCACGACCACCACTATAATCATCATTGGTAAATTTCAAACGTAGTTTTATTTGTTTTTTTTTATTTTCATTTCTTTTTTATTTAAGCTCCATTAACTTATCTAACTCGTGTTATTTGTTGTATGTGGGTACCTTAAAATATATGTGCATACATATAAATTCCACAAATAAATGTGAGATAATGCCAGCCGGATAGCAGCCATCAAAAACACACCAACAAAAACACACCAACAACAACAACAACATCAACTAAATTGTAATTGCAAATTGTTGTCGTAAATATTAGTATTTGTTGCTGATAGGTACTATTTAGCTAGTTATTTTTTTTTGTTTTTGTTTGAGGTTAGTTTCTGGTTGTTGTTTTTACCCCTTTTGACGCGACAATGTTACTTTTTACCGCGGAGGTTTCCAAAAAAGTAGAGAAAGTAATTTTTTTTAAAATACATCGGCGTTGCATGAAATTGTTACTCGCTGAGTGAGTATGTATGTATAGGTGCTATGACAAAAATAATGGTACATCAATAAAGGTTAATTCTTTAATTATACACTCTGTGATAAAACAGTCTCTTATAATCAAGAAAAACGGTCATAAATCAAGCCCATTATCTCTTGACAAAAGCCTGTAATGTCATGTCTACACAGAGAGTTCAGTTTGAGTTTCCAGTACAAAGTTGAGTTTTGCCATTGAACGCAAAATAAAACCTTGAGTTACCCAGTACAATTTTACAGAATGGCACTGAACTAAACTCAATTTTCTTTCCGTGTTTATCAAAACTCAATTTGAGAAATGCCTAAATGTATGCTAATGTTCATATTAAAAGGTACGTTCAGATGCAACTTTTTAGATGAGAAAGTACGTTGAGCAATTTTGTGGTGAGAAATGCCAAAAACAGCTGTTCTGAAATTGTGCAATTTACTATTTATTAAAAAATGCACAAAAAAGAAAAGAAAAGAACTTGAGCAGGTGATCAAGTATGCAGATCCACTGGATATTCATATACCTGGGTATAATTTACTGCCATTGTTTGCTCTGCATAGGGGGATCACCCTTTTTATAAGAACAGATGTAGCATATCAGTACGAGCTGAGTCAGCGTTACCGATCCGGAGTTTTGTTCCTTGTGGGTAAAGCTCAAGGTTCGCTCGCACTTGATGCACTTTTGCTACATGTGGAAGGAGTCCACTTTTAACAAATTGAACTCTCTCTCTTTCTCTGATTCAATAACGCCCATTTTGGGGTTCTTTTCTAACAGCGTGATCGTTGTTGCGGGTGATTTCAATGTCCTCAACTCGGCTTGGTTATGCCATTCGGGGCAAAAAAAAACTGAAGAACAAAATGTTTAGCTGTTTGCTGAATCGAACCAACTAATTCAACTAAAATATGATGTGAGTGTCTATGCACCTCTAAGTAATTCGGACCACTGTACCATATCCGCTGCTTTTTCATATTCCAACCTATGCACTTCTACGGCTTAAGCCCCGAAGAGGACCGCTTGATTTTATGGAAAAGCAAATTTCGCTGACAGAAATGTAAATTCCGCGGCTCTTATGGCACAAGAAATAATTTTATTGGTCATGAGGTCTTTCATCCCCAATAAAATGAGAAGTATTAAACCAAAAGAGGTCCAAAGAGGAAGCCTTTCAGAATTGGCGTTCCCATAAGAATGCTAGGAATCGCTGTAATGCAGTTTCAAAACGCTCTTTTAAGTCCTCTCGCCAACTTTGTTTCTAGTTTTTATCAACAACAGAAGGTCATTGACTCATAACCCAATTCATTCGTTTGCGGATGACAGCAGCATTTTTCATCCTCAAAAAAACGCCCGAGCTCTTTCAATATTGAGAGAAAGAGTCTTAATATGAATGACACACTGCTTAGGGACTTGGAAAAAATCTCCGAGTAGGGGCTTGTTAATAGAGTTGAGTTTAATGCTAGCAAGACTCAGTGCTGTCTGTGAACCCACAAAGGGGTGAATTGCCATCAGCTCGTGTGTTTCCCAAGTCCACTCGGGCACCGCAACAAGGCCATCCCTATACCATTGTCTTTATGCCCAATAAAACCTCGCATTACCGAGATAATTCGTTCTTCGGTCCGACAATAAAATTGTGGACCAATCTCCCTGCGAGCGTGTTCCCCGGCAGTTTTGAGCTATCTAAATTTAAAACTAATCTTCACCGGGACTACTCCATATTTTCACCCTCCAACTAATTTTCACCCGTCTTCCGAATCACCACAATGCTTTTGCATTTTTAAGGGGTGAACCAGTTAAAAGTAGCGAAGTTCATATCAAATAAATAAACGTAATTTTTCTAATTGAAATAACTTTATTAAACACATTTACTTTAGGTACAGAAAACTTTTAATTTCTTTGTGCACTACAAGCACGTGTGTGCAGGCCAACGACAGTAAGTTAAAAGGGAAGAATCAAAGCATTCGCTGCTTTAGTCTTTTTGACATTTTCTTTTAACTCGCCGCTCGCCATGTCGTCGAGCGAGTTGCGAGGGTTGCCATACTATTGTTATTTGGCTATCGCTACATCACTCACCCCTTAAATGAGTTTGTTTTAACATTTTTCTAAAAAAAATTATATTCTTCAAATTATAGTTAACAAACTTAAATGTTTTTTTTCTAAAAAAAAAGGTATAGTTAACAAAGTTAAATGAAATTTTTATACAATTTTAGAAAAAATTTATCTTCGGATGATTTTGAAAGTAAGTATTTATATAAACTTAAGTGGCTTAGATTTTTAAAGATTTGAGGTAATACTATTTTTTATATTCCATGGCTTAAAGTTTTAAGAGCTTAATAATTTATGGCTTAAAGTTTTAAAGGTTTATAAATTCATTCATTTGTTGTACAATCCATGTCTTAAAGTCTTAAAAAAAAAACTTACAAATTAATTTATTTTGTTTTAAATGTTAAGATAACATAAAAGATACTTTTGGTTTTAATGTTGATCGCGTAGGCATACTTTCGTTTGCTACGAATGCTGGTTTTACTCTATCGATTGAAATTGTTTGTTTTTTTTCTTTGCATAAAATAGTGAAAGTTTTGTCTGTTCTGTCTAGTACTTCAAAAGGACCATTATAAGGTTGTTTTAAGCTTCCCTTGTTGATTTCTTCTCTAACGAAAACATGCTTACATGAATCCAGTGCTTTGGGCACGTGTATATATTTTTGATTTCTTACTCTTTTTGGAGTTGGTCGCACTTGTGCGATTGCTTGTTGTATCTCTTTTGCTAAGAAGGAATTTAAATTGTTGTCTTGCGTCTGTTGTTCTACTATTTCTGCTGGTAAGCGGATGTTTTGACCATACAGCAACTGTGCCGGGGTCATATCTAAATCGTCTATAATTGTGGAGCGAATTCCAAGAAGAGTCCAAGGTAAATTTGAAAACCAATTTTCTCTATCATCGTGGGATTTTAAAGATTCTTTTAGTTGTCTGTGGAATCTTTCCACAAGACCATTAGCTTGAGGATGGTAAGTTGTCGTCCTAATTCGCTTTATGCCTAAAATTTCAGATATTTCTCTAAAAAAGGATGATTCAAATTGAGTTCCTTGGTCAGTGGTGATCGTTTGAGGGACACCAAATCTTGAAACCCAATTGCGAATGAACTCAGACACAACTGTAGATGCACTTATATTCTTTAACGGTATGGCTTCGGGCCAAGAAGTGAAACGATCTTTTATTGTAAGGAGATATGTATAACCCTGTGAAGGAGGTAAGGGACCTACCAAATCCATATGAATGTTTGTAAATCTACCTTCTGGTATCGGGAATGCGCCATATTTGGATTTTGTATGCCTCGTTATTTTTGATTTTTGACAAGAAATACAATTTAGAGACCATCTATTTATGTCCTTGTTCATGTAAGGCCAAAAATATAATGATGTTATGACTTTGCGCGTAGCTTTTGCACTTGGGTGAGAAATCTTATGATGGTTGTCAAATACTGTCCTACGAAAAATGTCTGGAATATAAGGGCGATTTTTATTAAGAGATGTTTCACACCAAATGTCGATATTGTGAATCGGAATTTGAATTTTAGAAAGTTTGCATGAAGAATTGCCGTCGACTATAATTGACTTTAATTCTTCATCTGAATTTTTGCGCTTTTGCTAGACTGGGTATATCAATGTTTTTGAAATTTATGACGTCTATGTGGGATCTTGACAATGTGTCAGCAACGGTGTTGTGCAATCCTTTTATGTAACGAATGTCAGTCGTGAACTGTGAAATAAATTCCAAATGTCGTGTCTGGCGTGGAGATTTCTCAGTCTTAGAACAAATTGCTTTCGTTAAGGGTTTGTGGTCAGTAAAAACTGTAAACTGTCTGCCCTCCACAAAGTAGCGAAAATATTTGATTGCTCTAAAAATAGCTAGGAGTTCCCTATCGAAGGTGGAATAGTTTTTTTCTGCTGGACTTAGCCGTGTGGAGAAAAAACCTAAAGGTTGCCATTGGTCAGAAAATTGTTGCTGAAGGACACCACCGATGGCATCGCTTGACGCATCAACCATCAAGGCAATCTGAGCTTTAGAATTGGGATGAGAAAGCATTGTTTGTCGTTCCAAATCTTTTTTAAGTGAATCGAACGCGATGGCACATTCCTGAGACCAAACAAATTCTTTTTCATCTACGACCTTTGAATTAGGGGTTTTTTTGCATTTTTCTTTGTTGGATTTTGCAATTTTTAATAAGTTGTATAACGGATGCGCTTTTATTGCAATATTAGGTACGAAACGATGATATGCGTTTATCATGCCTAAAAACCGTTGGAGCTGTTTGACTGTAACAGGTGTTGGAAATTCGCTAATTGCCTTAACTCTACTCAAAGATGGTGTTAAACCGTCTTTAGAAATAGTGTAGCCTAGAAATTCCAGTTGATGAGTTCCCAATTCACATTTTGAAACGTTGACGTTAAGTCCATTTTCTTGTAGACGTTTAAATACTATCCGTAAATGTTCTTTGTGTTCATGTGCTGATTTACTAGAAACCAAAATGTCATCAACGTAAATAAAAATAAAAGGAAGGTCATCTAAGATTGTGTTTATGAAGCGCTGAAATGTTTGGGCTCCATTTCGTATTCCAAAAGGCATTCGTAAGAACTCGAAAAGACCAAATGGAGTGATCACGGCGGTCTTGTGAACATCCTCTTCCGCGACAGGAATTTGATTATATGCCCTAACGAGGTCTATCTTGGAAAATATCACGCAACCATGTAGATTTGCTGAACAGTCTTGAATGTTTGGAAGTGGGTATTTGTCTGGTATTGTTACAGCGTTTAAATGCTTATAATCTCCACACGGTCTCCAATCTGTGGATCCTTTTTTGGGTACCATGTGAAGCGGACAAGCGGCTGGTGAGCTGGATGGCCGACAAATGCCTAAGCGGGTCATTTCTTGAAACTCCTGTTTTACGGACGCAAGTCTCTCAGGGTTGAGTCTTCTAGCTCGGGCCGAAGGAAGTGAACCATTGGTTATAATGCGATGAACAACGTTATGCTTAACCGGTAATGTAAAATCTGGTGGAGATTTGAGTTGTGGAAATTCGTCGAGAATGCTTCCGAACTCGCTTGGAATTGAAAAAAGTTTTAAAGTTTCAAAAGAAGTGACTTTACGAATACAACTGACGTTTAAATTTGTTTGTTTATCTACAAGCTTGCCTGCTGCAATGTCTACAACTAGATTAAAATTATGCAAAAAATCAGCTCCGATTATCGGATGATCTATGTCTGCAACTACGAATGTGTGATTGAAGGAACGTCTTAAGCTAAAATCAATTGCAAGATTTTTAAAACCGAACGTCCTTATCTTTCCACCGTTCGCAGTGAGAAGTATGAAGTCACTTGGTTCATTGAGAAAAGGGAAGAATTTTTTAGGAAAAATTGAGATTTCTGCTCCCGTGTCTATTAGAAAAAATAATTTTGAGTTTTTGTCTTTTAAGAATAGGCGGCGTGTGGATCGTGTCACGCTCGAAGCCGCGCTCGAGGCTTGACGTTTTAGTTTTTTGAAGCCTGGTCGCAAACCGAAACAGATTGAAAATCACAAGGCTGTAAGCATTTCTTAGCCTTTTTTCCGTACCGCCTGTGATACCAACAAACTAAATTTGTCTCTCGGCCGTTAGCAGAATGAGATCGAGATTGAGACCTATTTCGTGAAAAACTACGAGCACTATTTTGAAAATTGTCCCTTCTTGATCTTTGTACCTCAAGGCGTTCTATTCTGTTTATTATTTTATTGAACATTTCCTCTATCGAACTTGTTTCTAGTTTATTGTAATGTTTTGGATTTTGGATTTCAGAAATTTGAGCCTTGTTTGACGAATCGTGGAGTCTGTCAGCGAGACTGAAAAGTTCTTCGCGACTTTGTGATTTCTCAACTGCCATGAGGCAAACGCGTATTGTCGATGGAAGTCTATTTAGCCAAAGTTTTAACACTAGTGAAGGATTTACTAAATTGTTACCGCTAGCGAGGCTTTCCATATTCCTATATAACTCTGATGGTTTTTGATCTCCTAAGTCAATCTTATTAAGTAATGAGTCTAACCGTCGTTCTTCACTATCCATGTTCCTCTCTAGTAAGCCTTTCTTTAAATCCCCGTATTTATCTTGAGATGGTGGACGAACTAAGAGATCAGCTACTGTTTCCATTGTCTGACTGTTTAGCGAAGCTACTAAGTAATCGTATTTAGTGTTTGGAGACGTAATATTTTTGAGTCTAAACTGCGTTTCGATTTGAAGGAACCATAAATCTGGTCTATTGTTCCAAAAAGGTGGAATTTTTATTGAGATTAAGGATGCTTGGTCAGGTAAGTTGGAAACTGTCGGCTGAACTACTTGATTAGATTCACTTGGGTTGCTGGAAATACCCGAGCTTTTGCTGTTGGAAGCTTCCTCATTGTCTGGCATGATTGAAAGAAGAAAAAAACTTTTTGAATTTGAAAATTTGTTGTGAAAACGACCAGGTTTTGATTTTTTTACGAGCGAAACTAGATATGTATTTGATGGTCAAGGAATGTTTTCTCTAATTTAATTTTCGAGTTATTTGATGTTTTTGCGAGATGTATCTAATATTAATTCTACACTTGATCCTTACAATCGCACAATAGCTTTATGCCAAACTCCGCAAATAGTCGTGAAACGACTGATATTTCTTTAAATGAGAAAAAAAAATCTTAAAATTTTGAAACAATGGTCAATGTGATGTTACGCTTAACCGCAAGTATTGAATGCATTTTATAACAATTTTTGAATTCAAATGATTGTTTTTACGACGGAAATTTGGAATTTTACGAAAGGAAAAATGATGTTAATTAAAATTATGTTTTTATGCCGCAACGAACCGAAGCTTAAGTATAGCTTAAAATACTTAAGTTGTTTAAAAGTTTCGCATTTGTGCTCTAAGACAGAAATTTTTATTATTTTGCAAAAATTGCTCTTTTTATTTTTATTTTTAGAAAGAGTAATGTTGTATTATTTAAAATGCAATGTACCGTAAGCTAGAAGCTATTTTTTTTTTGCAAGAAAGTGTTATGTTTAAATATCTGAAGTGCAGAAAGTTGCATCATATAGACTGAAAGAAAAACGTTTTCTACTTCGCAGTTTTCAGCTCTTCGTAGTTCAGAACGGTAAAAAAATATCAAACAATTTAAATGAAAGAGTGTGAAAATAAATGCATAGAAGTTCGCGTAATATGTTATCTTATTTTTACAAACATCATATTACAAATTATTAGTTATAAATAATATATGATATCATCATGTAATTATAATAGTAATAATATGTGGTATCGTCATATGATATTATTACTCATATTGCAAATAAAATGATATAAACACAACAAAAAACCTGTTTTCCGTAGGTGACGATGGAGTTTGTGGTTAGTGTTGGTGGTTTCTAGCTGGTGTTGTGACTGCAGCTCGGTGGTGTAAATTGTAGTTTATTTCTGTTGTTAGTGCTGCTGTTTTTGAAACACTGCTTTTCATATTTACGACGTTGTTGTTGAAACGCTGCTCTTTAATTTTACAAAGCTGTTGTTGAAACGCTGCTTTTTATTTTCACGCTGCTGTTGTTGAAACGCTGCTTTTTATTTTCACGCTGCTGTTGTTGAAACGCTGCTTTTTCTTTTCACGCTGCTGTTGTTGAAACGCTGCTTTTTTACTTTGACGCTGCTGTTGTACTGTTGCAATTTATGTTAGCGTTGCTGTGTTGGACAGCGGAGCGCTAGCTGCGATGGTGCTAATGTACGACTAGTGCTGATGTTGTGTCCAATGAAGTGCTAGCTGCGTTTCTCTGAATGGTGAGAAATTGCGGCGCTGCTGTTATTTGAATGTTGTTGCTGTGTTGGACAGCGGAGCACTAGCTACAGTGGTGCTATTGTACGGTGCGCTAGTGCTGATGTTGCGTCCAGCGGAGCGCTAGCTGCGTTTCTCTGAGTGGTGAGAAATTGCGGCTCTGCTGTTATTTAAATGTTGCTGCTGTGTTGGACAGCGGAGCACTAGCTACAGTGGTGCTATCATACGGCGCGCTAGTGCTGATGTTGTGTCCAGCGGAGCGCTAGCTGTGTTTCTCTGAATGGTGAGAAATTGCGGCGCTCTCGGAAAAAAAAATGCATGCGCCAGATAGTTTTTTTGTTAAAAAATGAGCAATTTGCGTGTTTGGTTTATTGATGGCTGTGATTATTGCCGATTTACCAAATGAACATATTTGTTGTAAGCACCTAACAAACTTACGCCGCTTCTGGAAACTACTGTTGCAGGAGCTCCGTGTCTTTTACTGTCGTTGGCTGCTCTGTCGGGGTCACCAAATGAACCAGTTAAAAGTAGCGAAGTTCATATCAAATAAATAAACGTAATTTTTCTAATTGAAATAACTTTATTAAACACATTTACTTTAGGTACAGAAAACTTTTAATTTCTTTGTGCACTACAAGCACGTGTGTGCAGGCCAACGACAGTAAGTTAAAAGGGAAGAATCAAAGCATTCGCTGCTTTAGTCTTTTTGACATTTTCTTTTAACTCGCCGCTCGCCATGTCGTCGAGCGAGTTGCGAGGGTTGCCATACTATTGTTATTTGGCTATCGCTACAAGGGGCATCCCCTAAGCGTTGGTTTAGTCTAAAAAAAAAACATAAGCCAATCTCTCGAAGAATCCTGCGTACAGTTTCGACGCTTATATCTACGTCATGGTGCTCCTTAAATTTCGTCCGAATTGCCACTGCACTTTTGAAGCGATCCTTTAAGTTTTTCCTTTGAATTAAGCTATCTGTCCATTTGTCTGTTGCTCGTTTGAGTCCTGATCCCTTCGTTCTTTCTAAACGACTTTCGCTATTAGCCGCACTTTAATTAACAAGAAATTTTATTGTAAGATACACTTTGACAATTGTCTATATTTTCGCGACATGTTGCTTGTTTGCAATTAAAAGAGTTTTAACGTCGCGGACAGGAAGAAGGACAATTATTAGAACAGATATAAGAATAAGGATAAGAATGAAGACAAGTTTGGAAACAATTGAAAGGATAGGAACAAGAATAGGGACAAGGATAAATATAAACTATCACGTCAAAAACTAGGTACGTGTCCACGATAAAGCATGATTGATGCATTTTCGAGCTTGTGGCGGCTCTCTGCCCAACTTCATAATATCATAAAGTGTTTGTCTATTTTATCAGTCTTTACTGTCGTGTAAAATTGTTTTTTATGAAAACATTATCATCTATACATAGCGCGTTATAATTCCATGAAACATATTTGAAGTTTCGTTGCTTAGACAGCTTCCTTTGCGTCCCAATGACGTCTTAAATTTTGTTTTTTTTATCATTTTTTCATCATTTTTGTCATAAAGTCAAAGAATTAGCCTTTTCTGTTCCGTCATCACTTCTATCATAACGCCTATAATCATTGATTAATAATTCAATGCAACGTCGCTGCATTTTAGAAAAAAATTTTTTTTTTTTAACTTTTTTGAAAACATGCGCGGTATAACGTAACATCACGTCAAAACATCTTCTATATCCTTTTTTGATACAGCCGATATCTGTATTCGGAAACGATGAGGACAACATTTTGGATAAGTATTAGGGCCAGCAAAAAGATAAGAATTAGGATAATTGGGACAAGGATTAGAGCAACGGAGAGAAGAAAGACTGGGATAAATATTGCTACAAGAAACAATATACTTGTCTTAGGAAATGGTCTTAGAATTTGATCAAAGATTAGGACAAGAAGTAAAACAATAAACCCGCCAAGGTTTGAGATTCAAGGTTGTACGGTATCAACCGCTGCACTATGGGGTATTTAATCGATTTAAGCGACCAAAATTATTTTATTGGGAAAACAGTTTCTAATGTATGATACACATTTACCCGTTTTAGCGCATTTTCCATAACTTTCCGCATGATTTCTGGTTATAACTGTTCGCATGCCTGTCGAATATTTTCCCTTAAGGTCTGCGATTGCCTGAGGTTTGTTGGCATAAACCCAAGACTTCAAGTAGCCCCAAAGAAATAAGTCCGGGATGGTAAAATCGGGCGATCTTGTTGGCCATGCCAAATCGCCAAAACGGAAGATTACGTCACCAGGAAACGCTACCTTCACAATATCCATTAATTATTCCACGCTCTTGAGAAGTATAGCGTTCCATTGCTTGTCTATTTGTATTCTGCAGCTGTTTAGTTCACAAATGTCAAAAATTACAACATTTTCCGATAGGGTGATTCATTTTGCACCACCTTGTATGACCTCAATTTTTTTTTTTTAAGCGAACATTATAATGATTTTGTTGAGAAAATAGTATTGAATGATATCTGCTTACTGAGGAAAAATAGGTTTCAGGCGGACCTGCAGAATTTAAGTTCTTCAAATGGATAGTTTGGAGTTTTTGAATATATAAGTTTATGGAGAAAAATTTAGTTTCTTCCATTGAGATAGCTTAGAATACTGCAGCCAAGAACGCGATTACTGTATGTTGATATATCGTCGCTCGTATGACTAACTGACGTAACTAACATTTTTTGCGAAATTGAGTTAGAGATGCCAATATACTTCTTTAGCCCTACTGTATCATGTCAGAAAATATTATAACTATAAATAACACGGTTTGGCAAAAAACTCAAGTTACTTTGAGTCATGTCTAACATATTACACGTAAAAACACAGAAACGAAAAGTAAAAAGTGCTCTCCTGAATAATTAAGAAAATTCAGATACGTCAGTTAGTCATACGAGCGACGATATGATCAAACCTTCGGATACCGTAAACATATAGAGCTGCGTTGTTGTATGCCACTAATAACTTATGTGATGGCCTCGAATCGAGCTTACTTTAAACAACTTCAGAGTAGGTTATTATATGCACGATGAATTGTACTATCAATCTTCTTCTCGTTTCTATAGGAATAAATGGGACAGTTTTCCTGAGGTTCCGTAATGAATAATACACTTTACTAACCACACTGTGGACATGGTTTTCGCACGTGAGTGAAAAGTTCATAATGAAACCAAGATTAGTTACTTTGCTTACAAGACTAAGTTTAGTTCCATTAAGGAAGACAGGAGGCAGTTCAGTAAACGGATAGCTATATTTCATAACAGGTAACACATGAGATGTTTTGAGGTCTAAGCAGATGTTGTTTTCTCTGGCCTATTTGGCGATTTCTAGCAGGTCATCGTTTACTCTGGCACATAAATCTTCAATTAGACCTGAAGGTCGGGAAACATACAGTTGCAAGTCTTCTGCGTGCATTGAGACTTCTTTACAGACCGAAAAAATGTCGTTTAAAAACATTGTAAAAAGAAGCGGCTCAAGTACCGAGCAGCTAAGGATACTCCACTACTAATGTGCCTGCTCCATTATAATATATTCGCTATTTTAACTGTCTGCGTTCTTCCTTCTAAGTAACTTTTTAGAAGTTTTACACCAGTATTTGAAAAGTTGAACAACATTTTTAACTTCCTACAGAGCAAGAGGTGACTGACACTGTCGAACGCTTTCGAGAAACCCAACAAACAAACTAAGGTGATCTCTCCTCTATCAAACGGAGTTCTTATATCATTCAGAATTTTTACAATTGCGGTAGAACAGTTATGTCCAGGATAAAATCCAGACTGTAAGGAAGATAGTAAATTATGTTCAAGGAGCATTCCACTGTTGGTACGGGACAAATCGTACGCATTTGATAAGTTAAGATCTTAAATTAAAAATAAACCGAAATGTTATTGTACAAAGCATCTAGTACATTAATTTAGTGTAACGGAGGCTTTTCAAAATCAATTATTTCCTGAAAATATTCATAAATAGGCAGTAATAAGTATCAAAAGATGTTTGTTTGTACGGGATAATCGCAGTCCACCATACTTTATATTTTTTGACATTATTGGAGAATTTTAGCAAAATTAATTATCTCTGTAAAATTAAAAATATGCTTATGTAGACTTCGTCGATCATGGTATGACGAAATACTACAAGTTCGAAAAAATATCTATTAAAATGAGAATAAAAAAATAAAAATGAAATCGTTTGTACGGGACACTTTCGTTTGTACGGGACTCGTACGAAATTCAGAAATGAAGTCTTCGTTTTGAATCATTTTTTAAATGAAAACTTAACATTATGATTATCTAAAGCGTGTTTCTTGCATGTTACTTTATGACCGTCGACTAATATATGATGAAATTTTGATATTCCCGGAACAGGCCTTGCAGCTTCCCATGGATGAACATTTTGGATTTTATCAGCTATTTCCGTTCTATAATCGGAAGGTACTAAAATGGCTGCTAATGTAACGAAGTCTTTTGCGTTTTGGATTACGGTACCATCTCCTTGACCTCGAGCTTTTTGGCTTACAAGTCGCTTTACGTTACCACCAACTCCGTCAATCAATTTATAAAAAAACAATGAGATATGTGTCAAAAATTACCATTTTTAGTGGAATGCTCCTCAAGGAGATATTTGCAAATTTGTTCAGCCATTAGAGATTTAAGAACTTTTGAAATTGAAGATAGCAGAGTAATGGGTCGCAAATCACTTGGGATGGCAGCTGTGGGTTTTTTTCCTATTGGAATTATTGTCGCAGTTTTCCAGATGGAGGGAAATATTGAACTTGTTAGACAGTGATTAAGAATGTGTACACTAAGGGAAATAACGCATATTAGTATTATCCACGCCTGAGTATAAATTTTATTTAAATATTTACGTGGATAAATCAAATGTTTTCCTCGCAACTCGTTTTTTCCCGTATTTGAATTTTTATTTGAATATTTATACCACACACGTACACACATATTCCATACAAGCAAGCAGGAACAGCATCGCACACGTACACACATATTCCGACAAGCAGCAACAGCATCGCACTCTGTTCCTGCAGTTTATTTCTTGCAGTTGCAGGTTTCTTATAGTTCTCATTTAGTTATTGTTGCAAGGGTAATATATCATGGATGTTTGGCAAAGAAATGAAATGATGTAGGGTGGACTGACAACTTGATATTTTCTCTGAAATATCTTGCACCTGTTGTCCTTTACCTACATATTTTGCTTCTACCTACATATATTTTGTATATTACTTTTTCTTCCTCTAGTTTATACTATTTTTGACATTTGGTGCCCTTATATTGCACCAACTGGCAAAAATAGTACAAATTAGAGAACGAAAAAAGTGAAGCGAGAATAAATAATACAGGCAAATGGCGTTTGATAGACGCAATATGAAGAAAATAATACCATAAAACCATTAATAACATATTCAATTTAAATATGTTGTTTTTTAAATTCAATATTTTTTTATAAATTTTCATTAAATGCGATAGTTTATTTTCAAATAGTAAATATTTGAAAGATATTTTAAAAAAATTCGTGCATAATTTTAATATATTTTTTATTAATTCTGTTTAAATATTTAAATATTTAATTTAATTAAAAAAGTATTCAAATAAATTTTAAATATTTACGTAGTCAATTTATGCAAATGCCGTATTGGTGCAAAAATGACTCGCTTTTTGGATAAATTAAAAAGTTTTTGGATAAATTTAATAGTTTTTTCCCTTAGTACAAGGGGACTAATTACCTAAGGAAGTTTGAGTTTGATAAACCTGATATCTATTCCATCTTCATCGACAGCATTCGATTTAATCATCGACAGCATCGAGATGAAATCAACTGTAGTGCACTCAAACTTCTGATGCATATTAGGGGTACCCAGACTGATATTAGGATAAGAGATTTGGCCAACGTGGCTGGCGGCAAAACACGAATGAAGAGCATCTGCATCTAGTTGACACCCTGCAATTTTGTTGTTATTTCGTACTCCGATTACCTTTAGGTTATTCCAGAGTTTCTTTGCAGGTTGTGACGAACTTAGCCTTAATGAAAAGAATTGTTTTTTGGACAGTTTCACTGCCAATGAAGCTTCATTTCTTGCTCTTCTCAAGTCCTCCCTTTTTGAATCTGTAGGTTATATTTTCCAAATAGCATAGGCCTTATGCCGTTTTTTCAAAGCCTGTTTGAAAGAGTTTGTGAACCACGGCCATTATTTATTCGTGATTCGAGATGAACGTAAAGGCACATGACTGTCATGTATGTTAGTTACTTTGTTAATAAAGTAGTTTAATTTATCGTCAACTGTGTATTAAGTGACGTCTGTTTTCTGAATTTTTACTATTTTAAACCTTCTATGAGTATTAGGTCATATATGACCCCCTCCATTTTTTCCATTAACAATTTAAATGAATTTATTGAATCCATAGTAATCAAACGTGTCTTTACACATTTACACCCATCTCTGTTTCTGTGGTAAAAATGGATGAAAATGATTTTTTTTTTTTTTTGTATTAACAGTCACTTATCATGTATATGTTCTGGATTTTTGTGTTATTCTCAACTTCGTATGCTTGGTAGCAAAATAATTGAGAAAAAGCATTAAACAGTTAATTTGTGTTTTAAAAATTAAATTAAAGTTTTAAAAATGTAACATTGAAAAAAAAAAAAACCAAATCTAACCCATCAATTTTTATATCAAGTCAGTCATCTATGTATATCATGGAATACTCGTAAAACTACATGTTTTTGTTTATTACATTTAAGAAATATGAAGCATATGTAAAGAAAATGTAAAGTAACTGACCGCTGGAAGCACACTTAAACTCTTATCGGTCGTAATTCCACTTAAAAAAGTTGTCTGACCAATTAAGCTGGTTTCTGGTTTCAGCTACAATGAAACAACAACAAACAGTTTTGACGTTTTGGTGGCGAATTGTTGACCCATATTTATTTCACATCTGTTTTTTTTTTCAATTTAATTACTTTTTAAGTGGTGACCATAAAAAAATGTAACTGCCAGTTATTAGTGCTGCCATTAATAATGAAATGTTAACTAATCTGTGGCTCTAGCGTTATGGGAAAAATGCTTTATTGATGATATTGTCAACAAATATAGTGAGAAAAGATACAAACATACAAAAAGCTAAAGTAATGCTGTAATAAACGGAGTTGGGAAAGTATAAAAAACCAAAAATTTCAATTGTGAAAAAAGTTGCTTATGACTATTGACACAATACTAGTAGTAATTCTATGAATTAGTAAAATGTTGGCTTCATTCATGGGTGGTTAGAGAATGAGAGCAGAATTGATGACTCCAAACACTGAAGCGGAACATCAAAGATGGCAAAATATTGTTTATACTCCATTATTATTGAAGATAACTGGCTTCAATGAACGTGAGATATTTTAAAACGCTTTGGTTATAACCAGGGCACATGCGTTATCTCATCTCGTGTTTCAAGGTTAGCTATTCTTTTAAAATATTCAAATCGGTTCAGTGGTTCTACAGTTTGTGAAAACACAAACACACACACGTGTCAATGTATGCATATAATTAAAATGGTTGAAGAGAAATGAAAACTTTTGTTAAAATTTGCTCCAATGGGGTCACAAAGGTAGCCATTAAAGAAAAAAATATGGCAAACAAGTTGAAAATTTGCAATGTTGCCAGATTTCAACAAATAAAAAGAAGAAAAAAAATTTGTTTTTCACCAAAAAAAAAAAATATTCACATAGAAATGAAATGAGAGCAAACTGGAAGCAGAAGTGGAAGTAGTGAGCAAAAAAAAAAAACAGTTTTCACTTTACAAAAGCTCACAGCATAAAAAAAACAAATATTTCCACAACAATAGCGGAAAAAAGTGTTGTCATCTTTGTTATAAAAAATGACAGAGAGAGAGCGGGAGATAGAGAAGAAACCCAAACAACTAACCGCCCGAATTGTGTAAAAAACATGCTTCATAACAAAAGTCAAAATTTGAAGGAAAAGGAAGTGATAAAGCGCAAAATGATGCAAGAAACGATGCCAAGAAGAATTGCGGGATTAAGAGGAGAAACAACAAAAAAAAAAAACTACAATAAAGTGAAAAGTCATAAAAACCTTGAAACGTTTTTTATATAAATATAAACATTAAAAATTTATTGATAAACAGCAGCAGCGCGTGGGCTCAATAATAGCTAAAGTTGAATGCACAACAATACAAAAGAAGAAATAAGAAGAAGAAGAGGAAGAAGAAATAAACAAACAACAAAGAAGCTTAAGTTGTGTATAAATACCTGATAAATAACCTGAAGTTTACGATGACTGTTGTAAAAAAACTATTGAGTGAAAGATATAAAGTTAAATGAACTTACTATTGAGTAACGAAGGTAACGTCATTCCAGAGATACATTATTATGAGAGTCAATAAGAAATAACTCTGGTTTAAGCTACAATCAAAAAACTCAATTCTTCGAGGCAAACTGGTTATAATTTCAGATACTAGCTGTATTCTTGATATATTCAAATTTCCAGCACAGAATTGAAGACAGTTCGATGTATGATATAACCTCTCTCACAAAACCCTTAGGGCCGTTTTATTGACTTTTTTTAACTTGAGAGTTAAGAGTAACTCGGGGATCACATGTCGGTCTGCTTCTGCTTCTGCGACAATAGCCGTTCTTGGAGGACCTTCGCGAAATTTGTTTTGAAGAGAATGACCACCATTCTCGAACTTATTGAACCAGCATTTTACAGTCGCTGGGTGTAGTGCTTCATCACCAAAAGTCGAACTAAGTTGATAGATGCAATCTTTTTTCCATGTCGAAAATCGTAAAAATCATCACCCGAAAGTATTCACGTGTTAATTCCATTTTTTAGCTGAAATACAATTTTCAAGCCACTATAAGCAACACAATAAGCGCACATAAAACAAAACGTTGTAAGTACGTTTTTGCTATAAAATGTCAAATTTTCGAATGGAACTATCAAAATTCATTTGGCAATGCTTAGTGTTGCCGAGGCGCAAGACTTTAAAGGCAACCCTGGTATACATTCAGCATTTTACATTGGCTAGACCTACAGTGGACATAACTAAAGCACGAACCCATTTAGCTAGCATTTCATTCCATAAAAATTTTTAAACGTTTTTATTAGCTTCACATTTGTCTGTCCCGAACAAATCTTGGAATTAATTTTTTACCAACTTTCCGATGAGCTAGAGTTTTGAAACTTAAAATGTAGCTCAGAAGTGGAAGACAACATAATATTTTTTTATCTGTACCTTTATATGTTTGGCTAAAATGCGAAATTATTTGTTACATACATTCATTGATACAAAATTAAAAGCTCATCGACATTTTTAAATTTGAAAAATTTACAACTGAAGTGAAAAATTTATAAATCTGTAGCTCAGAGCGTAAAGCGATCGCTTTATAAACGCTAGGTAGTGAGTTCGAGCCTCGACAATGTTAGCAAATTTTTCGTTTTTTTACGAAACAAATTCCAATTTTCAAAAATTCATCACAGAATGTGGAAAAAAATTGTAAAAAGTAGTTTGTTGATTTATTGCTATTTAGATGATATCTTTAAATGGGTTCTGTAGCTCAGAGCACGCGGCGATTGCTTTATAATCGTGAGGTTCAGAGTTCGAGCCTCGACAATATCAATGAATTTCTTCATCGTTTTTTTTTTAATATTTATGGAACCATTTCGGTTTTAAAACAAATATTGAACTGATAAAAACATAAAATCTATTGTAAAATTTTACACAAGTCTAAAAACCAGAAAATAATAATTTAGATAAAAAAATTTTAAAAATACCACGTTTTTAAAACGAACTAAAAAGTAGAAAATAATTTCTGCTAGAGTGGAGCTTTTAGTTCTCATATAAACGTGGGGCGCATGCTATAGGGAATATTAAGGAGTTAAGAAAGCATTTGTCCACTAACATATTACAATTTTTAATTGCTAACAAATAATTTCTTAAAAATTCATCAAAGATTTT
Source organism: Pherbina coryleti (assembly GCA_943735915.1). NCBI lineage: Eukaryota > Metazoa > Arthropoda > Insecta > Diptera > Sciomyzidae > Pherbina > Pherbina coryleti. The sequence continues at coordinate 119,152,732 of OX030951.1, forward strand.
TGTAAATAGGAAGATTTTTAACAAAAAATATTTGGCTGTGTCGTGGATACACCCGTAGGTTTTGACGTGACAATGTTTTTTTTTATATTCCTATTTGAATCCATTTATGTTTTAATCCATGACCATGATCCATATCCTAATTCATTTCATAGTCCTTTTCCGGTTTCATAGTCCGATTTCATAATTAATCATAATTTTTTTGTTTGTGAGCAGTGTTGGTAGCCGCGAAAAAACTGTTGAAGTCATAACTAACTAGATTTTTGTTGTTGTTTGTTGATGTTGATTTTGTTGTTGATGGTGATGTTGTTGATGTTGATGTTGATGTTGATGTTGATGTTGATGTTGATGCTGATGTTGATGTTGATGTTGATGTTGATGTTAATGTTGATGTTGAAGTTGATGTTGATGTTGATGTTGATGTTGATGTTGATGTTGATGTTGATGTTGATATTGATGTTAATGTTGATGTTGATATTGATGTTGATGTCGATGTTGATGTTAATGTTGATGTTGATGTTGATGTTGATGACGATGATGATGTTGATGTTGATGTTGATGTTGATGTTGATGTTGATGTTGATGTTGATGTTGATGTTGATGTTGATGATATTGTTGATGTTGATGTTGATGTTGATGTTGATGTCGATGTTGATGTTGATGTTGATGTTGATGTTGATGTTGATGTTGATGTTGATGATGTTGATGTTTGTGTTGATATTAATGTTGATATTGATGTTGATATTGATGTTGATGTTGATGTTGATGTTGATGTTGATGTTGATGTTGATGTTGATGTTGATGTTGATGTTGATGTTGATGATGTTGATGTTTGTGTTGATGTTAATGTTGATATTGATGTTGATATTGATGTTGATGTTGATGTTGATGTTGATGTTGATGTTGATGTTGATGTTGATGTTGATGTTGATGATGTTGATGTTTGTGTTGATGTTGATGTTGATGTTGATGTTGATGTTGATGTTGATGTTGATGTTGATGTTGATGTTGATGTTGATGTTGATGTTGATGTTGATGTTGATGTTGATGTTGATGTTGATGTTGATGTTGATGTTGATGTTGATGTTGATGTTGATGTTGATGATGTTGATGTTTGTGTTGATGTTAATGTTGATATTGATGTTGATATTGATGTTGATGTTGATGTTGATGTTGATGTTGATGTTGATGTTGATGTTGATGTTGATGTTGATGTTGATGTTGATGTTGATGTTGATGTTGATGTTGATGTTGATGTTGATGTTGATGTTGATGTTGATGATGTTGATGTTTGTGTTGATGTTAATGTTGATATTGATGTTGATCTTGATGTTGATGTTGATGTTGATGTTGATGTTGATGTTGATGTTGATGTTGATGTTGATGTTGATGTTGATGTTGATGTTGATGTTGATGTTGATGTTGATGTTGATGTTGATGTTGATGTTGATGTTGATGTTGATGTTGATGTTGATGTTGATGTTGATGTTGATGTTGTTGATGTTGATGTTGATGATGATTTTGATGTTGATGTTGATGTTGATGTTGATGCTGATATTGATGTTGATTTTGGTGTTGGTGTTGGTGTTGGTGTTGGTGTTGATGTTGCTGATGATGTTGTTATTGTTGTTTTTGTTGTTGGTGTGTTTGCTTGTACAGGTAGACCTCGCTTAACACGGGGGTTACGTTCCCGTATAATACCGTGTTAAATGAAACCGTGTTAAGTGAAACAAGAAACCAGTACAAAAAGTAGGGTTCCGTTCCAGGATATCAAAAAATACATCAAAAGCCGTTTTTTTTTACTCTTTATTAATTTTAATTGTAGTTATAACTTAAAAAATAAACAAAAATTGATTTTCAATCAAAAGTTTACTTGTTTGTATAGTTAAAAAAAATAACAAACTTAAAAAAATAAAGTAACTAAAGGAATTCAAAATTTATCAAAATACAATCATGCTATTCAAATCTGTTCTTCATCGCTGCTTATGGTCAATCGTGCGCGCTTTTGAGGTGCATCCATTTCTTCTCGCTCTCTCTCACAACATTTCATATTATGACCTACGAGTCTTATATGAATTCATAATGTTTGTCGGTAAAAGAGGTCTGCTGCTACTCCAGCAAAATATGTTATACCATTTAGCAGTAGATGGCGTTCAAATTTCGACTTAGAACTAAAAAATATCAGTTAAAATATGAAGGTTTTTTTTTTTAATACATGAACTTTAATGCACACACAACAAGTGCAAATATTTTTTGACTTAAAAAAAAAAAAAAAAAAAAAAATGTCCGGAACCGTGTTAGAACGAGGCCATTTAGCGTGTTAAACGAAAAATGATCACAAAACGTAAACCGTGTTAGAGCGAGGCCGTGTTATAAGAAGCACGTGTTAAGCGAGGTCTACCTGTACTTTTTTTATTTGTTTCTCCAGTGGATGCAATTAATCCAGCAAAAGTGATGCATATGCGTCACATTAGGCGGTTCCCTGAGGGGCCTCATGACGCCATAACTTGTTTTCTAATTTTATCAGGTACCGTTACGCCAGTAGTCACAGAGTTAAAATTCCATGCAACGTTTTTTCATGGTTGTAGCATTTTTACTGCATTATGTGGTTGCCAACCTGAAATCATGACCATAAGATTTTTTTTGTATTTAAGTTGTGAGGCGTAATAACACATCTATGCTGTCGTAAAACAAAATTTATCGTAGCAGGTCTCCTGAGTGAGTAATAATTCCATTCAACGATATTACGTTTTTGTTACATAAGCTGCTATCTTCACGACCTGACGGCGTCAGAATTTTTTTTTTTTATTTTTGTCGTAAACCCAAGGCACGGGAAAACCTTCATTTTCATTTTTAAACATTTATCGTAGCTTATGTACTCACCGAGTAAAAATTCAATGCAACTCTGTTGAATGAATGTTCCATTGTTGATCTTTGAGCGGCTCTCTCAGAAATTTTTCATGTAACAAATTTTCAGTTGCGTTGCTTAAGAAGCTCCCACCGCGTTCCGATGACGTTTTGAATTCTTGTTTTATTTTTATAATGAAGTCAAAGAATTAACCTTTACGGTTGTACCATTTTGTTATTTAAAGCTTTTATACTCAGCGAGTTTGAAACGCCGATGAATTTCGAAAAAATTCGATAAACGTAACTTCGTAACGGGTCAAAAAGGATCCATTTATATCAAGGAGATCCATCTAACGACGATCCATCTGACGTCGAAAGATTCTGACGGATTAGAGCTAGTACGCAGTCCAATAAGGCAAGGACTAAATCCACGATACTCTGCGGGTTCTGTAAAACATGGCGGAGGCAAGGTTATGGTCTGGGGATATTTTGCCGGTCACGGAATCGGCCCAATTTATAAGATCAACGGCATAATGGATCGTTTCATGTACAAGAAAACTCTCCAAAATACAATGTTACCTCATGCGAAAAAAGAAATGCCGTTCGAGGGGATCTTCCAGCATTATAACGATTCGAAACACACTGCCAAATGTGTTAAAGAGTGGTTAGCTGCAAACAAAATCGATGTTTTGAATTGGCCCGCTCAATCGCCTGATCTCAATCCCATCAATCTATGGGAAATAAGTCGGATAAAGAACTAATTTGGAGGCAATATCCGGTGTTTTAATAAAACGTAAATAATATATGATCTGTTAAGGTTATTATCACTTAATCCGTACTGAACTGTACTCGTATAAGGCTTGTTAAATAAGACTGATATCACCAAATGTAAAAAGTACATAAAACGCAATAACAATAGTTAATTAAATATTTCAAATATGTAGGTAATTATGTTAAATTAAATAAGTTTACAGCTGGTATGGTTTCTTGATATGTAACTACCCGGTAATAGACGCTATTTCTTATGTTTCTGTATTTATTTAAACTCGTTATAGAAAAAAGCCATTTTTGTCTACCATTTTTACTTCCGTTTTTGTGTACTTTTCAATCGACTATTTACGCGCACTAAAAGCAGAAATAATAATAATAAAAACAACAACAACAGCAACAACAATAATCACATTAAAAAATAAAAATAATAATAATAAAAAGTAAAATTTATCTATTTATTTATCTGTGTGCTGTGTTAAACTTAGACCGTCAAACAAACAATAGTTATACGTTGATTTGTTGTTGCTATTTAATTAATTGTAATTGGCGCGCCAACAATTATTTTTTTTTTTTGTTCTAATTGACTTTTATTAGACCCTCTTTTTTCTGCCTATTTTGGAATCTGTCTCTTTTCCACTGCTTCGCGTGCTTCCTCTAATGCTTTCAATGTAGTCAGCAGTCAGCTAGACAGTTAGAAAATCATGCTTTTTTTTCAGCAATTTTTTTAGCACTTTTTTTTCAATTAGTTTCATGCGCTTGCCTGTAAATTGAAAAAAAAAGAGTAAATATATTGCAGTCGGTTAGACGTAGCCATGCGATGCACCCTACAATTGCTCTATTGCTCTAACTAACTTACTTCAAACAAACTTTTGCACATTTCTTCGCTCTTTCTTTCGTTGTGCAAAGCTTCTGGTATAGTTCCCATCGACTTATTTGCAACTGTAGCGCTCAAAAATGCGCTCGTTACGCTTTGTTTGGCATTTATTTGTTTTTTTTTTTTTATTTAAGCCATTTTGATTGATATTTTTCTTTCGTTTGATTTATATACGCAAACATATCCGTAGTTATTTTTTATACATTTTTTTTTTGTTTTTGTTTTGCTTCAAAGCTCTTCTTTTCTTCTTGAAATTTTATAAATTGAAGAGTAAGAAAAAAACAAAAAAAATATTGAGTGATTTTTAACAAATTGTCTGAGGGCACGCATTAGATTGTCATGTAGTAAAACCAATTAATTGATGATTGTACATTTATGCCATATGTGTCTGTATGTTTGTATATTTAAGTTAACCCTTTGCGGAGCGATGGGACATATACGTCCCACCTATATTCTCTCTTTCAAATGCCGATATTTTGAACCCTAGGCCATGTCTATGAACAAAAATGGTGTTGTGAGCTCCTTGTGAGTTCCTTCCACAATGTTAACTAGAATTTTCACATTATTGTTTACTAGGAATTTGTTATTAACAATTAAGTATGAAAAAATTTACTTTTTTCAGAAAAAAATCGGCCACCCAAAATTTTGGGAATGCACTGATGTGATTTTATTACCTAGGTATACGTTTTTAGGGTCGCTAATTACGAATTCACTGTCAAAAATAACTTGACAGCTGACAACTGCAAACATTTGAGTTGATTTGGCAGTTGACAGCTGGCAATATCCATCTCCGACATCGAAATCCTGTCCTGTTCCCTTCACTGTGACAATTTTTGACAGCTGTCGACAGCCAACATATTTTTCCACTTTACTTTTCAGGCATTTATATTCCTAAAGCAACTAATGAACGCTTGATTAATGATTTTTATTCTATAATACGTGACTTGACAGTTGATAGCTGTCAAAACTTATTTCTAATATTAACATCTTGTTCAGCGACCTTGGAAACCGGTGAAACGACGCCCAACGTGTATTTTCACTATATTCCGGTAATTTTTACAGTTTTTTTAAGCTGTAAAGCGTCAAAAATTCTTCCTATAACATTATTGGTCTTTAATCTTTCTGGAACAGCCAAAATGAACTCCTCTATCCTAATTTTAATTGTATATTATGTTACATGATAGCTGATTTGACAGTTGACAGCTGTCAAAACTCATTTCTGACATCGAAATCGGAATCAGCGACACCGAAAACCTAAAGTGCCACTACTTTTTCCATTTCAAATTCTTCCCAAAAATGTGCCCCTCAAAGGGTTAAGTAAACTCCTTGTTAGCTAGCGCTGCGCATGCGGCTTAGTTTATTTTTTTCCTGCCTTTCCCCCTGTTTGTTAAAAACGTTTTTTGGATCTTAAGTTGTTTGTTTAGTCATTATTGTTGTTGTTGTTGTTGTCGTTGTTGTTGTTGTCGTTGTTTTCAAGATTTAAGCTTTGTCATTGTTTAAATTTTTACTGTTAAGTTCACATTTGTAAATGTGTTAAAAAAATTCACAACTTATCACACAACTTAATTGAATTCAATGACCTTCAATGTCTATTAACAGATAATTGTTTTCAATTGTTTTAAACAATACAATTTTTGACATTGATATCTACTAACAGAGATAGAAACATCTCTTGAGAACATCATCTCTGTACAAAAATATCTTGAAATGCTTTGACGTGACGAAGTTACGTTTTACTGCGCAGGTTTCCAAAAAGTTGAAAAAGGCATTTTTTTTTTTTTTAAATTCATCGGCGTTGCATTGGATTGTTACTCTCTGAGTATAAGAGCTATAATTAAAAAAAATGGTATGATCGTAAAGACTTTGACTCTTTGACTTTATTATAAAAACCAAACAAAAATTCAAAACGTTTAAGTAAACTACTTTATTATTATTTATTATATTTATATATATTTATTATAAAAACAAAACAAAAATTCAAAACGTTTAAGTAAACTGCTTAAGTAACGCAACTGAAAATTTATTGCATGGATTTATTAGTCGCTGAGTATTAGTGCTAAGCTTAAAAATATGATACACCAATAAACGCCAGTTCTAAACCCTCACAACAAAATTAGACAAAAAATTTCTGATGTCATTTGCACACAGAGAGAGCGTCTCAAAGATCGACAATGCAACGGTCATTCAACGGCGTTGCATTGAATTTTTACTCGATGAGTATATAAGCTACGATAAATGTTTCAAAAGGAAAATGAAGGATTTATTCTTGGCTTTACGACAAAAATAAAAAAAAATTCTTACGTCGTGAGGTCGTGAATATAGCAGCTTATGTAACAGAAACGTAATATCGTTGCATGGAATTATTACTCACTCAGGAGACGTGCTACGGTAAATTTTGTTTTACGACACCATAGACGTGTTATTACGCCTCACGACAAATTTAATACAAAATACATAAAATTTCAGTCGTCATGCTTCCAGGTTGGAAACCACATAATGCAGTAAAAATGCTATAACCATTAAAAAAACTTTGCATGGAATTTTAACTTTGTGACTACTGACGTAAAGGTAAATTTGAAGGAACAAAGGTAAAGATGAGGTCTTCGGGCACATGATAAAAATAAAAAAGAATTGACGGCGTCATGAGGACCCTCAGGGAACCGTCTAATGTGACGCATATGCATCACTTTGGCTGGATTAATTGCGTGCAGCTAAGGCAAAAGAAAAGCACAACCAATGGAGAAGCAAATAAAAAAAGCAAAAGCAACAACAACAACAATAACAACAATACCAACAACAATAACAACAATACCAACAACAACATCAACATCAACATCATCATCAACATCAACATCAACATCAACATCATCATCATCATCAATATCAATATCAATATCAATATCATCATCAACATTAACATCAACATCAACATCAATTTCACTATCAACATCAACATCAACATCAACATCAACATCAACATCAACATCATCATCAACATCAACATCAACATCAATATCATCATCAACATTAACATCAACATTAACATTAACATCAACATCAACATCAACATCAACATCAACATCAACATCAAAATCAACATCAACATCAACATCAACATCAACATCAACATCAACATCAACATCAACATCAACATCAACATCAACATCCACATCAACATCAACATCAACATCAACATAACCATCAACATCAACATCAACATCAACATCAACATCAACATCAACATCAACATCAACATCAACATCAACATCAACATCAACATCAACATCAACATCAACATCAACATCAACATCAACATCTACATTAACATTAACATTAACATTAACATCATCATCATCATCATCATCATCATCATCATCATCATCATCAGCATCATCATCATCATCATCATCATCATCATCATCAATATCAACATCAACATCTACATTAACATTAACATTAACATTAACATTAACATTAACATTAACATTAACATTAACATTAACATTAACATTAACATTAACATTAACATTAACATTAACATTAACATTAACATTAACATTAACATTAACATTAACATTAACATTAACATTAACATTAACATTAACATTAACATCAACATCAACATCAACATCAACATCATCATCATCATCATCATCATCATCATCATCATCATCATCATCATCATCATCATCATCATCATCATCATCAACAACAACAACAACAACAACAACAAAAATCTTTTTAGCTATGATTTCAACAGTTATCGTTGCAACCACACTGCTCACAAACAAAAAAACAACACAATGAAACCGGAAAAGGACTATGTATGGCATGAATTAGGATATGGATTAGGACAAAAATTAAGAAACACCTAAAACACGCCTTTCCAAATTAGGAAAGGGATTCGAAATCTTTGATTAAGCCAAGAATTTGGACAAAAACCTACGGGTGTGTCCACGACACAGTTAACTCTCTTTTTTTTTAGAATTGAGGGAAAACCAACTACCGAAAAAATATCATCATTCTCTACCACGAAAATGCTTCTTGAGCTATCGCAACGTTGAATTCACGGGTCATTCGCTCTACAGTTCCGACTTGGCACCCAATGGCTTCTTCTTGTTCCCTCACATTAAGAAAAAAATGCGTGGCGAGTGTTTTTCTACGCCAGAACAGGCCATTGAGGCCTTCAAAAACCTGGTTTCGGTAGCAACTTCAGAGTAGCCAAATTGTTTCCAAAATTGGTTCAAACAAATGCAAAAAGGCGTTATTGATCATCTTGGAGAATACTTTGAAAAACATTTTCACTGATAAACCACTAATTTTTCATTGTTAGGCGCAAGACTTAAAGGGCAACCCTCGTATGAAAATAATTAAGCGATACAAACAGATTATTTTTCCGGTCAAACTTGACAGTTAAACATGAAGATGTAAGGATGGAAATGTTTTAAAACGTGGGGAGTTATCATTTAGATATTTTTGGAGTTTTTTTTATTTTTGGTCACGTTACAATATGTGAACTCCATCCCTTACTGTTACTTATCCTAGTGCTTTTCAGAATCCATCCATCCATAATTTGTAACGTGCCCAACCCCTAAGATACGTGAAGGTCAATCTATTAGGGCCAAGTCGAAGATAATTCCTTACTAGTTTTCTATGAATAATATTTATAGTTTTTGAACGTATGGTGAAAAAATATAAACCCTCCTTCCCAGTCTTGGTTTTGGATCTGAATTGAACTCATTTGGTACAATTTTTAATCTGAGGCAATATGGACAAAGTTCTACAACCTTTTACTAAGACACCAACAGATATTTACTGTTCTCTACCACACTAATAGCTCACAAGAATGTAAAGCTTCGCGTGCAATTTTCTTGACTTATTACTTAAAAAACAAAAAAAAAAACAATCTTAATTCATGCTCTTAATTTGTTGCCTTCGCTACTGACTAACTGACGTTGTGGGCTTAAATTACTTTAAACAAAAAAGTTTTATTTATATGTTAAATAAATTGTTTTATTTTTCTCTTAATGCTTGAAACTTTATCTCGTGCACTATAGCAGTTAGAATGAAGCCATAACAACCAACAGACAGCAACAGTTATAAACAAGTCGACAATCAAACGGTGCCTACAATAAACTACTTGCAATTTCTTAGTGCTTAGATATGAGAAAAAAATAAATAGAAGAAAATATTTTAAATATTCATCTTTTTGTAACTAATTAAAATGTTATCGCAAAATCTAATAATTGTTGGCGAGATATGTTGATATAACGAGAAAAACTGTGTGGAAGTGTTTTACACGTACATTTTTTGAAGCTAAATAGCGTTGGAGATTTTTCGCATTTTTTGCTTCTTTTTTGTGCTAATATTTTTTTAATGTCATTTTAATGCTCTCTAGGAAAGTTTCTGTGGATTTTCTTTTTTTTTCCAAAATAATGCAAATAACATCAGTTTTTAGAGATCTAAAAATTACTTTCTTTGATTATTTTTTTATTTATTTTTAGATTATTGCTGATTTCTTTAGCTGATTTGAACCTTTCTATAAGAAATAGTACCTTTAAAAAGAAAAAAAAAAAGAAAATATACAAAATATTTTTGCTAAACAGGTCAACGACTTCTTTCCGTTTTTGTCGATTTTTTGTAACAATATTTTTTAGCTTTCAAGATTCAAATCTCTCGAAACAGTTTATATAAATGGCGTGTTTTTATAGGGTTTTTTCTGTTTTTGTTATTGTTATTTTGTTGTTGTTATTGTTGTTACTCTTGTTTGTATATAAAACGGTCACTGAACGTGACACGAACAACGTTTCGCCGAACAAGCACGTTTAATTTATCAAAACGTAATCATTTAGGTAGGTAGATATGGTGAAATATGAGAAAAACAATTAAAAATTTATATTAAATATGAATATCATTGAGTACAGATGAAAACAGTTGCACTTGAAATAACAAAATCACAAAAAAAAAAAAAACAATCAGTCAATAATACTTTTTGTCCTACAGCTGCGTTCGATAAAATAGGAGTGTCCTTCTCTCTTTCAAATAAGACATTGTACACGTTTTCGTCAAATAATATTCCAGACAGACTCTACACCATTTCCAACTGAAATTCAGAAATTCCATTTGAAATTCAGAAAAGATCTATTGATTTTGAGAAATTCTATTTAAAAATCAGAAAAAATCATATGGAATTCAGAAATTTCATTTCTTATTCAGAAAAATAAATTGGAGTTTAGAAAAGATAATTTGAAATTCAGAAAAAAAATGATCAATTGATATTTCTTAACTTACAATTGAAGTTTTATGAATTTCAAATAATTTTTTCTGAATTTGGATTGATCTTTTCTGAATTCCAAAAGATATTTTCTGAATTTCAATTGATCTCTTCTCTTCCCAAATGATTTTTTTCTGAATTTCAAAAGAAATTTCTAAATTTCAATTTATCTTTTCTGAATTTCAAATGGAATTTCTCAATTTCAATTGATCTTTTCTAAATTCCAAATGGAATTTCTCAATTTCAATTGTTCTTTTCTGAATTTCAAATGGAATTTTTCAATTTCAATTGATCTTTTCTAAATTTCAAATGGAATTTCTGAATTTCAATTGAACTCTTCCCTTTTCAAATGATTTTTTCTGAATTTAAAATAAAATTTCTAAATTTCAAGTGGAATTTCTCAATTTCACTTGATTTTTTCTGAATTTCAAATAGAATTTCTCAATTTCAATTAATCTTTTCTGAATTTCAAATGGAATTTTTCAAATTCAATTGGTCTTTTCTGATTTTCAAATGAAATTTCTGAATTTCAAATGGAATTTCTGAATTTCATTTGATTTTTTCTGAATTTCAAATAGAATTTCTCAATTTCGATTAATCTTTTCAGAATTACAAATGGAATTTCGTAATTTTATTTGGTCTTTTCTGAATTACAAATGAAATTTCTGAATTTCAATTGATTTTTTCTGAATTTCAAATGAAATTTCTAAATTTTAATTGATCTTTTCTCTTTCCAAATGATTTTTTCTGAATTTCAAATGAAATTTCTAAATTTCAATTGATCTTTTCTGAATTTCAATCAATCTTTTCTTAATTTGAATTGATCTTTTCTGAATTTCAATTGAACTTTCCTGAATTCCAAATGATATTTTCTGAATTTCAAACGGAATTTCTCAAATTTAATTGATCTTTTCTGAATTTTAAATAGATTTTCTGTATTTCAATTGATCTTCTCTGAATTCCAAATCGTATTCTCAGAATTTCAAATGGAATTTCCGAATTTCAATTAATTTTTTCCGAAATTAAAATGGAATTTCTGAATTTCAATTGATTTTTTCTGAATTTCAAATGGAATTTCTGAATTTCAATTAATCTTCCCTGAATTACATTAAGAAATGATGTAGAAAACATAATTAAAACGCGATTTCTGTTTATTTTTTGGTTTTTTTATACAGATTATTCTGCTCCCGATTCAAATGCCTGCTCTAGCTTATTTTGCGGGATTACCTCCAGTTACGACACTGCTTGGATGGTCAGAATGTCGCTAAAAAACGCATCCTTTCAACTTAATTTTTAATTTCGGCAACGAAGAGTAGTCGCGCGGTGCCAAATCAGGTGAATACGCTAGATGATTTATCACACACACACACACACACACACACACACACGCACTTGACTTCAAGCCAAAAATTGACGAACAATGAGTGCTGTGTGACTCGGTGCATTATTGTGCAACAGAGATCAACTTTCTGGATCGCGATATTTGGGTCGATTTCAACGGATTCTGAACGTCAAACGCTTCAAAACTCCTAGATAATATGCGACAGTAACTGTTTGACCCGAATAAATTGTTTGTGAATAATTTTTTCTTCATTTGATATCGAATAATGTGATGACCATTGTTTTGATTTTTTAATGAACTTTTCGAGTTTTTTTTTTTTTTTGGCGGAATACCGGATTTTCATCAATTTATTATCATCATTCGATCAGCCCTATCATGAAAAATTTTTTCCCGGCAATTGTAAAAGGAAGTTTCCGCATTAATGATATCAGATAAGGACATTGTAATCTATTGCGTATCATACCTTTATTGTATATCAATGTAAACAATTCTGTTTAATAGGATTTGTATGCAACCCTGTGTATTTATTTGTATTTCGACATTTTGCTTTATGTGTAAAACAGCGCCGATCACAGCAACAGCAGTTGTCTCATTTACTCTTGTATGTTTACGTAAGAGACGAAATGTTACTTTCCTCGCAAGGCTACTGCTTGATCGACACTGACGTAAAATTACTCTTTGTTCCTTTTTGTATTTCCAGTACCTTCTTCTTATTCTTTACTTAGTGCATCAAAACGTGTAATATGCGAACCATATCCTTGGTAATAAAAAAACAATCATAATCCTTTCTGTTGCATTTTTAACAAGTTTTATGTTCGAATACATAGATACACCAAGAGCTCCGGTTGCTGGGATATGGTTCGTTTCCGAAATATTATTTGACACACTGCGTTTATGAAGTTTAACAGAATAAAATATATTTTTTTCTTAAGCATATACATAAAACATATCACTTTCTAAAAAAATTAAATGAAAATTCATGAAAACACGTACATTAAAATAAGCAAAAAAAAAACCAATCTTAAAAAACCAAACTATAAATAAACTCTTAACACTCCTATTTTAAATTTTACACTATTTTTGAAACTTTTTCGAATTTCTGTTCGAATTTCAAACGTTTATGAAAGAAAGCGTCCGAGGCCAGGGTTGCAATGTATATTTGTTTTACACGAGTATTTCATGATGTTGGTTATTGAACATCAAGCAATTATGTTGATGATTGAAACCATATCGAGACTTCAGGATCACTCCTATTTTATCGAACACAGTTGTATATAAAGCATCTACGATACAACGAACATACACACACAAACTTGTGCATTACTTTCGTTGTACATGAATTCATCAGCGCAACAGCTGTCAGAACGTTTTTTTTTTTCTTTCTTTTTCATCACGTTTTTTTTACAAATAAGGATGACTATAATTTATTGAATCTATGAGTACATTTATGCATATATTTAAGTAACTATTGTAATATTTTTTTAAATATTTTCTCGAAAAATACGAAAGATATCAGCTGCCTTCGTAGGTCATCATTAGACTAAGCTTCCTCGGAAAAAATTTAGAACTATATTTCTTAAAGGTGTTTCATTAAACAAAAAAAATATCTATCTTTATCTTTATTTTTATCTTTATCTTTATCTTTATCTTTATCTTTATCTTTATCTTTATCTTTATCTTTATCTTTATCTTTATCTTTATCTTTATCTTTATCTTTATCTCTATTTCTATCTCTATCTTTATCTCTATCTCTATCTCTGTCTCTATCTCTATCTTTATCTTTATCTTTATCTTGATCTCTATTTCTATCTCTATCTCTATTTCTATCTCTATCTCTATCTTTATCTCTATCTCTATCTCTATCTCTATCTCTATCGCTATCTCTATCTTTATCTCTATCTTTATCTCTATCTTTATCTCTATCTTTATTTTTATCTTTATCTGTATCTTTATCTTTATCTTTATTTTTATCTCTATCTTTATCTTTATCTTTATCTTTATCTTTATCTTTATCTTTATCTTTATCTTTATCTTTATCTTTATCTTTATCTTTATCTTTATCTTTATCTTTATCTTTGTCTTTATCTTTATCTTTATCTTTATCTTTATCTTTATCTTTATCTTTATCTTTATCTTTATCTTTATCTTTATCTTTATCTTTATCTTTATCCTTATCTTTATCTTTATCTTTATCTTTATCTTTATCTTTATCTTTATCTTTATCTTTATCTTTATCTTTATCTCTATCTTTATCTTTATCTTTATCTTTATCTTTATCTTTATCTTTATCTTTATCTTTATCTTTATCTTTATCTTTATCTTTATCTTTATCTTTATCTTTATCTTTATCTTTATCTTTATCTTTATCTTTGTATTTGTCTTTGTCTTTGTCTTTGTCTTTGTCTTTGTCATTGTCATTGTCTTTGTCTTTGTCTTTGTCTTTGTCTTTGTCTTTGTCTTTATCAGTCCTTGTACTTATTCTTGCCCATATCCCCTCCTTTGTTTTCAAGTTTGTCGTTATTATATTTATTCATTCTTATAATAATGATAATAATAATCTTATAATTAATAATAATAATGATATTTATTTTAATAATTATTCTTTTTCTAGTCCCAACTGTTGTTTAAATCCATGTCCAAATTCCTGACCTTATCCTTGTTCAAATTCCTTCTTTAATACTTGCCTCACTTCTTTTCCTAATCTTTGTCCTATATCTTGTTCTTAGTGTATCCAATTTCTTGTTCTTTTCCCATTTCTTGTCCTTATCCTGTTCCCAATCTTGTCCTAAATATTATTTTAATTGTATCTTAATATTTGTCCTAATCCTTATCCCAATCCTTGCCATAGTCCTGTTTCCAATTCTTATCTGAGTTTTGGTTCTAAACCTTGTCCAATTCCGTGCTTTTAACTTTTTCCAAATCTTAGTCCTACTCCTTATCTTAATCCTGTTCCTAATCGTTGTTCAAGCCCTTTCACGTTTCTTCTCATCGCCAAGCCGCATTAAGTTCTTATTTATTTTTTTTTTTCACTAAAGCCTCCGTCAATTCTTCGCTTCTCTTTTGCCCAATTTTTTATCTCTTTTGGTGTTTCGGAGTCGACTTACCATTTCTTTTTTGCACGTGGCCTATACATTCGTTTTTGATTACAATGAGTCAGCTGAGTGACCGTGCTGTTTTGCATGCCACGTGCTCCGTCATTTAACATTTAACGCCTGACGCTCACTTAATCGTTCATAACATTAGAATGAATTGAAATTTTTATTTGAAACTTTGGGAACCTATTTTTGAATGGTTTTACAAACAATTATGACATGAAAAAAAATCAATTTTTTAAGTCATCTGAACCTATTTACCCCCTTAATCCACATGTCGGGCATCCATTCAACGGGTTTTGTTCACATTTTTTTTTTGTTTCTATGGCTTTTTAAACAATTCCATGCTTCCTTGCTTTGAGCTGTGCTCTTTTCTTTGTACTCTTCATCATCAACAAAGCAAGGTTAGACGCCAAAATATTTTCAAGATCATAACATCTTGATAATTCGCTCATAGTTTGCAAGCAACAATATGTGCTCGAAGTTTTTCGAACTCCACTCAAGTGTACTCAAAACTTTGGTTAATAAGACAGTCTACAGCTGTCGCACTTAAGCTGTAGCCTTTAAACATCTGTCATATTATGTCATTCAAGCATGCGCACAAGTATAATAGACATAGCGACAAGTCAGACAACAATTGAGGGTGTAGTTTTTGGCATTGAACATATTTATTTTTATTATTTGATCAAGGCCTTGTTTGTTTTTATATACATATAAAAGAGAAATAACCATTTTTCTATAACCATATTAATCATTTCTCTATCTTCTCTTCTTTTTCTAGCCAAATGAGTCTGGTTTTGTTTTACTCGGTGATCTCTCATTGGAAACATCTACGGATTCAGATTATGATGACTTTTCATTGTGTCCACCGTCTCCCTGTGATGTTGAATTTGAAAATGCAAATATTGTGATTGACGGAAAGTCAAGTATTCGTCAGAAACCCAAAGAAGCAACCGTAAGTACATCAATCGCCTTAAGGCAGTTCAACTATTTCATTTTGCGCTCACATAATTGACATCAGCTGATATCTAGTCACTAGAACATATGGGAATAAACAACAAAATGAGCTGTAAAGCTTAACAGTTTTTTTTTTAACTCACACTTCATTTCTCTGCGTTTTATAATGGCAAACAATTATTTCTTCAATATATTTATGCAAAAAAATTATTTAATATTGAACGTAGCAGAATTTAAGATAAGGTTGCTTTGTCACTAATAATAAGGCGAGTAGATATCTATACATGTCCGTGCATAGATACAAAGATAAATATTCGTACAATTTTAGGCATTTTTTAGGTTTTAATACCAAAGCATCTTTAATTCTTATCGATTATTTTTATCAAAATACAATTTTGAACAATTTTTGTTCTATTGTAGATTAATATTGGAGTGAGTAATATTTATATTGCTTTGTTTTATAGGATATCATTTCGCAGGTACTTTCCCTTTATTTTACTTATATAAAAATATGAAACATGTGCAATCTTTTTTCTGAATTCTGACACAAAGCTATACAGTGGTGGACAAATCAAACCATACACCTTATATTGCGTTTTTTCTGTCCCTTTAACTCTTTTCTTCGAAAACGAGTTGTTTTATTTTATACTAGACAATTCTTTAATTTTAGCTCCTTAATGCGATGTCTACACAAAGAGTTTAGTTTGAGTTTCCAGTACAAAGTTGAGTTTTGCCATTGAACGCAAAACAAACTCTTTTGTTCCTTTCCTCTTTAGTTGCAGGATGAAATTCAACTTAACTCAACTTTCTTTCTGTGTTTATTAAAACTCAATTTGATTAGTATTTGACTAATATTTAGTATGCGCACCCTTATTTATTATTCCCTTGGAAGACGCCGAGGCATTGAGTTTATTTATGTCTTTATAGTTGCTTGTTACATTTTATTCCATTCGGCAGTTATTGCAGACTTACCTTATTGCAGACTTACCGACTTGGGACTTAAGTCAGGACTACAAGCGGGCCAGTCCAAAACGGTCGCTTAAGGGGAGGTTCTAGTAGAAACGTAACGTAATTGCGGGATTTTTTTGAGCGAACGTAAATATTTTTTGAAAAAATCTGTTGTGGCATTTAATAATGTATATTTCAAGAACATTTTACAATTTTTTCGATGAAAAATGATTCAAAATGGCGGCTGAAGATCTCTCTGATTAAAGACGTGCGTGGCGATAACCGATGTGCGCTGTACACTCTACAGCCCTGCCAAGTGATCTGAAACGAAAAAACCTAAAAAATTGTTAAAAAAGTAAATAAAAATAAATAACTGCTCATTCCAGCCCTAACAAGGACCTAGCTTATGATCAATTGTGTTGTACGTGTTATTAAGTTTGTTCGTTTTAGTTTAAGTTTTTGTTATTTTTTATAAGGTTTAACGCCGACTCCGAACGGCGATGAACGGAATATGTTCTTGTTCTCAAGAAGCTTTACTTGGCATTTTAAAATTGTTAACCTAGATGAAATTTGGGGGCCTTGTAAGTTTCCGATTCTAATAAAACTCTTTAAAAAGAAAAATGGTTGCTTTTGAAAAACCCTGTTTTTTCTCCTTTTTCTTTTGCTTTAACTTGAAAAAAATAATGCTAAAGAATTTGTTTGGAAAAAAAATGCTTCCTGAAGGCCCCCTAAATTGAATAAACTTTAATTTGAGCCGTCAAACATCGAAATGGGTCAAGACGTTGAAGCGGAATCGTGTACAGCGTGAAAAAAAGGTATTTTGAGAAAAACACGTTTATACCTGTTTTTCAGCCGAGGCACTCCTCGTATAATACGCTATGACTCGTAAAATAAATTATACAGGGAAATATCCTTTTGGCTACATATTTTCAAGATCCTAAGGATGAATTGTGGCGTCCGTGATGTAGTTGGTTAAAGTGCGTGGCCTTTATGTCAACCAACCTGGAGACCCGAGTTCGAATCCCAGCAGCGTCAAACAATGGCAAACCTCAGAGAGTAATCAAAATGCCATGTATAGCTTCTTAAGAGCAAGAACATTCCGTTTATCGCCGTTTGGAGTCGGCGTTAAACCTGTAGGTCCGGTTCTCGGTCAATTGTGTACAAACTTAATAACACGCACGACACAATTGATCATAAAAAGCTAGGTCAAAGTCCTTTCAAGGGCTGAAATGACCAGTTATTTATTTTTTTTAAGGATGAAAATAAAGTAAAAAACAAAAATTTTTCGTCGATTTCTACTAAAACCTCCCCTTAACGGTCCTTCAAAAACTCTTTAATATTCCTTTGATGAATGAATAGCCGCATTATCTTGCTGAAAAATCCATTCACCTTCAGCAATTTCATCCCCGAAATTCAAAAAAACTTCATCTAGTAGTTCTATATACTTTAGAGTGTTAATTTTTATCGAAGTAAAACAAATGGGAGCCTTTCCAATAACCCCAATTGTAGCCCACACCATGAGAGATCCACCTTCAAAGTTACGTGACAGCCTTTCCTGTTTCTTTTGACGCTTAGCGTGCCAGTAAATTTGAGAACCATCACGTCCATCCAAATTGAACTGTGAACATTGGACCACTCTTTTTTCCAAATCGGGTGCTTTTCTGCAAACAAGCTAGTCTAGCTAGCTTGTGTCGTGCTGTTAACCTTGGCTTTGGGATACGTTTCGGATATTTAAGGTTGATGTCATATCTAAGAATTTTTTGCACCCATTGTACAGAAACATTCAGATTAAGTATACATACTATATCGGCGGGGCTGTTTGATTTATTCACCGCTAATCGCTTAATCTCACGAATATCTCTGGCGCTAAGTTAAGATGGTCGGCCACTGCTTTTCTGTTTCTCATATATTTCCTTCAAATTTAGATAGTGAATAACTACAGTCTTGTTTGTTTTCAATATCTCATAATTCCTGAGTATGCAACAAACCGTTCGGATGCGAATAGTGAGGTTGAGAGTTCCATAACATTTCTTGATGAAAGTTTGGAATTTTGGTTGAGGATTGGAAAAATTCTGGTGTCCTTACGTATTGGACTTTCGATCTTCTGACAGTCAGCAACATGGTTTTCAAAATTTTTTTACTGCACTTCTCCAATCGAAAAAGGATATATTCACAATTTTCTGAATGGATGTAAGTCCATTATGACGCTTGCGGATAATATATATGCGAATTTCAAGAGATATCTGCTATTTCGACATAGTTGTTTCTATCTTTTATCCTTTTCAAATGTTTCCAATATAACCTTTAATCTACTAATTCTTAGGTTTATTTTTCGTATATTTTCATAAGATTAAGTTTTATAAGATTGGGATGAGAGGAAATAATATTGTGTTGCATTTCTAATGAACATAATACGTTCACACAAAGCGGATTTCTTTTTTTTTTATCAGAAGTTATATGTGGAACTTATTTCTTGAAGTCTTTAAACTTCATTCCAGCATTTTTCGATTTATATTAGGGGTATTCACACTGACTTGGGTAGTTGGGTATAAGCAGATTGAGTACTTTTGATAATTGCGAGCACCTTAAATTGCAATTGAGTACTTTTGGCAAACATTTGCTTTACAAAGGTACTCGATGTCGCAAACTTTGGCTTGTATGGGTGGAGACACACCCACTTATTTAATGCTCGTCCCAGTTTTCTAGTATAAGGACATCACCAAGTGGAATTCCACAGTGAGTTTCAATGTAATGCGACTTAAAATTCCATAGCTATTCGATGTCAAAGCTTTTGCTTGTATGGGCGAAACCACACCCCCTTGACCAATGCCCGTCTCAGTCTAGTAGATGGACATTACCAAGTGGCAACTCCATACTGAGTTTCGTTGTTATGCTGCATTTAGTTCCAAAGCTATTTGATACCACAAGTTTGACTTATATGGGCGGTGCCATGCCCACTTGTCCAATGCTCACTCAATTTTTCCAGTCAAGGATAGGACTAAATAGTGCCAAATACCAAAAATTTGGGCAGCCGAAAATGTGTACACCCTTTGTCCAACGCCCATACAATTTTATTAGTGGAACGGCATTTGTAAATCGAGACCGAATACCTAATTCCAATGCTGTGCGACCTATAATTCCAAACTTATTCGATATTGCAGGTTTGGGTTGTATGGCAGGTGCCACGCGCCCTTGTACAATGCTCGCTGTATCACTTGTAATTAATTTACTTTGTTTTTATGTATTGTAAATTAGATTATTGTCTATTTTTGCAAAAGGTGGTGACATGGAAAAAGTACTCAATTTTGCAAGAAATCAATCTACAAAACAAGTCAGGGGGTCAGCTAGAGTAGATTGGTAGATGAGTACTTGGGTACAACGCTATTTGGGTAAGACTTTACACAAACACAATGTACGGCATTTGCCAATCTACCCAACTACCCAAGTCAGTGTGAATACCCCTATTATGTTTAATGAGCCCCTTAGTTTTCTCCAGAAAAACTGAATTGATTGTTCTTCAAATACTTATGATACGCTGTTGTTACACATAAAATTTTTATGAATATGTTTGGTCGAATTTAAACTGATAACAAATTGGTTTTTTAAGACGAATATTTAATCCACCCGATAGTTTGAGAAAAAACAGAGTTCTTAAGTTTTCTTGTATAACGAAAGTAGTTTTTGAATAAATCAACTCATGACTAATTTAGTGCTCTATTGACTTTCATTATCAAAAAATTATATAATTAACCCATAAAAATTTCATAAACTACTAGCTGATACCCGACGCGTTGCTGTCGTAGCGGAAATGATTTCTATCTCTATCTCTATCTCTATCTCTATCTCTATCTCTATCTCTATCTCTATCTCTATCTCTATCTCTATCTCTATCTCTATCTCTATCTCTATCTCTATCTCTATCTCTATCTCTATCTCTATCTCTATCTCTATCTCTATCTCTATCTCTATCTCTATCTCTATCTCTATCTCTATCTCTATCTCTATCTCTATCTCTATCTCTATCTCTATCTCTATCTCTATCTCTATCTCTATCTCTATCTCTATCTCTATCTCTATCTCTATCTCTATCTCTATCTCTATCTCTATCTCTATCTCTATCTCTATCTCTATCACTATCTCTATCTCTATCTCTATCTCTATCTCTATCTCTATCTCTATCTCTATCTCTATCTCTATCTCTATCTCTATCTCTATCTCGATCTCGATCTCGATCTCTATCTCTATCTCTATCTCTATCTCTATCTCTATCTCTATCTCTATCTCTATCTCTATCTCTATCTCTATCTCTATCTCTATCTCTATCTCTATCTCTATCTCTATCTCTATCTCTATCTCTATCTCTATCTCTATCTCTATCTCTATCTCTATCTCTATCTCTATCTCTATCTCTATCTCTATCTCTATCTCTATCTCTATCTCTATCTCTATCTCTATCTCTATCTCTATCTCTATCTCTATCTCTATCTCTATCTCTATATCTATCTCTATCTCTATCTCTATCTCTATCTCTATCTCTATCTCTATCTCTATCTCTATCTCTATCTCTATCTCTATCTCTATCTCTATCTCTATCTCTATCTCTATCTCTATCTCTATCTCTATCTCTATCTCTATCTCTATCTCTATCTCTATCTCTATCTCTATCTCTATCTCTATCTCTATCTCTATCTCTATCTCTATCTCTATCTCTATCTCTATCTCTATCTCTATCTCTATCTCTATCTCTATCTCTATCTCTATCTCTATCTCTATCTCTATCTCTATCTCTATCTCTATCTCTATCTCTATCTCTATCTCTATCTCTATCTCTATCTCTATCTCTATCTCTATCTCTATCTCTATCTCTATCTCTATCTCTATCTCTATCTCTATCTCTATCTCTATCTCTATCTCTATCTCTATCTCTATCTCTATCTCTATCTCTATCTCTATCTCTATCTCTATCTCTATCTCTATCTCTATCTCTATCTCTATCTCTATCTCTATCTCTATCTCTATCTCTATCTCTATCTCTATCTCTATCTCTATCTCTATCTCTATCTCTATCTCTATCTCTATCTCTATCTCTATCTCTATCTCTATCTCTATCTCTATCTCTATCTCTATCTCGATCTCTATCTCTATCCTCTATCTCTATCTCTAACTCTATCTCTATCTCTATCTCTAAGTGGAACGACTCGTGTAAATTGATAACCAAATTTCGAGGCTATGCTACTTATAATTCCAAAGTTATTCGATATCGCAAATTTAGCTTGTATGGGCGGAGCCACACCCCCTTGTTCAATGACGTCTCAGTTTTCTAGTAGAAGAATATCACCCAATAGTAATTCCATACTGAATTTCGGTGTTAAACGACGTTTAGTTCCAAAGCTATCTGATATCAAAAATTTTAAGTGTATGGGCGTAGCCACACCCCCTTTTCCAAAGCCCATCCCAGTTTTATAGTATAAATATATCACCAAGTGGAAACTCCATACTGAATTTCATTATTATACGGCATTTAGTTCCAAAGCTATTCGATATCATAAATTTGAATTGTATGGGCGGTGCCACACCCCTTTGGCCTATACTTGATAAATTTTGCTAGTCGAAGGACGCGACTAAATAGTACGCTCCTACCAAGTTTCATTGATGTGTGACTTATAGCTTGAAAGTTATACCGAAAATTTGGTCTGCTGAAAAAGTGCCACGCCCCACATTTAACGCCCATAAAATTTTACCTGTGGAACGGCTCTTGTAAATTAAGGTAGAACACCGAATTCCGATGCTATGCGAACTATAACTTCAGAGCTATTCGCTACCGTAGATTTGGGTTTTATGGGAGGTGCCACGCCCCCTTGTCATTTTCAAACAATTTTTTTTTAAAACCATCTAGAGAACGTACCCTACAAAATGGTATCGGCAGATTTTTTTTTTACCCAGCCGAACTCTCAAACACTCGTCACAAACAGATTTGACAACATTTTTTTATATATATAGATATGCTGATAAGATTAAACCAAAGCATTTTCTTCATAGCTCAAACGAGCTGAGTAAAACTTTCCCACGTATGGTGGTGAAATACATATTTTGTGTGACATTTACAGCGTTTGACGCTTATATTTTTAATCAATTTTTGTGGGTATTTTTTCACTTTATCAGACTTTTAATGTGTCCCAAACTCGTAACTCAGCTCGAACATTATGTGTGTTGTAATCAGCAACTTCGTTATTGATAACTAAATCGATAATAAAGTCAATGTTCGATTGTGATTACGTAACGAGAATTGCGTTATATGTCTAACTTTCGCGACAAAGCGTGCAACATGTTGTAGAGGGTTTTGAAACGTTGCACCGTCGATTGACAGAGCAAAGTGTTGACGTCGTCGCTCAGACTTGAAAAAAAAAACTAAGCAATATATATTCTCGTAGGTGCATGGGCGGTTTTTGAGAAGGAAAGAGCGAACAGACATTGATAGCTGAAGAACAATACTATTTGAAATAAAATTGTAAAATATTTCTTAATAAAGACGATATCAACAACAGGTGCAAGGTTGCAAATTCCCTCCGTAATCATGCGTCTTCTGAGACGTGTGTGCGGAAAATAATCTAAAAACTCCAAGAGAATGGCTCAGTGAAAGACCGGAACGACTTTTCCCCGGAGTTTAGACCGAAAATATCGACGTAGTGAAGAAAAGTGTTGAAAACGACCCAAGCACCTTAAGTACTCGACCTCAACACGTTCACACTGCAGCGAATTTGACAGCCTCGGTAGTCAAGTAGGAAGAGCCCATGACTCAGATTGGAGCCCAGAGATTAGTCTTTGGTCATTGACATTGATACATTACGTAAATAACAAAATTGCGTTTTTGGAGTTCCAAAAACCCACGAGTGATTCCGGCGATGCCCTCACACCCAATGACTGTTTGGTACTGATTATGGACAGGAGTACGTTCATAGGGCCGTATTTTTCGAAAATGACTAAGGAAAATCTGTTACAGCCAATGGAGTGTGCTACAGAGACATGAAAAAGAATTTTTTGTGGTCGGGGATTTAGTATACGAATACAGACGACCTTTTCTTCCCGCAAGCTAGCACTGCGTGTCATAAAAGTCGTGAAACAACCGAATTATTTTCCTTGAAGTTCTCTGGTCGCGTAATTTCGCGCTTGTGAGACTGCGATTAGCCAACAAGATTTTGCGATTTGAGACAGAAATTCTTCGGTTTTTAACGTAGTCACCTGCCGCGTGAGCTTATTACTACGTGCGCCATGGCGAGGAGCCGAAGGTTCAAGGGAATGACACCCGGAAAATGAGTTTTCCGTCCAAATCATTAACATCAGCCAAAAAATATACACATCAATACCATCGACATCAGCCGAATATGCACGTAAGAATTTTTGTATTTGATCGAGATTTAACGAGGCACACAAGGCTTCCGGTAAGCATTTTACCTTTTTATCAGGTAACCCTCTTTACAACTGCACCCATCTTCCTTTGTCCTGGCTTTGAATTGGACAGGCTGGGAGTGATGCCAGACGGAGTTTGCTATTTGATACAAAAATTCCGAATGCATTTAACATAAACACATGTCTTGGCGGCTTAATTCTACGGTGCTCCAAGCGCGGAACCAAAACTTTGCGTTGGCCTGCGCCCCTTTTGAGTACTCAAAGGTACCAAATTAGCTCAATGCTGTGAGGAGATGTCGCAACCCTTGGTTTGGGTGGAAAGATATCTAGCACCCCTTCCGTACACCGAGCAAGATTGCTCTATCCGCGATATGCATAATAAACCACAACCACCACGATTCTCCCCAAGGGCGATATCCAATCAGTCAACCTGATCTAAGTCAGGGGCCGCCTACTGCCCGTGGTACCAGTTTTTAAGTTCTTAGTCGGAGTTCGTAGCAATCCACTGCCAGTTAAGCTCATCACCGCTCCAGACTGGTGGTCTGTTTCAAAATATTCCTTTAGATCAACTCGTCGAATGATCCAACCCATTGGATCCACTGTTCAATTTTACAGATGAATGACTGCAAGAATTATTCACTTGTTATGGCGTCTAGTAAACACCTGACATGCGAACTCGTTCAACCTGGTAATTTACTCACTAGATGTAAGCACATTACTCACGTCAAACTCTTCATTTTCCACCTGCAAGGCATCCATAGAGACTGTACGACACAACAGCATACACCCAATTAATATGACTCTCTGGCAAGACAGAATCTTTCGGCAGCAGCTATTTTCACAAACAATAGAGTCTCAATTATGGAATTGAAATTTCGAAAACGACACAGGCCTGCAAGCTCAATCAAGGCATTCGTTTAAAAAAATATCGTGTTTCATACAATTGTTCGTTTTATTCAAAAAACAAACTCTACACCTCTTGTTGATTCACCCATCATATAATTATTTAAGTTTTATCAAAAGTAATTTCGGAAATGCCAGTAGAAAAATATAACTTGTAGAACTAATATTTAATGGTTTAATGGTTTAGTAAAAAGAAATACATTAGATTTGCATGAAATCGAAGAATTTATTTATCATAGTTATAATGATCTGATTTAGGTCAAATGTGCACCGTTTTGATTGACAACTTGTTGCAATTTTGAAGGTAATTTTATTATGCCTCTCTCCCTAAGACCCTCGTCCCTATTGGCAAAGAAGTGGGAGAGTCGATTTTCACATACTTCCCTTTAGGCGAAGTTCTCACCAGCAAAATTATTCGCCATAGACAGGAATAGGTGGTAATCACTAGGTGCCAGATCCGGACTATAAGGCGGGTGCATAAGAACCTCCCAACCAAGCTCCCTTAGCTTCTGGCAAGTCACTATCGATGTGTGTGGTTTGGCGTTGTCCTGTTGTAACACAATTCCTCTCCTATTGGCCAAAGCTTCTGGGCGATTGCTTCCTTCAGACGGTCCAATTGTTTACAGTACAGGTCCGAATTAAGAGTATGGCCGCAAGGGAGCAGCTCATAGTATATGACTACCTGCCAATCCCACTAAACACACAGCAAAACCTTCCTGGTCGTCAATCCGGCCTTGGCCACCGTTTGAGCCGGCTCACCGCGATTCGACCACGACTTTTTTCGCTTGACTTTGTCGTAAGTGACCCACTTTTCATCACTATTCACCATCCGATTCAGAAATGTGTCGATGTTGTTGCGATTCGGAGATGGAAATTCGGTCCTTGAGGTTTTTTGCTTTAAGTTGTGTGGTACCCATGTGTGGTACCCATCCATCGAGCTTCTTTTTGTATCCAACCTTGTCCAAGTGATTCCAAATAGTTTTTTGTGCAATGTTTAGCTCCTGGGCAATCGTAAACGTGCTTACAAGACGTTCGGACTCGACGATTTCCATGATTTTATCTACATTTTCGACAATTGGCCTTCCGGAGCGTGGTGCATCTCTGATATCCAAATTACCGGAACGGTATCGACGAAACCAAAATGTCGCGTGATTGGCTGTTACAGTATCAGGACCATAAATATATTCACATTTTCAGCCACCTGCGCTGCGTTTTCGCCTTTATCGAAGAAAAATTAAAATATGGCATATTTTCTCTTTTCTGGTGTCCATCGTTGACTCGCGCTCAAACAAAACTGAGTCAAGCAATCACAAAACTGTCTGAAAATTTTTTTAGTACGAAATCTTATCTTTGTAACGCCATCTAGCGTTACCTGATCGCACTTATACCAAGCGAGTTATGGACTGCTAAAGCCTTCTAGTGGAAAAATAATGGATTTATTTTTACTACATCTAATATTATTTTTCCATTCTTCTACTAAGACTGCTTTTAACTCGGATTAAGTTGAAATTTAGCGTTTTTAACCTTTGTCAAACACATCCCATACATGCTTAATTGTATTAAGGTGTGGAGATTGAGGCGGCGGGCGTGGCAAAACTTGATTTTGTTTCGGGTGTTATTCTTCGTTTTTCGTGTGTTCTCTTCTATTCTATGTGTCATTAGCAACGTACCTACTCCAACGCCCGCTTACTATGTAGGGTGGATGTCATTAGGGCTTAACCGGCTATGCTCGCCAAATTTTATTAAATAATTGTGTACAAGTGTGCGAGATACTCGCAGCTACATTGTTTTTGACCAGAAATGGTCGTTTACGTTATTTGTCCATTGACCTGGATCAAGGATATGAGAATGGAAATTCAAAAAGAAAACTTAGAAACAGTTGATTTGGTGCATCTGACAGCTTAAGTTAAATAAAGTATTTACTCTACGAATTATCACCATGCCATTTAGATAGACAGATAGAGTTTCGTTATAGATAGATAGAGTTGATATAGCCTATATATTAACTTCATAGATCTTGTGAGGCATTTTATTTCCCTACTTTGGGTTAATATAACAGCATTAGAAAAAAATTTCGAAAACCTAGACACAACTTAAAATACGCATTCAAACAAAAAACAAAGACGACAATTTCTTTGTATTTATTTGTTTGTATTTAAAATTCATTTCTTTCCTACTGTTGTCTGTAAAATATACTCGTATCAGCTGAATCACAATCAGAAACAAAAGCAAAAACAAAAACAACTATTTCCGTCCTCAAAGCCAGTGTTCGTTCGCTCAATGAAGCTTGATTTATGCAACGTTTGTATGCCGTCGTGTTTATTAAGAACCACAGAGAACGTTGATAAATAAAAATTTAAAAATAAAATGGATAAAACAAGACCTTTTTATAGCAGATCACGTAGTAGTTCCAGCTGCAGCAGAACCAACGATTTATTAAGATAAATCAAAATTTTCATTTATATTCCACATAAAAGTTCATAGATAAGCATTTAATGCAGGGCAGGGCCTATAGCTCACTGAGCTCTCTGTAAGCGTAACTTTTCTCATGTACACAAAGCTCACAACAGAAGAGAATATAAATCAGTCGTTCGCAGACGGTCATGCTGTAAGTATCTATGTACACTCTTATAAAAAACAACCATTGGCTTGTAGATTCATAATATTTATGTATATATGTTTTATTTCGTAGAATTCAGATATTAATATTATTAGTTTCACACACTAAGGGAAATAACGCATATTACCATTATCCACGCCTAAGTATTAATTTTATTTAAATATTTACGTGGATAAATCAAATATTTTCCTTACAACTCGTTTTTTCCCGTATTTAAATTTTATTTATACCGCACACCTACACACATATTCCATACAGCTGAAATAGCCGACAAGCAGCAACAGCATCGCACTCTGTTCCTGCAGTTTATTTCTTGCAGTTGCAGGTTTCTTATAGTTCTCGTTTAGTTTTTGTTGCAAGGGTAATAATATAGCCTGGATGTTTGGCCAAGATGATTTGTGAGTGCGATGGGCAGCTCGTGAGAAAATAGCCAATTCTCAAGGCTACATTGTATCATGGTTGGTGCAATATGAAGAAAATAATGCTAAAAAAACATTAATAACATATTGAATTTAAATATGTTGTTTTTTAAAATTCAATATTTTTATATAAATTTTCTTTAAATGCGATAGTTTTATTTTCAAATATTAAATTTTTGAAAGATATTTTAAAAAATTCGTGCATAATTTGAAAATATTTTTTATTAATTCTATTTAAATCTATATATATACTAGCTGGTACACGACGCGTTGCTGTCGTAGCGGAAATGATTTCTATCTCTATCTGAATCTCAAACTCAGTCTCAATCTCAATATCAATCTCAATCTCAACCTCAATCTCAATCTCAATCTCAAAATCTATGTCTATTTCTATTTCTAATTTTATTTCTATTTCTATTTCTATCTATCTCTATCTCTATCTCTATCTCTATCTCTATATCTATCTCTATCTCTATCTCTATCTCTATCTCTATCTATAAGTGGAACGACTCGTGTAAATTGATAACCAAATTTCGAGGCTATGCTATCTTTAATTCCAAAGTTATTCGATATCTCAACTTTGGCTTGTATGGGCGGAGCCACACCCCCTTGTTCAATGACGTCTCAGTTTTCTAGTAGAGGAATATCACCCAATAGTAATTCCATACTAAATTTCGTTGTTATACGACATTTAGATCCAATGCTATCTGATATCAAAAATTTAAAGTGTATGGGCGGAGTCACACCCCCTTTTCCAAAGCATCCCAGTATTATAGTAGAAATATATCACCAAGTGGCAACTCCATACTGAATTTCATTATTATAAGGCATTTAGTTCCAAAGCTATTCGAAATCATAAATTTGAATTGTATGGGCGGTGCCACACCCCTTTGGCCAATATTGGCTCAATTTTGCCAGTCGAAAGACACGACTAAATAGAACGTTCTAACCGAGTTTCATTAATGTGTGACTTATAGCTTGAAAGTTATACCGAAAATTTGGTCTGCTGAAAAAGTGCCACGCCCCACATTCAACGCCCATAAAATTTTACCTGTGGAACGGCTCTTGTAAATGGAGATAGAACACCGAATTCTGATGCTATGCGACCTATAACTTCAGAACTATTCGCTACCGTAGATTTGGGTTGTGTGGGAGGTGCCACGCCCCCTTGTCCAATGTTCCGTGAATTTTTTCCAAAACCTTTGCGGAACAATTACGAACAAACTCACAGAAGGAAGTATCCAATTTGGTCCAGTAGTTTTCAAGTTTTAAGTGGTCGAACAAACCAAGATTCATTTTTATATATATAGATAAATCAAATGAGTGTGCGTTAGTCTTGCTAAAACTTATTTTTAATAAAGCCGATTTTGATAATTTTTTTGTTCGCCTTAATATTGATGTTGTGTAGGAAAAAAGAAAATAAGGAAGAACCCAAAGCGAAAGAATCGAAAGAATTGAATGTTGTAATTTTTCCTGTCGTACAGTGTTCATTACAACTCCAAGGAGAGGATGAGCCTGACATAAGTCTATGAAGTCAGTCAAATGCGCGGCGAGCTAATACACGTGTAAGCCACACTGACCAGCGGGCGACGGATAATGAAAACAGTCAGATTTTCATGTTCGAATAAGTGTCATATCGACGGTTCCTACGAAGACTATCTCTTCTTTAAACGAGATCAAGAAAATCCTTTTTTTTAAACTGCGGCGACAAAAATCTGTTTTTACAAAATGCGGCGAAAAAAATCCATATAAAAAAATGCGGCGAAGAAAATCCGTTTTTTTAAAATTCGGCGAAGAAAATCTTTTTTTATGAAATGCGGCGAAGAAAATCTCTTTTCAGAGTGTGACGTTAACAACGCTGCATTTTTTAAGGAGTGGGAACAATTTTTCTGAAAAAATTATATTTTCAAATAATTATTTCTATTTATTATTTCATCTTTATAATTCCTTACAGTACTCTATAAAATTATTTTTATATAAAAGTGATTTTTTTCGCCGCATTTTGATAAAAGATATTTTTTTCGCCGCATTTTGAATAAAGAGATTTTCTTCGCCGCAATTTTCTGTCGGAAGATTTTTTTCGTAAGCACCGTCGATATATAAACAAAACAGAGTGGCATACATAAGAACGCTCATAACTCGAGAACTGATCGTCCGATTTGAGCCGTCTTATTTTTTTTTTTGTGGCCGTCTCCGCACAAGGTAGCTTTTATCAGAAAAAAAATTTGAATTTTCTCGAAAAAGTCGATGTTTGATCATTCAAAATGCAATTTCTGGACAATTTCATTCTTTCAAATCAGTTGATTGTGTCCAGACGAAGCAACCAATTAACCAAGGACAGTGTTCCTGAGTTCATTGATTTGCAAGGATAACCACCACATAATTTACCACTGAAGATTGTTGGATCTGTTATCATTAGCTTCGGAGCATTAATCAACCGAAATTGTACAAGGGAAGAAAATTGGTCGTGAAGCAACTCAAGAATAATGTCATTCAAGCAACGATGAACGCTTTTGAGTAGGCAAATTCAAGGGCGAGGAAGAGCTAATTCCAAGAATTCCATTGATTCTAACCTATTTACCTTTCGAGTTTAAAAACGTTCAATTCAAATTCAGTTCGACTTGCATCGTCATGACAATCAATGAATCACAAGGCCAATCTTTGGAATTAATTATGGTACTGTGTGATAATTAATTCCAAAGATTGCGTTGTTGCAACTTTTCTGATCTCTGCAAAAAAATATCTAAGTTTATAAAAAAAAATGAAATTTCAATAATATCTCAAATTTTGAGATTTCATAAGAAATACGCACTTACTTATTTTATTTACTGACTTATTATTTACATAATTATTTTTGCATTAATAATTTTAATTATTCGTACACATTAAGATTTTATAATATTAAAATAATTTTTCGTATGTATTGTAATGTATCGTATAATTAAGCAATGAACATAAGTCCCTTATAAATTGTAAATAGATTAACCTGGCAATGCCATCGGGTTGGTATTGCTGTATTCGAGCGAGTAACTCGTACCCGCTGTCATTAATATGAACGAGTGATTTGAATGCAGACGTTAACTGACTCGACCAATGAGATTGTCGGGTTTGGCTTGGAAGAGACATAACCGAGAATACTCGCTCGATATTGTCGAGTAAATGTAAAAATTGAAAAACGAGAAAAGTCAGTCGATATACAGCATTGTTACAATATTAAGGTTTCATATAATGCATTGATATTACCTATTAATATTCTTTACATTATTCATTCATATTACTTGTATCAATAATTTCATAGAAGAAATAATCGATGGCTAAAAATAAAAACGTAGAATAAAAAATTAAAACTTACAAATCTTGATAATTGTGACAACTATTACGCAACTCAGTGTATGCGATTCGAGAGCGCACCAATACCTACAAGCCAAAATAAAATGTAAATGTGTTAGAATGCCCAGCCCTGATTTAATGTTATGTTGGAACAATTGGGCAATCATCTCTCTTTTAAGGCAGCAGTGCTACTGAAATCGCTTCCGAAACTTTAATCAAAGAGTTCACTCTCCCGTCATAAAAGTCGCAACTGGCTCTTATCGAATATGACACAAATTTCCCTAAAAATCCTATTTAAATGCGGTTTCATTTGAAATTATATAATTTTCTAATACATAGATATTTATTAAGTTGTTTGCTTTTATTAACTGCATCAACCTACAAAGCACGCTTCTTCCATGTGCGGTAAGATTTTTTAGTGAATAGTGGCGACACCTACATAGCCTGGATAAACATTCGTTTTGTTTTCAATTTCATTTGAAGTGTTTTTTTTTTTTTTGTCTTTCAAACCAGCGAATGTGAGGTTTTATATTTCGTGGTGCCACCATCCGCTTTTTTTTACATTTTGCTGCGTGCTCTGGTTTTTAATCAAACGTAATATTTCCTCTCTTTCTTCTGATCGTCTACAACCTCTTTGTTATGAACTCTGCTACTGATGCAAACTACTGGTACAGATTATTTTTTTTATCGCTTTAAAGAAGTGTTCATTTATGTTAATATTTGTTTTGTTTCCATTTAAAATTCCATTTGCGTTGCTTACGCCGTTTTTATATGATGCAATTTGCCTGTTATATGTAGCACAGACATATTAAAAAAAAAAAAATGCTAACAAACGCATTGATTGGATATTTATTTCTTCAACAGTTAAACGTAAAAACTGTTTCTGTTCACACACTTATGAAAAACCAAAGCTTGCTGATCATACTTAAAAAATGTTTAATTTCGATAAAATTCAATTCGAAGACTTGTCACGAGGGTTGCTACATACATATATATCAGGAATAAATCTAAAATCCAAATCTTTTGAAGTGAACCTTCTTTAGCCGCGATGGGAAGTAAAACGGATAAATCAATTCGTCGATGAAACACTTCGCAGCGAAACGCTTCAGTGTGTTTTTAACATTTACATTTAACATTTACGCAAAATTAAATAAATATAATATAGTATGGACACAGTAGCTTTTCAACTGCATGGTTCATACATCGAGTAATTATAAGATTGCCATGAAAATTCGAAAGCATATGGAGCATGTCTTTGATATTCATATTGAAAACATTAACCTTAAACAAAAAGACAAACACTGACTGTTGCTAAGTAAGAGAGTTGCAATGTATATTTAAAGTATCCCAGCAGAAAAGTGGACCAAATTTGAAATAGTTCTGAACTAGTTCCAAAAAGGACCAGTACTAGTTCCACTACAATACCCTTTAACATTGAACGAACTGACGCTTTTTGCGGATTGATGTCATAGGAAAAGACAATTGTCCCCATAAACACTCCTTTTTCCCCATATTTGAACTAGTAGCATTAGGAACATTTTTAAACTAGTTGCTTTCGCATTAGCCTAAAAATGCTTCTTTTTTAACTAGTTTTGAAGTGAACATTTTAAAAGTGTAAACGTTTAGTGTATTGCAGCAAAGGTCCTAAAGACCTGATTTGTACGATCTTTTCCATCCACAATTTAGAAGAAATTTTGTTTATAAATGCCTATAAACATTTTTTTTTTATTATTTTTTTCTAGTGCACAGCAAATTTAAAAAAGCCAGAACGCGTTTATTTTTTTCAGCAATACTTTTGAAAACAAAAGCAAAGTGAACTCTTTTACACTGAACGACTTTTGTACTCTTTCAGAGCTACTTCGGATTGCGCTAGAAATGAACTAGTTCACTTTTTCGATTGACTCCAAAATAACTGCTGGGATATTTAAAACTTTTGAGAGCAACAAAAGAGAACACAGAGTATATTTTTTTGTATTTGTTGTCCTTATATATTTAGGTTTTAAATTCTACATCACAATTTCGTTTTAGATTGAACGGAACCAGCAAAATATCATGAGTACAGCAAAGAAAACAATTGATGTAGAAGAAGAAAGCCGAACGGTAAACCCCGTCAGGGCTTACCGAAATCGGAAGAACGCACAGGATAAGGAAAAGCGCCGGGATGATATCGCAACTACATACAATCTTTTCAACGCAGATTATACTAAACAATTGGAAGCAGTTGTAAATAATGTTCAGTTAACTCCGCAGAAACGCGCAGTGCCGCTATCTGTCACGACTCGGTCCGTGGGTTTTTCAACCGCCATTTTCTATGATCGAGCAGTATCCGCTTGGAGTCTACGAGCGATTGCTGACATTGCAACAATACACCAAGTTTATCGAGTTCATCTCTGGATGTCTCATTATAAAGTCTTTCTCGCACAGCAAATTCAGGTCGAACCTGTTAGTGTCAACGCGCTAAGTAGAATCTTTATTAATAATGAGATACGTGAGGTACTCGAAACTGTCATTGAAGTCCCCAGTATAATTGCAATAATCCTAGATTCGATTGGAAAAATCGAAAGTAATGATAAAATATATCATATGGGCTACGCCCACGCTCCTTCTCCAGCTGCAGACGCTTTAGAGTATGGCACATTATGCATAACTCCCGAAACCATCCGTGCAACTTTACTTGAGTTATCTAATCCTAAGACTCCGGCCGCCGTTCGACAAGAATACCTCCAATACAACAGCATTCCGGGAGCAAACGTCATTGGTGATCTAGTGGTTAATGCAGATGAAGTGTATCCACCAGAGTATGACGTTGCAACACTAAGAGCAGACGTAAATGCATATAAAAATCTAGTGACGAGAATTCAGGGCTCTCCGCGCCTTCCGAAACATACCATTCTAAAGTTTGCTAGGAATGGGAAGGCAGCATTAAGTGGTTTGTGGTCAGGTCCACGAACGCTGACGCGTGTAACATCGCAGTTTGCAACTGGGTGGGAATTTCTGGGTGCCACCGTCACTGGCGAACGTGCCAACTATTGGTCGATAGAAGCGACTCCGAACCCAATAACTGTAATCGGAATTGCCAGTCTCGTCGGAGAAGAGTGTTTTATTCACTCTCGATATGAGCTTGTATCCCATAGTGCCGTCGCAACTACAGCAAGCACTATTTTATACGCCCTTAGTGATGCTCCGAGGTAGAGCGTTCCTTAGGACGAAAACTTTGGTTAGGAACTAGTGGTTAGAGGGGACAAATACACTTGTAAATATAACTAGATCTTTGTTACTATCTAAAATTGATTACGCACTCCCAATATTCGGATGGTGCGCACAAAATCACATCCGTCACCTATACGCGCCATACCACACAGCAGTTCGCAGAAGTATCAGCACATTCCCAACACCACCAATCAAAATATCTTGGCTGAGGCTGGTCTACCAACAATAAAATGGACAACATACAATCTTATTCCAAAACTTTTCAACTGAAACAACGCTATCCTACACCAAGATGTAACCAGAGCATTAGCCCACAAAAAAACTTATAAAATAAAGTCGGCTATTCGACACTGCATTGAAGGTTTCAAGACCATGCAATTAATCATTAAACCCCGTATCATAAAACATAATAGAGAGCCCCCTTGGCGGCTCGACCAATCATCTTTCGTACTGAAGCTATCAGATTATCCAAAATCAACTACAAGTCCAGCGATATATCGACAAGTTTTTGCTGATCTAGAAAGCCAGTTCAAAACGAAAGGCTACACACTAGTCTATACCGACGGTTCAAAATCTTGCGATGGAACTTCGTTTGCCGTCGTGCATCAAAATGGCAACTTAATCGCTAAAGGATTACTTCCAGAATACGCCTCGTTCCTTACCGCTGAAGCTCTGGCAATACAAACTGCCATTCACAATTGATGCCATCTTGAACATCAACAATAACAGTGAAATCATATCCAATATCCGGAATTCTTACATCCGACATCCAAAAACACTGCATCTTATGTGGATTCCTGGCCACTCATGCATAACAGGAAATGATAATGCAGATCAAGAAGCTAAAGACACCGCAAAATCGCCATGTAACACATGGCCCAATAAGACTAAGTAATAAGAAAACTTTTTCTAGTAAATATTCTTTTTTATTCATCAACATAGGAACCTTCAAGAGCAATATATTCATTTCCCGCTGTTCTAACTTTTCAATACCGGTTTTGTAAAACAATTTGTGCTTTGCCTCAAAATACGCTTCAGTTTCAGCCATCACCGTTTCATTGGAGCCAAATCTCTTGCCGGCAAGCATTTTTTTGACGTCAGGAAAGAGCTGGGGGCCAAATCTGGCGAATACAGTGGATGAGGAAGCAATTCGAAGCCAAATTCGTGGATTTTCGCCATCGTTTTCATCGATTTGTGGCACGGTGCATTGTCTTGGTGAAAAAGAATTTTTTTTTTTTCAAATGAGGCCGATTTTTCGCGATTTCATCCTTCAAACGCTGCGACAACGCTATATAACAATCGCTGTTGATTGTTTTTCATTTTTCGAGATAGTCGATGAACAAAATTTCATGCGCATCCCAAAATACAGATGTCGTAACCTTTCCAGCCGACTGTTGTGTTTTGGTCGCTTTGGCCTGCTTTCAGCGGTTGCTCTCCACTCAGCTGACGACCGTTTTGATTCCGGTGTGTAATGGTGGATCCTTTTTTCATCCATTGTCACATACCAACGCAACAATTGATGTTTATTCTTTGTAAACAGTGCCAAACAGCTCTCCGAATCATCGACACGTTGTTGTTATTGGTCCGGTGTGAGAAAACGCGGCACCCATTTGGAAAGCAGCTTTCTCATCGACAAATGTTCCTGTAATATTGTTCCCCCACTGCCTTTCGATATCTTCAGAACATCAGCTGCCTCGCGCACCTTCACTTTACGGTCGGCCCATACCATTTTGTGTACTTTTATTATGTTTTGTGGAACAACTGCCTCATTTGGGCGTCCTGAACGTTCAGCATCATTTGTGTCTACACAACCAAGTTTAAACTCAGCATACAATCGGCAAATGGTTGCTTTTGACGAAGCAGAGTCCGAATAACACTTTCGAAGTCATTGCTTAGCTTGGACGGCATTTTTTCCCATCAAAAAAACAGTGATAAATCAACACACGGAATTGCTTTGAATCCATTATTTTAAAAATATCAACGGTAGCGTCACTTAAATCACTGCAACTTCTGAACTAAAAGTTAGATTGTCATTGTGACACGTATTGTTTAAAGGTTGGAACTATCGAAATATTAAATCGATATTTCGTTGGAGGTGCCCCCTAGTAGTTAGTCTCGGGACTTATTGGACCATGTGTAGTTATAACTATAAGCACAAATGAAAACAAAGGTTTGGCAAATTTTATGAAGAAGCACCTATACAAATGTCGCTTGGAGTAGTGGGCTAGCTACAGCCATCGCTACCATAACTTCAATCCAGACGGACTAAAAGAAAATTATCCTGCATCATGTTCTCGACAACAAATGAGACTTTTCTTTCGACTTCGAATTGGGCATACAAAATTGACTCACGAACATCTTTTAGGTGACAACTCTCCAACAAACTGCAGATTTTGCAATGGATCCTACTGAACTTCTAAAAACCATAACCTTTCCCAATATCTATGCTATTGATACTTATTTTAAAAATTACGATCTTATTTTAGACATCTATACTATTATATAAAAGGCTTATCACGTATCTTCGTGTACGCTAAACTAAAGAACTACTGAACCGATTTTAATAATCCTTTTACTAATTCCAAACGTCATTCTTAACTTAAGCTATTGCATACTTTATTTTTTAAAACCTACTCTAAAAAGTTATTAAAATTTGAGATTAAATACCATTTAAAAAACTTTATAGAAAATTATTCATAAACGCTGCGTTAAGCAGTACAAAGCTTTTTCTTTCTTTTCCATTGTGTCTCTTTATGATTACGCTTTGCTTATAAGCATGATCGAAAAAATTAGCTTATAAAACAACAACAATGTTAATTGTAATATAGACAGAATCTATTTCTTTTTTAATGAAAACCCTACAGTAAAATGCTAAAAATAATTAAATATGTAAACAAGCATATGGGCATCTCCCAAAACAGAACCACCACTAGCGAAAAATTCAAACTGGTCAGAAAAACATTTTATTATACAATAATAAAGCTTAAATAACTAAATTTGATAAATGTAAAGAAATGTTTAATTCTTTAAATTTTTGGCGGAAATGAAATTAAGAAAACAATTGTTCTTTATTTTTAACCTTATTTTTTCTTATTCTGATTACATGTTATGTTATGTAATTTGAATTATATTTAATTTACTTTTAAATTTTATTTTATTTTTATTATTATTTTTATTATTTTTACTCAACATTTTTAAAAAAAAAAGTCTCTCAATCACTTCTTTCGTTTTATTTTGCTTAATTTATTATTTTTGACCCCACCGTACTCGAGTTATATCTTATTTTTATTTTTATAATTTGCTTATAAATGTAACTGTTATCGCCTCTAGTTCCTTGTGAACTATAGATAACAGATCTTTTTCAATTCCAATTTTATTTAAATTCTAATCTTAAGTTAGTATTCTTAACTAATTATATTTCTTAATATTATTCTATGCCATTATCTGTAATAATTGAAAAAGATAAATAAACTTACTTGCTGAATTTAACTTGTTATGTTTTATTTTCATTAAAAGTTAAAGTGTTATAACAAACATTACTTTATTTGTATTTTATCTGTATTTTATTCCCCTTGGAAAAATTTGTCGCGTCCGTTTTCGTGCAATTCCTAATTAAAAAAAGGTAAGAGATCATTCTCATATTTCATAAGTTTACGAAGAAATGTTATCCTTTGACCTTCATTTACATATATGTATATATAAAAGAAAAGTTGCCAAAAATATCTAAATTTTGTATATTTCCATAAGAGCTTCAAGTAAATTTATATTTTTTGTCGCTTGCGTTTAATTGTATAGTTGCTAATAACTTTGTACTTATTCGTACTAAATCTTGCCCATATATTTATAAAATGTAGCACTCTTTCAGCGCGTTCGAACACTAAAAATACATATGGGATCTTTATGTTTCTTTCTTGTTTTTGACGTAATTAAAAGCGTGCGAATGTCGCGTCCGTGCCACTGGGAGATGCCCATATGTAAATAAATATAATTCAGTGTCTATGACGTAGTACTCTCGCAAAATAAGATATACTTCGTCTTTATACGAAAACACGAACGAGGAAATGAGACAAATGCTGTTGTTGTTTTCGACTCAGACTCAGTGCTGCCAAACAGTAACAGCGGTGCTGCCATCTCTTATCAAGTAGCTGATGAAATGCTTTTATTACCAGTGTTGCTAAGCTTATATTTCAAAGGTTGAAGTTTTGACAAAACACTTACCTAGATCCATTTTTGTGCCTCTTTTTTATGGGTGATGGCACCACGACTACGACAAAATAATGGTTATGCTAATTTGATGAAAGTAATTAATCCATATTAGCTAACCAAAAATAGCAGAATACCTTATATTGTTTATAGCTGGAAAAGTATGTGCGCATTAGTTTATAGTTGTAAATATGAAATCTATTTATATAAAAAGTAGTGTACATTTGTATGTCACCACTTACTGCGGAAACGGGTCGACCGATTTCAACCAAAATTTCAGGGTACGTTGGGAAAGTTTCCACGAAACAATTGGTTCCGGAGATATAGTATTTTAAAGATTTTCCCCATTTCTATATATACACCCCGTGCCAATAAAAACGCATCACCCATAAATTTTTTGATTTATGAGTGGTTACTATACGTAAATTCTTAAAAACCTAAAAATGTGTTATTTTTGGTATACGTTAGGTATTTTTAAAAGTTTTCAATCAATCTAGGCCAAAGTTTCAATTTCTAGAAGATTATACTACTTAAAAGAACAAGTTTTTGAAACTAGGTCTGTTTTAATAATTTTTATTGAATTTGAATATTGAATAGATAACAAAACAAAAAGGAAAACATTTATGATTTTTTTTTTTCATTTTTATATATTACAATAAATTAATAAAGAAATTAAATTCATTGTTAATAAGTATTTTAGTCTTCTTTCTTAGCCTAATATTTTGTTGGGCCTCCGCTTGTATTCTTCTCGGCATTGACTCATAGAGGTGAGCTAATTTAGCATGTAACGATTGTGAATTCCAGACTTCCTCTATTATTTTCTTGAGCTATGCTACAATTTTAGGTGATTTTTCCTTAATTTCACGGCCCATCATTGACCATAAGTTTTCAATTATGTTTAGGTCGGGGCTATTTGCAGGCCAACTAAGAGATTTTATGCCAAGTTCTTTCTTTAATTTCGATACCTATGGGAATATATTAAATATTAAAGTTAAGATAAAGGTAAAATTTTCATTGATAAATTAAAATTACATGCCGAACGTGCTCGATGGCATGGAGCACAATCATGCTGGAACACTGCATCTAGGATATGACACAATAATTCTTCAAGGGTTGGGATAAGATGTTCGGATATTATTTCTGAATATTTTTCAGCATTAACGGAACCACTGATCAATGAAATTTGTCCAACACCGTAGAATGTTGTGCATCCCCAGACCATTACCAGTGAATGTTTGGCAGTTGGTAGTATGCATTGATCGGAGTATCGTTCGTTTGTCCGCCTGCGCACTACGGACTTACCATCGCTCCAATTAAATTAAATTTGGACTCATCTGAAAATATCACTACCAAAGTAGTCTTTTTTTTTTCTTCATTGAAGTTGACAGAAGAGGTTTTTTAGCAGGTCGATATGCTTTTAAACCCATTTGTGTGAGTCGTTGGGCTACAGTGCGAGTGCTTATTTTCACTGAATGTGCTTCCTCGAAGTCCCTTCTCAATTCCTCAGCAGTATGGAACCGATTCTGGAGACTCATCCGTTCCAAGAGCCAATCTTCTCTTACCGTTGTTTTTTTCGGCCCGTCGAAGAAAATTTCTTTAAAAAACGACAAACTGTGCTTTGGTTACACTCAACTTGTTGCGCAATTTTCCTGGTACAAAATTTTTGTTCACTTAAAGCTGTAATACTTTCTTCCCTTATCTTTTTCACTTGAAACCATTTTAACAAATAATAACTGTTTGCGCCTTTAAACAAATAAAATGAAAAAAAATGCTTAATAAAAACTGGATGCAAGTACCTTCAATAAATAAATAATAACTAAGAATTAATTAGATTTGGAAATTTGGGGAATACCAATGCCAAAAACTAGAAAATAATAAAATCTACGCAGTGATGCGCAGTATGCGTTTATTGGCACGGGATGTATATAAAAAAAGTCGTGATTTATGTTTGTAATTCCATAACTCAAGAACGGAGCGTCCGATTTGCTTGAGGTTTTCTTTGTTGTGTTCTTATTGGCGGTACCATGGTTCGTATATAAACATTTTTGCTACACCTCCTTTTGCCGCCCACAAATTAATGAAAATTTTATATCTCAGACGGCTTGGGTCTTATCAGACTAAAATTTAGAACTTTAGTTCATATGGTCATTGTTGGCAACAGTACTACAAATGGGGGGAGAGCTATTTCCCCTCTCTTATATATGTATATCGATCTATATTCTTATCTATCTTGGTTTGTTCGGTTGCTTAAAACTTGAAAACGACTGGACCAAATTGGATACTTCCTTCTGCGTATATATGATATCGAATATGTTTGGAATTATAGGTCAC
This sequence comes from Pherbina coryleti, assembly GCA_943735915.1. NCBI lineage: Eukaryota > Metazoa > Arthropoda > Insecta > Diptera > Sciomyzidae > Pherbina > Pherbina coryleti. The sequence continues at coordinate 119,194,257 of OX030951.1, forward strand.
ACAGTATCGAAATTTGATATTCGAATGAAATTTTCACGTGCCGTTCCACTGGTGAAAATTTATCGGCGTTGGACGAGGGCTGTGGCACTTTTTCAAAAGCCCAAATTTAAGGTATAACTCTTGAACTATAAGTCACATATCAATTTAACTCGGTAAAAACGTACTATTTAGTTGTGTGCTTTGACTGGCAAAATTAAGTGACCATTTGACAAGTGGGCGTGGCACTGCCGATATAATTCAAATTTAGGTATCGAAAAGCTTTGGAAGTAGAAGTCACATAACATTGAAACTCAGAATGGAAAATGTATTTCTACAAGAGAACTGGGACGGGCATAGGAAAAGGGGTTATGGCTTCGACCACACAAGTCAAATTTTTTATATTGAGTAGCTTTGGAACAATACGTGGCATGACAATAGAACTCAGTATGGAGTTACTAATCGCCAAAGTCTTTCTACTGGAAAACTGGTACGGAAGTTACCAGTTTTCTATGGAACCAGTTTCTATGGAAGTTAAAATCATAGGACATTGAAACTCATAATGGAATTGCCACCTGGGAGTGATGTTCTGCTACTGGGAAACTGTAACGGGCAGTGGAAGATGAGCGTTGTGTCAGACTAAGGGACTAATAAAATTTTTGAATTTACTTATTATTTTCAATATACTTGCCGGGTGCAGCAACGCGCTCCGGGTATCGCTAGTTTAGTATAATCAAGTATTACATGAGATCCTTGTATTTTTAACAAGTCGAAAGCCCGGGACACTTTTGATTGTACGGGACTCATTTCTGAAGTCTTCGTTTTGCATCATTTTTTAAATGAAAACTTACCACTATGATTATCTAAAGTGTGTTACGTGCATGTTACTTTATGACCGTCGACTAATATATGATTTAATTTTGATATTCCCGAGACAGGCCTTGCAGCTTCCCATGGATAAACATTTTGGATTTTATCAGCTATTTCTGATTCAGCAATATAGAAAACCTTCGTAGAAGGTACTAAAGTGGCTTCTAATGTAACGAAATCTTTTGCGTTTTGGATTACGGTACCATCTCCTTGACCTCGAATTTTTGGCTTACAAATTGCATTACGTTACCACCAACTCCGTCAATCAATTTATAAAAAAACAATGAGATATGTATGTGTCAAAAATTACCATTTTCAGTGGAATGCTCCTAGTGCTCGCTGTACATATCGACTCATAACCGCCAAAATATCTTAAGCGACATAATATCCGATTTATGTTTTTTGATGAAAATCGATAATTTGCGATGGCTTACATCGTCTGTCAAAATTTCATAGGTGTACGAAATTAGATCATGAATTTAAACCAAAAGCAATTTTAGCTTAAGTACACACTACATGTTTGTTTACATTTTTCATGACAGCAAAGTGTCGCTTAAGATGAAATTCTCTAAAAGAAATTAATCAATATAAGAGATAAAATTATTAAAATAAAATTAATAGCAAAGAGATAAGAGATAAAAGATAAAATTTATAGCAAAGATAATTAAAAAAAACCTTCTCCTGTAAAATTTTCTTTTTGGCGCTTAAGATATTTTGGCGGTTATGAGTCGATATTATTATAATAATTTATTATTGTAATTTATAAATATTAAATTCTACATATCACATAGTCTTATAGCATGTTCAAACCGACTTCATTTAACGTGTTATTCGAAAAAAGCTTTTTTTAACATCATCGTTCATACTGCTTTAACTAGTTTCAAAATGTCAGTTTATTTGTTTATATTTTGAAAGAAATAAAAAATTGTTTATAAAAAAATATAAAAAAATAAAAAAAAATAACAGAAAATTCAAATAAATTCAAAAATTTGTCGAATAGTTAAGAAAAATTTGTCAAAGAATTTATTTATTTACATTAAAAACTTCAAATTAAAAAGCTCTTTTCAGATTTGGCTGCGTTTAAAAAGCAAAAAAAGCGTTTCTGACGTTAGCAAGAACACAAACCAGTGATTTAACGAGTTTCGAAAAGTGTTGAATCATTTAACACGTTAAATTTCCAACAACAATTGTACGCTTATAACTTCATTAAAACTTCATTTGAGAACTCGTTTTTCGATTTAACTTCATTCAATTAATTTAACATAATTAACTGCTCGGTTTGAACATGCTATTATGATACACATTAACCCTCTCCAGCCCACCCTTAAAGCCCCTATGTTTAGGTGTAGGGAATAAATATACAAAATATAAAAATTTGTATGGGAGACCCCATAAGGAGTGGTCAGAGGGAATAGGTCCCCAAGGAAAAATGTTCCTTTTGCAAAAGTAATGGAAGTTGGTCATACATATTAACCCTCTCCGGCCCTCCCTTAAAGCCCCCTGTTTAGGCGTAAGGAATAAAAATTGTCATGTGCCAGCAACAAAGCTATGTGGTGTTTTGAGTTTTATGTTTGAGGAAAAAAATAAAACTGGACAAATGATTTTCATTTTTGAGCGTAAAATAAAAATTGAGAAAAAACTTTTTTCTGAGCAAAAAAATAATTCTTATTCTTGAACAGAAAATAAAAATAAAAAAATAACTTTTATTTCTGCTCAAAACAATAAAAATCGAAAGATACGTTTTTATGACTTGTTCATTAAAAATCAAGTAGTAATGCGTACACAACAAACAACAACCAGCAGTGATTAATATCCTAGTCGTCGCCCGAAGTCTTGTTCAAGTCTATGTACTAATCCTTGTTGCTGTTGCTTTTAATTTTGCTTTTGCCTTTCCTCTGTTTATGTTTTTACTTTTTGCTTGCTTTTACTTTTTCTTTCTATTTACTTTTGTTTGGTTCATTGCAATATATCCATGAAACGATGGTGCATTGGGGTTTTATAAAGCGGTTACCTGGGGGTTTCTTATACTTTTATCATATCAACTTTTTTTTTCTTTTTATTTTTTATTTTTTTTATTTTTATCATATTGACGGAGAATCAACCTATCTCCAGAATCTATCAGAAACTTTCAGAATTCGTCCTGGCCGGAGTTTGAAACTAGGTTTCCTGGGGGGCAGTCGAGTGCGCTATCTACTCGACAATCGCGGCCGTGGGTCCAACAGATGTCCCCTTAATCGCGCCTTCCTTCCCACTATCACTCCATTTTCAAACCAAGGCAGACTTGACTGAATAGATGTAACACCTGAAATCCTTAGTTTAAAGTTTAAAATAAATAATAAGACTAGCTAAAGGAGATAATACTAGGAAGTCCTACTTTAGGAATAACCTACTTTGACAATCTAAAGGATTTTCAGCCGTGAAAATCAACGAATTTTTTTTTCTTTTAATAGTGCTGAATACTTTCTGAAAATATTTCAGGTATTATAGAAATGTTTCTACTTATTCCCTGAACTCAAGCTACTTTTCTGACAAGTTTTTCTAAAGAATCGAAATTTTTTTGTTTCATTCTTCTTGTCTGAATAAGATGTACCTACATTTCCATTAAGAGCATCTTTTATCAAAATGCATTTCACCAATTTGAAAACACTTCTCATTCAATTATTTTCTTCCATTTTTATTTTCAGTTCCGCGTACAATTCAACGATACGCTGACATCAACTTTTGAATATCCATCGGAAGCATCATTAGTGGTGGACGATTCAATTAGCGATCGTTATGCGAACGAAAATTTTGTGAATAGCTATGAAAATTTAGTCTTGGAACCGACAGCGTCGATAACGCAGACAGACTCACCAAAGCATCATCACCATGTAGCGGTTGATGAAATCATACCGATACCAATAAATTCAACAACAGCAACAACAAATACAACAAAAATGCTGGGAAGTTTGCCGTTAGGTAGGTTTGATGCTCTTTCTTGAGACAAATAAAACCTCATATAATAAGCCGGAAAACCATTTACCACTAAAACCAATTTTATTATTATGTGTATGTCCTCTATAGCATTTGTTTTCTTTGATTATTTCTGTAATTATTTAAATTTTTGTAGTTTTCCTTTTGTTTGTCACTATCTCTGTTTTATCTTTTTTTTTTTACTCATTTTATATGTGTCGAACTCTTCTATGTCGTTCCCGCTCTAACTCTCCATTTTCACTGTCTTCTCTTTCTTGAACTGTTCTTTTGAAGAGAATAGTGAATTCATTTTACTTTCTAAGCAAATTAACACACACACACAACACACATGCATTATACTGTAAAATCCTTTATAACTCACTGATCACAAAATAAGAAAAAAAAAATCATAACCATCACTTAAAGCTCTTGACATTAAACTGTTTTTGCTTAAATTCCTTTACAAGTTTGTTACTACAAAACAACAACAACAATAACGCCTATCAGCTGGGAGCTTCAAAAGTTGTTGTCAAATATTGTAATAATAAATTTCCCTTTTTCAGATGATTTTTCCGATGATATTCCAAAGAAATGTTTCGATTGTTTTATCCAACAGAAACATTGTAAATTCATAAAGAACAGCAAAATTTTGCAAATGCTAGCTTTACCGTTTCGAAAGCTTTTCCAAATAATCAGGTCAGTCAGTTGTCCCCCAGAATAGCGCCTTACGATGTTCTAGTTATAGATCGATTAGTCACCTAGTTCATCAGCTCCGAATATCATACAGAAGATACAAGATGTTTGCTAGCCAAATTTCTAACCCAATTTTATTTCCAATTCACCCCGAATAGAGTGTCAAAAGATAAAACATCATTCATTTTTGTGTAGTTGCATCAAATTATTGATATACAGTTAGTCACAAAACTCATCGGGTGAAAAGAGAAAACAAGAAAAAGTTCAAAACTTTCAAGTGTACCACCTTAAAGCAAAAGACCCAACAATAAATAGTATATTAATCCTAGAAGAAAGCTCTCTTTGTTATTATTTGCAAAATAAACAAAGAGAGCTTTCAACAAAAGCTCTGAATTAAGCTTATCCGTGAACTTAACATAATTCATCGAACAATGAGCGCAAGTGCAGTTTACCATCTGCGTGGTAGAACATACAAAACAGCACATAAATGTCAAAAAAGCACTGAACAACAAACAACAGCAAAAACAAAGTCCTCCCTTGCTTGGACGTCCTCCACACCAAGAGACAGAGAAATAACAGACTATTGTGAGAGAAATAAAACTCAAGAAAAAGTGCCTCTACATTGGCTTCAAAGCACGAAGAAAAAACTTCCAGAAATAATACGGAGAGCTATTCTAGAATCTGGATTCCACGGAAAACTCGCCCGACTAAAGTTTTTGTTAATGAACGAGATCGAAAAATACGCCTTAAGAACGCTTAAGAGATAATACAGCTGTCAAAAGCTACTGGAATGATGGACAGGGTTGGCCAAATACAAGTTTTTTAAAATGTATTATGGCTTTATTAGTAGGAGCAAACCTACTATTAGTTCAAGTGGCTACCTCACCTGTCTTCGCGGGAGCGCATTCTGCCACTCCAATTTTCCAAGACCCTATTGATTTCGGTCTGTAGCTCTCGGATTGCTTAACATCGGTCCTCCTCGGTTCCCCACAAAAAAAGTCCAAAGGAGTCAATTGACTTCGCCAACACGCCTGATAACACGATTTGGGAATTTGGTGCACAAGACATCGATTGTGGCATGGGCTGTGTGGCATGACGCGCCATCCTGCATGAACCAGAGGCCGTCCAAATTCATGTCTCCAATTTCAGTAAAAAAAAGTCGGTTAACATGGCTCTGTTACGCCCACCGTTGACCGAAACGTTGTTCTCGGCCTCATTTTCGAAGAAAAATGGTCCAATGATGCCACCACTCCACAATTTGAATCAAACTGTCACTCTCTGTGGATGCACCGGCTTTTAGATAATAACGTGCGGGTTTTCCAAGCACCAGATGCGGCAATTTATTTATTAACGTAGCCGCCGAGATGAAAATGCGCCTCGTCAGAAAAGTTGATTTTTCGCCCAAAATCGTTGTCAAATTCAAGCTGCTCTATGGCCCAAACTGCGAAGCGATAACGAAGCGAATGGTCGTGCGTCTTCAATCTTGCTGAGTCAATTGGACCTTGTAAACGAATAATCCGAGATCTTTGTGCAGAATTCTCCTCAGGCTAGTGCGTGAAATGTTGAAATGTTGAGATCGATGGCGAGTTGATGTTTGTAAATTGAGTCTCAAAATATCGGCCAAAGCAGCCACACTCTCGTCTGTGCGCACAGTACGACGACGGGAACCATGAGTGTTGTCGACGGCTCTCCGCAAAATCGCCCAAAGAAAAATCGCCCAAAAAAAATAATGAAAAATCACCCAATTTTTTTCCATACGAATTTGGGTGATTTTTCATATGAAAAAACACCCAAAAAAATTGGGCGATATTGCATTTTTGTTGGGTAAAATTTCGTTTTTTGCTTTTGGGCGAAATTTCACCCAAATATATTGGGCGAAATTTCACTTACTGTTAAAAATAGTGTTTATTTAGTTAAAAAAAATTTTTTTTACTTTGTACATAATTTTTTAAAAAAGTATGACAAATAGAAGTAAAAATTTTATTTTTATTTAAGACTTATAATATTCTAAGTAATATAGAACCGATTTGAAAAAAATCAAACCAAAAATATAGCCGTAAACGTCAATCAGTTCTTTAAGATAACGATATTTAAAGTAAAAGCAGAGGTTCTTCTGTACTTGAGTTTGCTTGGTCAAGTCAAAGGAAATATTTAGTACCGCGCCCGCGGATCGCGACGCGGCGGATCGCGCGTATCGCGGCGCGGCGGATTACGCGTAATGCGACGGATCGCACGCGCCACCCGGTGCCCCGCCCTGCTCCCCCCCACCACCTCCGCCATCATTTTTTCTTTTTGAAATTTTTTGATAACCAAAGAAACTTGTTGTTTTGAAAAAGAATCAGTATTTTCCCTTGTACGAAATGTTTTTATAGATTTTTAAGTATGAGATTATATAAAATTAAAATGAATTCAATTTTTAAATTTAACGCACTTCCTACATAAATAGTATAATAATATTATCCACATAAAAAGTATTTATATAATCAAATGATTGAACTAAAATAGACTTAAAAAAAAAATACTGGCCTTGAAAATGCTCATTTCGTACAAGGGAATTTCGTATATCGTGTGGGAACACAATGTAAAATATTGGGCGATTTTTCATTTTTTTGGGTGAATTTTCGTTTTTGTTTTTGGGTAATTTTTCCAAAAATTTTTGGGCTTTTTTTCGTTTTCTTGGGTAAAATTTCGTTTTTTCGTTTTGGGCGATTTTTCATAAATTTTTGGGTTATTTTTCATTTGGGTGATTTTTCCTTTTTTTTTTTGGGCGATTTTTTTTTGGGCGATTTTGCGGAGAGCCGTTGTCGACTAACATACCAGTCTCTTTAACTTTTTGCACAAACTTGCGTTCAGCAGGTGCGGTGGGTGCTTCATTTTGGCCAAAACTTCTTTTTAAATAACGAACTGTTTGGGCTACATAGCACTCACTTTGGTAATAAGTTTCCAATATTTCCCAACGTTGTTTAAGCGTAAAGCGACTCATTTCTTTCCGCGGAGGTTAAATACTGACTTTATGTCAAGATTTCGAACGGGAAACAGCTGTCAGTGTCAAAATAACCTATGATTTAAAAAGAAACCACTAGTAAACCACTTTCAAAACAAAAAACAAATTTAACAAAAGGTTGTCCCAAAAGTCAATGACATTTTAATTTTTTAATAAAACGAATTGCTTTGTTCAAATGTCTGTGAGTTTTTATTAAATTATCAAGAAGAGACATGGAGGTTATTGATGCAACATAAATAACCTCGCTCAAACTGATTTTTTGCGCTCAGTTCTGATCCATGGATGAAACATGGATCCACCACTATACACCAAAATCGAAGGAATCGGCAAAAGAGTGGGTAGGTGCCAGTGGAAATGCACCAAAGCGAACGAAGACTCAACAAACGGCCGGAAAGCTGTTGGCGTCCTTTTTTTTTTTTGGATTCAAATGGCATTTTGTTTGAGAAAATGAAAAATAATCAACAGCGACTATTACTGTAAATTTTTCGACCGATTGAAGAATGAAATCGTAAGCAAACGGCCCCATTTATCGAAGAAAAAAATCATCTTTTTGCTCCACCAAAGTCACAATGCTCCACCAGCTCACAAATCGATCAAAACCATAGCCAAATTGCAAGAGTTACTCTTCGAACTGCTTCCTCATCTCCCATATTCTCCACACTTGGCCCCCAACAGATAATAGGTTCCCAAACTTAAAAAGGTGGCTCCAGGGCAGGTGATTTGCGACGAATGAACAGGTCAAATTGGAAACTGAAGCGTATTTCGGAGATCTTGAGAAATCTTAGTATTAAAGGGTATCGCAATGTTAGAAAATCTTTGGCGTAAATCTTAGAATCAAGCTGAAAGGGGACTATGTGGAAGAATATTCAATAATTTTGGTAAAATCATGTGTTTTCTTTGTTAGGCTGGCAGTATCTTAAACGCCCTAATAAGTTAATTTTTTTTTACATAAAAATGAACAAGAACTCATAAATAAAAATTTTAAATATACGTTTTTTGCTTAAGGTTTTTTTTTTATTTTTCCAATTAAAATCTTTTGTCCGAACAGTTTTGTGATCAACTGTAGTTCTCATAGTTTTCGGGATACAATTCATTTAGTCTTAATTTTTGCTCAAAATTCTTAACAAGATTACTGAGTTTGGAAAATAGTTTCGTAATATCAGTCTCCCCCACACTCACTTTACTTCAATTACATACAAAGCATTTCCCGAGCACTCACATTTTCCATCAGCAACCCGAAATGCGTTTGTTATCAAAACGCCTTTTGCAGTTGTTGCTTTATTAAATGACAAAAAAAAACAAAAAACACCCAAACTTTTGCAGATTACCCAAGTTTACCGAAGGGTACAATATTACATCCCCAAGCACAGCAAGGGGCAAGAACAGCAAACTTGATGCCACAGCAGCCACAGCGTCCAACGCATCTGCCACTGCCAACAACAGCAGCAACTAAGACAAATCGGTCGCCAGCTAAAGTGAAACTCTCCAAAATTCCGGCACCAAATCAACTCGAACCTCGCGAAAATGCAGCAGAACTCAAAATAAAATCCAACACACTGACAGCAGCCAAGAAAACTGCGTCAAAAGCTTCGACTGCACCACTCAAAACAACAGCAGCTATAACTACAACCAAGCCCAGCAGTGTTCAAGCTGAAAACAACCTCAAGCCGTTGTTTACCTCAAACGTTAAGGAGAACTTGCCGAAACCATCACCCAGCAAGTTGGCTATACGTCGTACTCCATCGGTGCTGAATCAGCCGAAATATGCTTGTTTTTTAAAAAATGATCTGGATGAATCGAATCGGCTGCTACAACGTTCGCGTAGCAATGAGTTTTTCAACAACAAAATCAACAGCAATTCATCCAAATTGAACCCAACAAAAAACAACGACAACGTTTTAAACGCCGATGCTAATGTAACTAATCGACGCTCGTCATTTTCTTGCTTTGGTAATAGCCAACAATTGAAATACCAACAAAAGCCAATAATTATTGCTCTTGGAGGCGCCGCTACTCGTACTACCAATATTTCCAATTTCCCAGCTACTGCTACAACCATCACCACCACTGCCACCGCCACCACCAACATCACCAATTCTTCTGCTACCAACTCTAATGCACATTCTTCTTCTTATTTTACTTCTTCTCCTTCTTATATAACTTCTACAACAACAACTTCAACTTCTAGCCTTCTTCACTCACCAACTTGCACCAACAACTTTAATGCTGTTGTCTTCTCTTCCCCACTAGCCCACTTGCCATCAAATGCTCTGCTACGCACGCGTATTCCCGGAAATACCCTGTATTATGTTTGAGCGTTTATAAAAAGTAATTTGATTTTTCTTCCTCTTTTTAACACCATATAGACTATAATAACTGTAGTAAAAGTAGCTATGTATGTTTGTAGTTGCCAGAAATCTTCTAGAAATTATGGAACTTTTTAGTAATTCAGCTATTTTGGTTATGGGTCTGATTCTTGGAGTAATCATAACTTCCCGTAGTGTTCTTAACAGTTTAAATACAATATTTAGGATTGTAGTTAATCTAACTCAGTTACAATTAAAATTTATTAATTGGTGAATACATAACATGTACTCCTTTTAAAATTTTAGCTTAAAAATTAAACCACTATAACAAAAAAGGTTTCTGGAAATGGTGTAATATAACTATATTATATAAAGAGATCAATGAATTAAAGTTGGAATCGTATGGTTTTTTCTAACTCGAAAATATCAATTTCATTAAAGTATAGTTTCGAAAGTGACAGTGACTGAATGTTTACTACTGTCCTATTGTCAGAATAACAAAAAGCAATACACTAAGGGAAATAACGCATATTAGCATTATCCACGCCTGAGTATAAATTTTATTTAAATATTTACGTGGATAAATCAAATGTTTTCCTTACAACTCGTTTTTTTCCCGTATTTAAATTTTATTTATACCACACATACACACATATTCCATACAAGCAAGCAGCAACAGCATCGCACACGTACACACATATTCCGACAAGCAGCAACAGCATCGCACTCTGTTCCTGCATTTTATTTCTTGCAGTTGCAACCTTAGTTCTTATAATTCTCATTTAGTTATTGTTGCAAGGAAAATATAGCCGCATGTTTGGCCAATTTTCTTTGTAAGTGCGATTGATGATCGCAAAGTAAATAGGGTTTGAGTGACAACCGGACATTTTCTCAAAAATGTCTTGCACCGGTTGTCATTTGCCTGCATATTTTTGGTTTTTCAATTTTTGTTTCTCTAGTTTACTGTCAAAATAGTATAAATTAGAGAACAAAAAAAGTAAAAAAAAAAATAAAATATACTAACAAATGCCATTTGATGGACGCATCTCGTGGAAAACATTCTAATATATTTGTTTTTAATTTCAATATTTTTATATAAATTTTCCTTAAATGCGATAGTTTTATTTTCAAATAGTAAATGTTGGAAAGATATTTAAATATATTCGTGCATAATTTTAATATATTTTTTATTAATTTTATTTTAAATATTTTAATATTTTATTTTATTAAAAAGTATTTAAATAAATTTTAAATATTTACGTGGTCGATTTAAATAAATGCGTTATTGGTGCAAAAATGACTCGCTTTTTGGATAAATTAAAAAAGTTTTTGGATAAATTTAATATTTTTTCCCTTAGTGTAGAAACAACTTGGCATTTGAACCAAAATAGTTGGCGGTGTGACAGTCAGACTTCCAGGAATTAGGAAAAGTTCTCTAGATAAAGAGGGAATAATCGTTAAATTACTAAAGACCAATAAAAAACGATACAGTAGTTTCGACTATGTCGTAACACAAGACGTAGAATTATTCAATTCGCGTTTGATGACATCTTTTTTAAAAAATATTTAGCAAAATATTTATTCCATACACCTGAGCATATGACCTTTAAGAGAGTGCCGGAGAGGGTCAACATATGACTGACCCTTATACTTACTTTTGCAAAAGGAACATTTTTGCCTTTGACACCTATTCCACTCCTTAGGAGGGCTCCCATACAAATTTTATGGTTTTGTCGATAAAACCGGGAACTGTCGATAAATAGGTAGCAAACTTAAGCAAACAAAAACATCAAATGCTGGCTTTATATTTCATGTAATTGTGTAAAATTTATATAAGTTAGAGAGTTCAAACATGAATTTTTCTCCCAGTGGGGATCAAGCAGACCAACAAGTGCTAACATCAACATTGTACGATCAGTACTTTAGGCACACCAAAGGCTCAAATTGTGATATAAATACCGACACCTGATCACTATCAACCACCCTACTTACCTCCGAGAATGACGTATTCTACGTCGAAAATTTTTTTTTATTTCATCCGATAGATGTTCAGAAAGCATAAGTCAAAGCAGATTTCAGATTCTTCAAAAAACATATGTTTTTAACCCTTTCAGTTGCCCAATTTTTCCACGCAGTATTTTACTTACTCAGAAGTGATCAGTGGATCACGAATTTACTGTCAGAATTTCATTTTATATCCGTTTTTGCCAGAATCTTCGATATTTGCTAGTTATTAACGATTTGATATCCGTCATTCTGGCTCTGCCATGTTGGATTTACATGCTAACAACTTCAGATTCATTACACTGTGCATGTCTTCATAAATATCAAACAAGTTGAAGACATACATATAATTTCAGCGTATTCCGAGGACGCTGAATTTAATAAACATTAACCGTTTTCAAACCTTCGGCTAGGTTTCGAGAAATTTAAGGTTCAAGGTCAAGTACATTTTGATGCAGTTTTTTTTAGAAAAACTTGAAGAATATTTTCTTAGAACAGTTTATTCCGTTTGGACTGTATCGAAAAGAAACTTCTCATTTAATTTAATCTGTATTTTCAAATATGTTAAAGTATTTCTTTTTTTAAAGCCAGGTATCACTTTGCCACATTTATGAAAAATATTAAATAGTTTTGATAACAAATAATTTAGGTTTCAAAATTCTTTCGAATTATTTGCTTAACGCTCTACATCAAACGTTGTACTGCCTCTTTCGTTGGGGTAGAAGATGCTCTTTGCCAATTCCGTTTGGTGTCTGTAAAATTTTTAGCACATTTTCCGGTTTTTTTTAAACTTCGTTTCATTAGACCCCAGTAACGCTCTTTTGGTCTTAGTTCTTTGGCGTTTGGTGGATTTTCTTCTTTTTCAACGAAATTTATAGCAACTCTAATGTTGATGTGGCGTAATCAGCTGAAGCCAGATCGGGCCAGATTATAATCGGCATCTTGTGCTGCTTGTATAATGGTATGAGCCGTTTCTGGAGGCACTCCTTTTTGTAAATTTTGGCGTTAATTGTCCCTGTTGTGACAAATATTTTTGATTTCAGGCCACTTGAACAAATCGCCTGCCAAATGAGAGCCTTGCTTCCGAACTTTCCGACTTCTATCGTCTTGACGGAGTCGTTGACATCCTCACCTTTAGCTTTCGTATAATTTTGGGGACCAGTAGTGGAATTCTGTAACTTTTTCGCAACTTCCGATCGGAATCGTAATTTGTGACTTTTTTCGGTTGTCATACCGAAAACGGTATTCACTAACTTCTACTTTGCGACAAATTTCGGTCGAAAAAAGTTTACGAATTTAAGTGAAAAAAGTGGCAGCACTGCTTATTTATCGGTGAGAAATGTCATTTTTATTAAGATACTCGCTGATAGACCCGGTTTAACTCGGGAAAAAAATGTAAAATTTTGAAATTTAGTCATTGTTGTGATAATTTAAAAATCCAAATAATGAGAAATAAGCTCCACTCTATCTGTTGAAAATAAAAAGAAATTGGAGGCCCGAGAAAATAGATTTATAGCGAAAAACTGAAACCACTTTTGCTATTAAACGCATGTCATGACAAAGGTAGTGAAAATGCAGTTTTGAGATTTTATGATTTTAACAACAAAAACAGCTCTTGTACCATTTTTTTTTTATTATTCTAAGGAAACGATGTTATCAGAAAAAGACGTTGTACTAAAAGTTTGTGCAATTTTAAAATATGAGAATGTTTTTGGTGTCAAAATAACTGATTTTATTTTTTTGAATCAATAAGACGAACATTTTCGCTAGAAAAAAAGTAGGCTAGTACGTAGATTTGCTTTTGTAAAGTGGTGGAAGAGGTATGGTCAAAACTAAGTATACAATAACCTTAGTTAGGATTCAAGTAATATGTGTGTGGAATTTGAGTAAAATCCTTAAAGCCGTTAAGATTTGTATTCTGAACAAACAGAAAATGAATATTATTAATATAGATCAATAAATATTTAAATTCAAAATGATGACAGCGGCTAGATTTGGTAGCAGCCAGTCGCATAAAAGATCAATGCTGCAAAAACCTACAAAAATAGAAAAGTTCCGTTATGTCTATGAACCTTAAAACAATATTTGTTTGATTTCAGCTAAAAGCCAGTGATTCTATTTCGCTATCTACGGTCGTCTAATAAGTCAATGAGGTCATGAGTTGTATTTGGCGTGAAGCGATGTAATTTTTTTTTATTTATTCAACTCTAAATCAATGGAGAATCAACTCTTCGAAGAAATGATAGTTCTAAATTCATTTCACGAGCATGAGCGCAACATCCATTGTCAAATAACTAAAAACCATTTTAAGCTACAAAAAATACTAGAAATTTAAATTTTTTCATTTTAAATTAATTTATTGTAAATAATTTTAATTTCAAAAAACTTACAGATATTTTCGATTCACTTTTCTACAAGAAAATATTCGTCGCAAAGTTGTACGATTCGTTTGCGACAAACTTCCGATACTTTCACCGACAAAATCGGAAAAAGTATTTACTGAATACCACTTTCCGAAAATTATCGCAAACAGAACTTTGCGACACCGATTATCGGCCGAAATGTGTTACAGAATCCCACTACAGGATGATTAGAAAATTCAAATTTTAAATACGTTTCGTCATCCACAATTACACACTGAGTTATTTCCTCGTTAAGACGATGATACAACTTGCGTACTGTTTTTATCCCCGTTGTTTTTTGTTTTTCGGTCTTTTTTTGTTTCTTTAAATTGTTGCGCTCCTTCACTCTTTGTATCATTCCAACCGTTGTTTTACCTTTTTTGGCTAAATCCAGGACTGACATTGAAGGATTCTACTTTATCAAGCTCAACAACTTTAGCTCCAAATCGGCGACGTGGACCTTTTTTTCGACCACTTTTTGGTAAATTCGATAGAGTGGCGTGTTTGCCATAACGTTCCACTATATTTTTTGATTGATTTGCGATTCGTTTTGCTAGTGCACGATATGAAACTCATTCAGTAATTGTACAAAATTTGTTTTCGCACTTTTAATGAAATTTGCGGCATTTTGAATATAGCGAACAAAAGTCAAATGTTTTCTAAAGCTTGAAATGTGCCCTTATTAACGTCATGCCCAGGGTTGCATACAAACTGATGCACTGAGAGAAAATCTGTGGGAAAAGTGGGGAGTTTCTATTCTATACAGTCCTTAATATTCTTTGATATACTGGCGCTAAATAAAATTACAAATTAACGCAAAGTAACCAAACTTCTGTATTGTATCTCCAAAATGACCCCAAAAGTATTAGAACCAAGTTTTTCATATTTATTCCATAATCGGGAAGAAAAGATTCATCTTTGTTGTTTTAAATGTTTCAATTAAGTAATAATAATTAAATAAATAATAATAAAATTTTTTTTTTTTGTTTGAAAACATTGAACGACGAAGAACTGAAACCATTTTCCAACGAAGGCGTTAATTCTTATTATAAACAAATTAAATAACTCAGTCAGTTTTCATACGATTTTCATAAACTAACATTAATTTTATTCGTAATGAATTGTACTTTCAGGAAATTGTTTCTTTTATAGTAGTTTCTAACAAAACTTTGGCAGTAAATAATCCTCGAATTTGAACAAATTAGAAAAAGTTAAAAATATTTGGTTTGGTCGGTTATAAATCAAAAAGTTCTTATTGTAGTTCTAGATATATGTACATTTTTTTTTAAAACTTTATCTTTCATCTTTACAAAACCGTTTTAAAATCGAAAATCGGTTAAAAAATTACTCAAATTGGTTTTTACGGTAAATCTAAATTTTTGGGGTGTATGAACAATTCTAAATATGGTTTCGTATTGTACTCGACCAGGGGCCGAATCGCCGCTTCCGTGAACGAAACGTCTTTGGTTTGAAAAAAAATTACGTTAGCGATCAATCGAGCAAAATACTTGAAATCACAGCTTACGAACAGTTGCGAAACGTATTTTATGTCATTTACTTTTTAATTGTAATAGATTTTGTATTTAAATGTAAAAAATAGTCACATCGTTGCATTTTGCTGTGAAAAATTATTTCAACAAGATAAATAAAATAGTGGTGGATGCAACTTTATTTTTGTTAGCCGCGATGGGGAGTAAAACCGATGAATCAATTCACCGATGAAACACTTCGCCGTGAAACGCTTCGGCGTGTTTTTCACATAGTGTTACGAATAATTAAACAATTATAATATTGTATGCACACAGTAGGTTTTCAACTGCATGGTTCATACATTGAGTAATTATAATATTGCCGAAAAAATTAACTGCATATGGAGCATGTCTTTGATATCCATATTGAAAACATCAACCTTAACCCTCTGCAGCTGACGTCGTAGTCTGACAGACACCGAAAATCAAAACTTCGTGCGTACAAATGTTTAAGTCGAAGATAAGAAACTCGTTTTTGTCTTTTAAAAACCCGTATTTTATTAAAAATTGTATTCTTATGTTAGCCTAAAATTATTTGCTGTCATATGGAATAAGGTCAAGGAAGTTGCAGTCAGAAACTTTGTCATAGAAAATCAGTAAAAAGTGAGGTCTGCTAGACCCCACGTCAGGTATATTGTTAAATTTGGAGCACGTCAGCTGCAGAGGGTTAAACAAAAAGACAAACACTGACTGCTGCTAAGTAACAAAGTTGTAATGTACTTCGCCTGATTGCACACTCTTTGATTAACCGCAGAAGAGCAGATTTAGTGATGCCTGTTTAAAAAAAACAGTGTGTTCACCAAGAAATAAAAAGTACACGGAGTATATATCTGTATTGCATTTATTTTCATTATATCTTAATATTTTTGATACAAAATTCTATATATCACATAGTTTTATGATACATATTAACCCTCTCCAGCCCTCCCTTAAAGTCACCCTGTTCAGGTGTAGAGAATAAATATACAAAAAATCATAAAATTTTATAGGAGCCCCCATAAGGAGTGGGCGGATGGAATAGGTCTCAAAGGGAAAAATGTTTCTTTTGCAAAAGTAATGGGATTCGGTCACACATATTAACCCTCTCCAGCCCTCTCTTAAAGCCCCCCTGTTCAGGTGTAGGGAATAAATGCACAAAAATCATAATATTTGTATGGTAGCCCCCCTAATGAGTGGTCGGAAGGAATAGGTCCAAAGGAAAAATGTTCCTTTTGCAAAAAAAAAAAACAAAATGGGACTTTTTTAGTCAGACTATTTAAAGAGTTAATCAATTAACCACTTAAAAATCAACTTTTTTGGGTTAAAGTTTCACTTCTACCGTGCATGTTGGCCACACACATATTTTTTTATGCAAATACCTCTTAATACCTCTTTCTATCCTATCTTTATTGCAATTTATTTGAAATGGAAAAATTAAAATTAAAATTTGGAACATTATAAATATCTCTGAAACTGAAGTAATTCCGGAATAATTTCTACAGTCATAAACATTGTTTTATAGATTTAGGAGGGTTCTTACTTAAGTTTTGGATAGACAAGTAGAAACAAATACTTATCACTGAGCAGGCTCGATTGTTTTTCAAAATATTCTCCATGACTTTTTTGCTATTTGCTGAAATAAAATTAAGAAATTGGGTGCCAATTTTTCTTTTTTTTTTTTTTTGAGCAATTATCAAATTATGTGGAATACAACGTGAGCTAATCTTTTTCACAACTATGTGTTCATGTAAAATAGTTTGTACTTATGCTGGTAGAAGTAATGCCCAGTGATGCATCAATCTCACGGTATGTCACATAACGATCAAACATTATCAGTTCGTCAACAGCATCAATAGCACAACAACATATTTTGGACGCCCTTCACGAAATTTGTCAGTGAGCGAAGTATGGCCCCACTTGCATTCTGTGTACTACCGATAAACAGAGGTTTTTGATGATGTTTCAACGCCTGATAGTCGAATTGAGTTCTTCGATCTTATCTCTTGTTGAGATAATTCACGTGAACGATGTTAAAAAATAATTGCACAAAAATTTTCACGCCTTGATTCCATTTTTTTTTGTTGAAATACAATTTGAAAAGCACTGTAAACAACACAAAAAGCGTACATACACAAAAAATATGCTAAAAAGTGTCAAACTTTCTGAAGGAAACGTCAGTTTGACTGAAATATCATTAGCGTTGTCAGTTCCCGTAATATAAGTAGCTGCCTAGGTATTCACTTGACAAAGGTTTAATTTGAAGTGCAGAAAGATGAATTGAAATCCCACTTCTTTCGAATAGACCCACATGTAGCTACTTTCGGTCATATTTTTGTCGCATTATTGCATTAGTTAAAAGTTTAGTTGATTCTACGTCGCATATGATGGGTTTCCCAATCCCATTTTTATAGAAAATACCCTCGCTAAAGAGTACGCAGAATACAGAACATACCCAAGGTAATGGATCTGTTAAAGTTATTGAACAAAATCCTGTTATATTCATATTTTAAGCAAGATGGCGGCTCGTACGATCCCACCATTGATGTTAGATCTTTGTATTTAATATCAGAGTCACTTCTCAAACAGCGTATTTTAAAACAAAAATTTTGTCCCACTTTTTGTAAGGCAACGACCTATTGTGTATGACCACTGACTGAAATATACACATTAATTGACATTTTGTACCTGGCACCACACAATCCGTAACATTTTTGTTTGTTTCATACACACACACACACACACCGTTGTTTTTTGTTTATTTTATGTGATTTTAAATATTTTGTAAATTTTATTTGTTTTTGTTTTTGCAATTATTTGTATATGTCTCATTGAAATTAAAACAGCTCTATTAATTCTAATATTTGTAATTTTTACAGATGTAAATTAAGCAAAACAATGAAAAAAAATGCACTCAGTAGCGTGTGTGTTTGTGTGCCTAATTAAAGAAAAAAAATTTATAAAGCAAATTAATTTGGAAAAAGAAAACTAAAAAAACAAAAATCGTTACAAATTGCAGTTTGCAGCGCTTTGCTAGGCTAAGCTTACAACATTTTTACGACTTAACCCAAAAAAACGAAAGAAAATAACAAAAAAGAAAATAAATCGATAAACATGCCAAACAATAACAAGCGTTTTTGTGCTACTGAGTGGCTTACAAAGTAACCAAATTAAAACAGCGAATAATAATTAGTAGTTTATTACAAAAATAACAACAAAAACAACAACAAATGCCAAATTTTATAATCATCAGCAACAACCACAAGAACAACAACAACATCCCCAATAACAGCAATAATCATAATAATCATAACAACCTGTTAATGTAGTCGTAGAGCAGAAATGTGCTAAAAACTTAAACCAAATATAAAATCCAATTAAATCAAAAGTAAACGCTAACCACATAGTTATCTATAACTACTAAACTAAAACTTGTTGAAACATTAGAAAGAGAAAAAAAAATATACCTATTAATGTAGAAATCATCACCATTTTAGCACAGCCGTTGATTGTGTGAGTGTGCGTGTGTGTTGAGGTAACTAACTTTATATCATTTTATACTTATCTACCTAATTATAGCATCGCTTAAACTATTCTAAGCTCTAAAATTATAGCATGTAACTAGTTGCACAGAGAAACCATAACAAAACGCGGTTAAAAAAGAAACGAAAAAAATAAAAAACACAAGAGAAAATTAAATTCACTAGGCTAATAAAATGTGCTTAAAAATTTCATTTATTAGAGAAAATCGTTGTTTTATCGATTGCCACCACTTGTTATTTCTTTGTTTTTTTTTTTCATCTTGTTTTTTTAACCACGTTTAGTTACTATTTAAGACTAATTATGCACCTTTTGCAAATATAATCAATAAGAAATATGCAAGCAACTTAATATATTAAGCTACATTGTATTTTTTTTCTATAAACTATCAGTGTTGGTAAAGCGTGCTGTTCATGAAATAGCTTCAGTTATGTTCTGCTTGAACTATTTCGCCACGTCTGTACATACAAAGATATTTTTTATGATGATAATTATGAATACCATATATGAAGCAAACATAACACAGCAAACCAAAATATATCGTTTCGATATCGAGTTAATATCATAAATGTGAAAATTTCTATTGTTCTATCGATACAAAATCGTGTTTGAACTTTATGTGGCTATCGCAACAATAGCAATGACGATGACGATATCGAGTTTGTATAAAATATAAATTACTAGCGTTTATTAGTAATTTATATTTTATACATTAATTTTTTAGATCGAACAATCGCGATTCCGATAGCAGATGACTCCACTCGAAATTCAATTATTGATTGAATGAACTCTTAGCAGATGCAATTGAATTCAATATCTTTTATTTACACGAAATGTAAAGAAGTTGAGGGAGTCTGTAATGTGGGTTCTAATCTTGGGACAACAATATCCAAACATTAATTTTTTTTCTCATTATTATTTTTTTTTTATATATTTTTATACATAAACATTTCTTTTTGTTCTTCTTATCAGGTTTATTCAGAATATTTGGCTTGGCTAAATCTTTGTGAATTCATTAGTTACTTGATTACGGAACTAACACAGGCTCTTTTAACATGTTGACAGTGTCTATAAATAGACATCTGTTAATATTACAATTGTTAGGTTTTGCTACAGATTGTCGAGAGAGTCAAATTAGAATAACCCCATCATTCACTATCACGAATCGAGGCACGAACGACAAAAAATAAATGATCAGCAATACTTTTTTGCATTCAAAAATCGATTGCTTATCGTGTCTTGCTTTTCGTTGGTGTGCTTTTTCGTTGTAGAGAATGAAGGGATAAGACTTAACAGAGGCTTATTAACCATGCATCACTAACCTTAGGGTGGAATCCACCCAGTCACTGTTTCTATGCAAAATGTTTAGTGCAATGGCATGTGTTTGCATATAATTAATTCTTTAATTATTATTAATTATGTTAATAAAAACATTTTAAAATGGTAAAAATAATCCTGAATTTATATAAAACCAACACTTTTCTAAGGTTTAAGCAATTATATCCTTATAGCTGAGAGTTAATTATGTGGGTGGAAAACACCCAGAGTTAGTTGTGACGCAACTCAGCAGTAGGTGAGTGATCCAGGGTTAAAACAGTTGAAAGTGTTTAAAAATCTGTTCATCTGTTAATATAACAATTGTAAGGTTTTGTTATAGACTTTCGAGAAGCAAATTAATAGAGCACAAGCTTAACAGAGGCTCCTTATAACAGTTTGGCAACTAACAGAGTTTTACAACATACAAATGGAAGAGGTTAAGAATCCACAGAGTTGAGTTAACAGATTGAGTGGGTAGACTTTAGTGTTAGAATAACATTAACAGTGTCGTCAAAAAAAAAAACAAGAGTGTAGGTACGAAAGATGTTCGAAATTTTGAAACTGCAAATAATTAATGTGTTGAATCCATGGGTTAATGTCTCTAAAACCATTTTTTTTTTCTACGACTTTCCACCACGCTTAGAGCATCCTGCACATGTTTCACTTGACTGCCTCTTCAAGTCACCCTACTAAGTTGCAAAAGGGAGCTAAGGTTGGGTCGGGTATAGGTGGCAAGACAAAAAAGAAGGCTTTCCAGCACGTATAATTGCCACATATAACATATATAATTGGCCATGCGATAAGCATGGGAGTTCGAGATTAATTCCACACACTTCCAAAGATTGGCCTTGAGATTTATTGATTGTCATGACGAATGCAAGGCGAACTGGAAATTGAATGCGTTTCGATTAAAAAGTAAATCAATTGGAAGTAATGATATTCTTGGAATGAGCACATCTTCGCCCTTGAATTTGTCTCTGAATATTGTTACTTGAATGACATTATTCTTGAGTTGCTTCTCGACCAATTTTGTTAAAAAGCCCAATTTCAAGATGATATTTGGAACACATTCGCAATAGTTTTCTCTTTCTTTGTTGTGAAATGGCAGAAATTCGGCGGGAATAAAATCCAGCCGTTAGAAATGTCCACTGATAACACATGGTCCAATAAGTCTAAGTAATAAAAAAATTTGTTTTTGCAAATATTCTTCTTTATTCATCAACATAGGTTCCTTCAAGAGCAATACATTCATTCCACCACTTTTCTAACTTTTCAATACCGGTTTTGTAGAATGATTTGTGCTTCGCCTCAAAATACGCTTCAGTTAAAGCCATCACCTCTTCATTTGAGCCAAATCTCTTGCCGGCAAGCATTTTTCGAGATCAGCAAAGAGCCAGTAGTCCCTAGGGGCCAAATCTGGCGAATATGGTGAATGAGGAAACAATTCGAAGCCCAATTCGTGGATTTTCGCCATCGTTCTCATCAATTTGTGACACGATGCATTGTATTGGTGAATAAGAATTTTTTTCTTCTTCAAATTGGGCCGATTTTTCGCGATTTCATCCTTCAAACGCTCCAACAATGCTATATAATCGCTGTTGATTATTTTCCCTTTTCGAGATAGTCGATGAACAAAATTCCATGCGCATCCTAAAATATAGATGCCATAACCTTTCCAACCGACTGTTGTGTTTTTAGTCGCTTTGGCCTGCTTTCATCGGTTACTCTCCACTCAGCTGACGACCGTTTTGATTCCGGTGTGTAATGGTGGATCCATTTATCATCCATTGTCACATACCAACGCAAAAATTCATGTTTGTTCTTTGTAAACAGTGCCAAACAGCTCTCCGAATCATCGACACGTTGTTGTTTTTGGTCCGGTGTGAGAAAACGCGGCACCCATTTAGAAAGCAGCTTTCTCATCGACAAATGTTCCTGTAATATTGTTCCCCCACTGCCTTTCGATATCTTCAGAGCCTCAGCTAGCTCGCGCACCTTTACTTTACGGTCGGCCAATACCATTTTGTGTACTTTTTTATGTTTTGTAGAACAACTGCCTCATTTGA
Organism: Pherbina coryleti; assembly: GCA_943735915.1. Classification (NCBI taxonomy): domain Eukaryota; kingdom Metazoa; phylum Arthropoda; class Insecta; order Diptera; family Sciomyzidae; genus Pherbina; species Pherbina coryleti. Next base: position 119,216,892 of record OX030951.1, read on the forward strand.
GCGTTCTGAACGTTCAGCATCATTTGTGTCTGTACGACCAAGTTCAAACTCATCATACCATCGACAAATGGTTGCTTTTGACGGAGCAGAGTCCGAATAACACTTTCGAAGCCATTGCTCAGCTTGGATGGTATTTTTTTCCATCAAAAAACAGTGGTTAATCAACACACGGAATTGCTTTGAATCCATTATTTTGAAAATATCAACAGTAGCATCACTTAAATCACTCCAACTTCTGAACTAAAAGTTAGATTTTCATGAAATTTTTACACGTATTGTTTGAAGGTGTGGCGTCCGTGGCGTCCGTGGCGTCCGTGGCGTAGTTGGTTAAAGTGCGTGGCCGCTATGTCAAATAACCTTGGAGACCCTGGTTCGAACCACGGCCGCCACCTCTCTGCAGACAATGGCAAACCTCAGAGAGTAATAAAAATGCCATGTAATGCTTCTTGAGAATAAGAACATTCCGTTCATCGCCGTTCGGAGTCGGCGTTAAGCCTGTAGGTCCATTTCTCGGTCAATTGTGTACAAACTTAATAACACGCATAACACAATTGATCATAAGAAGCTAGGTCAAAGTCCTGTCAAGGGCTGAAATGGTCAGTTATTTATTTTTTTTTTTTATTGTTTGAAGGTTGGAACTATCGAAATATTATATCGATATTTCGTTAGAGGTGCCACCTAGTAGTTAGTCTCGGGACTTATTGAACCATGTGTAAAATAAACATTTTTTAACATAACAATTGGCTGTCGAGAGAATTGAATTAACAGAGTAAGAAGTTAACAGGCTCTTTAAAACTGTTGACAGTGTCTGTAATATACATCTGTTAATATAAGGTCTGTTCCCGTACTTGCAAGTTTGTGAAAACTTTCGAAAACTTTCGCTACTTTTTACTAATTTCCGTTCCCGTACATCAAAAACTTGCAAAAAAGTGCGACAGTGAGAGCGTAAAACATTTCCCCTCCTTGAGATAAGTTGCAAGTTTTTGCTACACCTCTAGTAGGCCCTCGTTGACGACGACCAAATCAAGACGCTAGTGGTTAGAGAAATTGCGAGTGCTCTTAATTTGTCAGTTGGAAGCATTCACGGTCATTTAAAGTCCGCTGGTATCATCAAAAAATTGGATGTCTGGGTTCTGCACAAATCGAAAAAAATTCACAAAGTCAATCGAGTTGACGTTTGTAATCGTTTCTTGAAACGTAAAAAAGCGACTCATTTCTCAAGCATTTGATTACGGGTGACATACAGTGAATTGCCTACAACAATATTAACAAAAAATTAAGCTGTTCAATGAAAAATGATGCGCTGGAGATGCAAGCAAAAGCCAGGTGAAATTCATCAGGTTATGCTCTCAATCTGATGGGATTGAAAAGGGCCTGTCTACTATGAGCTACTCCCACAGAATAGAACCATAAATCCTGAGTCTACTGTGAGCAACTACAGAGAATTGAGCGATGCCAAGCACGGGACTGAAACATTGCGTCAGTCTCCACCCCTTTGAGCATTCAAAGGTAGCAAATTAGCTCTATGTTGTAATGACATGTCGCAACCCTTGGTTTTGGTAGAGGCCTATCTAAAAGCTCTTTCATACTTTGGTGCACGGCAACTGGTTTAAAAGTGCAACTCCACATCGGATAGCTCTACCAGCGATATGGGTAGTAAACCACAACCACCACTATCCTCCCCGAGGAGCCATCCCATTCAGTCAGCCTGATCTAAGTCAGCTCTGCCGACTGCCAGTGGTATCAATTTTAAATCTTTGGTCGAACTTTGTAGCAAGCTAGTAGCAGTTGAGACTCACAGCACTGGACTGGTGGCCAGTTTAAAAATGTTCCTCAAGAACAACTCCTGACATGCGTCATTCCATGTCCTCCAAGCGCACATACACTAAAACTTTCTGAGTACGTATAAGGTAAAAAAAATGTCTAACTCTCCAATGGAAACGATAGTTTGACTGAAATGACATTAGCGTTGCCAAATCCCGAAATATAAGAAAATAACAAAAATTAAACGCAATTTAAAATAAGGACAAGTATTAGAACAAGGCTTTGGTTAAGGATTTTGGACAAGAATTAGAAAAGGAATGACAGCAAGAATTTGGACAAAGATTAGGACCAGTAATAAGATAAAGATTAGGATAAAGACTTGGAAGAAGATTCATGATTCATTAGATCATGAGATTGGACAAGGATTACGATAAGAATTCAGGCAAGGGTTGAAAAAAACAGGGATAAGGAAAAATTTTTAGACACACATAAAACAAGATTGGGAGAATAATAAGAACAAGAAATGAAAAAAGGATTAGAACAAGGATTTGGACACACTAAGGAAAAGATTTAAGATAAAAATTGGGAAAAGCAGTAGGATAAGGATTAAAAAACGGATTCGAACAAGGATAAAATCAAGAATATAGGCATGGATTAAATCAAGAGTTTGAATAGGAAGTAGGACAATTATTAGAACAAATATAAGAATAAGGATGAGGACAAGTTTTGGAACAAATAAAAGGAAAGGGACCAGAATAGGGGCACACATAGAGATATGCTCTAACGTCAAATAATAAAATTCTTTTTAATAATAATGTTTAATTGAAAAACTCCTTTAGCATACACCGTAGTCCTCTTCAAGTTAAAATGCTATCCCTTTTCATTTCGCTCATACAGCACATACAAGCAACCTACAGCACGCAACTTTATTCAAAATTTTGGTAGAAAATTTGCTCTGTTTCAGTAAAATTCTAGCGCTTTATCAACACTGTAATTAGTTTGTAAACTTAAATTAACTCAGACTTTAAATAAAATTTTATGTTTTCTCACTCTCACTATTTGAACGCTTATTTATGTTACTCTCTTTACTCATTCACAGGTTCAGCGCCTTTGGGCTGCTACACACCAGTGAAGGCGCCTATCGACAATTTATTTCAACTTGGAGTAACGCGTGCTCCACCCAATGGCAATGGTATCTCCCACCATACAACAACAACAACAAATGGCAATGGCACCACAGCAGCACCAACAACAAATGGCGGCAATAACGGTGACAACAGCAACGACGGCAACATTAGCATTATGCCAACAACACCCACCACAAACGATGAGCCTGAAAGTCTGCAATATTTAAAGCCCGCAAACGATGATCTCACCATTGCATACAGTGAGGGTGCGCAAAAAACTGATCTGCTCTATTAAATGAACAGCGTAAAGAGCAGCGCTAGTGGATTGTGTTTTTTGCTCTTCTTAACTAAATAGTTATTAGTTGCAAACAAGCTGCAAAAACTTTAAATATTCCAAAAGATTAAGAATTTCCAGAATTATAATTGTATGTGATGAAATGTACTCCCCTCTTCTGCCCCCCTCCCATTCCCTTTAAAATGTTTTTAAGTAACGTTGTGTAGTGCGTTGTTAACAATTATTTTTTTAAAATTCTCTTCATACTTTTTGAAATTATTTTTATGTAAAAATTAAAGAGAAAAAAGAGTGAAATTAAAAAGCAACACTTGCTTATATAAATGCTTAAATTTCTTTTAAAAAGTCTTTAATTAAACAATGAAATACTTTGAATGTCTGTGCATTGTATTAATTTTAATAACTTTTATTATTATTATTATAATTATTACTATTTTTAATATAATTATTACTATTATTCATTACATTTAGAAATGAACACCACTGCTATATAATTATTATTAACTAAGATTTAGTTTTTTGTTTCTAAAACATTAACAAGATTAAAAAAAATAAACAATACATCGTTTAACAATCTTTTTTATGCCGTTAAGTAATCGAAAATGTAACAGAATTTTGAAATTAGTGCATTCAGATTTAATTTGTATTTTCTACCTATTGTTTTTTTTATTTATACTTTGTATTAAAAAACTAAAATCATTCAAACACATTTTGTAAATATTATTTAGTTTGTTTTGCTACGAGTATTTAAACTAGCTTTGCTTTTGGCTCTTGGCAAAACACACGCTCCTTATATTTTAAGGATCACTTTCTTTTTTATTACTAAACAATTCTATGCGTTCTTTTTTGCCTACATTTAATTTAATATGATTTTTATATTTTGCTTATTACATATTTTTTATTTGTTATTAGTACCTACTTTATCTTCTTTAATATCAATAATTGTATTAATTTGCTTTTGCTTCACTTGTATTGGGCAAAAGTGTTCAATGTCTGTTACGCATTTAAGTTAAATGCTTGCATTCGAATGTATTTAACAGGAATTTTTCAATTTATTATATATATTAAATACGAAAGAAAAACATTCTATATGAAAAAGAGAAGAAAACATTCATTGTTTGTAATATTAGCTTACGTATTATATACATATATACACATACATACATAAATACATACATACATATATAAATATATAAATAATTAATTTAATTTAAACTTAATAAAAAAAAAATTAAAAATACATGTTCGACAATTGTTTTATTACCCAGAGCAACTAACAAAATAAGAGTTATGTCATGTCTACACAGAGAGTTTAGTTTGAGTTTTACCATAGCTGTTCACACAGAGCTGCGTCGGCAGAATTGTTTTTATTGTGACATTTCTTTGTTTACTTTTGTGTTCTCATATTTTTTCGGCACATCCACCACCATTACATTAATTCCACTTGAGGACAAGTCTGCAGCTATCTCTGCGTACACATGCGAGTTCTTCCTTCCACTTCGGAAATCAGAATTTTTATCAGCCAATACTGATATGAATTCCTCATCTTCTACACTTGCCCAAGTTCTTTTCTTCGCTTTTATGTTAATTTTTTGCAAAAAGTAAATTGCACAATTACAGAACAACTGTTTTTGACATTTCTCACCACAAAATTGTTCAACGTACCTTGTCATCTAAAAAGTCGCATCTGAACGTACCTTTTTATATGAACATTAGCATACTTTTAGGCATTTCTCAAATTGAATTTTGATAAGTACAGAAAAAAAGTTGAGTTTAGTTGAATTTCATCCTGCAAAATTGTACAGGGTGGGCCATCTAGTGACTTATTTTTAAATCATATGTTATTTTCACACTGACAGCTGTTTCCCCCTCGAAATCTTGGCATTAAGTCAGTATGACCTCCGCGGTAAGAAATGAGTTGCTTTACGCTTAAAATATTGCTTGGTAAATATTGGAAACTTATTTCAAAAGTGAGTGTTGTGTAGCCCAAACAGTGCGTTATTTGAAAAGAAGTTTTGGCCAAAATGAAGCACCCACCGCTCCTGCTGTACGCAAGTTTGTGCCAAAAATTCGTGAGACTGATATGCTAGTGGACAACACTCATGGTCCCCGTTGTCGTATGGTGCGTACAGACAAGAATGTGGCTGCTGTAGTCGAGAGTGTGAGACTCATTTCACGAACATCAACTCGCCATCGATCTCAACAGTTCAACATTTCACGCACTAGCCTGAGGAGAGTTCTGCACAAAGATCTCGGATTATTCACTTACTATAGGTCCAATTGAAGGCGCTCGACCAGCCGCTTCGTTATCTCTTCGCCGTTTGGGCCATAGATCAGTTTGAATTGAACAACGATTTTCTGACGAGGCGCATTTTCATCTCGGCGGCCACGTTAACAAATAAAATTGGCTACGTTCAGCAATCACAACTGTTGTGCAACTGTTGAGTGAATGCCTGCTGAACATGTTATGAAAATTGTCCGTCTTTGGTATCATATTATTTTTCTGATACATTTACTCAACATGTTGAGCGTTTACAGTTACAAAATTTGACAGTTACAAATCTAGCGGCCTTTAAAAGTGTGTAATAAGAAACTAATGAAAATAGCGTATAATATAAGGCAGTAAAACCAATAATTATAATTTATTTAAAACGTTTGAAACGCGTTCAGCATGCACACAAGTAGCGGAAACCGATACTTGATCAAAGACAAAAGATGTTGTGATTGCTGAACGTAGCCATTGCCGCATCTGGGGCTTGGAAAACCCGCACGTTATTGTCGAAAAGCCGATGCATCCACAGAGAGTGACAGTTTAGTGCGGTCAACGGTGGGCGTTACAGGGCCATGTTAACTGACTTTTTTTACTGAAATTGGAGACATGAATTTGGACGACCTCTGGTTCATGCAGGATGTCGCGCCATGCCATAGTCGATCTTTTGCGCACCAAATGCCCAAATTGTGCTATCAGCCGTCTTGGCGATGTTAATTTGTCAGGCACGACGTTGTGTTCCATAATTAATCGGAATGTTGTGCTTACTAATAAAGCCATAATGCATGGAAAAATTTGAATTTTGTTTTGATTAAAAAAAAAACTTGTATTTGGTCCACTCTGTACATTTTCTTTCACATGTTTGTTTATTTTTCCTAAAGTTGAAAAAATGCCACAAAAAATGTTATAGCATAGTTTTAGGCATCTCGAATATATAAGAACTTGGATTAATTACAAATGAAAAACGAAAATTTTTGTTTATTACGTGTTTATACAAAACAAAAATAAATGTTTATATCGACTTTTGTAAATATACTTTATTTATTTTAATGAGGGGAAAGGTGAAACAGTTGAAGGAACCTTCGAGTAAACAGAAAAATCTCAAAACGTGTTTTTTGACAAAATTAAAAACTTTATTCGAGAACCTGATCAGCCCTCCTGAAAATCATATGGGACCAAAAAACTATATATATCAGCACAATTTATGGTGTATGTCATTCTGGAGTCCAAAGGTTGATTTTCCTAAAGTTGAAAACTGATTAAAAAAATGTTTTTGCATTAATCATTTTTCTAAATTTTTCATAAAAGCTACGGTATTTTCGTTTATTAGTTTCGTTATAGATAAATATAGAAATATAACATTCCAATTTAGAATAAAATAAAATTTCAAAAAAATAGTTAAACATTTTCCCACAATTTGCCCAGTCTGCCATACGAATCCGTTTCGAATTCGATATGGACTTACTTCTTCGTATATTTTATCCAAAACGGGTTGCGTTTCGGATCCGAAACTAATTCGTTTTCGTATGAAATTCCTCTTAAAAACGCGAATCGCTTTTCCCCCTTTTTCGTTTGGGACTCTTTTTTTCTATTCGATAAAAATGTTGGTTACGATACCAACTTCTCAGTTCCCTGTGAAGATCATATAAATTCTGTTGTTTTTCTGATTTTCCAATTTGACATAAACCTTCAGCTACAGCGCACTTAAAATCTGCTAAAGTTCGTTCGTTGCTTTCTTTTCATACAGACGTGTTTAATGGCATCATTTTATAAATCACCGTGATGAAACGCAACGCTAACGCGGCGCATCACTTGGATTAAAAATTTGCATTTTATTAATCACTACGTTATTGCGTTAGCTATGTTACGTTATCACAGTGAACTGTCAGTCAACAACAGTTTAGGGTTGTCACATGTAAAACAAAACTAGCATCATTATTGCAAATCTTTGAAATATTTAAGATTCACCAAATTCTGACTTGTTGGCAACCATATCAGCTGTTCTTTTCAGCCATCATTAAATTGAAATTGCAATATAAACGCCAAACACTGGCGTACACATTTGCTACCTGCGGTAGTTTTTTTTATTTCTTTTAGCAACATTTCGAACTGTTGGTTCGTTGTTGCTGTCTTTAACCTATATTCAAACGATATATGTAAACATTTAAGAATATATGAGTGAAACAAACAGTTATTACCCTTTCAATGCCAACTTATTCGTTCTAACGGCAGCTCAAGAGGAAGTGATGAAAGTGACAGTTCAAGTGAACGAATTTCAAGTGCAGCGTTTTATAAAATGCGAACTTTGTACTGTTTTCACTACGCTATCGCGTTACTCAACGCTGAAGATCACGGCGTGCAGTGTTGCGTTTTATAAATTGCGAATTTCAACAACGCAGCGTGAAGTGATGTGCAGGGATTTATAAAATGATGCTATAAGTCTAAAAAGTTTCAAAGTTTTTAAGTTCTTTAAAGTCAATTAATAATTAAATTTAAACAACATTTGGCTGATCATCTTTGCTGGGTCATCTTGCAGCGTGCCAGCATTCTTATTAATCCTTTTTATTAAAAATTTTATTTTTGTGTCAATTTTAATATACACATTATTTTATTCTTTGTGCGAGAGCGAATTATCATATTCTTCTTGCACATATATTTCGAAGCTTTAATTACATCTTATTCTCTTTTAACTACAAACAGGTCATGGTATAATAATATAAGGTAGTATTGACAGTTGCTTGGGCAACGACCATCTGTCAAAAAAAATGTCTAGAAAGAGAGCGTTCAATAATTTCTTATGTTTTCGCCATTGTTTATGTTTCAGCTTTTGCAAATAACCAAACATTTTCTTACAAAATATTGCCTATTTTATTTAATCAATAGTGAATTATTATTACTACAACGAAGATAACTTGTGAACTTTGTGTTATTAAGTGCAAACATAAGAAAAAATGTTGAAAACGTTCAAATGTAGCAACCTCAGCAGCTGCAGATGCATATGGACGAAATTAAAGAAGTTTCCAATTATTATTAAAACACCACGGCTGGAAAACGTTAAACACATATCACACATAATTTTTTCACAACTTTCATTATTATAATTGTGTATTTAACGCACATATTTTGCGGAATTTATTTTTTACATTCGTTTAATTCTTGTTGCACGAACAACTGTTTTTGACAGATGGTCGTTGCCTTGTTGCTGAGAAAATCTATACTTGTCAATGCTACCTGTATAATTATATCATGCAAACAGGTTTTCTGTGTGCAAGCGAGTGAGAGCGATTGTTTGTTTTTTACACTTGCTCATCTGTTTTTGGCCTGTTTTGTTTTGTTTATAATAAACATAACCAGGGCTGCACTTAATAACTTTGCAGTGCTTATTAAACTGTTTATTGGAAAACCCGGTATCTTCTTTTTTGTGGTTATTTTTTGCATTTTATTAATACTTCAAATTTAAAATGTTCTGCAGTTTCCGTAATTGTGCTATAAAAGACGAATCCGACCGCGTAGTAAATTGCTGGTTGTGCGATTCATTTTTTCACTTCAAGTGCGCAGCGTTGAATGCAAGAATTTATGACGCAATCAACGAAGGCAAAGGACTTCGTTGGTCATGTGTTGATTGCAGATCTACGGATGTTGATATCCTTAAGCTTATTAGACAATCTAGAAGAGGATTCTTGGAAGTGTCTAAAGATTTAGAGGCGGCTCAGGCCAGATTGGCTGAATTTGAAAGTTTGTTCAAAAAGTTTAAGGTCTTGGATGAATCTTCTGCGTCTCCAAAACGAAAGCGAAGTAACAAAAATCTTCGAAGCTCAGCAAAATCTACTGCAATAGCCTCGCCTTTGTCATCAAATATTGATCTTATTTCACCTGCCTCAGTTTTACCACCTGAAGGACCACTGAAAAAGTCTGTTACGGATCAGTTGACGCCTACTAATGCTGCAGTTTCAGTTGATTTAACTTTAACTGTACCTTCTTCAGCTGTTCCCGCAAATGATAATTCTCCTCCTGTGGCAAAAAAAACATATGCTCAGACTTGTGCTTCTATTGTTTCTCCTAGCATTGCTACGAGTACTAATATTATTCCTTCCTCTCCTAGTTCGGTTTCTACTGGAGCTATACCGAAGCAAATATCGAATAGCAGCAATAAACTACCTGTTCATAAGGAACTGGTAGTTATTCCGCCAGCAAAATCTATATTTGTTTCTCGCTTTGCAGTTGATACATCTGAAGGTGATATCTTATATTATTTAAACTCTAAGTTAAACCTTCTTAATAAGAAGATTTCGGTTCACAAACTGAGATTTTCTTATCAGCGCACTATTTCATCTTTTAAAATTACTTTGCCTAGTGATCTCTTCAATAATGTTCTGGATCAAGGTTTTTGGCCGGAAAATACTTTGGTGCACGAATTTATTCAAAAATCACCGCCTCAAACTTCACTGGCTATCTTACCTGTTCACAGCGTGAACCCAAAAAACTAGATTGTTGCCTTCAGTTCCTAGCCTTATATCAGAACGTTCGTGGTTTAAATACTAAACTTACAGACTTACACATTTTAAGCCATAATCTTCATTTTGACATTATTGCTTTCAGTGAGACTTGGCTGAAACCTAGTACTTTAAATACTGAAATTCTGTCTAACAATTTTAATATATACCGCAAAGATAGAAACTCTATTGCTGGTAATTTCTGCAATGGTGGTGGCGTGTTAATTGCCGTTAAATCTTCTCACTTTTCACAAGAAATATTAATATCTGAGTCTTTAGATATTGAATTTTGCTGTGTTCTTGTAAAGTTTGGTACTTTGAGAATTTATGTCACATGTTCATATATACCTCCACTTTCTAGTGTTGAAGTGTATGGGAAACATTTGGCGTCGATTTATAAAATTTGCTCTCAACTTCAGCCTTATGATCACATTCTAATAACGGGTGATTTCAACCTTCCTAATGTTTCCTGGAACTGCTGTACTGAAAATTCTGCAGTACTCTTGCCATCTTCAGAGTGTTCATCTGATAACTCATTTTTAAATGAGCTTTCGAGCCAAGGACTTTTTCAAATAAACTGCCACTATAATAGAAACAACCGCTTGTTAGACCTTATTTATTTTGATGATAGTAATATTGTTTCAGTTAATAGGTCAGATCCACTTGTGTATCCTGAAGACGCACACCATCCAACTATCGAAATCACACTGAATTTTCCTAAACAATCTATATCAAACCGTATTCAAAATCCTGCCTTAGAGTTTAACTTTAAAAGAACGAATTATGTAGTTTTGAGAAATAATTTGTCAATTATCAACTGGTCATCTGTACTTAATATTAATAACACAAGAATATTGCCACAAACGCTTGACTCTGCTGTATTTGCCTTTAACAGTACTCTTAATAATTGTTTTTTAACTTCAGTGCCACAGAGAAAATCCTCTTTAATATCTGGTCCCGTTTGGTATACCAAAGAACTGAGAAAGCTGAGAAACTTAAAATCGAAATATTATAAAAAGTATCAAAAAACTCATAACATTTGTGATTTTGCTTCTTATACCTCAACTAAATATAACTACCGGCAACTATGCAGACAATCCTATAATATATATTTAACAAAAGTTAAATTAAACATAAAATCTGATGCAAAATCTTTTTGGAACTTTGTTAATACTAAACGTAAGATAAATTCATATCCATCTTTTATGAAATATAAAACATTTGAATCAGATGTTGATTCTACTATCTGTAGTCTTTTTGCAGATTTCTTTAAGACCACTTATTCATCTTCTTCTTACGATAATTTTGGTTACCCTTATAATGTGCAGCCTGGTGACATTTGCTCCCCAATAATTAATGTTGATACAGTTTTAACCTACTTAAAAAACCTCAAAACATCTTATAAAAGCGGTCCTGATAACATACCTTCATGTGTTTTAAAATATTGCAGTGAAGAACTTGTAATTCCCATTACTTTGCTTTTTACAGCGTCTTTGCAATCCTGCTATTTTCCACTGGCTTGGAAATCATCTTTTATTATTCCGCTGCATAAATCCGGCAATAGATCTTTAATAGATAACTATCGCGGAATTGCAAAGCTTAGCGCCCTACCTAAACTTTTTGAGGCTATTGTAACCTCACAATTATCACATAGCGTGAAATCTTTAATGTCCCCATTCCAACATGGATTCTTATCTAGAAAATCTACTGTTACTAACCTTCTAGAATTCACATCAAAGACTATTGAGAATTTTGGAAAAGGTCTACAAACAGATGTTATCTATACTGACTTCAGTAAAGCTTTTGATGTTGTAAATCATAAGCTCTTAATTTTAAAACTAGCCCTTCTCGGTTTTCCAACACCATTAGTGCTTTGGATTGAATCTTATTTAGCAAATAGAACACAAAGTGTTATCTTTAACCTTGTTAAGTCAGAGGAGTTCTCTGTTACTTCCGGTGTACCTCAAGGAAGCCACCTTGGGCCTCTGTTGTTTCTTCTTTTTATTAATGATTTACCATCTGTTGTAATTCATAGTAATATTTTACTATACGCTGATGATGTTAAACTTTTCCTGTCATATAAAAATGAGCAAGACTCTTTTTTCTTACAAACTGATCTTGACCATCTTTGTGACTGGTGTGAAATCAATTGCATGAAGCTTAACTTGAAAAAGTGCAAACACATGACTTTTTCTCGTAGACAACCTTCTCGAAGTTATTACAAAATAAGTGACTATACACTTGAGTCCTTAGAAGTTTTCGACGATCTTGGAGTAACTATGGACCCAAAACTTCGCTTTCACATTCATATTAATAAAGCTATAAGCAGAGCAAACAGTACTTTAGGGTTTATTAAACGATGGTCAAAAGAGTTTAATGATCCTTTCATTACTAAAACATTATTCACTTCGCTTGTAAGGCCCATACTTGAGTATGCGTCAATTGTCTGGTGTCCTAGATATGGGTGTTATGTTGATGATATAGAATCAGTTCAGAAACAATTTCTTTTGTTTTGTTTACGCAATATATATTGTCATACTAACATTCACTTACCACCCTATGAATATCGATTAAAGCTTGTTAACCTACCTTCTCTAAGAAATCGTAGAATCATGCTTAATGTTTGCTGGATTTATCAACTTATACATGGATTTGTTGACAGTCCATACTTACTGAGTAAAATTTACTTTAATCTTCCTCTTCGACCAAGAAGATCTTTTGAGCTACTTTTTATGAACTTTTGTAGAACTAACTACTTGCAAAATGAACCACTAAGAAGCGCTTGCGGAGACTTCAATTCCGTTTCAGATGTTATATCTTTTAATGAAACCCTATACTCAATTAAACTTAAAATAATAGATTATTTGCAGCACCGCCACTGATTCTCAACATACTCTTCCAAGGATACGGAATTTTTACTGTTGGATGGTAAACAATCTGAATGGACCTGAACTTGCCGGACTTATTCCTATATAGAATTTGAGAACGATCTGCATAGTATATATATTAATATAAGTGGCTTATTAGACCAAGTTTGTCTATGTGCCTGCGTTCGTTACCTTTGTCTTAGCTTGCTAGGAACTTGGTGTGATAAATAAAAGATGAATCAAGACATCATCGGCTTTAAAATCACAGAATGAATAATATTGTATATATACTATCAGTATGGCGTACCGGGCCTTGTTTGCCTTGATACCTAACATTTTTCTAGATCTCACACTCTGATACTATGTACCACATTTCCGCTTCGAGGTGTTATATGTATATTAATATGAGTGGCCAATGAGACCCAGTTTGTCTTAGTGCCTGCGTTCGCAACCATTTTCTTTTCGTACAAGGAAATTGGTGTGGTAAATACGACCCAATTCGTCGGATTACCAACTTGTAAGCCAAAACTTCATTGGCTTCAAGACAGAACGATATATATTTTATACATATTCTAATTCTCGATACCACCGCCTTGGACCCTCTGGATGATTTATTATTAATTTATTTATTTTTTGTTTTATAATACCTTTATTCATATTATCTATTAGTCTGTACATTTTTAAACGCTCATACTTTAATTTACATTACATTACAATTGAACTTATTTTACTTTGGTTTTGTTTTTGCATTTGAAATGAACTGAGCTCTTTATATTAGTATTATTGTTAGCATTATTAGTATTAGTAAATTGTATTCTGAATTTAAATTTTAAAAATTTTTTAAATTGCTATAAAGTCTAAAAGGCTTAGCAAACAAATAAATATATAAAATATAAATATAATAAAGGCAATGATGGCTCCGAATGATCTATACTTCGTCCGTATAGTAACCAAGACTGTAACTATGTCTATCATTTGGAAAAATATCCGATGGTACAACTTTTTTGACCTTATTTGGATCCTGTAATTACCAAGAAAAGCGTGCAACAAGTCCGCTTCACCCATGTGCTTATTATTTGATCATCTACTGCCATATGTTCTTCCCTAGGGACGGTCAGAAGTCTCTGTCTTATGTGGTCCAAAAATGGTTGAATTTTATGAAGAGAATTGTGACCTGTTTGGATATTTGCGCTCAGTTATCATTAAAATGAATGAAACATTTAATTTTTTCAAATCTATTGCAGGACATTACTGTACTGACTTTTGGGTGCCCTAAGTTCTCACTCCAACAGAATTCTCAATCCAATAGATGGTAATTGTACAATTGACATATAAAGTCCTATACCAACGAACTGTTTTAGTTCTTGTACAGTAATAATACTGATCTTTTTTCAGGTCATTTCTCGATTGCATATTTATTTGTTTCTTGGTGTATATGTGCAAAAATATCATCAGTAAACAAGTCTTTGAAGATCTGTAATGGTGTCTCTAAAGCCGAGTTTTCTAATGGCAAAGTTGAATCTCTAGCAAATAGTAAATCAGACTTGTCCCTTTCTAACAATCCGTCTTTCCATCGAGGCTTTTCAGCCCTTGTTGCCCTCGTTGAAGTGGAGGCCAATTCAGATAAAGGTGCATTATCTTCAGGTTTAGGCTCAGATTCATTAGATTCTTGAAAATATTGGTGTAATACCTGTCGACCTGAGTTCCTCCGCTGGTCGTCATCTGATAGATATTCGTCCAAACTGTCGTCCGCGAAATCGTTGATTATTGTATGGATAAGTGAGGTCACGTCAGCAATTTTTCTGTAATAATTATTGTTTGAGCGAAATTTTGCCTATGAAAGTGCATCTTCGAGCTTCCAATATAATACCAACCATAATTATTTACAGTTAACTGCAATTGAGGCACAATAAACAACATATAAATGATGTTCGTAAGGAAATTTTAATTTTAAAAAATTTAACATTATTTAATATTTTGTTTGTTATTTTTTTTTAATTGGTATATATAAAACATTTCCAATGTAATCTTACTTAATATTATTTTAATAAATTCATTTATTTAACTTGTTAACAATCACAACATGTGACAAAAATTCTATAATATATGTATATATCATAACAATTTACTAACATTTGCTTATTGCTTATTGCTTATATAAGAGTTTTGAAAAACTGTTAAAACTTATTGCTTGCTTATAGTCAACGTTTGTTCACTTTAGGCAACCATGAAAATTTTTATTTTTAGTGTTTTGACTCAATTTTAAAATTCTATATTTTTTCTCAATGCTTTAATTAACTTTAAGTACAGCAGTTGAAGAGTAGGAAGAGCTAGTATATGTCTGTGTTTTTTTTAAGTAGTTTAAGTATGTATGCTTTAATTATAATTTTAAAAATGTTGAACTTGCAGTTAACTTTAATTATAAATAGTTTAACTTCACTCAAATTATTTGTTATATGTTTGTTTTAAGCTACGAACAAGTTTTAAGTTTAATAACTAGAAAATGTTTGGTTTATTTTGTAACTATAAGCATAAAAGTTTGTGTATAACTATATAAATATATTTAAAGATAGGTTATATAAAAGATGCTTAATTTCCCTAGACAGACAGATCACCAACTAGCCTTATTTAATCAACATAGTCTCGTATTATTAATTCGCGCTTGGTGTAGGTAGCTGCTGCTGCGGGCGTGCTGACACCGAAGATAGAACCATTACGATTCAGGGTATTCAGCGTGACATTGTAGCTTTTGTTGTTTTTGTTGTTGTTGTTATTGTTGTTATTGATACTATGGCTACTAAAGTCTTGATTTTGATTTTCGTTTTTCTTCAGTTTATCCAATTCGTTTTGTAGTCGTTGATTGCTAGAACGTAAACTTTCATTTTCCGAAAGGCACTCGCGAAGGCTGTTAGGAAGAGCAACATTTGTGTTTTTTTTTTCAATTCGAAAATAACTTAAATTTTAACCTTTTCAGTTCTTCCTGCATTGTCCTAATGTATTCACATGCCTTAATTAGAATCTGTGACTTTGAGTCATTTGGTGGCGTGCGGCTGTTGCTGTTACTACGCTCTGTTGCAGCTGTTGTTGATGCTGCTGCTGTTGGCGTAGCTGCTGTTATGGAAGTGTTGTTAGTAGAGTTGTTAGCATTTGAAATATGCGGCATGTCGGGCAACATTTCTTTGAGCTTAAAAATCCAGCTGTTGATTTTATCGCGCCGCCGTCGTTCCACCTCGTTATGAGTAGCACGACGTTTATCATCGCGCTGCAATAAAAAAAAAAACAAAATGGTTTATATAATTGACAAAATTGACACATCTAACCAACACACCTTTTTGTATGTTTCTAAAATATAGCTGCGTTTGGTTTGCGGCTCCGTGGCATAAACAGCTGTTCCAGCAGCTGAGTGCCCGACAGGTTTAGGCAATAGCGTTGTAGCATTGTGCGTGTGCACAAGCTTATTCGAACCGCTAGCGTTTGCATCCAATTTTATGTTGGCTGCCGCTTCGACTGCAACTTGCTGCGGCAAACCCTCTTCGTCCATATACTCCTTGACTAAATAAATATCACAACCACTTGGAAGCTGCACAGTAGTGGGCAGCATATTAGACGCAGTGCTAGTGTGGGCACTGCCGTCTATTGTCGCACGTAACGGATTAACTATGCGATACTGCAGCGCTGCCATTTCCTCCTCCCGCTTAATGTGCGCCAGTGACTCGTCTAAACTCAAATATTCTGTCGATTCATCCGAGTTTTCAGCGCATATTGTAAGCAGTACGTTGTTGTTTGGGGTACCAACGCAATCGTTGGCACTGGTGCTCAAGAAGAAGCTGCAGTGGCAAGAGTTACGTAAAAATCTAATAGTTTGACTACTGCAGCTTACCTCTGTCCAGCAATAGTTGATATTGGTAGCGAAGTTTTAATAGTTGTCGCGGCGTTAAGCGAGTTTGGTGACACCTCTAATCTTGGCCGCTTTCTATTATCCATCTTACATACTAGCCAGCAGCGGACAGGGAACCTTGAGGCTGCAAAGACATAAACATTCTTTTAGCACAATAAAAAACAAGAAATTATCCATGTAATGAAATATGCTTCTGAATAAATAAAAAACACCCTATTTATTTTTAAAGATACTAATTTTATATAAATAAACAAGAATTACAAAATTAAGTGCAATATTTACGCCTATAAAAACTGCAAAGTCGAAAAAATTGCAACAAACCAATTGACAGTAGTAAACGTCAGCTAAAAGCAGAGTGAAAAAGTTGACTGAAAGAGATCATGTGATTTTCTTTGATTGCATTAATAGCCCAAACACAATATGCGCGACGAGCGGCGAGCAGCACGTCTCCAATCTGTCGTTCTAGAGAAATGTTGAGCGACTTGATTATAATACACGCGACACCAGCAAACTTCAGCAGCATGCATAGTAAACAAAAAACAAAATGTTTTCAGCCGACTCAACAGTTGCCGTTTAGAATAACAACACAATCAGAGCTGAAAAAGAAATCCATTCAATTTAATTTTATTTTCAAAAAGTTGAATGAGTGGATAACGAAATAAGAATCTAATCAATGAATGCAAAATGTATTTTAAAAAAATAAATGCATTCGCACATTTACTTAACCCAAGCGCAAATCAGTTTAACCCAAACGCAAATCAGTTTAACCGAAACGCAAATTAAATTAACCCAGACGCTAATCAGTTTAACCTGAACGCAAATTAATTTAAACCAAAAGCAAATAAGTTTAACCTAAGTGCAAATTAAATTAACCTAAGTGCAAATCAAATTAACCCAAACGTAAATTATATTAAACCAAATAAAAACGGTACCAACGACCTGGAGTTTATTTGTGTTACAGTTAAAGTAAATAATAATACGATTTTTCTTACTTGCTCTTACATTCCACCTAAAAGTGATTTAACAATTTACTTAAACCATATTAGTGCCATCGAAACAGTCCATAATATGCTTAAAAATATGGATACTATCATTGCATTAGGTGATTTCAACTTACCTTCTGTATCCTGGAGTATTTCCGATGATTCCGCATTTCTTACTCCTATTTCTGCCTCTGATTGGATAAATGATTTCTTAGATAAGTTGTCCGATCTGTGTCTTCAGCAGGTTAATAATATTCTTAATAAAAATTATAGATCTCTTGACCTTGTATTTGTAGATAGATGCACTTCCGTAAATCTCCGTCGTTCGAACCCAGTTTCCTTACCTGAAGACGATTATCATCCAACTCTTGAAATAACAATATTACTTGCCAACATAAATGAAAATAAATTAGCTCCAGATACGCGAAATAATAAAATTTTTAACTTTAAAAAAACAGACTATGTTAAACTTAATGCTCTTCTCGCGCGGATTGACTGGTCCCCAATTTTAAATAATAGGTCTTCGTACTCTTTTTATGATGTCGAATCTTCAGTACAGTTTCTTAATGATACATTGCAAAAATGTTTCTCATTATCTGTGCCAAAAAAAAATAGTAATTTCAAACCTTTAAGCCCCCCTTGGTTAACTAATGAACTTAAGTCCTTAAAAAATTCCAAAAATCGCTTATTTAAAAAATATAAAAAGTCAGGCTCTAATTTAGACTTCGCTTGCTATTCCTCTTGTCGTTACAGATATCAACTATTAAATAAACAGTGCTACTCTGCCTATATAGCCAAAATAAAAATTCAATTCAAAGATAATCCGAAACTTTTCTACACTTTTGTCAACTCAAAACGAAAAACCTCTAGCTTCCCACCTCTTATGAAATTCAATCATGAAGAAGCATCTTGCGACATCGAAGTTTCCAACATGTTTGCAAACTTCTTTAAAACAACCTACTCCGATATACCATTGAGCATGAGTCTTGAATATCCTTACCTACCACCAGTTAACTCTTTTGAAACCCCCGTAATAGATTCTAATATAGTTATGCATTACCTTCGACAAGTTAAATCTTCTTTTACGACTGGTCCTGACGAAATCCCGAGCTGCATTTTAAAACATTGTTCTATTAGTTTGTGTTCTCCCCTATCAAAAATTTTTAACATATCCTTGCACAGTGGTCATTTTCCCTATATATGGAGAAAATCTTATATAATACCTCTTCATAAATCCGGCTCAAAAATTGATGTTTCCAATTACCGAGGTATCGCAAAACTAAGCGCAATCCCTAAGTTATTTGAGAAAATTATAACTGATCAAATAACCCACGTTGTATCTTCCTCCATTTCCACCTCTCAACATGGTTTCTTAAAGGGAAAATCTACGTCAACTAACCTCTTGGAGTTTACTTCACGTGTCATCAAAGGTTTTACTTTAGGACGACAGACTGACGTTATTTATACAGACTTTAGCAAAGCTTTCGATTGTGTCAATCATTATCTTCTTCTGAAAAAGCTTCATCTAATTGGGTTTCCCGTCAAACTATTACACTGGATTAACTCGTACTTGTCGAATCGTTCTCAAAAAGTTTTATATAAGAATTCTATGTCAAAAAATATTTTGGTCACATCTGGTGTTCCGCAGGGAAGTCATCTTGGTCCGGTTTTATTTTTACTGTTTATAAATGACCTTCCTTCTGTAATAAAACACTCTAACGTCTTAATGTACGCCGATGACGTGAAACTTTTCCTAACTTACAAATCGCCTGAAGATCAACAACTCTTACAATCGGATTTAAACAGTCTAGTTGAGTGGTGTAATTTTAACCTTTTAAAATTAAACTTAAAAAAATGTAAGCAAATGACATTCTCACGTCGAATTGATAATAGTATAAATTACACTATAAATAATACTAATTTAGAAATTGTACACAGTTTTCTTGATTTAGGTGTAATTATGGATCATAAACTTCGTTTCAATCTTCAAGTTAATTTGGTGGTAAATAAGGCTAGAGGTGTCCTTGGTTTCATTAAAAGATGGGCTAAAGAATTCAACGATCCTTTCACTACTAAAATACTTTATACCTCTCTTGTTAGACCAATTCTTGAATATGCATCTGTAATATGGAACCCTCAATACAATGTCCACATCGATGCATTAGAATCGGTTCAAAAACAATTCTTACTTTTTGCTTTACATTATCGTTGGAACCCCAATATTATTCTTCCCCCTTATGAAACACGCCTCAAAATTATTTCCCTGCCTTCCTTAAGAAGCAGAAGAATTATGCTCAATGTCTCTTTTTTATACAAATTACTCAGTGGTGATATAGACTCACAATACCTCCTTTCTTCATTAAACTTCAACATCCCCAGGAGCGGAGCCAGACATTTCCAGCTTTTTAAGTTGAGTCACTGCACTTCTAATTATGCCCTTCACGACCCTTTGCGATGTATGTGTAGTGATTTTAATGGCAACTTGAACTTGATAAATTTTTCTGACTCGGTGGATGTCTTAAAACGCAAAATGATATTACATTTGAATACTTAACGCATTCCTTGTGATAACAAATATAACTCGCGATAATTGTGTAGATTTTACGATTTAACAAATAAGCATCATCGAATATGATAGATACTTTAAGTTTTCGTTTTATTCAGTTTCGTTGCTTTATTTTTTCATGAAATTATTTTAGATCTTTAGTTCTTCCTTATTTGACCATGTATACCGTGTCTCTTGGCTTGGTGTGTCAGAGTTTATCTCTTTTCCATACAAGTTTGTACCTGCGTTGGCCCAAATGCATATCCAAATAATAACTTTAGCTCGGTGTTCCCTTATTTTAGTGACCCGAATATATAAATATATTGTGCCTGCACAATATATACTTGTATATCTGTGCTATGTTTGGTATTGGTTTGGTGTTTGAGAGTTGCATCTCTTTTCCACGTAGGATCTTGGGTTGGACAGTGGCCCCAAGCCGAACGACAACAATTATAAATGCGGTTATATATGGTCTAATGAATAACTTTGGATGTTGTCTTGTATTGCTTCGTATTATGAAGAATGTGCTTTTATTCGATGATGTTTATGAAGTTTACATAAGCACAAAAAATTCTCAAATTTTATTTAATTTTAATTTCCGCTGAAAGGCCAAGCAATTGTGGTTAGTGGAGGCTATTATTTGCCAACAGGTGGTAAGTTTTAGCACGTAGGTGCATTCTATCAGTCCGGCTGATCCGGGAACTTCTTAGAATGTAAATCGTGCATGCGTATGGCGCGGGTCATACGTATCTATGAAGATTTCTTACCTCCGGGCGAATCCAAAAAAAAAAAAAAAAAAAAAAAAAAAAAAAATTTGTAAGGTGGTAGCTTTTGGAATCAATAAAATCATGTCCGTAATGTAATTGGCACAATCGATGGCTGTAATGCGACGTACACTACTTTCAATAATAGTTTGCAGATTTTGATCCTGGTGCACTTCGACTAACATTTGTCGTTAGTAAAACGGAACATATGAATAAAAAAAATTGACAACAAAAATAATTTATTGAAATGAATAATTAATCAAGTTTTTAAAATTAAATGTGAATTAAAATTTTATTTATAAATCAATTTTGCATTAATTTACGGATTCTTATTCGTCATTGTTCAGTTGTGCTTAAAATTCTGATTATGAATACAGACTTAACAACTCTGAATAGAGCTCACTACCATCGCTTTCATAAATCTCACAACAGTTTAGTTTGCTGCATGCGACCAGTAATAACCAATGTAAACAATGGCGGAAACTTGCTTTTGCTGCCTGTCAAATTAAAATTAAATCTAAGCCGACGGCAATGTCGCTCGATAATGTTGAGCGACAAGTCTCCAAAATACGTCCCATAAGAAATACATGTAAAAAAAAAGTGACAATTGGCGCTGCCGCTCGTCGCGCGTATTGTGTTCGGGCTAATACATGTAAAAAAAAGTGACAATTGGCGCTGCCGCTCGTCGCGCGTATTGTGTTCGGGCTATTAGTGTTTTAAAAGTTTATGAAGCAGTGCAATTTTATAATAATTGCGTTGCGTCCATAACCTTTAGTACTGCGTCGAATTATTAGGGGTATTCACAATTCAGTGCACTTGCCAGCATAGCTGCCAACCAATTTTAACATAAAAAACTTTTCCCCATATCAAAAATTAAAAAATACCATAGAAATTTTCACGGTATGTTTTGAATTAAAAAATACCACGGCAATTAAAAAATTCCACAACAATTCAAACATATTAAAAAACTCAACTTTAATTGAAAAATACCACAAAAAATCACAGTCATTAAAAAATACCTCGCCGAATTGAAAAATAACATGGGAATTCCCTTTTCTCATAGCAATTCAAAAATACCAGAAAAGGTATTCAAATCTGTCAAATTTTTTTATGTGCACACCTCCTCAACTGCACAAATACTCCAGTCCATGGCGTACGATTTTTGACGTAAGTGTATTTTGTTTTTATAAAGTGCACAAGTTCTCAAATCCTCAAATGAACCGGCAAGTGCACTGAATCGTGAATATCCCTTTTATGTAATGTAGTTGGTGTATTTTTATTCACACTGAGGTTTTGACGACGGAGATTTTTGACGACAACGACATTTTGTTTTTGTTTTGAATTAACTTTCTCCTTTAATAAATAAATAACTGACCATTTCAGCCCTTGAAAGGACTTTGACATAGCTTCTTATGATCAATTGTGTTGTGCGTGTTATTAAGTTTGTACACAATTGACCAAGAACCGGACCTACATGTTTAACGCCGACTCCGAAGGGCGATGAGCGGAATTTTCTTGTTCTCAAGAAGCTTTACATGGCATTTTGATTACTCTCTTAGGTTTGCCATTGTCTGCAGAGAGGTGGCGACACTACAGAAAAATTATTTTAATTCAAATAATTTTCTGTCGCTGCTGGGATTCGAACCCGGGTCTCCAGGTTCTTTGACATAGAGGCCACGCACTTTAAACAACTACGCCACGGACTTTCTCCTTTACTTTTGCTTTTTATTTGGCTTTTTACATTTATATTCACATTTAAACTAGAGAGCTGCACAAGAATAAGATGTGAATGACTTGCAAGCCATTTGCCATTATTCGAGTACAACGTCTTTTCAGCCGTAACATTTCAAAACAAGCAGTGTATTAAGGTTTTTTTTATATGCAATTAAATTGAAAAAAACAATTTAACATCAAAATTAAATAAGTTAATGAAAGTACATGTGGCGTCCGTGGCGTAGTTGGTTAAAGTGCGTGGCCGCTATGTCAACGAACTTTGGAAACCCAGGTTCGAACCCCAGCAGCGACAGAAAATTATTTGAATTAAAATAATTTTTCTGTACGGCCGCCACCTCTCTGCAGACAATGGCAAACCTCAGAGAGTAATCAAAATGCCATGTAAAGCTTCTTGAGAACAAGAACATTCCGTTCATCGCCGTTCGGAGTCTGCGTTAAGCATGTAGGTCCGGTTCTCAGTCAATTGTGTACAAACTTAATAACACGCACAACACAATTGATCATAAGAAGCTAGGTCAAAGTCCTTTCAAGGGCTGAAATGGCCAGTTATTTTTTTTTTTTACTTTTTTAATGAAAGAACATTGCTTCAAAAAAGTATTCCAAATTGTTCTTTTTTAAATTCATGTCCATATCGCACACCCTCTTCAAACGGGACAAAACTCGAAATTTTTCAATTTTGACTTTTTAATATAAATCAATTCGTAATACACATCTCAATCGACTGTCAAAATGTTGTTTTAATCTGATTGCTCGTTAATTTTTAAAAAATCGTTTTGTATCATTCTTTTGTATGAAGTTGCTTGAAAAACAAATGTTTTTTTACTCTCCTGAAAATTTCATAATGTTTAGTTGTGTCACTTTTGAAAGGGTGTGCGATATGTATCTAAATGAGCGTAACAGTTTCATCACTTATATAAATGCCAAGATATTCGAAAAAGTTCCATTTTCCGTTCTTCCGAAAAAGTTTGAGTCCCCCTTTAGAAAAATCAAAAACTCTGTTATTTGTGGCCTTTCTTGCTTCGTTATCGAGATATGGCGCTTTTTCTAATTATTTAAGTTTAAATTATATTATCGACTGATCCTATTTACGTGTGAGCCTCTTAGAAAAGCCCTAACCAAAATAGACGAAACGAGACGATTGCAACTTGCCGAACGTTTGTAATCATTACGTCTGTTTTGACATTTAACCCAAAATGAAACGAGTTCCTCCAATCGTCTGAAAAAAGAAGAAGACTACCTGCACAGCTGTTGCTGACGAGTTGAGACGCTAAAAGTTCGGTTGTTACGGAACAGAACGTCTCGTTAAACCGTTTCGTTTAGTTTCGATAAGTTTACGTTTGTTTATTTTGGGTTACAACATTGAAATGCATTTAAGCGAACATTTTCGTCTTCACTCGTTACGGAGCAAATCGTCTTTTTTGGTTAGGCTTTAACTCTGCGTTACAAGTAGTGATCAATGGTGAATTTCAAAAAGGCATAGAGAAATACTGTAGTAAAAATTGTATTCTCGGGGCTTAAAATCCTCCTTCACTCTCAGTCGAAACTGTTAAAATCAATGCAAATCATTTTTCTCTCCTTTTTGCTGGTGTTCAGTGTTTTTTTTTTTTACAATTCTGACTTTTGGCTTTCAGCCGCGAGCCTACGTTGTTTATTATACCATTGCTCGTTGTTTCAACATTAATTACTTGAATTAAATAATAAAAGGTGGCATCTTTAAATACCCCACTCATTTTAAAAGCACTCAATTATCCCAATTTGCTCATCTTGACAGCCGTTTTGTCAAATATTTGGTATGAATTCTTCAATTTTTATGTAATAATTGCAAATTTCTGGAATAAAAAGTAAAAATGTCGTTGATTTTGCAGAGTTTAAGAAACTCTCCGCAAACAGTGCAATGGTGAGGATGATTAACAAAAAAAAAGAGGCTTTCCTGAACTTGCAGTGTCTTTCTTTCGATCATTACAGGGTAAAAGCAGCAGCGGTGCCTGTGATGCGTAGCATTTCGATGCGAGATGCTCCAATCATCGAAGTCTCGACTGCTCTAGCAAAACCGGAGGAAATTGAACAAAAAAATAAGCTCAGCAACACTATTGCTGTGCCATCCAAGGTAGATCTTAGTCCGATAAGCGGAGTGCCCTCTGATCATGTCAAGAACAGACGTGTGCGTATTCACATACCACCAAAGAATGCAATGCAGAGTGGAACCAACAATATTCATAACTGGCAAATTGATTTTGATACTCGTGAACGTTGGGAAAATCCGCTGATGGGTTGGACATCAAGGTGAGTAGAAGTCTAAAGTAAAAATTGAATTTTCAAAATAAGTTTTGCTTGCTTTGCAGTGGCGATCCTTTGTCCAACTTGGAAGTGGGTTTCAATTCCAAAGAGGAGGCCATTGTATACTGCGAACGCAACAACTGGCGTTGGTTCGTTGATCCCGAGGAGCAGGTGCCAAAAGATCGCGTAAAGAACTATGGCGTAAATTTTTCATGGAACAAACGCACACGCGTCTCCACAAAATAAAGGAATTTGGATTTGTTTGATATTAAAATGAAAATTAAAACAAAGTTTGGAGTTGCGTTGTATGAGAAGTAATAAAAAAGTTATTCGAAATAAAGCAACAATTGTGGTAATTAAGAGTATTTCAACCATCAAGTTTTCTTCCCAACCGCCTTGAGTAATGTGCACGTTTGCAATTAATTGCTAACATTTTTATTTTACTAACATATGTATTTGAAGAGACAAATTTTTCTTATATCCTGAGCTGCCAAAGCATGCAAATCCTGAGCAAAGGATCATATAAATAGTAGAAATAATTTCTATTTGACACAAAATGAATCTTGAATGACGACATTGGAATTAAGCTAGTGTTAGCATTGATTAAGGAACACAAAATGGAATGCAGTCATGACAATAAATGTTTACATATTTTTTATTTGAAATATTTGCATGCTTTGGCAGTTTTGTTCGGAGTTCGTTTATAAAGATGCAATCTACATTTTAAGTAATTTATATTTAAGCTACTGTATTTTTTTAAACTTAGTTTTTCGAGGATTTTTCTAAAAGCTACTTTAATGAGGTTCTGTCTTCATTTTTATTTCCTCTAAAACATTAGTTTTATTGTCAGGATCTATTTTAACCTCGAGCTTTATGTAATAACTAGGTAATCCATTGTTATTTATCACGGGCTCTAGTTTTATATCATTGTTTAGTGTTTCGCTTGTGTTCGTTGCGTCACTTATATTACTATCACTGCAAGTGTCTCTGCCTTGGCTTTGGCTTTGGTCCATATGGCCTTGAGTTTTCTCTTTTGTTGTATGCTCCTCTTCTGTTAAGCCATTGCCAACATTTTTGCTATTTCCATTATTTCTGCGCTCGTCATGTTTACTCTTTACCATACTTTTGTATTCTTTATATCCACCTTTTTCAGCATAGCTTTTATTGACTGCGTAATCACTGCGTTTATGGTAGTGTTCTTTTCGTTGTCCCTCTCTATTTTCCTGACTACCACTTCTTCTTCTTCTTCTGTAATCTCTTCGACTATGACTGCGTTTCCTGCTTTTACTTCTACTCCGGCTTCGACTTTTATGTCTTCTTTCTTTGGATCGACTTCGATGTCTCCTTTCTTTGGGACTTCGATGTTTTCTATCTTTTGATCGACTTCGACTTTTAAGTCTTCTTTGTTTGGAGCGACTTCGACGTCTCCTTTCTTTGGATCGACTTCGACTTTTATGGCTTCGACTGTCTTTAGATCGACTCTGACTTTTATATCTTCTTTCCTTAGATCGACTTCTACGCCTTCTCTCCCTAGATCGATTGCGATGCCCTCTATCTCTAGAGCTGCTTTTATGTGTACTTTGTTTTATACTTTTTCTATCCGTTTTTTCTTTGGATGCACTGTGTCTATGCGACCGACTTCGTCTTTTATGATTTTTAAGAATAGAAGGGCTACGTCGTCTGTAAACACTACATTTTCTTCTTTCCCTCTTGACTTTATCGCTTACATCCTCTTTTGTTGCCGATTTCCGCTGCTTATCGTCAGAAGTACTGCGACCTCTTAACTTGTTTTTTTGTTTTAGCAAATCACGCTCTCTGTGGCAAAGACGTGGTGGTGTTACCTCATTGGGATTCAAATACTGTTTCAATGCTTGCATTTGTAGCTCAACCAAATTACGTACTTCTTCAATGTGGGTTGGTTTGCTAGTTCGATACTTGCGCCGCTTTTGATTTTTCTCCCGCTTCTTAATCGCCACTATTTCCGCGAAGGTCATGCTCTGATGACTCTCATCGTTTATGCTATTTATAAACAATTTATTTTTACCCTTAATCAATAGATTTGCTTTTTCATACTCACGGCACTGTCAACTCGGGTTCCAGCAATTTTTCTGTATTTTGCACCACATGTTCATAAATTTGTAGCTTTTGCTCGCGGCTAAAATTGCACTGTAGATCCGAGAATCTTTGCGGTATCTCGGCTTTTGGATCAGCAACTATAGCACGCAATGCATCCTCGGCTATAACAACCGTGTTGTTTGTGCTGAAGGTAGCAGGCAAAGGTGGTTCCGCTTCATCTGGCAACAGCGTGACAGCTGTGGTCGATTTGTCATTTTTCTGAAAATGTTGTTTATGCGTCAATACTATGCTCTATTTAGTTATCAATTATTATATAATCTTAATACATATTTTTAAAATATTTCCAATAATAGCTATTTTTAGCGCACCTGTAATAGGAGTTCCTCACTCCATTGCAAACGTTTCAATATTGCTTGTAACCGTTTTTTACTTCTTGCAATGTACTTCTCCAGATTTATATCTACTTTGCCGGGATCAAAATGTGTTCCTTTGTTGGTTAGCATACTTTACAAATATATTCTGAATATTTGACCACTTCTCTATGTTACTTCAGTAAACGTAAACAATTAAAATGTAAATAAATCCAAACGCGAAGCGCTGCCACCTGAAATTAATAGAAAAAGATATTAGCTTCAGGTATGTAAATCCAGACCGCAGTAGAAAGGCATGGTATAATAATATAAGGTAGTATTGACAGTTGCTTCGGAAACCATCATCTGTCAAAAAAAAAAGTCAAGAAAGAGACCGTTCAATTATTGCTTATGTTTTCGCCATTGTTTATGTTTCAGCGCTTGCAAATAACCAAACATTTGCTTACAAAATATTGCCTATTTTATTTAATCAATAGTGAATTATTATTACTACAACGAAGATAACTTGTGAACTTTGTGTTATTAAGTGCAAACATAAAAAAATGATCATAAGAAAAATTTTACCTTAAATCGAGTCTTCTGTGTCATTTTTTTAGAGAAGAATTTTAGCAGAGACAAAATTAATGATAGCCATTGGATTTTCTGTTAAGATACGACCTAAAATAATTATATTTATGCGTTTTATAATTTGTTTTCATTTGTCGGTTTGGAAAGAGTAAAATAGAACAGAGCAAAATAAAAAATCGTTGCAGCATCGCTAAAACATTTGATTTTTAATCTCCTCTTCTTGTTTCCTCCCTCTTTAACGAAGATCAAATCAGAGAGAGAAATTGTTTTGCATTGCTTGACAAATTTTTCTTACAAATTGTTACTTTCTCAATGGCATTGAACTTGGCGGAGTTAATCCTGGCTTGGTTCTCGACAAAGGATTTTTAACGGCTAGTATGAAGCATGAAGTCATAAAAAAAGTAAATGCGCAAAAGAGTTTAAAAATGCATGAGTAACTAATGGCGTTTTCTTTTCTCGGCAAAAAATTGTGCCCTCTGAGAGTGCAGAATATTTTGCATTTTGACCTGTGGTGCGTTCATGTAACTATTCTCAACTACTTTTTTCTCAACTGGTTAAGTATGTGACGTCACAATGACGACATTTTAAACTGGAGTGTTTATAGAAGTGTGGTGAGTTGAGTAGAGTATTCTCTAGTAGTTGAGAAGTTCTTGTGAGCTTTACACTTATAGAGTTTGTCAATTTTCGATTGAGAATGAATGGTGCTGTAAGTAGAATTTTTTGTTTTTTTTTAATGTTTAGTAATAGCATGTTCAAACTGATTTCATTTAACGCGTTATTCGAAAAAAAGCTTTTATTTGAACATGATCGTTCATACTGCTTTAACTAGTTTTAAAATGTCAGTTTATTTGTTTATATTTTGAAAGAAATAAAAAATTATTTATTAAAAAATGTAAAAAAATAAAAAAAATAACAAAAAAGAGATACAGTATACCGTGTATACAGTAAAGAAGTGAAACTTCATCCTTGTATACACTCTTTCTCTTCTAGAATAAGAACCATTTTAGTGTAAAGGCTCGATTATGCAATCGTAAGGCTACGCAACGTAACGTGGCGTAGATTTCTATTTGGAATATAACCCATCGCTGCGCTAGGTAACGTTACGATTTCACTAACCACTTACACTTATTTTTCATAAGATAGAACTCTACGTCACGTTACGTTGCGTTGCTTTACGATTGCATAATCGAACCTTAAAGGCAAAGAGAGAACTTTTTAAGCAAAAGAAATACAATAAAAAGTTTTTATAAAAAAAAATATTCTGTTTATTTAATATTCATTGGTATGGACCTATGGCCGAAAAGCAATTAATTTGATAACCAATTTGCGTCGTATTTACATATAAATGTGATTATTTACATATAAATGAGTAATATTACTCATATCAAATTATACTTTCTATTATCAATAATATTTCGATATAAAATTATATAACTACAATATGTATAAAATAGTTATCTATTGAAAGAACTTATTCCAAGCACAGTGTCAAGTTAGCGTTATGGGCGACAGCATATGCTTTATGAATTTGGGTTTTTATATAATTTTATATCGCAATATTATGAATAAAAATATAATATGTGTAATATGAGCAAAATTCATAGAGGTTATATTAATATATTGAATGAGAGATATACCAACGTTGGTATTCTAAAAAAATATTGGCATGGCAGCCCTAGTATGAGAGTCTATTTTGCGAAAATCATAATGCGCTCAGGGCAACTCTCTTATTCACTTCTGCTTCGCTGAATCTTTCTCTCTTCTACCCGAGTCATGGCAACCCCCCTGTCTACCACACATAGAACGCAATCAGCACATAATCTGCGGCATTTGCCACCCAGCGGTAATCGAAGCGCTTCAAAAGCACTAAACAAGCGCTTCTGCCATAGCGCTTCACACATCTGAAGCGGTTTTTAAGTAAACCAAATTCATATTAAAATTTACTAGTAAACCCGTATGACGTTAAAACACCAAAATAAGCTCGCAATATCTTCGTTGTAAGGCTTAATAGCACATCTATTCTGTCGTTAACTAAAATTTACCGTAGCACGTCTCCTGAGCGAGTTATAATTCAACGATACTAAATTTCTGTTGGATAAGCTGCTATCTTCACGACCTGACCTTCCGTGCGTAGAATTGGGCTTATCACCCAATACAGATGTCTTAAGAAGAGGTATAGGATGTTTGAATCATCTGTGCAAAGTATGCTCTCCTTCAAATGAGCTGGCGGCGATGCCAGTAAAGGCTCCTGGAATAGCGATTTTGCATGAACTTGCTATTTTGTGGCTAGTGTATCAATATAAAATATATTTGTACGTTTTTCGCTTCGCTCAACTGCTTTAATAATACAATAGTATGAAATTGAAAATTTGAGAAAAAATTTATCACATAGTTTTAGGCATTAAATAGAAAGCTGGCTTTCTTCGTAGAAGATTGTTTTGGTTTTCTTATTTAAATACAAAATTTTTAAGAAAAAGTAAGACCTTATTGCACATCTACAGAGCAAGACCTTTCTATTGATACCCTCTTTATAAAAATCGCATTTACGGTATAGATTTGATGGTTATCACAAAAAAAGCGCTTGCGTAATAATAATATAGAATAGATATTGGATATCCTAGGATGAAAGCGCTTCTTTACAAACAAATAGTTAAAAAGCTCTTTAAAAAAACAAAAAAATAGGGAGAAAATTTTATAAGATGCGAGGATTGAACTCGGACCACTGGCATTACAACAAAATGTCTTACCGCTCTGCTAATACCCCGCTGTTTTCGTAACGAACAAAATGTGTATAAAAATCTGAAAAGCACATCCTCAAAGCATATCAAAACTACGCATAAAAAGCGCTATTTCTAGGAACGCTTTTTATTTTGCCGCTGGGCATCTACAGCAAAAGTAGTTTGATTAATTGGTATATAGAGCAAATTTTTGTATGAAGAGTTTAGCTCATTGGATAGAGCGCCGTCTTTGTAATCTTTAGTTCGCAGGTTCGATCCTCAGCGGAACAAGCAGATTTTTTAAGTCTTTTATACAATGTATATCCATCTCATTCTCTCTACTGTAAAACATATCTTTCTTCTCTATCGTGTAACGAAATGAAGTAAATTGACCTTGAAATTTCACTCCTCAATATTCTCGTTCAAATTTCGAAGCGCCGCCTAAGAAGTTTCACTTCAAAAATTCAAATAAATTCAAAAATTTGTCAAAGAATTTATTGGTTTAGATTAAAAAATTCAAATTAAAAAGCTCTTTTCAGATTTGGCTGCGTTTAAAAAGCAAAAAAAGCTTTTATGACGTTAGCAAGAACACAAACTAGTAATTTAACAAGTTTCGAAACGTGTTAAAGCATTTAACACGTTAAATTTCCAGCAACAATTGTACGCATATAACTTCATTAGAACTTCATTTGAGAACTCGTTTTTCGATTTTACTTCATTAAATTGATTTAACAAAATTAAATGCTCGGTTGGAACATGCTATAATATTTTTTATGAAATCAAACCCCTATTTGGGTTGCGGTCAATTTTCAGGTCCCAATCTTATACTTTTAGGTATAAAAGTTTTGCGAACACCTTCCTTCATATAGCGTCCTATTTCATTTAGGAGCACAATTGCTGTATCTTTATTTAACCTAAACAGCTCAATAAAACGGGCATCTGGCAAATGAAATGAATCACTTTGGTCTCTTAATGCTCGTCGGTGAATGCGCAACATATTCCTCCTATCATGAGCATCAGCTAACACCAACACAACAAAGTTAATTTTCAATGCTAAAATTCACGTAAATTAACAATCATCACAAACAAATTTTAAATTCAAATTATGCAGTTTTTACCTTATATATTGATATAGATGCAATTGCTATTCAAAATTTATTTTTTATTGACTTTATTGCTTATGCATGTTGCACAAATAAATATGTTTGTTTTGTCTTGCAAAAATTTTCTTAGAATACAGATTCTCAATCAAGAATACAATTCTCAATCACAAATGTCAAATTGTCTACCTACCACGAATATCTCAATTGGTGAGTTTCGTGATATAAATAAACACTTCTTCTCTATCGATAGAGTTTAGCAGGGTGATTGAGCATGACGTCACGACCAGTTGAGTATTTCTCAATTGAGTTACATAAACGCACAACTGAACTCAACACTGGCAGAATTTAAAACCGATCTTGAGGGTGCAAAATTCTGCATTTTTTTCTACTTTCGAGGTTAACATTTTCGAGAAAAGAACACGATTTATTTTATGGGTCAGAATTTTTTTCGAGAAAAGAACACATAAAGGTCAGAATTCAGAAAATTGTTTTGAAAATATTATGGTATAGAAAAACAAAAAAATTATAAATTAAGGAGACATATCAACTAAAATATTATTAATATTTTTTAAAAATATTAAATTTGTATATAATTTACGGTTTCAGTGCAATTAGCTCAATAGTTACTAATATATTAAATTGGCAATAACTTCACAGCACAATTTGCTCAGATTTCATTTTGATTTATTGATATTATATTTTAAACGTAAAAAGGAAAAACTGACGGTAAAGACTTTTTGTCTATTCTCATTAGCCCTAGAAAGATAACGTACGCCGATTCGACGTAGATTATGTATATATTTTCAATATTTATTGAAAATATGATTATCTTTCTAGGGTTAAGAAATAGTTAAGAAAAAAAAAATTGAAAAAGTATTTTTTCAAAACAAGTTATTACGTATGAGGTCTTATGTAAACGTATTAAGTTCAGTCTTAAATAAGAAACGG
Source organism: Pherbina coryleti (assembly GCA_943735915.1). Taxonomy (NCBI): domain Eukaryota; kingdom Metazoa; phylum Arthropoda; class Insecta; order Diptera; family Sciomyzidae; genus Pherbina; species Pherbina coryleti. The sequence goes on from OX030951.1 coordinate 119,249,687, forward strand.
TGGCAGCACTTGTTAACTGTATTGAGATGTGTTTAATTTATTTATAATGGATTAATTTTGTTTACTTTTTGTTGAAAGCGGTGTTAGAAAAGTAATGGTTGTATTTGATCGTAGTGTTTAAGTTAGTATAAAGATAAAATGGAGGATTCTGCTGCAGCTGTCGTGTTGGACAATGGAGCATACAGTGCAAAAGTAGGACTTGCATCCCATGATGATCCACTCATTATACCGAATTCAATAATGAAGGCAAGATCGGAGCGCCGGCGAGCCTTCATAGGCAATCAAATTGATGAATGTCGCGATGCTTCTGGATTATTTTATATACTCTGCTTTCAAAAGGGTTTCCTTATCAACTGGGACGTACAAAAGTCGGTGTGGGATCATATCTTCAGCAACGATTGCACCAACATTCAGTTGGATGATCGCAATTTACTGATAACGGAACCACAGCTAAATTTCGCCAGCATACAGGAAGCGATGGTGGAAATATTCTTCGAAGAGTATCACTGCGCTGGCATACACAGAAGTACCACAGCCGATTTGGCAGCATATAATTATGCGGCTGAAAGTGATGTTAGCCAGCTGCTATACAATTGCATTGTTGTGGATGTGGGTTTTAGTAACACGCATATAGTGCCGTTTATCAAAGGCAAACGCATACAGCGTGGGATACGACGTATTGAGGTGGGTGGCAAGGTGTTGACCAATCATCTGAAGGAAATTATATCCTATAGGCATCTTAATATGATGGACGAGTCGTATGTGGTGAATCAGATCAAGGAAGATGTATGTTTTGTTTCGCAGAATTTTGCTGACGATATGAGAGTGCATCAGTCAAGCGCTAAGCGTGACGAAGTGGTGGTAGAGTATGTGCTGCCGGACTTTACATCCGTGCGACGTGGCTACATACGCATGGACAAGCAAAAGGAGGTGGAACAGCAATCTTTGCGGCTATGTAATGAACGATTTACAGTGCCAGAGCTGTTATTCCATCCCTCCGATGTAGGCATTACTCAGGTTGGCATACCTGAAGCCGTAATCGACTCGCTGCAAGACTGTCCTGCGTACACGCACTGCGAGCTGCTGCGTAACATAATAATTATTGGTGGAAGTTCGCTGTTTACTGGATTTATACCAAGACTGAAGGCGGAAATACGCGCATTGGCACCAGATGATCTGGATGTCTCTTTGATATTTCCAGAGGATCCTATTTCATACGGTTGGTATGGCGGCAAGGAGATGGCCTGCAGTGAGGGGTTTAAGGATATGCTACTGACACGTGAAGAATATGACGAGAAAGGCTTCAGCGCCAATAACGTTAAATGAAAATGAGAATAGGTTTAATTAAATTAAAACGTTCAACTGCTTTTAAATATTACGCAATAATAAACGTACAATTTTATTTTTTTTTTTCAATAAAAAAAAAAAACACTCGTAACAACATAAGAAATAAAAACTAATTATTCTTAATTTATGCGTGCATTTAAGGACAATTTACTAAAATGTAATGAGTACGTTGGTCGCTCTCGCTTATGAACTACAGGTAGCTGTTCAAATATTATCATGAAGATCTAAGCAATGGTTAAGTTTATTTAATAACAATTTTGTAACATTTATCTTTTTCTGTGATTCTCTACTAATTCAGTTTGACTAATTTAAAAGCTAAACGATTCGCCACAACCGCAGGTACCCTTAATATTTGGATTGTTGAAAACAAATTCGCTGGAGAGTTTCGATTGCACATAATCCATTTCAGTTCCTGGCAGAGAATGAAAAATAAATTATAAGAAAATGTATAATTTGTATAACGATATTATTTGAATTTTAAAAACTATTATAGTGTTGTGTCTTACAATTTTGTATTATATAAAAGAGGTAAAAATCTGTCCAACTATAGAACACAACTTTTTCACAACTCTTTGTTGGAACTTGTCTTGCCAATAAACACAAATCACAACATCTGTAGCCTCGTTTGAGTTAAAAACAAAACACTTTTGCCAATTTATTACATAATCTTTTAACTATACATACCTAGCAGAGACAATTGTGCCTTTTTATCAATAAAAACTTTAACGCCATCCTGCACCACTTCTTCATCTAACTTATCTGCAAATAAACACAACAGTTCAATGTACTTCCATCACTTCATCTTAATATATTTGCTTACCTTTCTCTTTCGCGTAATTGAGAGTATACGAGAGTCCATTGCAGCCGCGTTGTCTCACACCAACCTTTAAGCCAGTCTGTTGAATTAAAAGCATTTTAAAATTAATACGATTTTTTATTAACACAAAACATACGAATTCTGGTTGTTCTTTAAGCAATTCTTTAATGCGCTGTACCGCCGATTGTGTCTAAAAATAAGTTATTTATTTATCTCAAATTAATTTGCGAAGTAGTCTTTAATTTCATCACAAGATTTTTGCACACTTACCAATGTCAGGGCCGCTCGTGTTGGTAGTAATTTGCGTCCTTTAAGCGCTCGAACTGTTGCAGTTGCCACGACTTTTGTTGACATCTTTTCTGTGTGGATAAAATAATTAATCCAAATTGTTTTCCAGATTTTTTCGGCTTCACTAAAAATTTTATACAACTTTATTTTCTTTTTCTATTTTGTTCTTTGCTCAGCTGTTTTCATTCGTGTGTAGAAATGTTCAACGTCAAATAATTTTTGACGTAGAAAAGACGATGCCAGATGTATGTTGCTGCCAGATGATTGGTACTGCTGGATGTTTTCTATAAATTCTTACAGCCGTATTCATAAAAATAGCTTTAAAACGTTCAAAAGTTAAAAAGCTTTTTTATGTTAAAAAGTCTTTTAAAATGTTGTTATTCAAAAACATGTTGTAGCTGCTTTGTAGTTAAAATATGAATACTTTCGATTTGAAGTGCGAAGAGTATCAATAATGGTTCGTGTATTTGATAAATGCAATGACTTTTCATTTATTTGTCACAATTTCGTCAACATTTTGATATTTAAACATCAACATTTTTTCTGATTTACATCAGAATTTGCAAAAAAAAATTTACATTTTTTGATATATTTAGAAACAATTTGATATATTTTTGACATAATTTGTGCTCAGCTGAAAACAAAATAAAATTTAAAAACGCTTTATCGAGGGTTTATTGAAAGTTTCATCCATTTTTAAAATTCTCTTATTTATGAAGCATTTAAAAGAGATTTTTATCGCTATTGAAAATTTATGAATAATGTTTTTAAATTTTTTTCGATTTTTTTCTTATGAAGGCTATATAAGAGGTTAATTATTTTTTATGCATATAGCCGTTAAAAGCGCACCCAAAAAAATGTTTTTTTCTTATTTTTCCAATATGTATATGGTCCTCCTAAATCTATTCGTGCAATAATATTTCGTCTGTCTCGAATGGCTTATGAGAAAAGAATCGTGAAAGTTTGAAAATTCAATGTAAATTTATAAATGCGTGAAAGCTGATATCACCTTTTAAATTATACCTATCATTAACTTTGATTTTTTTAATTGAAAAATTTTCTAATAAAAATCATCGCGATTTCTTTAAAACCTTTCTGTATATTCTATTCTCTTTTCTTATCAACTGAAATTGAAAATTCAGCCATATTTACGACTTGAAGCAGTAGTTGATGGTAGAGAAGTTTGTTGATGAAATTGCCTTTTAACCCTTAAATGCACAAGGCACCCGATTTTTACCGAAAAAATATATTTTATGTAAATTTGAGTAAAAATAAAAACTGCGTTTTTAGTTTTGAAATTTTTTTTAAAAAATTTTTTTTTTTAAAGTGGTTGTATCTGTAAAGATTCAATGTGAATTTACCCACATCTAAAATTTCTATTAAAATATATCAAAATAAAGATATGTGTTATGAAATTTTTATTAATTCATTTATTTTAAAAAGGTAAAATTATCAAAAACTGCAGGGAGTGCACACTGTATCTTTAAAGATACAACCAACTAAAGTGACCCAGTGAGGTGCCAAATGATCGAATTTTTTTCGAACCGCTTAAAATCACGAAAGGACATGTCTTGAAAGCAGTCAATATTTTTTTCTAATCAAAATTATTTATCTGTTCCTAGAAGTTAAACTGCTAAAAATAGTGTTTATTTAATTTAAAAAACTTTTTTTGACTGTACATAATTTTTTTAAAAAGTATGACAAATAGAAATAAAAACTATTTTTGTATTTAAGACTTATATTATATTCTAAATAATATAGAACCGATTTGAAAAAAATCAAATCAAAAATAAAGCCGTAGGAATTTCTTGAATGGTTGTATCTTTAAAGATACACGGTGCATTTAAGGGTTAACTTGAAATGAGTGAGGTAAAGGCATAACACTTGCCTCACATCCAAATTCACATGTTTCTTTGGCTTAGAATATCCTACACATATTTAACTTGATAACTCCTTCCTTCCTACTCCTTCTACTTATGTATCACCCCATTTCGAACCAAGGCAGGCTTGAATGAATAGGAATTACACTTAAAATCCTTGTTTGAAAACTAAAAAAAAATTCTACCTGATTTTCCATTCAAAAAGCAAAGAAATTATTTATGTATGTGTATATCGCAATGTTTTTATTATTTTCTGGTTCTTTTTCATTTTATTGTTGATAAATACATACCATCAAGGCAACTGAAAACTTCATGTTGCTTGATTGAATTTTCAAATGAAAACAATGTTGTCCTATTAATAATTTCTGTTGTTAAAAGAACAACATAATTCAACAAGAAGTTTGTCTTTATATTAAAAACACTGCTGAAATTTATATTTCAAACACAATTGTTTAATTAATTAAAATCTGGTTGTTATGGTGGGAACCACGTTGCTTAAAAAATATTTTCTAAATAAAAATCAACACCACTGATAATGGTTATAATACAACAATATTTTTTGGATGAGTAGCTAATGCAATGACTTTTCATTTATTTGTCACAATTTCGTCAACATTTTGATATTTAAACATCAACGTTTTTTCGAAGCTACCATCTGCACTGAAAAAAATTGTCATTTTACTATCTTTTTTTGTAAATGGTTTAAAATGTTTTGACAAATTTTCTTGTTTTTATTTCCTTTTTGTTTTGATTTTTTTTTTTTTTTGTATATTTAGAATTTTTTTGACATATTTTCAAATGATTGAAATATTTTTAATTATTTTTTATATAATTTGTGATCAAATGAGAAAAAATAATTCCGCTAAAATAATTCCACTCCGCTATCTTCGTAGCCAGTTTACCTTTCGGGTTCCTTTTCACAGATCTGAATATGCTCGAAATGAGGCTATCACGCGCTGCACTATTGAGGCAAACAGGGTTTTGTCATTGATTGACATATTCGATTCAATTTCAAGAACTCAGTTTAAAACAAATCTCAACCTGCTCCAAGTTTTCCGCGTTACCTAATGTTACTAACCAGTGGTTGTCTTTATCACGCACCTTGATGATTTACTTTGGTCTCGCCCTCTGATAGTTATCTATAATTTCCATATACATTCATACCGTTTTCTCCTTTATGCAAAGTTTAACCTTAACTTAGTTTTCATCAATCTCAATTTTTACAGGTAACTTACTCGTAATTAATACATTGATTGTATATTATTGTATATTGTATATTATTATTAATTTTAATGTTATATATATTCTTAGTAGTCTGTAAGAGATTTCCTCTCTGCTTGATGAAATATTAATAAATAAATAAATAAATAAATAAAATAATTTTAAAAATACTTTATGAGGGGTTTATAGAAAGTTTCAGCCATTTTTAAAAATCCTCTCATTTATAAACAAACATTTTCAATAATTTTTTGGCATTTTCTTTGTTTTTGATATATTTAGAAACAATTTGATATATTTTTGACATAATTTGTGCTCAGCTGAAAACAAAATAAAATTTAAAAACGCTTTATCGAGGGTTTATTGAAAGTTTCATCCATTTTTAAAATTCTCTTATTTATGAAGCATTTAAAAGAGATTTTTATCGCTATTGAAAATTTATGAATAATGTTTTTAAATTTTTTTCGATTTTTTTCTTATGAAGGCTATATAAGAGGTTAATTATTTTTTATGCATATAGCCGTTAAAAGCGCACCCAAAAAAATGTTTTTTTCTTATTTTTCCAATATGTATATGGTCCTCCTAAACCTATTCGTGCAATAATATTTCGTCTGTCTCGAATGGCTTATGAGAAAAGAATCGTGAAAGTTTGAAAATTCAATGTAAATTTATAAATGCGTGAAAGCTGATATCACCTTTTAAATTATACCTATCATTAACTTTGATTTTTTTAATTGAAAAATTTTCTAATAAAAATCATCGCGATTTCTTTAAAACCTTTCTGTATATTCTATTCTCTTTTCTTATCAACTGAAATTGAAAATTCAGCCATATTTACGACTTGAAGCAGTAGTTGATGGTAGAGAAGTTTGTTGATGAAATTGCCTTTTAACCCTTAAATGCACAAGGCACCCGATTTTTACCGAAAAAATATATTTTATGTAAATTTGAGTAAAATAAAAACTGCGTTTTTAGTTTTGAAATTTTTTTTAAAAAAATTTTTTTTTTTAAAGTGGTTGTATCTGTAAAGATTCAATGTGAATTTACCCACATCTAAAATTTCTATTAAAATATATCAAAATAAAGATATGTGTTATGAAATTTTTATTAATTCATTTATTTTAAAAAGGTAAAATTATCAAAAACTGCAGGGAGTGCACACTGTATCTTTAAAGATACAACCAACTAAAGTGACCCAGTGAGGTGCCAAATGATCGAATTTTTTTCGAACCGCTTAAAATCACGAAAGGACATGTCTTGAAAGCAGTCAATATTTTTTTCTAATCAAAATTATTTATCGGTTCCTAGAAGTTAAACTGCTAAAAATAGTGTTTATTTAATTTAAAAAACTTTTTTTGACTGTACATAATTTTTTTAAAAAGTATGACAAATAGAAATAAAAACTATTTTTGTATTTAAGACTTATATTATATTCTAAATAATATAGAACCGATTTGAAAAAAATCAAATCAAAAATAAAGCCGTAGGAATTTCTTGAATGGTTGTATCTTTAAAGATACACGGTGCATTTAAGGGTTAACTTGAAATGAGTGAGGTAAAGGCATAACACTTGCCTCACATCCAAATTCACATGTTTCTTTGGCTTAGAATATCCTACACATATTTAACTTGATAACTCCTTCCTTCCTACTCCTTCTACTTATGTATCACCCCATTTCGAACCAAGGCAGGCTTGAATGAATAGGAATTACACTTAAAATCCTTGTTTGAAAACTAAAAAAAAATTCTACCTGATTTTCCATTCAAAAAGCAAAGAAATTATTTATGTATGTGTATATCGCAATGTTTTTATTATTTTCTGGTTCTTTTTCATTTTATTGTTGATAAATACATACCATCAAGGCAACTGAAAACTTCATGTTGCTTGATTGAATTTTCAAATGAAAACAATGTTGTCCTATTAATAATTTCTGTTGTTAAAAGAACAACATAATTCAACAAGAAGTTTGTCTTTATATTAAAAACACTGCTGAAATTTATATTTCAAACACAATTGTTTAATTAATTAAAATCTGGTTGTTATGGTGGGAACCACGTTGCTTAAAAAATATTTTCTAAATAAAAATCAACACCACTGATAATGGTTATAATACAACAATATTTTTTGGATGAGTAGCTAAAATGCTATTTTGTTTATTTGCTTGGAAATTAACAATTATTAGAGCTGGAGTTCCTAAGTAAGAAGTTCTTAGGCATTTTATTTAAGAATTGGAATAAAATTTTTTATGGTATTTAATAATAATATCCTCCTTTCATAATACTCGGAACATTTGCAACAGTAAATTAAGGAAAATTGATAAAAGACATATGATTTGCATAATCTTCGTAAAGGCTACAGGTGCACTGTAGCAGCTTTTTGAAATCGTTAGAACAAAGTAGTGTATGATTTAGCTTCATTCAACCTCAAAATCGGGATAAAAAACCGGAATTCTTCAATAAAACGAAAACCGTGCAATTCTTCATCGATATTAATTTAATTTCCTTCAAAGGAATCTCAAGCAATACAAGACATATTTTAACGCTTCCTCCAATCTTGGAAACACTTTTCATAGGCTGATTTTGGAATCGCTTTGAGTGCTTTCTGTGAAATCTTCTTATTGTCTCAAAACTCTATCCACGAAGTGATAACTTGAATCGTGGAAATAGGAAAAAGTCATAAGGAGTCATTATAGTCAATATAGTTGTTATAGTTATAGTTATGTTTATAGTCAAAGAGGCATATAAAAGATGAAATGTTTGAGCTGGTACGTTGTCGCGGTGAAGAAACCACAAGTTTTTACTTAACAATTCTTAACATTTTCAATGCGCCAGCATATGATATTTTCTTAAAATCACAAAATTTCAGATAAATTCTGTGCTCAAGGAAATTCAACACTGCGAAATTCGTAGAACACAACAAATACTAACTTGGTTACGAAGACATCTCACAAAAGTTTTCGACAAATTATACTCAAACAGATATTTGACAGATGACATATGTACCAACCCAGAAAAAACATTTTGTCCATATCTTAAGAGCGATTTGTTTGAATAGGAAAATCAGACGGTATATCTTTGTATTAAAAACCCAACTGCAACTTATTTATGAATAAAAGTATTTAAATAAAAATATCTGGTTGCTATAATGAGAATATTTTCATTTCAATAAAATTTTCTGAAATAAACTTAGCAACGCTGATATTGTTTATAATACAAGATTTTATGTGGGTAATTATACTATAGTAATTTAACATTACTTTCCATTTGAAGGATTACACAAAAATTTTATGTTTAAAGTATAGTTCTAATTGTGAAATCAGAAGCAGTTTTGAGAGTTGGACACTCGTAGCATCAATCGTCTAAGCCGTGGTATTAGAACAAAAATTTGTAAGGTTATAACTTACATCAACTAGTTTTGCACTGTATTATATATTTTAATTTAATGTATAATAATTTATCGAAAACAGTATTTCAATTATCTCGCTAGCATATGATATTGCTATGTCATTACCGACTGATACGCTGAAAACATAAAATGATACTTTTATCCTGAATAAATTAATTATACTTATAGAAATAAGTGTTAACTTTTTATAAAATGCCTATTAAATAGTACAATTGTTCTATTATTGGACTTTGAGTACAATAAATTAAACTTCATATAATTTTCATATAACTTGCACTCAGCTACTTCAATAATTGCACTCATTATTACGCGGCAAAAATTCTGCCCTCTGAGAGTACAGAATATTTTACATTTTGACCTGAACTCAAAAAATGTCTCATCCGTGAAAAAGCTCAATTTTTAATGAAATGTTAATGATAACGTTTAATATTTTCCTAACATGTCACTTTTTTTATTCATTCGAAAATAATAGAAATCAGAAAATAATAGAGTACGCCATCAGAGCCAGAAAAAGTTGCACCGTTCTGCGCAAGACGTTAGGTCTTTCGTGACGTAGATAGGAAAAGACACTTTCTCTGTTTCTCTCCCTGATTTTCTGTTCGTGCAAGAAAGAGACGAAATATAGTGCGATAGTTCTGTGCGATTTATTCTTCAGTTACGGGTCTGTTTGTTTGTGTTTTGCTTAGTAAAAAACAGCTGATTTTGACAATGTGTCGATCATGACGTAGGCACACATGCGCAGGGCATAATCTTGTATATATTATTTTTGGGTAGTACTTGAGGGCAGAACTTAAAACCGTCGGTACTGACAGTGTAAATATTTTATATTTTTTCTACTTTTGAGGCCAACATTTTCGAGAAAAGAACACGGTTTAATTTACAGGTCAGAATTTTTTTCGAGACAAGACCACATAAATGGCAGAATTCTCAGACTGCAGAAAAAATTAAAAATTTTTTGAGAAAAGAAAACGCCATAAGCAGGAAAAGAACAACAGTCTCAGTTGCTTACAACTAACATTTTTTATGTTTTTCTCAGCTGAAAATTCGCTTGCAAGTTTTATTTAATTGGCAAAATTGTGGCGCTAAATTTAACGACACTGACCGGAAGAAACTCTTATCACCCATGGTTGAATAAATAAGGTTGTCACATGGGCGAGAGCGAGTTCCCATTAATGTCAAATCGAAGTTGACAGCTTATACAAAATCTGAAAACAAAAATTGATAACATGAAAAGCCGATGAAGTTGTTGTTGTTGCTTTTCATTAAATTTGACAATTATGGGTACTGAGAAGAGAGTGCGATCAGCCACGAGACAACCTTATTGATTCAGCCATGTCATCACCTATGTGTTTTACAGAAAAATAATCGATTTCTATATTTAAAAATTTCCCTTAAACTTTGCCTGACAAAACTCTTTCGCCATCGTTGGCAACGCTGTTTGCTATTTTGACGTTGCCTGCCCCAATAAAAACAGCTGATCAACCACTACACTTACAGTAGAAGCTCCACATTTTTTTTGGCATATCGAAGTTTATATTTTCACTTTATTTTGAATTGAGAATCCATCCCATCTGCGGAATTGAGTTGGAATGAATTAAATTGAGTTGGTGTCGTTTGCCTGCTAAACTGTCTGACTGTCGTTATCTTCGCAGCTTCGTGGTTGTCTGTCTCTACTGGTTGTTGATGCTGGTGTCGTCGTCGTCGTCGCCGTGATCGTCATTGTGCCGTTATATTTATAAATTAAAATTAATTGTATTTTTTATTTGTTTCAATTTATAAATAAACATAAATAAAAATCGCGTAAAAACAAGTGCCAGTAAAGCAGAAAAAGTACAAAAGATACGGACACAAAAAAAAAAAATATATATATATAAACCATAAAGATGTACACAAAACTGCAAATTGGCATTAAATAAAATAAATGAGAAGCAGTGCAAGTAAATCACAAAATAAATTAACATAAAAAGAGCAAAACAATACAAACAACAACAACAACAGCAACAATGAATTTGGACAACGACAATGATAACGAAAACGAGAACGAGGTGCTGTGCGAGAAAATCATTAGCGATATACAAGCTGTATTTCTCAAGGACCCAGATCTGTAAGTCAAGGCAACGAGGTATGCCATGAATTTGGTAGGCAAGGAATTGAGGATACAATTGTTTGTAATAAATTAGTGTATTGAATGTGGGTGGAGTTACGGAGGTGGGGGACTCTGTGTGCTTAAATCAAATGCCGCTTTTTGTGTGCAGTGAGCTGCGCACTAATTGAAGGACACGCGTGGCCTTGCACCTGTATTGGGGCTTCTGTGGATGTAGCGATAGCTTAAGGGGTATAGCATGGAGCTGCTCTGTACAAAATATGGCGCCACTTCACTCAATTGATTTCAATTAAATAACGTATTGCGGCAAGTTGCGTGTGGAAAAAGTTTTAATTGAAGCGCTTACGAGATACAATTTTACTTCTTCGAATCTATACATTTATAGCGAAGAAAATTACTTTAGGTTTGGCATAACTACAATAAGATGTATGGACCGGAAATTTAATCGTTAAGCTTATATGACTTTTTAATTATTTTCGGGCTTAGGAGATAGGCTTATTATTTGGAAATCACTTTAAGCCCATAACTTGTCAGTTATATTAATTCTGTATAGCCAGGTTCAATTCTCTATATAAAAATCCCACAGACTAACTTCAAAACAATCAATTAAAATGTTCATACCTGAAAAAGGTTGAACCCAATCAGGTTCTTATAGGCCAACAAGTATGCTTCCTATACTATTTAAATTTTTTAGAATTTCAAATTTTTTCTCACAAATTTACAACTACATAATGAAAAACTATCCCAAGCTATCAATTTCGATTTCCAAAAAAAATGGTAAAAAGGTGCAAGTGCATCTTATTTCAAATGAATAAGTTATTATTTCTTATTTCAAGATTGCGAATTTGTTTAAAATTTTTTCAGGCATTAGATAGGGTCTAGTATGTAGGAATGATATACAAATACAACAGTTGTTACCGGCTGTCATAAGCATTCTTAATTCAAATCTTAGAAGCAGTAAGAATGCAATGAATTTATTCAATTTTATTTTTCAATTTCAGTTGAAGTCACAAGTCATCTTGAAGAGATCAACTCCTACAGACACTAGAAAATATATAGACAAAATCGATTAAAATTATAATTATTCATAACCTACATTTAATTATAATTCATAATTCCAATTCATAAAATTCATATCGCTCGTTTTCTGCAATAACGTTACAACTCAAAAAACTAGATCTTTAAGGAGAAGCATTTTAAGTTTTGAACAGAACTTTGGTTTAATCAGAACAGAATTTTGGTTTAATCCATACAAAGTGACAAAAAAACTAGAGATTATCGATATATAATATGATCTAATCGGAAATATATTGAGGTGAATGAATCACAAATTCTACTCTCCTGCAAAAATTAAAGAAGATATCGTTACCAAAATTGTACTCAGCATAGATCATGGTAACACGAATGTTGCTGTGTAATTAACTCAATTTTTATGTTTTTTGGATTGTAACGGTATTGAAGAGAACGAGCGATATAGTTCATATAAATAATTTTAATAGCACTATGTAAAGGGGTAGCGAGGTGTTAAAAGCATTACAGGCAAAAGGTGAACAAATAATTGGTTTTCAAGTTTCCTTGTTGTGCAATTAGCTAATACTGAAATAGACTCCCCAGTAAAACGAGCGAAAGGCAGATTAGAATAATAGACAGCTCTATGGGGAGCTTAACGAAAGTGAAATTGGCTTCGGGGAAGTCTTGAATTAAGGTTGCATACAACAAACTTAGTAAACGTTTTCTACGTGAATTGAATATATTTGAAAAAATGGATTCCAAATAGTCGAACAATATTCTAAATGCGGTCTAATCAGCGTGGGAAAAAGTGTTAATAATGTATAAGGATCCGAAAAGTCTTAATAGTTAATTTTAAGGAAACGAATTAAGATGAAATGATTTAAAATAATACGCAAAGTTAAAAATCGTCATTGTAACCTCCAAACACTTGACATTATAAAACATGGATTTGGCAAGGTCATCAGTATTTCTTTTGTTGTTTATAAAAGTCCAAAAAAGCTTACTATTATATTTTAATTTACTTTCGATGGATGGAAAATACGAGCTAATAAGCAATTTTTTAAGAATAAACTGACTGATATAAAATAAACATAATTTGGTAATGGAATTGTTCTTTTAAACACCGAAACCGAAGCACCTGGAGTTATTGAGCTTAGAGAAATATACTGTTTTATGAATTAAATTAACTTTCTGTTTCAATATTTGCTTGAATGTATAACTGAAATTCTGAATGTAAAATAAAATAAATAAAAATAAATAACTGGCCATTTCAGCCCTTGAAAGGACTTTGACCTAGCTTCTTAGGATCAATTGTGTTGTGCGTGTTATTAAGTTTGTACACAATTGACCGAGAAATGGACCTACAGGCTTAACGCCGACTCCGAACGGCGATGAACGAAATGTTCTTATTCTCAAGAAGCTTTACATGGCATTTTGATTACTCTCTGAGGTTTGCCATTGTCTGCAGAGAGGTGGCGTCCGTACAGAAAAATTATTTTAATTCAAATAATTTTCTCTCGCTGCTGGGGTTCGAACCTGGGTCTCCAAAGTTCTTTGACATAGCGGCCACGCACTTTAACCAACTACGCCACGGACGCCACAATTCTGAATGTAGTCCACTCATATCTTGATTAGAGCACGCTTCTTCCGCCACTTCGAATAAACGTAAAGAGCCGGAAATTTTCATAACAAGATATTTGACATATTTCCACCTGGAGATACCTCAAAAAAAAAAAAAAAAAATAAAAAATAGAAAATAAATAAATAACCTTTGGTCCTTAGAAAACAAGCTAGCAAACAAAAATATAATGTAAACAAGAATGTTGTGCTATCTCATACTTCGTATCGGATACAAAAAGATTTCTTGCATTTTCATAAGAACTCAAAGTTCATCTAACATTCTTAGCGCCGGAAACACTCACTACCAATGAGGAAAAGAAATTATGTATTTTCAGGATGTGGTGTGACTACGAGGAATTGGTAATTTCAACATTTCATATATGCCTTTTGACCACAAACTTAGTGGATCTAAACATAATGAGCTTTTCCATCTTCGCCAACGTATAATAAAAACATTCGTAAACTTTAATATATTATTGTTGTTTACTTTCTTAACTAAAACAAATTCTGAAAGCCTGAGCCTGTACTATCTCAATGAATAATGGATTATGTGATACTATTCACTCATTCGATGTGTCGAAAACTGTTCTGAAGCTTTGGTCCTGCCCTAAAGGGAATTTTTTTGGATACATATGATTCTTCATACCAAGATACGCGGGGCTAAGATATCCACAATAGTCGTAAACCATTCTTGATTCAACAACTTCTTGACATAGTATCAGATTTAACGTCTTGAATTTCCACCCGTTTTTTTAAACTAAAAAATTTAGGTGCTAGATCATTTCAGTCAACATTGTCTTAGATTGCAAATTGAATGAAAAATTAATCGAAAAGAATGGTAAACATAGATAAGCGTGTGCAGAATGTTCTGCAAAGAATTGAAGAACTATGTGAAATTGAATCGGGCGGAAGTATAATGTCTTGATGAAAGCTAATTTCTAGTTGCTTAGTATTCCTCTTCGATTTGCACCAAAGTCTTAACCCCCACCAATCATCAACCTGTACAAATTTTTATCAGAGAAATAAAAAAAAGTAAGCTCGAAGGACCTTAGTAGTCAACGGGAATTATATCAACGATTGCCTGTTTAGTGAGCAAAAGCGCTATCAAGTGATATCGTTCCCGCAAAATTTATGGAAGGTGTTCCATTGATTAACTTTGACAATATTAGTGGCTGCACTATTTCCAAAGTATGTCCTCGTTATTTCCATAAAATTTTTTTTTTCACAAACAGGCTTAAAATGAAAATTATAAACCTGGTTTACGAAGCTATTGTAGAAAATATTTTCTTCATCCTGTCATTAAATTTGTAAAAAATTATAATAGTTTTGTTTTTTCTCTTAAGTTTTGAAATTTTATGACTTCCAACATATTAATTAAAACCAGAAAACTACAGCTACTCTTCATTGACAATATTTGCTATTGATATCAATTATCCAAAAAATCGTGATTTAAAGGCTGAAAAATAATTTATTGTAGGTATTTATCGCTTTAGCAGTTCTTTTGGATAACCATTTGATTTCAACTAGAGAGACAAGGCATTTTTGCTCTAAAAGCAACCTTTACTGAACAAATAGAAATAGTGTCCGAGCAACACCGGGTTACCTGCTATAAAAATTAATAATCGCTTAATAAGCTTTATTTATTCGCTTCAATTTCTAACATGTTTAACTTTGTTCTTTTTTTTTCGTACCTACAGCTCTTCCTTTGACATTGTTCCGACTATTTTGAATCGCAACAAATCGCCTGTCATACATGTTGATCACAATTTGGGTCTGGAATCATGGTGCGCCAAACATGTCTACGATTATGCTCACAAAATGCTGCTAACACCGCAACGCAAGCAACAGCAGCAACGTTATCTGCAGCACAGTGATGTGCTAGTCAAATACCTGAATGTAGCGCTGCTAATCAATGCGGATGTAACCACATTTTGGCACATACGCCGTCAGCTGGTACAAAAGAATCGCCTAAAGGTGCATCGCGAATTTCAATTTTCTGCTTTAATACTAACTAAGAAGCCGAAATCTAGTGAAGCGTTTGCCTATCGTCGCTGGCTGTTTTCCTTTCAGAGTAAGTCCAAAACTTGATTTAAATAAAAAATTTTTAAAACTTCTCTTATTTAAGGTTCCGAGTCCATCGACTGGCCCTCGGAAATTGGCGTTTGCGAGCGTTGCGCTGATCGAAGCTCCAGTAACTATCACGCCTGGACGCATCGTCAATGGGTTTTACAGAAGGCTGCACCGTTTCTCATCAAATCCGAAATAATGCACTCGGAAAAATTCATACAAAAACACATCAGCGACTATAGCAGCTACCACTATCGCCAAATTGTCATAGCCAAAGCCTTTGAGTTGTGCTTCTATGAGGCCGACGATCTGAATCATCTGAAACACCTGCGTGAATTGATAAACTTCTATCTGATTGTTGATGTAAGAACAACCGATGAGATGCTGGCTACACTTTTACCTGGTCTAAACTTGCAAGCGTTGAGCGATGAGCGACTCAAATCTTTTCTCTACTGCTGCAATCTGGCTGCCAATGACATTAAACTCTGTGACGATCAGAAAAACATGTATGGTGAGCGGGAATCTTTTGAGAATCACAGGCGCGCCTCATTAAAATTCATTGTTGATCATTGTGTTCGACTCAATGTAGGCGAGTTCAGCTGTCGACAGACACCTGCAGAAATTGCATCAGCAGCTAACCAGTCTATCAAAGCACTCTATGCGAAATATGATTTCACAAAAAATGCATTTTTGACAGCGCTCAAACGCTCAGAGAGTTTGCTGGGTGATAAACATCGACGCTGGTGTGCCATATTCTTAGGCTTTGACTTCGAATGCTGATAAGGACGGCGTATTGCGGCGTATACAAAACAAGTTTTCTTCCACAAAGAATTAAAACTACCTTATATCTAACTACCTTGATCAGCTAAATAAGTTTAAAAAGTAGTCTACAAAAGTTTTCTCCATTTTCGCCGCTATAAAAAAACTAGCGCTTATCTTTAACCACTTATAACTAAGCCTCCTTATAAACTTATAACTTTAAACAATACAATTAATGTGTAAACTTTTAATATTATTTTGTTGTAACAGTATTTTTATTCATCTTAAACTTTAATTCTTCTACATTTATTGTTACTGCAAATTTTTGAACTTCACTATCTTAACTGACATCATTCTATATTTAAAACCATAGTTTTCATAAACCTTCAACAAAGACTTTTGTGCAAACTTTTTTAAAGATTTTATCAATTTTTTTTTTCTGTTCTATGTAAGCTTAAACTTAAGATTTCTTGACCTCAATAGCTATGAGTAATTTAGTTTAAATAAAAAAAGTTTTTCAAATTGATACATTGCTACGAGCTTATTCAAAGCTGTTTCAAAATAGTTTTAGTATGTAAAAATCTTCAACTTGTTTTTTTCTTTTAATAATAAATGTACGATAAATACTCTTTCAAAACTTCAAATAATAGCAAATTTATAGCCAAATAAATATTTTATTACAAGAACTCAAAATACATAAAATCTTATAAAATTTTCTTCGAATAAACTATCTTGTTTAGGATCAACTTTGAAACTCCTTCAGCAGATTGTATCAACAGCTGTGTCAAAAAACAATAACAGCTTCAGTCGGATTTCACTGTTTTGAGAAATCTTACTTAAAAGTTTATAATCGCCATATAGGTTCTTTGTAAACTTCATTAGTTTTTGTACCATAACTTTGGTTTGGTTCACGCTAGAAGCTACGGACTTTGTTTGTATATGACGATATATTCAAGGAATATAGCAATAAAAATAACTCAGTTCTGACTTAAGTCGACTTAAGGGATTATTACTTGTCGACACATAATAAAATATTGTAAAATTTGGCTCATTTCTGTGGCGTACTTTTAGGTGTTATGAGTGTCACCGGTTTTCTTTAATGAGATTATTGAAAGTCTCTTCTGAGACTGATCTTATTTGCTTATAAATGTAGAAGTAAAAGCTTAACCTTTTAAGTGCCAGACGATGCGATTTCTTTGATATTGACGGTAATGCTGCAAAAGCCAATTATTTCTGCTTTTGAACATCTTATGACACGCTGCATTTTACCAACTCAAATTATGGAGGAATGTTTTAATTTGCTCCATTGTTTTTTGTTTTTTGAGAACAGTTAAAACAAAAAACTCTTGCTCTTCAGGAAAAATTGTTTCATTTATTATTTAAGTTGCTGCTGCTGCTTCTTAAAAATTCCAATATACCATTACTCATCTTTGTAGTTGCTAAGCGTATTGCCCTGAGTTCCTGCAGTTTTTGTTTTTCCACCACCAAAGATTGCATTAAATGTCGCTCAACGTTTTCCGACAAACGATTACAGACTGTTAATAAGGTATCAATTGCAGGTTGGTTTAAGGATGCTGAAGTGGCCGCCACAGCGGGTGAAGGGCATTGCAATACCTTTGGCACTGGTGATGGTGGTGGAGATGTTTTTGGCGATTCCAACAGCGAAGGTGATGAAGGTTCCTCATATTTTACCGGCGTCAATTGTATTGCTGCTACTTTTAACGGATCGCTTTCTAAACAATAAAGTATTTTATTTAAATATGTATATACAAGAAATTAAATACTTTTACCAACCGAAATTATCATTAGAAACAATTTCTTTTTTATTAACTGGTTCCGCACCAATTATATCATGTACTGCACTATATAAGGGCCACACAAACGGATATAGTGGGTCGTAATCCTGTTTATGATTTCTGCAAAGTAAACAAAAGTAAATTTGAATCTTAGCTTAACTCAAAGAATTGTTTTAACAATTTCACCCATTCACCTGTATTTTTTGGTGAGATTCAAAATTTTGTTGCGCACCTCCTCAACTGTAACTTCAACTCCAAGGACAGATAGTTCTGCAACCATCTCCGCATACACAACTACATTTTTTTTTGGTCCGCGGAGCTCCGCGTATTTATTGGCCCATACTTGTATGAATCTAGCATCATCAACCTCTACCCATTTTCTTTTTCTAGCTTTCTTTTTATTTATTTTATTCATATTGGCACAGCACAATTCTCGAGTTTAACAATAAATAAACAATTCTTCGCCTTGCATTAAGTTTTTAACGCAAAAAGTTAAGCTAATTTAAAACAGGAAAGTTTTAGCAAAATGGAGTTAAATCTGACATTACTTTGTTTACTTTTGAGTTTCTATATGTTGCAGTGTTGCTTTCTAAATACAGTGGCGGACTTATTGTGAATGCCACCGTAAGAAGGTAAACAAACTTGCCAGCTCCGATTTTTGATTTGAGAAATGTTACAGTACACAGTAACACAAAAAAAAGTTTACAGCCAAGAGAAGCATATCATTTCCTTAACCCGTTACGGGCACGATTACGATTTCCGTGGCGCCAAGATCTGAATATGCAGTTTTAATGAACTTATTGAGAAAATAAGATTCACTGAAGGATTTATCGATATATCGATTTGTTATCGAGCTATCGATTTTAAAAAAAAAATTTTACTAAAAGAAGTCTTAATGTAAATTCGACCATATCTATGCTAATATTTGACCGATCAGGATAATTTGGGTATCATTCGATAACAAACTTAAATATCTTCAAAATAATTTATAAAACGAAAATTTGGTACTTAATCTAATTACACTACAGATAATTTTTCGGCATGATATATATTTTTTTTTTCATAAAACCGTTATTTTCTTCAAAAAGTACGTTATAAAAGTAAGTAGAACATAACATATGGTAATAGCTGAAACATTAACCTTTCGTTTGCTGTATAATATGTTATACTTGTTTCCCCTATTTCTACCATTATTTTCATATTTCATAAGTAAGTAGAACATAACATATGGTAATAGCTGAAACATTAACCTTTCGTTTGCTGTGTAATATGTTATACTTGTTTCCCCTATTTCTACCATTATTTTCATATTTCATAAGTAAGTAGAACATAACATATGGTAATAGCTGAAACATTAACCTTTCGTTTGCTGTATAATATGTTATACTTGTTTCCCCTATTTCTACCATTATTCTCATTTTTGTATTGTTACTAGATTAAACAGAACAATCATACGGTTTTTATTTTGCTTTTTAAACGTACAATTTTGATGTACTGTTTCATCTTCATCACGAAGCACAAAAGAATCGCAAGCACGTTGCACACCTATGTAAAATAAAAAAAAATATTCGAATAATATTATGATTCGCATCGTGTTCTTTTTAAATAAGATATACGGATTCTCATTTTATTTCACAAAAAAAAAAAAAAAAAAAAAAAAAAACAGAATAATTGTGCAATTTGTAAAAGGCAGAGCCACTTTTTTTATAAAAATTAGTAAAAATATCAATATGTACTTCAGAATACAACAAACAACCTTTGATAAAAGTCTATCTGACTCCTTTTAGGGAAAAAGTACATTTTGTAAAAGGCAGAACCTCTAAAAAAAATTATTCAATAACTCCAGAAAAGGTTAGGGAAAATATCGATACGTACTTCAGAATACAACAAACAACCTTTGATAAACGTCTATCTGGCTCCTTTTACAGGAAAAGTATGTAAAAAAATTATGTAAAAGGCAGAACCACTAAAAAAAATTATTCAATAACTCAAAATGCATCGAAAATTTTATGAAGATCTTTCTTGTGCCATTTACAGTATAAATGCACAATTTATTAAGCAAATCAAATATATTCAGCCCAATTATGAAACATTTTCCTATGCTATATGATTGTACTGATCAACCTAAATTAAACATAACAGCGAAAATCGTATAAATGTTGTATGTAATAAGTATAACATGTTGTATACAAAAGGTTAATATTTCAGCTTTCAATTAATTATATCTTTATTTAATCTTTACAACGCATTTTTAAGAGAAAATAACGGTTTTATGCAAAAATAAAACATATTATGCAGAAAGACAGTATGTAGCGTGGCCGGTTTACGAAAAAATGTTTTTTTTTTTCATTTCATACTAAAAAAATTTTAAATATCTTTCGAATGACTAAATCATTCAGATCGGACAAATATTAGCAAAGATATAACCGAATTTAAATATTGGTTCCGTTGAGTAAACATTTTCTTGAAAAATCGATATCTCGATAACTAATCGATATATCGATAAATCCTTCGGCGAAACTTATTTTCTCAAAGAGTACTTTAGAACTGCATACTCAAATCAAGGGGTCATGGAAATCGTAATTTTCCCCCGTTTCGGACCACAGTGGTATATATTTTCACTTTATTTTTGTCAGTGTATTTGACATGCTAAGCCTTGAAAAAATAAACATTCATATATCCTATATTTTCCAAAGTGCTCTTTGACGCAAGAGTGACTCGACTGCACTCTTTCAAAATGGCGACTTTATTAACGACATTGCACATGCCATCATATACATCAAGGCATGAAGATATGCCATGGCGTATGCGGTATCCACTAGATTTTTCGATGCCTTGATGTATATGATGGCATGTGCTATGCCTCGTGGAGGCGGCCTGTAAAGTACCAACATTTTGGATTTTTTCAAACTCTAATTGTTTTCTTGGAGAAAACATTTTACCAAAGAAGAGTGGCAAAAGTCTATGCATTCAGTATCCTCAATCCGCATTTTAGATCCGCTATCTTGGATTTTGCAATAGGACTATTCTGACATTGGATTAAGATGGCCATTTTGAATTCGCCATGTTGAATTCTGAAATTTTTGCCGTAGGATCTTGAAGTACACACCCGTAATACACGGAACAAATAGTTTTTTGCCACTCTCAATAATGTTTACTCAAACAAAATTTAAAGAGTTTGAAAAAACCCTGTATTTTGGGCACTTTTGAATAACACAGATTTGTTTAGCCAAACTGGTCCAAAGATATGATCAAAATGATATTTTCTTAAATTTTAGCCCACATTATCTTTTAAAATTTTACTTCAAACTATTTATTTTATTTTTTTTTTCTCGAATAAGTTTTTCAAAAATCTATTTATTTTTTTTTTAATTTAGTATATTAGTTTTAATAAATTGAAGTTTATTGCGACATGGTATTTTTTCTACATACTAATATTTTTAATTAATTTTAATTTAAAAGCGATTCATGGGATACATTTCAGACAATTGTAGCCAATCCGATGAATAATACTTTTTGATATCTGGATAAATGATGAAAAAAGCATGGACTTCAATATTTTTTTTTGCACAGACCCAATTTTGCAAAAAAATAAAACGAAAATTTTCGAAAATATTAAAAAAACATCTAATAATCAAAAAACTTTTTTTAAAGTTTGAATATGACCTTTCATTATTTGAAAGTATATTCATTATACGGCCAAGTAAAGTTGGCAGTATAAGTAGGACCTTAGAAACTTGAGTGGATCACAGTGAAAAGTCATGTAAGATCACTGATGAGTTGGTGTAGCGGCCAACGAAACAGTCTGACTAGTCTGGTGTGTGATTTCCTCTATACAGAGCCGTTGTTGTTGTTGTTGGTTATTGACTTCATTGTCTTCATGTTATCTTGTTGTCAACATACTTGGCCTAAAGCTCAAAATTGTTTTCGATATAAATAATCAAAAAAGCTGTAATTTTTTAGGTTTGGTTGGTGCCCAGGCCTCTAACGAAGTGACAATATTTGATAAATAAAAAAAAAATATAAAAAGAAACTGGCCATTTCAGCCCTTGAAAGGACTTTGACCGAACTTCTTATGATCAAATTGTGTTGTGCGTGTTATTAAATGTTAGAGCACAATCGATCGAGAACTGAACCCTCTAGTTTTATGCTGACTCCGAACGGCTAATGTGCATGGTCGCAAGAAGCTTTACATAGCGTTATTAACTCTCTGAGGTTTTCCATTGTCTGCAGAGAAGTGACGGCCGAACAGAAAAATTAATTCAATTAAAAAAACTTTCTGTGTCAGATGGAATTGAACCAAGGTTCTCTGGCGTATGGGTCACGCACTCTATCCGCTGCGCAACGGCCGCCACTTTAATATTTGATACTTGAAAATGTGCAGAATAACTTTTTTGAATAAATATAATACTTTTTTCACAATATTAAATTTTAAAACTTTCATATTTTACGATTTAGAAAGTAAAGATCACCTTTATGTACAGAGGTTAAAGAATAAATATTATTGAAAAAGGTAATTATCCTTATTTCGTTTTATTTGATCCAAAGCCACGAAAGAAAAGTCGAAGTTTTGTTTTGTCTAAGTTGCAATGTGCTTACAAATTAAATATTTCTAAGCCCCTTTAGTGGCGTCCGTGGCGTAGTTGGTTAAAGTGCGTGGCCGCTATGTCAAAGAACCTGGAGACCCAGGTTCGAACCCCAGCAGCGACAGAAAATTATTTGAATTAAAATAATTTTTTTGTACGGCCTCCACCTCTCTGCAGACAATGGCAAACCTCAGAGAGTAATAAAAATGCCATGTAAAGCTTCTTGAGAATAAGAACATTCCGTTCATCGCCGTTCGGAGTCGGCGTTAAGCCTGTAGGTCCATTTCTCGGTCAATTGTGTACTAAGTTAATAACACGCACAACACAATTGATCATAAGAAGCTAGGTCAAAGTCCTTTCAAGGGCTGAAATGGCCAGTTATTTAGTTTTTTTAAGCCCCTTTAGCTAATCATCGACTTTATGATCTACTAGAATTAAAAAAAGAAACGAAGTTATTCAGTTTTCTTGTTGTTTTTACCCTGTTAAATGGATCAAATAAGAAATAGTTTGATAATAAGATGGTCAGAAAAGTAAAGAGTGATATAAATCATCAAAGAAAACTAAAATTCCGGACTTTTTTTCCAGTACACTTTCTATATCCCATGGAAATCATCTTCATAATATATTGACTCTGTCTCAACTTATATAATGTTATAGATCAAATTTAACACTTTTTGTAAAGTCTTTATTACTACCATATTTTTTCTGTAAAAATATTAATTTTATCATAGTCTAGACTCTAGAATACTTATATTTCCAATTGATCCCATAAAAAATACAACTATGCAAGGTACACAATCGAGTCAATTCTAATAAAAGTCTCTGAAGTCTATTGATCGACAGTTATTTAATAAAAACAAATTAAATTATTTTCGGTTAAACTAAATGGATTTAAGTAAACTTTTAAAACAGCCATTTTGTGAAGAATATTCACTTCAACTCAACTTATGCATCGGAGCACAACTGTATACCCACTATTTGCACGATTAATTATAATTTAATTATTTTTTCAAATTATTTACGATCGCGTGAATTTTTATCAAAATTGACTCAGTTCGGAGGTACATATCCAACATTTGAACTGTGTTATTTAAATCAAATGAATTCGCAAATACATAAATTTTGTGTGACTTAAGCGACTTTGATAAGTATCGAGTGATATGTACCTAAATAAAATAAATAAAGTAAAAATTTATAATTAAGAAAAACATTTATAAATTTCTCTCAATGCAGAAAAAAAAAAAAAAACGAATTAGCCATATCCGCCCTTGAAAGGACTTTGACCGAGCTTCTTATGATCAAATAGTTGTGCGCAGAGACCGAAAATAACTGTTATTTTCGAAATTTCAATTCAAAAAGTCAGGCGGAAAATTTTGTCTTTTCGAGATTTGAATAAAGCATTGCGATGCTTGTTAGCTAAGGAATAATAATCTTCAAAGCTTCTTATTTATTTGACTTTTTTAAAAAAAGTAAAATATAATGGTTATTTTTGACCGATTTTTTTTTGGTCAAAAATATAAGTTAAAATTTGACTTTTATTTTTACAGTCAAAAATAACAGTTAAAATTTGACTTTTATTTTTTTCCGTCAAAAATAAAGTTAATATACGACTTTTACTTTTTCGGTCAAAAATAACAGTTAAAATTTTACTTTTATTTTTTCGGTTAAAAGTATAAATCATAATCAGGGCTCGGATTTTGATGACCTAAAAACCTTAAAAAATTACCTGAAAAAAATGATAAAATTGCCTAAAAACCTACAAAAATGACCTAAAAAACCCATGAAAAGCATCTCAAAAATAAAAAATTCAGTATTATTTTTAATATTTATTTTTTATCATTTTTATACATAGCGTTGCAGTAAATTATAAGGTACGTTTTCAGGTTATTAAAATTAAAAGAACGTCGATTGTCTGCCAACATGTTTTTGTAAACAGAAAAACTTCTTTTTACATCTGCACTAACCTTGTTTCTCCTATTCGTCCAACATGTCGAACATGTGAACGCTGGCATTATTATGTGCAAGAAAGAGACAAAATGCGATTGCGATTCGAAAATTAAAAAAAAAAACACCAAAAAAGTAAGAATGCCAAATTAAGTGTTGTAAAACGACAATAAAAATTCTTTAAAAATAAATAACAATTAAATGACATCAAAACCCAAAAAATGCTCTAAATTCCTAAAAATGACTATAAAATAACTTAAAAATCACGAAAAATTACAAAAAAATGCACTCAAAGTAATAAAAATTACCTGAAAACAAAAAACAACGAAGAACGACGAAAAATGATGAAAAATTACCTAAAAACTTTTCACATTTAGAATGTAGTAAACACAAAAGGTACTGAATAATAACCAGGAAATGTCTAAGAAGCAGCAGAAAAAAGATGACTTGGCATCGAAATCCGAGCCCTGATCATAACAAAAGTATAAATTATATTCATTCTACTCTTCTCTACCTTTGTTTTGCTTATCACTACACATTGCGTGGCCTGTCACTGTTGTTTGTCGAATCACTACACATCCGAGAACTGCAATGAGTATCCAATAGAAATCGGATACTCAAATCATACCCGAGTAACTTATATATTTGACCGGAAAAATAAAAGTCATATTTTAACTTTTATTTTTGACCGAAAAAATAAAAGTCAAATTTTAACTTTTATATTTGACCCGAAAAATAAAAGTCACATTTTAACTTTTGTTTTTTACCAAAAAAAAAAAAATCGGTCAAAAAATAACTATTATTTATTGATTTTTTTTGAAAAAAGTCATAACAGTTACGGTCCCTGGTTGTTAGTAAATGTTTTGTACACAAATGACCGAGAACTGGGCCTACTAACTAGTATTATGCCAACTCAGAACGACTAATGTGCATGTTCTCAAGAAGCTTGATATGGCTTTATTTTCTCTCCGAGTTTTGTCATTGTTGCAGAGTCACCTCTCTGAGGCCGATCAAAAAAATAAATTTAAACTGAAAAAAATTGAAATGAAATTGAAAGCCGTATGTTCGTTTTCCGTATATGAATCCGTATTGAATTCGTCAACCAGGGCCCCTTGGGAACTCCGCTACTGTATGTGTGCAGTAAAAATATGTTTTCTTTGTCACTCATCAGCTGTTAACATGCTTAGCATATCTTTTCAACTAAAAATGAGTATACTTTTAGGATTTTTTTATAATGACACGTCTTCCTTGCAAGTTAAGTTCCAATGTACGCAATATTTAACCGAGCATTATTGTGCTCACGCAAAAAAAAAACGTTAACAGAGTAGCGTAATGCCATGTCTACACAGAGAGTTTAGTTTGAGTTCAACCATAGCTGTTCAGAGATTCGTTGGCAGATTGTGTTTAGTGTGACATTTCTTTATTAACTTTTGTGCTCTCATATTTTTTCGAGACATCCACCACCGTGATATCAATTCCACTTGAGAACAAGGCTGCATACATCTCTGCGTACATACTGCGGCCCATACTGATATGAAAATCTCATCTTCTATACATGCCCAAGTTGTTTTCTTCGATTTTTTGTTAGTTTTTTGCAAACAGGTAACTACACAATTTTAGAATAGCTGTTTTTGGCATTTCTCACCACAAAATTTTTTAACGTACCTTGCTATTTACCTGTTTATATGAACATTAGCATACTTTTAGGCATTTCTCAAATTGAGTTTTGATAAACTCAAAGAAAATTGAGTTCAGTTAAGTTACATCCTGCAAAATTCATGCCCTAGTTTTACTAGAGAACTCAAGAGTTTGTTTTGAGTTCAATGGCAAAACTCAACTTTGTACTGGAAACTGAAACCAAACTCAAACTGTAGACATGGCATTAAGTTCCAATATATGCAATATTTAACCAAACTTTATAGTGTTCACGCTAAAACCCGTCAGTAGAGTTGCGTTAAAAATATAAGTTCTGAGTTTCTTTTGCTTTTCTGAATTCATTGGTTACTTTGTATATCAAGCGCACACATTTATAACGAGTTCCAGACGGTAGGTGAAACATATCACCTGATTTTGAAACTTTTTGGTAAATATTTTCATTTCAAATTAAAATTATGACATTTCTAATATACTTTTAGCCAGGGACCGAAAATAACTGTTAATTTATAATAATTTATAATTTATAATAATTTCGATTCAAAAAGTCAGGCGGAAAAAATGTGTCTTTTCGATATTTGAATAAAGTAGCGGGATGCTTGTTAACTAAGGAAAAAATAATCTTAAAAGATTTTTATTTATTTGACTTTTTTAAAAAAAGTCAAAAAATAATAGTTATTTTTGACCGATTTTTTTTTGGTCAAAAATAAAAGTTGAAATTTGACTTTTATTTTTTCGGTCACAAATAACAGTTAAAATTTGACTTTTATTTTTTCGGTCAAAAATAACAGTTAAAATTTGACTTATATTTTTTCAGTCAAAAATAAAAGTCAAATAATGACTTTTACTTTTTCGGTCAAAAATAAAAGTTAAATATGACTTATTGTTCCGGTCAGAAATATAAGTTTAAATTTGACTTTTATTTTTTTGGTCAAAAATATAAGTTAAAATTTGACTTATATTTTTCCGGTCAAAAATATAAGTTGAAAGTTTACTTTTATTTTTTCGGTTAGAAGGTGAAAAAATATAACAAAAGTATAAATTCTATTCGCTCTACTCTTATCTGCCTTTGTTTGGCCTATCGCTGCACCTTGCGTTCCCTGTCACTATTGTGAACTGAAATGTTTATCAGAGATCAGAGAACTGAAATGAGAAACAGACAGAAATCGGATACTCAAATCATACCCGAGTTACTTGTTGTTCTCTACCCTATCCTTGCTCAATGAAATATGTAAAATACTTATACAGGGTGGGTCAAATATATACTATTATATACTATTTATAACTAATAACTATAAACAAGGACGCCGAAAATTTTTTCCCGATCTAGTTTTCATCTTCAAGTGAAGAAAAGGAACTTTCATCGTTTTGTTGAGAAAATTGTGTTGCAAAGTATAATAATTAAATATTAATAAAAATCATTTTCAAACAAGCGAAAAATCGCGAAAATCCAAAAAGGGCACGACAAATAAATTTAGGCTGCAAAACAACGTGTGTCAGGTATGCAAGTAATTAATATAGGATATCACTGTCAAATTGTGTACCTTTATTTTTAATAGAAAAAAATAAAATAAAAAATAAAACTTAAAGCTAAAAAATAAAAGTCATATTTTAACTTATATTTTTTACCGGAAAAACAAAAGTCAAATTTCAACTTATATTTTTGACCGGAAAAATAAAATTCATATTTTAACTTTTATTTTTGATCGAAAAAATAAAAGTCAAATTTGAACTGTTGTTTATTGACTTTTTTTAAAAAAGTCATAATAGTTACGGTCCCTGCTTTTAACAAATCAAATTCAACTTTATATATAAATTCAGCTGCAGCTAGACACAAACCAATGACTTTCAAACATTTAATTTTCAGCCTAAGAGCATGCACGGAAAATTGATTTGTTACTTTTGAAAGAGCATGTCATAAGGTCTGTTTCCATACTCGTTTCAAGTAACTTGAAGTAACAAAATTTTGAAGCCAATCAAGTTGATGTGCATAACAATCAATGTTCACTACTTTACGAGGCCCTCACTCAACATAGCAGCTATTATAAAGCAGGAGATAATATTCAAACAGAATTCACTTCGCTTTGGGAAGCTCGGTCAACCAGTACTGTGCAAATGCATCGTAATATTCAAAAAGTGACCAAGTTGAGGAGGCATTTTAAAATTGATAAATCACCCGCTAAATAATTGTATCAATAATTCGGTTTATGAGATGCAGATTTTGTAATTACACTTCAAATTTAACTTTTTATAAATCGAATTAAACTTTTTTATTTCAAATTCAACTTTTTGCACTTCAATTTCAACTCATCAAAAGTCAAAACTTTAGTTAACAAGTTGAATATGAAGTGTGAAAAGTTGAATATGAAGTGTGGAAAGTTGAATTTGCAGTGTAAAAAGTTGCATAAAAAGTGATAAAAAAATTAAAATTCAAATACAAATTTGAAGTTAAAAACCAGCATAATTTTAAACTCTTATTTTAATTTTTACCATCAGTTTGACGGCTAATCTAATGCCTATATTCACATAGAGAGTTTCCAGTACAAAATTAAGTTTTGCCATTGAACTCAAAATAAACTCTTGAGTTTCGAGTACAATTATGCAAAATGAAACTCAACCTAAACACAATTTACTTTCTCAAAACTCAATTTATCAAAACTCGATTTGAAAAAATGCCTAAAAGTATGCTAATGTTCTCATGAAAAGATACGTTCAGATGCAACTTTTTAGATGACAAGGTATGTATGTTATAGGAAGAACTTACATACCTATAAGGGATGTAACGGAGGTGCGTTAACCGGAACCAGAGTTTTTAAATTTGATTTATCGGAGCTGTAGTCGGAACCGTAGCCGAAGTCGGAGTCGAAAACGGAGTAAAAGAAAGATGTGTTAGATTCACCGAAATAGAAATGGAAAACGGAGAAAAGAAAACGAAGCAGAGTGCTGCCAGTGAGTTTTTAAGTATCAAAATTATTTTACGGAGAACTGCGCTCTGGTGTGATATACATCAAATCGTATAGAACCGATCGAATACCTGCGTTTCAATTTTCGTTATAACTCCGATTGAAAATTATCGGAGCCGAAGTCGGAGTAGGAGGTGTAAAATCAATTGGAAGTTCCGACCTTTCGGAATCGAATTCAAAGCACCGCTACATTCCCAATACCTATGTATGCAGAGATGGCTGCAGCCTTGTCCGCAAGTGAAATTGATGTCACAGTGGTGGAGGTGCAAAAAAATATGAAGCACATAAGTAAATAAAGTAATGTGACATTAAACTACGCATCTCTGTGTGAACAGATTCGGTTAAATAGAACTTAAATTAACTCAAATTAATCAACACTTTTTGAGACATACCAAGACTCAAAACGGTGAACATCATAAACAAGAGGGTAGAACTTAAATTTTTTATCAGGAACCGTTAACTCCTAATCTTGCAAATTTCTAAATTTACCACCTAAGTTAAAGCGTTTGGTCTCATTATCTATGTCGATGATATACGTTTGTATATGGCGCGAAATCTTCTAAGAATAACCAAAAGAAAATTAATCAAGTTCGCGCTCGAAGAAATTAACAAAAAAAAATCCAATTAATTGGAAAGCCTAAATCCATTAAGGGTTGAAGCAATACATCTTTATAATCAAAATACGCATAAAAATACACGCATATCAGAACTTACGTACATATGCCTACATTTTAACACTAGCAGCCTAACCTCAAACAAAGTAACCACAAACAACAACAAACAATAGCAAAAACCATACAATCTTACACATTAATATATTTATTCAATTAGTCTTAAAAATAAGTCAAATGTTAATGTTTCATTTGTCTAATTTTATTGGCCATGCTACAAGTTGGCTTCTTGATGCCGAACAGTTGGTCACCATTATCCGTCAACATCATCAAATTCTATACATTGGCTATTTATTCATTTTGTTTACATAGCGGCTTTTGTTAGGGGGTGCTAGAAAGAGGTGCCAATTTTTTTTATCTAGTTTTTATTTACGTGTTCATTAGGAAGAAGCATAACAAAAGTGAATAGAAACAACAAAAATCGAATGTTATTTTTTGCCTATGAAATGGTTTAATTGAATAATGGCGCCAATATGTAGCTGAAGAATCACCCGCGCTAGCTATAACAGCCATGACAGCGAAAACGTTTTAAGGCTTAGTGGCTGACTAACATTGGCTGTTGTTTGTTCGTTGTGCTCGGTGTTAAGATTATTGTGCAAGTGCAAGGACTAAGTTAATTTTTTTTTTGTTTGGCCCAAAATGGCCCAAGAAAATGGCAAAAGTAAAATGCAATTCTTAAGTGTCAATCCAGAGGACTATTTGTTGCCTAGCAACAAACGTGGCTCACACTCAAGAGGACCAACGTCATCATCGACTTTAGATGTGCGTTCCTCAAGTCCAATCCCACGATTACGGATTTCAAATAGCAGCACGGGTAATTTTGAAAAATTTAAAAAAAAAAAACACTTACCATATGATCGCAAAGTTGCATCGAATTCTCAAAGCAAACATCTTTTGGTTTTTCATGTCTTTGATTCCAAACTTTTGTTGATATGTTTAATTTTCTTGAATGGAAAAAGCTTTATGCAGAATATATGTTCACAAAAAAGGATAAAGAATTTATATAGTTAAACACAAATATAATCAATATAATTGATATTTTGTCGCGATGCAACGAGTTGATTACAATAATTCAATTACACAGAATGACACAGAGTGGATCCGTTGAGCCTCATACTTGTCGATAAATAGAAGATCTAGACTTAGAGTAATAAAATTTTATTCATATTCTCACACAACTATGTCCACCTTCCGTATAACACAAACATTTTAAATGCTTATGTTTTCTTCGTTTTCCTTCTTGAAACGATATCAAATCAATTCAACAATTTTGTATACAGCTGTATTCGATTAAATAACAGTGTATGCTTTATATTCAAATAAGACATGTGTTAAGTTTTTAAAAATGAAAGAATTTCTTTTTCACGATTTTTTTTTTTTACAAATAAGGAATGAATACACTTTACATTCCAATGTATAGAAAGGAATGGGGAGTGGGAATAAACTAGCAATGGGAATTTGAATTTTCGGGGTTTTTTCCTCTGGCAATAGCAATGTTTTGACTTTGAAATCTTTTTTTTTTTTAAACTTTTGGAATTCATTTAAGCTAGCAGTGGGAGTTCGTGCAAATTCGATTTTTCCCTACCAAACATCATCATAATGACAATTTAATAAGTTCAAAATGTCATATTTGTTGTTTCAAAAATATTGAATAATTTTTCAAGGCAATTTTACTTTTTTGAAATCATGTCTCCGAAAAAAATACAACTTCCCGTTTCGGTTGCCATGAACCGTGTGACTTGTGATTCTGGTATAGAAGAATAAAAGTTAATTATTTGTTGTTCATACTTCACTTTTACAGTTTTTACAGCACTTATATTGTGTTTCATAGGAATTAACACTGCTAGGCAAACAATTTTTTTTTCTTAATTTTGTAAGTATTGCGTCGATGAACATTACTCTGACTTGTCCTCAGATAATTTAACAACTTACTTCAGAAAAGTTGTAGCTGGAAGCTGTAACTTCCGAACGGTATATCGGTGACTCAATAATATTAACCAAATAAGCCAAAGTTATGATAAAAAAACGAAACCACTCTCATTGCTAGACCATTTCCCCTACATACATATATTAAAGTAAATATTGTAATTTTTTTTTAATTTTTCCTCGAAAAGTACGGAAAATATTCCCAGCAAACATTATGACTCTTAAAAGATTCTTTTAAGAATCATATAAATGAGTTTTTATCGTCATATGCGCTCAAAACAGATTCGTTTATGAGCACATTTTCGTAGGTTGTGAACTTCAAAATATGATTCATAATAATGACTGTTTTATGTCTCATTTTGGACTCAAAATTAAGACTCTTTTAAAACTCATAATAAAGACTTTTAAAGACTCATAATAAAGACTCTAAAATTCATATAAATTAGTTTTTTGGACTCAAAATGAAGACTCTTTTAAGAGCCATATTTAATACTCTTTTTAATAATAATGTAATGGAATCTTTAAAGACTGATATGAAGACTTTCAGAAATCATAGTAGTTACTATTTTAAGAGTAATAAGTCTCATGTTAAAGGCTTTTAAAAAGACTAATCTGTGACATTGATATGATGTTAATAAAACCTCAGAAACCCCTTTCCGTGAAATTATCGTATGTGCCAATTTTTCATTTATGTAATAATATAAATAATAAAAATAAAAAGATTTCCATATTTTGCCATTTATCGTACTCTAAAACACCCATAAAATATACTCTTTTTAGAGTCTTATTCCTGAGCAATCATTTCAGAATCATTTCAAAGACTTCTTTATGAGTCTTTTTATTGCGTACTCATAAAACACGCATAAGAAATACTCTTTTTAGAGTCATTTTTTGAGGCACTCAGAAAATGTTTGCAGGGTCATAATGTTTGCTGGGAAGTCTTTGTTAAAAAGATACCAATATACATCTAGTACTTCCTATCCAAGGTGTCTATGACAAAAATAAATAAAACATCTGTCAAAGTTCCCCTGCCTGTACTTCCAAGTACAGAAATGACTGCCGGTGGGACCGCTCCGTTTTATGTGCCACGCGCTCCGACACTTAACGAGAGATATTCACTTAATCGTTTATAGCATCAGAACGAATTGAAATTATTATTTGAAACATATTATTGAATAGTTTTATTAACAATTTATGGAACAAAAAAATTAAAAAAATAAAACTATTGTTACTGTATTTGTTAATATTCTGCAGGTAACTCCATGCATTGCATCGACAGGATATAGAATCGATTAATTTGCAGAAATTATCAAAAGCTCAGTAAAAAACCCCAGTATAACATTAATTCTTCTTTATAAAACACCAATATTTTATTAAAGCACGATAAGTAAAGAGTGGTCGAAATACAAATGGTGGGGTGGTATTTCTTTTTAATCCTATGCTGCAATTTAAACCCGTTTTTTTTTGTGAGATAACGTTAAAGATTGATGCTATATGGATAATCCGGAAACGATCCAAACCTCAAAACCGACTATTGTCCGAACCATTCGTGAGATAGAGCCAGAAACCGTCAACCTTAGTTTCTTGTTAGCTACTGCGAAGCCAGCCGACTCAGCCACATATAAGAAGTAGTGCTCCATAAATATAAGGAATGTTTGCTCTTTCTTATAAAACTATAATATTCCAAAAGAATTGGATTTTTGTTAATTTTATTTCATTGTTTTAAAGATACTTGTATTTGGTCCACCCTGTAAATCAACAATTTTTTACATATTTTAAAATATATGGTGTATTAACAAGAGGTGCATATATTTTTTTTTGTTTTTGTAAATCAAGTGACCAATTGTTTTGGTGTCGTTTTAATTTTAATTAGATTAGAAAGTAGACACATGGAGATTATAGCTGGAAGACAATTTTTTTTTCAAATCGCCTCCTCGGCTTAGCTTGTACACATTAATTCATCTTCTAAAATTTACGATCACTCGTTCGCATTCTTTGTAAAATGAATCTACAAAGCTGATTTCTTTGAATTTGAAAAAAAATTCTGCAAAAAAGGATTTCTTACTTCTTTCGTTATTAACAATATTTACGAAAAAATATCGATAATTTCTTCTTTTGTCCTTTTCTATGGAATTATCTTTAACTAATTCACGCTCTCTGTATATTTTATGAGGCAGAATAACTTCACGTCTTCTTCCCCCTTGCATAATAATGAGCAACGTTCACTCCGAAATAAGAGAAATAAGTTCTTTAGTGCATACTGGATTTCTCGGTCTTCTGCTGTCCCATAAAGGTATCTTTACGATCACACCCTTTTCTTCGATTTTTGTGAACATTTATATATAACCTTTCTTGATCCAAGAAGTTTTTACCACTTTATCAATTTAAAGAGAACATTTGGTAATTATTCGTCCATCCTAAAATTGTCAGAATCACATCGGACGACTTTGAAATAGTCGCAAATCTTTTTGGAAATTTTTTTAAGTCATTCATTAACCAGCCACAACTAGACTATGAATAGTACTTTTCTCTAAGAAATTGTGATCCGGGTCTCCAGGTTCGTTAACATAGCGGCCACGCACTTTAACCAACTACGCTACGGACGCCACCGATGGTTGCCTGCAATTATTTTGAAAAAAATTGTGCAGACGTTCTCCTCTTTTTGCTCTTTTCCCATCTCTTCATTTCTTGTCCCGAAATAATAGGAGAGTTCGAAAATTCATCAAAAAGGGCCAAGAAATTGTATTCAAAATTATAGACCATTAACAAAACTAATTATTTCTAGAAAAAAAACTATTATCTCTGTGCCATATCGGTAATATCATAAGTAGAGCCAACTCCGCCCTTGAATTTGTGAAAATTTGGCCCAGAGAATTGTCCAACCCATATACAACAAAATCTCTCTACCTCACATTTGTTCCCTTTCAATTACTTTAATTCAATGCGTATCTAAACCGTACAGCGGCGATACATTCGCTTTCCTTTACACAAACTTCCTGTTTCTGACAGCCCCAATCTACCTCCTACCTGCTGGTCGGTTGATGTTGATTAACATGCGAACTTTTGGAAAACGCACGAAAGTTGCCGATGTAATCTTTATTCGTAACTTTTAGACGGAGTCACACACTAACCTGCTATGCTCAAGCTGATATCCCTTAATACTATCTACAAAACCTCAGGTTTGTAGTTATGTATAGATTTTTATCTTTGTAAATTCAATCTTCGACAAAATCCTTTTTCTCTCCAATCCTGCCTTCTCCCACCTCCATATTCTCTGGTTGCAATTAAGCTATGATATTAGTATTTGAATTGGTGAAGGCAGGTGAAGTGAAGTAACCACCATTTGGTAGTGGTGTCTGAGTAATAACGAATCGTGCATGGGCTAAATGACAACTTGGCTAACATTTTTTCGATTTTAAGCTAAAATTTATAAAATTCGAGTATGAGATATTATGGATCCCTTGCAAATTTCCCGAGAATGAAACCATTTCGAGACAAAAAAAAAAATTTATTTTTATGGGTTTGTGTTATGGTGTTTGCGGTGGCCGAACGTGTTATGTGTGTGGTTCATTCGCTACCAATTTTACTAAACTCGAGGTCCGCCATTCGAACTATCTACCAAACACAGACATTTTTTAATTGAAATTTTCGAACTCTCTGCAGACAATGACAAACCTCGGAATGTTAATTGTTAATGCCATGTAAACATTAACATTAGCTTTGACAACATATACATTTACCTTTTAGAGTTAAATAGTATTTTGTAACACACCCAACACAATTCGATCAAAAGAAGATCGGATTAAGTCCCATCAAGAGCTTAAATGGCCAATTAATTTTGTATGGTTTCATTTTTTATGTAGTTTTTAAAAATTATTAAAAAAATTAGTAAGTGTTTTTCTTCTTCGCAGACATTTCCAGTATTGAAAAAACTAATCACATTTATGCAAGCATCTCCAACATTGCTAGCAGCTTTAATAAATCCAATGAGAGTCTATGTTTTGGAAAAGCCAGAAAAAAACAGCACCGTCAGACACGCTTACATGACTCATCCGTCTATCGTCCACGCTGTAATACAGATCCAGGAACAAAACAAGATCCTGACAATATTTTGATGCCTCCGTCACTAGCCGTGCAGGCAGCTACTTCTTTAAGACCAACACCCGTTAGTGACAGAAGACGGCGTAGAGGATCCAGTGCTTTATGTTCGCTTATTGAACAAACTGTCACGGTCACTTCAGCCTCGATGGGTCTACTAGACGAAGCTAAGGAGCGGTAAGTAATAAATAACTTTTGTTGGTTGTCTTAAAAAAAAGGGATGAGCAACAGTTAAAAAAAATATTTTATATGCAATAAATTAACCCTCTACATCTCAGTAAAAACTTTTATATAACTATTCAATATGCTATGCGCTGGAGTGTCCGTGTCGGCTTTATTGCGTGCGTAGGCCGCAGAATGCCGACCAAGGTCGTTGCCAAAATAATTAATTTTATAATGTTGCGTTACGTTCCTTTTTGCTTGTGTCTTTTTATAACACTTGATAAATGACCAAAGTTGTAGTTTGACAAAAGTCATAGTATCTGTAATATTTTTCATTACGCCACCTATGTAACTTTACACTCTGCAGAAGCTTATAACAAACATGTTCGCGAAACTAGTTTAACCCCTTGCTTCTGTGTGTCGTAAAAACACACTAACGATAAGAAAGTTCATTACAATTAACCACTTGTAACTGCTGTGCAAGAGTCCTATTTTGTTGTTGTTGAAAGCACTCAACAGCAACTCCCGTTTGTCAGATGGTTTTATTCGATTCGAGCAGCTTATAGTAGATTGCGCCCTTCTAATTACAACAAATACATAGCATGAGGTTGAAGCCATGAATATTTAGTTCCATGAATATGAATGGATACACTTTTCCTTGCCCGTAACAATTCGATGCAGAAATGTCATCTTCCCACCTGTTAAAGCACCAGTACTGGACCCAGTTTCCATGCTTTTGGATCATTCCCATGTATTTAAGGTGGTCCATTCATAAGTCAAATTCCAAGGATTAAGAAAATTCGGGAGTTATTTAAGTTATTGAGCAATGAATTTTATTTGAACTTTTTCGGCCTTCCAGGTCTTTAGTTTTCCAAGACGAAATCAATACTTTTAACCCTTTCATACCCGAATTAACTTGGAGGGTCCTAAAATTTATATGGGGATATAGACATGCTTCTTAGGACCAAAATACAGTCTAGTACAAATTTAAAAGACCTATCTAACGTGTTTTGTGTGTAATGAGATGATGCCTATAGGCAACATTGGGCATTTTTGGTAATTTTTTTTATGAAAAAAGAAACATGAAAAACATTTTTCATAGCTTGATTTTTTATTGAAAAGCTAAGATGTTGTGAACTGAGCTGTTAAGTGTTATAAGACACGAAACAATTTTTTTGTGGGTTTGAACATAAATATACGTTACATTTTGAGCACTTATACCCTTTGATCCCCATTGAATCACGTGCCCAGTTTGATCGTACCGCAGTGATTTCGTAGGCTCTGCAACATACGACCTCTTAGACGAAGTTAAGGAACAGTCAGATGGATCTGGTGATAAGAATGCATAAAGTGTATGAATTTTCTGTAGATGATACTGGGTGGTCTCTTTTGCGAGCTGGTACTGCCAGCTTGTTGGCATTGAGTAACTCATTCGCTACACTGAACTGAAAATCAATGAGCGGCATTGGCTTTTCTCTTGGCCTGGAAAACTTTACTGTTGCTGCATTTACACACCAATGAAATACGCAAATATATCATTTGTTACAACAAAAGCTAATTTTATATAACAAACTCTAGCAATATGTCAGACAGATTGATATCTCCCATATGTTTGTTGAAACTATCAACAATTGCCGGACGAGGAATATTAACATACTTAGTCTCTTTCTGACACCATCACTTACATTCGATGAGTGGTCGAGCAGTTATATATTCTGAAACAAGTTTAAAACATTAATTGTTGTACCAGCGACAATTGATAAGATTGTGCTCCTCGTCCTTTTTCACCAGTTCTTATTCAGTAAACAAAGGGTAATTTCCCAACCGGTTATTACGAATTGTCCCATCTGCCAAAATATCCCTACTTTTCAAGGCCTCCCTCCACCCATCAGACTCAAAGAAGTGTACCAGTTATCGAAAAACAATTTAAAATTTTGATTTGTCGAGCGAAGCCGATCCGATCAGTCATTGATCGCAGCACACACGATACACATAGGAAATTTTTTCATTACTCTGACAAGAGTAGCGCGCTTTAGAGACTCGATATTTGGGTGTCGAGTATAACAATTCATACTCTCTAACACGGACCACAATTTGTAATCAAATGGGTTTAGGTCTGGGCTACACGCTGGTCACTAAATCGTGAAAATGAAGACAGGTAC
This sequence comes from Pherbina coryleti, assembly GCA_943735915.1. Lineage (NCBI taxonomy): Eukaryota > Metazoa > Arthropoda > Insecta > Diptera > Sciomyzidae > Pherbina > Pherbina coryleti. Next base: position 119,288,165 of record OX030951.1, read on the forward strand.
ATTGCTTTTGAGCCACTCTTGAGTCAATTTAGTCTTATGGGCAGGAGCAGAATCTTGTTATAAGATCCTCGGCTTATTTTGAAATAATATCGTGTAAAGAGGCTTCACAAATAATTTCAAAACATCGGATTCATACACTTTCGCCGAAGTTTTGACTCCTTTTTTTCACAGAAGCTGGGTGGTGACCTCTCTGAACTTTTGGAACGAATTCTGCTGCTTGTCGTGATGACAGAGCATACACTCTATCATTCTGTTTATTGAACGATTGTTCTTTTAACGCTACCGTAAGAAGGTGCCCGGTGTGTCTTGTTTGCTCTGAGCAACAAAAAACGATTGCACCTATATATTCATCTCCCGCGACAAGATTTTCTGCTTTCACAGTGGTTTTCGCTTGATTCGATACTTCACCGTCTTGACGTCTTCGAGACAACATGCAGACGGCCAGATTTTGGACGGTCGATTATTCCACCAGTATCCTCAAGCAACTTCACAGTACGATGCACAAAATTACGAGTGACTCCGAGTAGTCGCAAGGTCCGAAAGATATCGTATTTTTCCATGCCACATTTTTTTAGACCAACTATTACAACACCATTTTCGAGCGAGCCCCATTCCATGATTATAATCAACTGCCACCGAAAATTTTTTTCGCGAAAAAGAAGCATAAATGCTAAATGTCAAATAGGCGTCAAAACATAGCGAGTAGCTCACTCACAGTGAGCACGTTCAATCTTGTATCAAAACATATGGGAATGCTAAGTACTATGATATATAAATCACGAATTCTCTTTGCACTGTTACGAGAGCTGCCTTTTAAGTCTTACCCTCGGCAACATCATGTATTGCGTGGATTGACAAGAAAAAATGCATTGATCAACTAAGTTCGACTTTCGTTGATGAAACACCACAACCAGCGACTGTAAAACGCTGTTTCAATGGGTTCGAGCGTCGTCATCGTTCTCTCCAGGACAAATTTCGTGAAGGTCGTCCAAGAACGGCTGTTGTGGGAAGAGACATCGTTGCAGTGCGTAAGCTGTAGGAGGCATAACGGCATGTTACATACCGTGAGATGTAGTCATCCTTGGGCATTAGTGGGACTAGCATACGTTCGATTTTCCATGAGCATTTAGGCATCAGGAAGATTTGTTTCCATTGGATACCCCATACCCCATATTTTGGCGGTTGCTCAAAATAGGCTCGTATCGAATGGTGCAAGGAAATTTTGAAAACAAAAAATCAGCGGGGGTGATTCGAAATACGTTTACGACATCACCAAAGAAGATGAATCATTGGAAAGGTGGTGAATCTGATGGGACCGAACAAAGCCGAAATCCACGGTTTGGGTCTATCAAAGTGAGCAAAACCCGACAAAATTTGTGCACGGACAGAGCATATTCAAGCAAATGGTTGACAGTTTTTTTCAGAGTAATCGGTCTTGTCACAACTGTACAACTCCAGCAACGGAGGATTGTTAATGCGGAATGGTGCACAACCATTTGTTTGCCAGAAGTCTTGGGAGCATTAAGGAAAACCAACCACCGAAGGAAAATAATTCTCCATCACTACAATGTGAGTTACCATACATCAGCTCAAACAAAGGAGTTTTTGAGTGCTGAAAACGTGGAATTGATGGGTCAACCGCTTTACAGTCCCAACTTGGCACCCAAAGACTTCTATTTGTTCCCTCACATCAAGAAAAAAAAATGCATGACGAGTTTCTACGCTCGAACAGGCTGTTTAAGACTGTATTTCGGTTTATGAGGTACCAACTTCAGAGTGACAGAACTGTTTGGAATATTGGTACAAGCGAATGCAAAAGTGTATTGATCATCTTGGGGAATACATACTCTGAAAAACAATAAAAGATTTTTCAATGATGAATCACCGTTTTTTCATTGATTGGCGCAAGACTTAAAAGGCAACCCTCGCATTAAACTAGATGTTTTCTCCCAATTTTTTCATTTAATGAAACATTTTTTTTGCAGTGTTCTGTCTGAGCTCTCAAGTAGTGTCAAATACCAGCTGGCCATAAATTAAGCCTCCATACATATTTCGAAGATAGAAAAAGCTGCTTTTAACAAGTTCGAAAAGCATAGCACAAAAACAACCCAGTGCGCAATAGCACAAATAGGGCAGGACAACCCTTAAAAAAACATAACAACAACTTATTTTGCGCAATAATTATATAAAACAGCCGGGTTAAATGCGTGAAGCCGCATAAGAAACCTTTTGCATCATAGGCAGGCTTAGAGTAAAGGTGGCACATATGGACTCATTAAGAGAGATAGAGAGAGAGAGAGTGGGTCTTAGAGAGGGTGATGGCCACTGCCTGGTACTCACGTGATAATGCGACGACTTTTGCAAATAAAAATTTTGCACAAGACATAAACAAATACAAATACAACGAACGATACTCGGTGAGAATTAAACTTGGCTAAACTTCAAGAACTTTTGACACTAAGGGTTGTTTAGGGTGGTATTTAGTGCTTTTTTTTTGTTTTGTTTGTTTTTTTTGTTGGGTGGGCATAGGGTGGCCACATGCGCCTAGCATAACGGTAACACAAATGTCATAACGTGCTGCGCCAAATTCAGTATAGAGCGGGTTTGCAACGCATGTAGATGAAAATCTGCTGGAAAATCAACTTAAGCATAAAAATAAAAAAATAAAAAATAAATAATATATAAAATATAAGGCAAAAGAAATTTTTACATTGGAAATTTTTTTAACTAAAACTTTTACAAGAATTTCAAGAAACAGCCAAAAGTTTCACGTTAATAAGTGCTTCCTTTCCTACCACAAAACAAAGATTAAAAAAACGTCCCTAAAAGTTGTGAAAATATTATATCTCACATAGAGTTAAAAGTGTAAAAGTGTTAAATAGAAAAAAATGCCAAATTTCAGCTGTACAAAAAATATGAAATTTCAAAATTTTTAAATTCTTCCACAAACACAAAAGGTGAGTTTAGGAAGTAGCTACTGGAGTTATCTAACTGTAAAAGTAGCACGCAAAAATTTGAAGGTTGTGTAATTTTCACTTATTATTTATGTATACAGCAAGTAGAGAAATTCTACTGGGAATGAAAACAAATGAAATGATCTAATGTAGAAAAAAGAAAGAAAAATAAAAAAAGTACCAAAAATTCGCTAATCATTCATGATAAAAAAAGGGATTGGGACATAGAAGTCACACAAAAATAATTAATTAATTTAAGTAATTGTCAAAAATTTCAAAAAACCTACTCTTACGAGAAATGCTCAGTTGTATAAAAACACTTTTTTTTCTTTTTGGTAGCATGAGGAAGTTATCTAATTTATACAACTTTTTGTTGGTAACATGAATTAAGCTAATGGCTCAATTTATCTCGAAAGATTTGCTAAGTTGTGGAAGTGTTCCAAAGGGGTGTGTATATCATACGATACAGTTATGTTGATATCAAGGGCGGTGGTGCTCCACAGTCGTTGTATTTTTTTTTTTTTAAATCAGTGTGATTTTTCAGGGGATATAGAGACATTTTTTATTTCAAGTTCAGAGCATTTTTTAAGAGTGTGGCATATGAAATGAGAGAGTAAAAGAAATGGCAAACAAGAGAGGAGACTAGATATTAAAGGTGGTTGTCCCAACAAATTCCATGAATAAAGCCTCGTATTCATTTCCTTAATTCAATTTGTGGAATTATTGTAGTTGATTGATTTTAGTGTCAATTGGTCAATTTAGGGTAGGTCAGTGGCTAGTTGCTTTAAATGATTAAAAAAAAAAACAAAAAAAAAAGAATTTCTTTGGTATTAACCCCCCTAAACCTAACAAGAAATACTAAATTTATTAAGATTGGACTTGTTCTTAAAAAGCCTTACGCCGGACAAAATTTGAGTTTGCGTAATATACAGTGTTATGCATATCAAAAGCAACCAAAATTGGCGTAGCAAGCTTCTTCATATATTTTTATTGTCTTATTTCTTTCCCCAAAATTTAAATAGTTATTTTTACTTAATCACGTATTGCGCTCAATATAGCATCAAAAGAAATGAAGTAAAAAGAACGGTATTTCAGCAATGAGAGCAGTATACGGAAAGAGCGATTTTTGACTGTGCATAACAAAAGCAACGTACTTAAGTCAAATAATTTTTGCTTCGACTAACGGTAAATGTCGGTTATATTTTTAATTTTTTGCTTAGTTATTACTGATTTAGACTGAAAAGAGTCATTTGCAAATAATTCTTTGTGTGAAGAAGACATTTGAAATTATCAAAACGTCATTTCGCGTGATAAATACCCAGAGTCCTTTAAACAGCATTAATTAATGAGTATAAATAAGGAGCATCACTAATTTTGTTATCAAAAAAGTACAAAATAAATAAATCTATAATTTCACGTCTTTTAAAAAGTTTTGAGACTAAAAAAACTGTGAAAACCCTTCACTTGGTTGGTTCGAAGTTAAAACAACACAGAAAGAGGACCGAAATGTAATCCTAGCTTTTCAAAAATATCCTTTTTTATCATCTCAGTCTGTTGTTAATCAACTAAATTTAAACGTGGACTTGAGTACTGTTCGCCGACGTGCTTTGGAAGCTGACTTAAGAAGATGCAGACCAGCGAAGAAGTCATTGCTTACAAAAAAAAAAAAAAAAAAATTAGAACGAAGATTTGCTTTTAAGACATAATCTCTTTTAGCTTAAATCAAGTAAAAATTTTTATATTCCCAATTAAATTTTGCAAGAAATCATTAAATTGGGCTGATGACCAATAGAAGACAGTCCTTTTTAGTGACGAGTCCAGATTTAATCTCTTTACCAGCGATGGCATGGCCACAGTATATCGGCGAAAAGGTGAGAGCCTTAAACCTCAAAACTGTCAGACCACAGTTTAGAATGAAGGCGGTTCGGTTATGTTCTAGATTTGGACAAGATCCAGTTTATGAAATTACCCAAAAAATGGACCGATTTATTTATAAAGAGATTTTCGAGACAGTCATGATGCCCTTTGGTGAGCGAGAAATGCCAACCAGGTGGATATTTAAGCATGACAACGACCCTAAGCACACCGCAATGATCGTTAAGACGTGAATTTGCGCCAAAGGGATTCAGGTATTGGATAGACCAGCTCAATCCCCTGATCTTAACCCAATAGAAAATCTATTCGGAATCCTTAAGCGACGAGTCGGTGGGCAAAGGTTTTCTTATAAAGCTGCACTCGTTGAGACACTGACACAGCAGTGGCGAAGCATATCACAAGCTATAATTGACAACCTTATAGCATCAATGCCACGCAGATGTGTTGCGGTTATTAAAAAGAAAGGTTATTTTTTCAAATATTAACCCTATAACCTGTATTTTCAATCGATTTAAATTTCTTTACTTGAAGTTGCTTTAGTTATGCACAGCATAATTTCTACTTTGTACTTTATTTATTATGAACAAATTTAAAAGCCTGCAGTAATAAAAAACTTTTGAATTATTTTTTAACAATTTTTGTTTTAATGATTATAAAAAATATATCAAACTAGAATTTTAGTAAAAACGGAAAAGTTTCTAGGTATAATTGACAATGGCTTTTTTTAGTGGCTTTTGATATGCACAACACTGTATATAAGATAAAACTGTTATAAAATAAAAACTTAACACTCAATTTTTATATTTTTCATTATTGTTTATAAAGCGCTAATATTAAGAGAATGTTTCAAATTACTTGTCAACAGCTGTATGTTATCTGTCGCTTGCAACAGTCAATCTATTTTGACATCGTCTAAGAATTTGAGCCTTCCCTTTCTGTTTTGTGGTTGCCGGCGCCAGTTGCTAACATCATGCTTAGTCAGATTGTCCAACATGTGATCCTTCCAACGAAGATGTGGACGCTCCGAATATTTTTTGCTGGAGCGTAGATTTTCACTCGCTATAAATGTCAAATTTTCGTATGTAACTGTCAAAATTAATTAGGCAATGCTTAGTGTTTCTGAGGAGCAAGACTTGAAAGGCAACCCTCGCATATAGAACCATTTACACTAAAATCAAACTCGTGGTTCACCCGTCAATTCGGATACTTGTGGGGTGGTTATTCGGCTAATACTTTTCAGTTTTGCGCTATATTAAATTTGACAATGACGCTTCTACGTGTTTTACTGTTGTGACTTCATCTTCAGAATTTCTGAAAATTCCGTAGACGTGTCTTTGTGGAATTTTGCCAAATGTCTTTATATTTTTGTTGTGGTGTGCTTACGAGAAAGGATATAATCCAATGGCATTTATTTTATGCATTTTTTATGCACGGCTGGGCTATTTTTTCGTATAAATTAGCTCCAAATAGAATTAGACTGCGGCGTCATAGCACTATGAAAATATAAAAAATTTTAGCAAAGTTTTTTTGTGAATTATTAAAATTGATTTTAAAACTTACCAGTTTTTGTGTGTTTTCCGACAGACAAACGTTGAAGAAGTTAATGCAGTAGTAAATGTAAATGTAAATGCAGTAGAAAACTAAACATAAAGCAATAAAGAATAATAGAGCACAAAATGGAAATAGTATCGGGAAAAATATTGAAATTTTAACCGATACCGTTGCTTATTACAGAACTTCAGTCGATGCCGATATAAAAAAAGTACAGGTGCTTCGTTGGACACACGTTGGACAAGCGAAGCTCTTTCGCAGTTTCTAAAATTTGATAATTTAAGGTTTATTTTTTTGCTACTTTTGTTCTTTGGATAGCCAATACACAATCCTTTTAATAGATAATTGTAATTAGCTGCAACATAGCTTAACACATTGCGGGGCTATGGGACATATACGTCCCACTTACATTCTCTCTTTCAAATGTCGTTTTATTTTGAACCATGTCTAACATGAACAATGGATGTTCTGGGTTCCTTATGAGTTCCTTCTTCATGTAAACTATGCATAATTCTTGGCGTTATTGCTTACTGGGAATTTGTTATTAACAATTAAAGATGAAAAAATTGACTTTTTTAAGAAAAAAATCAGTCACTCGAAATCCACTGTCAACAATGAGTTCTGACAGTTGAATTGGCAGTTGACAGGTCCGACATTGAAATTCTGTCCAGCGATCTCAAAAACAATGCAAAAATGATATTTTTATTTCGTTCCCTTCACTATGACAGTTTTTGCCAGCTTTCAAGTGCCAACATATTTTTCCACTTCACTTCCTAGGCATTTATATTACTAAAGAAGCCAATTTACGCCTGGTTCCTGATTTTTCAGCTCTATTCTAACAAAGTCACAAAAGCCACCTCAGTATCAACTGATACAGAAGTCATAATTGATACAAGTTCCTATTCTGAGCACTTTTAAAAAGCTCTTTTTGTATCAATAGTAATCAAAATAGTGACAAGCAGCTAAGAAGGTCACAAGCGAAAAATTCATACAAATAAAATTTTATAAAAAACAATAATAACAAAAAGAAGGCAATATCTTATGAAGACGGCTTCTAGGACACCGAAATCGTTTTTTCGGTTTCGGTAATTCTGGTTTCGGTAATTCCGAATACAGTGTGCTTGGAATTTAATTAAGGAACTCCAACCACATGATGAGCGAAGGTCGTCCATACCATTTGCCTTGAGGTTTTTGGCAAATATTTATTTTTATGCTAATGGCTCTTATCTTAACTATGTCGGCAATCATTTTTCGACTTCCATGAGCCAATCATCGGTATCGCGGTCAATTCAGCATATCTCACAGCTCATTGTTACACAAAAATGTATCGACATTTATTTTCCAGTGACAACTGATGAGCAAGTTGGTATGAAATCTTGTTTAGCAACCTTGGAAACCGGTGAAACGACGCCCAACTTGTATTTTCACTACATTCTGGTAATTTTTAAAGTTTTTTGACACTTGTCAACCATGGAAAAATTCTTCCCACAACATTTAACTTCGTGAAACAGCCAATTAACGCCTGTATCCCAATTTTAATTGTTTATTTCGTAGCATGATGGCTGATTTGACAGTTCACAGCAGTCAAAACTTATTTCTGACACTGAAATCGGAATAAGCGATCCCGAAAACCTAAAGTGCCACTACTTTTTCCATTTCATATTCTTCCCAAAAATGTGCCCTCAAAGGGCCTCCGGGAGTTTTTAAATAAAAACAACACTATTTTAAATTTTTTTTGAAGCTGTATTTTATTTTAGACCAACATTTTTTTACATTATTAAAGCGTAACTATTCAAGATTTATCCCTGAAATGTTGGTCCAAAAGCATTCGTCGATAAGGTGTAAAACTGTAATGCCGCGAAAGACCTTAAATTTGCGGTGAGCAAATCATCTGGAGACTGGTTCATCTGGAAAAATCTTTTTTCGGTTTATTAAAGAGTCATTGGGCGTTTGAATAAAATTATTTTTAATTTTATATTTTCATGTTGTAATAGATGCAAGCAAAAAGCAACATCAGTTCTAAGAAAAAAAGATACAGTAGTTTCGACTATGTCGTAACACAAGACGTAGAATTAGTCAATTCGCTTTTGATGACATCTTTTTTAAAAACTACTTATTTAGCAAAATATTTATTCCATACACCTGAGCATATGACCTTCAAGAGAGTGCCGGAGAGGGTTAATATATATGACCGACCCCATTACTTTCAAAAGCAACATTTTTGCCTTTGACACCTTTTCCCTCCGACCACTCCTTAGGGGGGCTCCCATACAAATTTTATGGTTTTTGTGCCGGATAGGGTTAATATGTATGACTGACCCCCATTATTTTTGCAAAAGGAACATTTTTGCCTTTGACACCTATTCCCTCCAACCACTCCTTAGGGGGGCTCACATACAAATTTTATGGTTTTGTCGATAAAACCGAAAACTGTCGATAAATAGGTAGCCAGTTTAAGCAAACAAAAACATCAAATGTTGGCTTTATATTTCATGTAATTGTGTAAAATTTATATAAGTTAGAGAGTTTTAACATGAATTTTTGTCGCATTGAGGATCAAGCAGACCAACAAGTTCTAACATCAACATTGTACGATCAGTACTTTAGGCCCACCAAAGGCTCAAAAATTTATATAAATACCGACACCTGATCACTATCAACCACCCTACTTACCTCCGAGAATGACGTATTCTACGTCAAAAGTATCCAAAAAAAATTGTCGTTTTTGAGACTTCACTCAAGCAAAATCATGTCCAAATTCTTGTCCTGGTTTTTTTCTGAATCCATTTCATAAATTTTATCCCACTTCTTGTCCCAATCTTTTTCCTAATTCCTGTCATAAGCGTTGTCCAAATTCTTGTCCCCATCGTTGTCAGAACTCTTGTCTCCATGTTTGTTCATGCTGAACCATATTCTTGTTCTCGTTCTTTTTTTCTAATCCTTGTTCTAATCCTTGTACAAATTTTTGATCTAGTCCTTGTCCTAATCTTTTTTCGAATTCTTGTTTTGAGTGCTGTCTGAATTCTTGTCCCAATCTTTGTTTGCAACCGTGTTTGAATCCTTGACTTTATCCTTGACCAAATCTTTGTTCTGGTCGTTTGTCTAAACCTTATCGTAAGTCATGTAATATCAATGCAACAATGGTCACATTACATTATGGTCACGTCACATTAAGCGGCTATTGAGGAGCCTCATGCTAATTCGATCGACAATCTAATTTGAGAACAGGTTCGAACACCGGCTAACACAGAAAATTTTTCAACTTGAATTCATTTTTCTGACCGGCTGTCACCTTTCTGCAAAAAGACGTTTTGCTTTTGTGATGTCTCGTAATTTAATGACATATGCACCTACTCAAGTAACACAAAAACTTTTTTGTAGATCTTGGAAAAATCGAACCCACTAATTTTTATACCCCTACGTTTAAAAAACGTAAACGGGGTATATTAATTTTGTCACTCCGTTTGTAACTACCTTAAAGAGGTGTGGTAGGTGTAGAAAAGTATATATATTCTTGATCAGAATCACCACCCGAGTCGATTTAGCCATGTCCGTCTGTCCGTCTGTCTATGATCACGATTACAGCCGTAATTTTCAAGCTATCGCCACGAAATTTGATATTTAAGCTTTTATCTAAAAAATAAAGTTCAAATTCGAAAATGAGCCAAATCGGACTAAGACCACGCCTACCTCCCATACAAAGTGACTTTATCAAAACGGTAAAATCTCTTAGAATTCCACAAAAATTAATACATGGACTTGAAAGTTTGCATGTGAACTTTGATAGATAACATGTACTCTGTGTCTGAAATTCAACAAAATCAATTGAAAACTACACCCACCTCCCATACAAAGTGACCTCATTAGCCAATATTTTCTGTTAAAACTATGACGAAAATGTTTTTACAAATGAACTTTTTTTATACTGCTTAAGACTTTGAATATACTTCGGTTCGAACGTGGGGGTATTTTAACTTCGGCCCAGTCGAAGATCATTTCTTACAAGTTTTTTTATGAAATCATGAACTACTCATGCTATTTCTTTCTAAATGACAAATCTTTAATGACAGCGAAGTTAATTCAAGTTTGAAGTTTATATTTAAAAATAAATTAAATTAATTAAAAGTAGGACATAAGAAAGCAATAAAATACGTTTTTAGTTAATGTTATTATTTTGTTTACTTTTCAGACTACAAGCGAGTGATTCCGATTTGATCAACGATGAAAAAGGTGTCAAACGTAAAACTTCAAGGTAAGTAAAGTTGAGTTAATGGATCAGTTATTGCGAAAGATCCGCTTTAAAGCTTAATTCAATTTCAGTTAATGATTAAATTATTAATTAAGTCGAAGTAGCGTAATAGTACAGCAGAAGTGACCTTTTAACAAAGAGATTGGCTTAATCGTAGGATATTAATGTGAACTGCTAGGTTTTTTTCTTTTTTTTTTTTTTTGTAATGAATTCTTTTCATTATGGATAGTTTACTTTGGATTAAGCTTTATTTCGTAAATTGCAATTATCAGAAAAAGCGCACTCCACGTATCAGACAGCTTAAAGAAGCTTAAAAGTTTTTCCTCAATTTTGCTAAGAAAATCATTTGTGTTGCGTAAATAGGTACTTACACGAGTACGTCAAAGTAGGTGCCAGAGTGCACACTGTAACACAAAATTTACTAAATAACACATATTATGTATGTTACATACTTCCAAAGTAGAACTACCACCATCGTGTTGCTAAAAAGCATCACCACATAGGAGACTTCTTGCATCGATAAGCTTTGAGCGCTAAGAAGAAATCAATAGTGGGGCAGCAGCGAAAATGTTCAACCCATTATCTTACCACGCATCACTCCTCACTGGCATTGAAAGTTGCTTAATGCAATTCCACTATTTTCGTTCGTTATGATGATTATATGCGAAATATGCGAGTTCATGGCACGAATTCACGCTCAGTTAATGTATTATTAACGTAAGTAGAGCAAGAAATTTAGGGTTTTCATCTTGGCCTTGAATACTAAAAAATAAAAAGTACATATGTATGTAGGTACATATGAATCTACTTGTAAATTATTTTTTGAGATAATTAAAAAAAAATTATTGTCATAAAAATAAATTTTTTTGTGAATCAAAATAGTTTACTCACAATAATTACACTGTGCGACAACTTAAGGGTCATTTGAAATAACTGCAAAATTCCAGTGGTTTCTGATAGTCTATAGAACACATCGTTCAACGGATTTTTCTGGGTTAGCTCAAATAACCGATTTTTTCAAGATCACATTTTATACTATGGGGCCGTAGTTAATTTCCTTTAATTTTCTACACTTTAATATCCTTTAATTTAATTTAATATCCTTTAAAATTGGAAATCATTATGTCCCCCTAATATTCACACAGGGGGTCAAAAAGCCTCTTAAATTAAAAAAGTGTTATATCTCGGAAACTCTGGTCGATATCACTTTTATTACTTCCACAAACAAAATTTGCATCATCTTTTCTATAACTCCGCAGAACATCATAATACAAAAAAACCTGCCCGCCTATCAAAAATCACCATCAAATCAATTCTTATGTTCTATAGACCAATGGCTCTCAGAAACCATCGGAGTTTTTTCAGTTAATTTTTGGTGTAAAACTCGGAAACACATTTTAATTTAATTAAACACATGCGAGTTCTTCTTTGCGCTGCTCAAATTGGAATTTTTATCGGCCCATATTGATATGAAGACCTCATCTTCTGCACTTGCCCAAGTTCTTTTATTGATTTTTTTTTTGTTTTTTTGTTAATTTAATGTAAATTAAATTGCACAATTTTAGAGCCGCTGTTTTTGACATTTCTCACCACAAAAATAAAAAGTTGCATGTGAACGTGGCTTTTTATAAGAACATTAGCATGCTTTTAGGCATTTCTCAAATGGAGTTTTGCTAAACTCAGAAACAAAGTTGAAACTGGAGAACTCAAGAGTTTATTTTGCGTTCAATGGCAAAACTCAACTTTGTACTGGAAACTTAAACTAAACTCTCTGTGTAGACATGGCATAAGGTACTGAACTCACATATTGACAACTCTACAACTCTCACTGAATGCCGCAGATCTCTTAACGTGATGGCAAAGTTATTCAGGATCCATGATATAATTATACAGGTAGCATTGACAAGTATAGATTTTCTCAGCAACAAGGCAACGACCATCTGTCAAAAACAGTTGTTCGTGCAACAAGAATTAAACGAATGTAAAAATAAATAAATTCCGCAAAATATGTGCGTTAAATACACAATTATAATAATGAAAGTTGTGAAAAAATTATGTGTGATATGTGTTTAACGTTTTCCAGCCGTGGTGTTTTAATAATAATTGGAAACTTCTTTAATTTCGTCCATATGCATCTGCAGCTGCTGAGGTTGCTACATTTGAACGTTTTCAACATTTTTTCTTATGTTTGCACTTAATAACACAAAGTTCACAAGTTATCTTCGTTGTAGTAATAATAATTCACTATTGATTAAATAAAATAGGCAATATTTTGTAAGAAAATGTTTGGTTATTTGCAAGCGCTGAAACATAAACAATGGCGAAAACATAAGAAATAATTGAACGCTCTCTTTCTAGACATTTTTTTTGACAAATGGTCGTTGCCCAAGCAACTGTCAATACTACCTTATATTATTATACCATGTTCAGGATCTACCTCATATTGCTATACCCATTGCCTCCTATAAACTCCAGTGCAGGAACAAATCTTTAAGTCTTGCACAAGAACAAGAACCTTGCCACATGTAGGATAGCTAAGCTAACGTAGCCTTCCTACGATTTAAAACACACCAACTCACTGCTTGAGTTAAGCAGGGTAAACCTGTCTAAAAAAGAAGGAATCCTCACAGGTCACTGTCTAATGGAAACTTAGCTCTTCGATTAGGACTTATGTACGTACATTGAAGGATTTTTGCAGAAGCTGCAAATGCGAAGAAGAGGTAGAAAATGTTCTAATTAAAAGAAGAATGGCTATAGGCTATCCCTTCTTAAATGGACTTGCCGAAGTCTCATGCCTGGAAATCAAGCATATCCTAAAGTTCATTATCCGTTCGAACTAGTTTGCTGAGGTGGGAAATATCTCACGGTTTCAAAAGATATTATGTGGTATTACAACGGGCCTGCACTGGCCTAAGTGTATGAGTCGTTTGCTGGCTCAGCCACCACAACCTAACCTTACCTAACCTACGGACAATCTACTTAGTACTTTCAAATGTTTTGGAGCACGGTTTTTAACTTATAAAATGAAAACAACAAAAGATTTTTTCAAAATTATTTTTGTTATTTATTGAGTCATTCAATAGCTACAAATTGTAGAATAACTTATTCGAAATGGCCACTATTTGCTTTCCAGCACGAGCGAAGTCGATCCGGCCAATCATCGATCGCAGCACGCAAGACATGCATAGGCAAATTCTCCACTGCTCGGACAAGAGTGCGCTTTAATGACTCAATATTTGGGTGTAGAGTGGAGGAAGTCATACCCTTAACACAGACCACAATTTGTAATAAAATGGGTTCAGGTCTGGACTACCCGCTGGCCACTGATCCGTGGAAATTAAGACCGGTACTTTGTTTTTGAGCCACTCTTGAGTTAATATAGCTTTATGGGCCGGAACAGGATCTTGTTGAAAGGTTCACGGCTTATTTTGAAAGTATGTCGTGTTAAGAGGCTTCACAACCAATTCCAAAACATCGGATTCCTACACTTTCGCCGAAGTTTTGACTCCTTTTTCACAAAAATGGAGATTGGTGACCCCATCATAGGCGACTCCCCAACAAACCATTACAGAAACTGGGTAGTGACCTCTCTGAACTTTCAGAACGAGTTCTGCTGCATGTCGTGATGACAGAGCATACACTCTATCATTCTGTTTATTGAACGATTTCTCTACGGTGAAAATTTTTCGCCAGTAAACAGAATTCGTCTGTGGGCATTATATGCGTACTTGAGAAGTAACGCTTTCGATTTTTGCTTGAGTTGTTCCTTTAACGCTACCGTGAGAAGGTGCTCGGTGTGTCTTTTGTATGCTCTGAGCCCTAAGTTATATTTAAGAATGCGAGAGATCGATTGCGTTGAGATATTCATCTCTCGCGACAAGATTTTCTGCTTTCGCAGCAGTTTTCGCTTGATTCGAGACTTCACCACATTGATGTTCTTACAACACGTGGACGGCCGGATTTTTGACTTCCACCAATATCCTTAAATAACTTCATTGTATGATACACAAAATAACGGGTGACTCCGAGTGATCGCAAGGTCCGAAAGATATCGCCTCTTTCCATGCCATATTTTTTTAGACCAACTGTAACAACACGATTTTCGAGGGAGCCCCATTCCATGATTGTAAACAACTGCCGCCGAAAACTTTTTTCACGAAAAAAAGCATAAATTCTAAATGTCAAATAGACGTTGAAACGAAGCCAGTGCCTTCAGTAGTTCACTCACAATGAGCACGTTCAGTCGTGTACCAAAACATATAAGAGTACACCGAGAAAAAGGTTATGTAAAATTAATAAAAAACCTAGTATTATTTATACGATGGCTTTGGCAGTTTTCAGCCTCCTAAGTTTTTGGGCAAAACACCTAAGTATTACATGTGAAATTACCGATATTGATTTGGATGATAAATTAGTGAAGTATTTTGTAATTTACACATTAGCTTCGACAATTTATATGAGCGTGCTTGCTTATTCTGACGAACAAAAAAACTTTGTTGAACTAAGAAAATTTAATTAGATAAATAAATATACAGGCAGAAGTATAAAATATACATCTACTTAGGTAAATTACTTTATATTGTTTTTGTAAAAAATTTCCAAAGACAAGTATGAAATGTACATATACTTAGGTAAAATTTTGTATATTGCTGTTGTGCAAAATTACCCAAGTACAAGTACCTTCTAAATAAAATGAACCAAAATTTTTAATTTTTACTAAGGAAAACCTATTTTATTAAATGTAAATATACATACATTTACAAAGTTTACAAAATAGATTTACAAAGTAAAAAAATCATGCATTTAGATCGCTTATAAATATATCTAATTAAATGCGAAGAAAATGCACTCACGAAGCATTGCGCTTTGGCTAAACATGTAGGCTATATCATTTTCATTACAAAAACTAATCGAGAACTATAACAAACCACGAGTATTCAGCGATAAATTTTGATCATACCATTTTGATAAAGTGTCAAAGTTTTCGGTGATTTCCCTACACTATTGGTTAAAATGTTATATTCTTGGCTTGGGTGAATCAAACATTTTTTTTGGCAGGGTATCGAAGTAAATGCTCTCAAAGCAATGTATTAAACAATACATTACTTTGGTGAATAAGCATGCGTTTTTAATGTCTATACAACTATTTTACCTAAGCCGACTTAGGTGATTTTACTATTGCTTTTTTTCTCGGTGTACTAAGTATTCTACATATGTGCAGCCCCTTGGTGCAGCCTAGATTTTGTCGCTTTAATGACAGTTTTTGAAATACACGAATGTTATTTTCTCTCTTCAAAAATTGACGCATGACATGGATTATTACTAAAATTTCTGCAGAATACAACAATTGCTAGAATTCTATAAGCAATAACGAAAATTTTTTTTAAAAATAATTTTTATTTAAGCCAACAAAGTCAACATCTATCTATGAACGCATTAAACACACAAATTCTTTGGAAAACGTCTACCTATTTGGGAACTTGCCAGATCTAGACATGACTTATCTTCATTAAATTATCTCATATTATGTGATAAAATCTCTCACAGAAGTGAAAAGTAACTCATCTTCATTTGTATTTATTATCTCTTGTTTTGCTCTTGTTATTTTCTTTTCTCACTGTGTAAGTTTCAAGAAAAAATTTAAATAAAATTCTTGAAAGGAAAATGTTTATATTTTTTTTTGTGTTTTTTTTTTGCAATTTCAAATATTTCCACACTTAATATACCGCGTAGAATTTTATGGATTGCCAGTTGTATGGCGTGCGCTCTACGTTTCTTATCTTTAAGCATCTCGTTGAGTTTTCAAGTTGTGAAAAATTGGGAAAATTTTGCACTCTCTGGTGTGCATAAAAAATAAAAAAATAAAAAAATTAATGAAAATATTGATGCATATTGTTGAAATATATGTACAGACGTGAAGATAAAGTTGTTTTGCGTCAGGTCATTGCCGTGTTCCAATGTTCAAGTGTTTTTTTTTTAATGTGTGTTTTGAATGTGTGGATCAAGGTCGTTGAGTAATTAAAGACCTAACTCAACAATAGACACAATGAGTTCGGGTATAATTTTGAAATAAAAATAATTATTCATTGTAACTTTAAATAAACGATCCGTTCGGTTAAGGTAAAGCATGCATGGAAAAGAAGATCACTATCGTGAATACCCTTAACAATTTTTGGTGTTATTTTTTTTTTTATTTATTTTGTTTTTCCAATGTTGATAAAATATATGAAAGACTAAAGTTAGAATTTTTTTTTGGCTCTAATGTATCATTTATATAACCAGTAAACAATAATAAACATGATTTTTCGCTAGACAGCTATTTAGAATAAAATTTATTGAACACAAACATAAAGCTTGACGTAAAGTCAAAAGAATTTCATATGAAAAACAAAAAGTGGCGACGAGATATTTCATTTTTAAATTTAAAAACACTTTTTCTTCTGTGAAACTTACCATACGAAACAACAAAAGCAACAAAAACATAATTTTTTTTATCAAAACACGTGCTGTATCGGTTCTGCCTCTAGGCTATGAAGAGTTTTGATTTCTGTTTTTGTTTATTTTAAACAGACTGAAGCACTAAATTGTCTGGAAAGTTCTTTGCCTCAATAACGCTCAACAAATCATAATTTACAATAAAATCTCGTGTTTAAAGTAAATATGTTGGCTATTATATAACACAAAAGATAATGATCTAACGAGCTATGATACTTTTGAATGTTCCTGTCTTAGTTTGAAAAACGATTTTAAGAACTGTAGGGTGGCCCATAAAACCCATTTATCATTAGAAGATTTTAAATGTTTTAGTACCAATAAAGGCCTAACCAAAATAGACGATTTGCTCCGTAACGAGTGAAGACGAAAATGTTCGCTTGAATGCATTTCAATGTTGTAACCCAAAATGAACAAACGTAAACTTATCGAAACTAAACGAAACGGTTTGACGAGACGTTTTGTTCTATAACAACCGAACTTTTAGCGTCTCAACTCGTCAACAACAGCTGTGCAGGTAGTCTTCTTCTTTTTTCAGACGATTGGAGGAACTCGTTTCATTTTGGGTTAAATGTCAAAACAGACGTAACGAATGCAAACGTTCGGCAAGTTGCAGTCTATTTTGGTTAGGGCTTAAGAAGAAGAGTCATAGACGTTATGTTTGCAAACATTCCGTCAGAAAACATGCGCCTGAAAATGATCGCCTGACCCACTTGACAGATTCTCGCTCTTAAAGGGAAATTTTCGATGACTTTTGGCACAGAATAAACCATGATATAATTTCAAGTCAGACTGTTGTCCAAATGACAAAGTTAATAGAAACATCAAAACATTGTTTTTTTTTTTAGCCAAGGTTCAACCAGGAATTTCAGGTGTTATTCTTATTCAGCCACGTCTACCATGGTTCGAATTGAGTTTATAAATTAGTGGGTAAGAAGAGGAGGCCGTAGAAAACAGGTGAATTAGAATCTGAGACAGGTGTAATACTGTACCTTAGTGAATTCCACAATAGTCTCATTCACAAGTGCCTCTCTACCACACACTTCAACTTTTAAGTCGTAAATATTGACGCATTGGAATAAAAATGGCTAACTGCGCTACACCAGAAAATGACTGAAAAAACTTCATGGAAAATCGCCCAGAGTTTCCGAGTTATAATAATTTTTTTAATTAAAGGGGTTTTTGACCCCCCCATATGTGAATATTAGTGGAAATAATGTCTCCCAATTTTAAAGGACATTCGATTTGCAAGAATGTTACTGAAGGTCTTCAATCAAAATTTTACTTAGTTATAGCATGTTCAAACCGACTTAACGCGTAATTCGAAAAAAGCTTTTTTTCAACCTGATCGTTCATACTGCTTTAACTAGTTTCAAAATGTCTTGTTTATATTTTGATAGAAATAAAAAATTGTTTATTAAAAAATATAACAAAATAAAAAAAAATAACAAAAAATTCAAATAAATTCAAAAATATGTCAAAGAACTAAGAAAAATTTGTCAAAGAATTTATTTGTTTCCATTAAAAACTTCAAATTAAAAAGTTCTTTTCAGATTTGGCTACGTTTAAAAAGAAAAAACAGCTTAAAAGCTTTTCTGACGTTAGCAAGAACACAAACTAGTGATTTAACGAGTTTCGAAACGTGTTAAAGCATTTAACACGTTAAATTTCCAACAACAATTGTACGCATATAACTTCATTTGAGAACTTGTTTTTCGATTTAACTTCATTAAATTGATAACTAAAGGCTCGGTTTGAACATGCTATAAAGGAGTTAAAAGAAATTAATAGCATGTTCAAACCGACTTCATTTAACGTGTTATTCGAAAAAAGCTTTTTTTAACATCATCGTTCATACTGCTTCAACTTGTTTCAAAATGTCAGTTTATTTGTTTATATTTTGAAAGAAATAAAAAATTGTTTATTCAAAAATATAAAAAAAATAAAAAAAAAATAACAACAAATTCAAATAAATTCAAAAATTTGTCAAACAGTAAAGAAAAATTTGTCAAAGAATTTATTTGTTTACATTAAAAACTTCAAATTAAAAAGCTCTTTTCAGATTTGGCTGCGTTTAAAAAGCAAAAGAAGCTTTTTTGAAGTTAGCAAGAACACAAACCAGTGATTTAATGAGTTTCGAAACGTGTTAAATAATTAAACACGTTAAATTTCCAACAATTGTACGCATATACCTAACTTCATTAGAACTTCATTTGAGAACTCGTTTTTTGATTTAACTTCATTAACTTGATTTAACATAATTAACTGCTCGGTTTGAACATGCTATAACTACGACCCCATATTATAAAATGTAACCTTAAAACGTCGGTTATTTGAGCTAACCCAGAAAAATCCATTGGACGATATGTTCTATGGACCAATGGCTATCAGAAACCATTAGAATTTTTGCAGTTATTTCAAATGATCCTTAAATGGTCGCACAGTGTTATTATGAATGAACAAATTTTTAAGTTAGAAAAAAAAAAATAACTAGTACGTCTTCTAAAAAAATAAAATAAAAAAATAAATAACTGGCCATTTCAGCCCTTGTAAGGACTTTGACCTAGCTTTTTATGATCAATTGTGTTGTTTGTAAGTTTGTACACAATTGACCGAGAACCGGACATACATGTTTAACGCCGACTCCGAACGGCGATGAACAAAGTTACTGGTAACATAAAAATTAATTAAAAAGCTAATGAATCAACTTACTCTTTCAAAAACACCCTTTGCTTTTTATTTGATTATATTTTATATTTTAACTTGCACGCTACTATTTTAGAGAACAGCTCTAATCCCCATCGAAGTTCTTCTGCGAGTGATAGTACTATACGTTTTATTACAACAAAAATAACTTTCTTTGTTTTAACGTAGAATACGTCATTCTCGGAGGTAAGTAGGGTGGTTGATAGTGATCAGGGTGGTTGATAGTGATCAGGTGTCGGTATTTATGTCACAATTTGAGCCTTTGGTGTGCCTAAAGTACTGATCGTACAAGGTTGATGTTAGCACTTGTTGGTCTGATTGATCCTCACCGGGAGAAAAATTCATGTTTGAACTCTCTAACTTATATAAATTGTACACAATTACATGAAATATAAAGCCAACATTTGATGTTTTTGTTTGCTTAAGTTTGCTACCTATTTATCGACAGTTTCCGGTTTTATCGACAAAACCAAAAAATTTGTATCGGAGCCCCCATAAGGAGTGGTCGGAGGAAATAGGTGTCAAAGGCAAAAATGTTCCTTTTGCAAAAGAAATGGGGGTCAGTCATACATATTAACCCTCTCCGGTACTCTCTTAAAGGTCATATGCTCAGGTGTATGGAACAAATATACAAAAACAATAAAATTTGTATGGGAGCCCCCCTTAGGAGTGGTCGGAGGGAATAGGTGTGAAAGGGTATTATTTTGAACACAACTTTATGTATTAATAAAAAAGTACTTACTTATCCATAATAACCTACGCTGTTCATTGCCAATTAATTTTAAGAATTCGTTAGCCAAAAAACAGTTGCGAGGTCTCGGCATTTTCAGGGCTGCAAATCTGAAATTTGTATATAGTACTAAGCTAAAGGTGGTTTTTATGTTTGTATTTTTGGAAACGGAAAGTAGCACACTGCGAAAAAGTGGCCAATAAGCATCATTTTGAAAAAGTCTTCTCTTATTGGCAGAACATCCGAAAAAGGGTAATTTTGCCACTTAAGTCAACGAACGGTAAAGCTGATTCTGACTCCTGACAGCTACCTTGTTTAAAGAAAAGTCAGTACGGGTTTTTATTAACAGTTTAGGTTAATTTATTTTATAAATCAAATCAATATTAGTCAATTATATATTCAGCATTTTGTTCGATCACCTTCTCCTATTCCTGTGGTAGCTTCATTATTCCGCACAGGTAAGTCTTTACTTTTCGCTGCAAAGAACCTGCTCAAGGTGCTATTTGATAACGCAGGGAGCCTAACATATGGAAATCTGAGGGCGCAAGGTCTGGATAATAGGGTGGATGGGGCAAAACATCCCACCCAAACGCCCAAAATTTTGGCGAGTCATGAAACTCGTATGAGACCTGGCGTTATCATGATGGAACCCCCCCCCCCCTTCCGAATGACTAGCTCATCAGGACGTTTCTGTTGGATGGCATGGCTCAATTTCTGTAGTTGCCCTTCAGACTCTCAGTAGACTTCAGAATTTCTAACCTGCGGTAATAGCTCGTAGTAGATAGGCCCCTTCCAATCCAACCAGAATGAGAGCATAGCCTTCTACTGTTGAGTGTCTTTCCTTTTTCTGTTGGCATTGTTTTAGACAATCCAATTTTCGTCACCCGTAATCGTACTCTTGAGAAATAAGTCGCTTTTTCACGTATCATGAGCGGATCGCAAATGTCAACTCGATTGACTTTGTGAATTTCTTTCTAATATTAGACATCCAATTGTTTCATGAAATGACCGTGAACGCTTCCAACGGACAAATTAAGAGCATTTGCAAATTCTTTGACAGTCGAATGCTTGTTTGCCTCCACTAGCGTCTTGATTTGGTCTTCGTCAATCTTCACGGGCCTAGCAGAACGAGGAGCATACATGATTGTAAAATTTTCATCGCGGAAACGGGCAAACCACTTCTGACAATGTCTTTCTTTAATCACATCTTCGCCATAAACTTCCACTAATTTTTGTCTGGCTTCAGTTGCTGTTTTGCTTTTTTTGAAGTAGAAGTTTCTTCACTTTTAAAACACTCTTTAAAAACGATTTCAAAAGAAAAGCGAGAACAACTGCATTCATTTATTTATTTTTTTTTTTTTTTCAATATAAATAAACTGTGATCACAAAAATTTTATATGCATCAACATGACAGATCTTCGACGCTAACAGTGATGTCTACCAGAAAAAAATGCGCCTTTTTTTAACAATCCAATAGTTGCGAATTTATGTCGTCAATGGAGTGTTGAATTTGTTTCTGGAGCTGTGAAATAGTCCTTGGATCCTTGGTGTATACCGTTATCTTTGAAATAACCTTAAATAAATTTGTTTTTACCGTCGATTAATTGTCCTTTTATTCTTTACGTAATGTGTGCCAAGTGCCAAAAAGTGAAGTGATGTGCCAAAAATTTCGATGTTTTAATTGTTTTGCGTTCATTGAAATTTTTCAAGTGTTATAAACATCATGTTTATTTTAGAAATAAATCAAAATTTTTCATATTTTAACTAATAACTGAGGAAATTTATTTATTAATAAATAAGGATGTGGTTGCGAAATATAATTTTCTATGCTGATAAGATGTGATTTTCTTAGTCAGAATACTTATCACATCGGGTCGTTGTTCAATAATAAATTAAAAAAAAAAAAACGCACTTATGGCGCTCTAAATACAAAGTATAGAAATTTTATCAATTTTTATAGTTTTGTTTGCGTTCCTTTGACCTGACATAATTAATGTTAATAAAAATAAACATTAATAGCATGTTCAAACCGATGTTATTATAATTATGTTAAATCAATTTAATGAAGTTAAATCAGAAAACGAGTTCTCAAATCAAGTTCTAATGAAGTTAAATGGGTAGGTACAATTGTTGTTTAAAATTTAACGTGTTAAATTTATTTATTTATTGAAAATAAGTCTATGCATCAATATACTTACAGACTAGTTAAAATATAAGGTCTTATACATAAAAATAAAGTAATTCACAAGATGGAATTTAAAATGGATTTCATTTGATTCTTAGAGATAGAAAAATCTAAATTATAATTTGAATTTAAGGAATTAAACAATTGCAAAGCACGATTTATTGGAGCATTTACTGCATAATTCGCTCGACACATTTCCAAATAAAAAGGATAATTATTTCTGAGCGCTCTTGCAGGAGCATTGAAATCAATCATTTCCAATAGTGCGGGGCAGTCAACAAAACCATTAATGATACCAAAAACAAATAGTAAAGACAAAATACTTCTTCTACTTTCCAAAGTCTTAAGTCCTATTAAAAGACAACGGGTATTATATGAGGGAGATACACCGTCTATATTAAAAGAGCGCGAGGCAAACCTTGTGAAAGATTTCTGAATTTTTTCAAGCCGTAATTTATGTGCCTCATAAAATGGGTTCCAAATAATAGCTGCATATTCCAGTCTAGATCGAACAAGAGAAATAAACAAAACTTTCAGAGTGTATGGGTCCAAAAAGCATGCACTATTACGACGAATAAACGCAAGCATGGCATAGGCTTTAGGAATAATGTAGTCAAGATGAGCAGTAAAAGTAAATTTGCGATCAAAAACCACACCTAAATCTTTGAATTGAGGAACAGATGCCAATACAGTGTTGGCAATATGATAAACGGACGGACGGGCAGTATCAGATTTAGAAAAAGTCATGGAAACACATTTATTTAGATTTAAAAATAAACCGTTTTTGCAGCACCAAATATTTAGCTTATCGATTTCCTTCTGTAAGAGTACAGTATCAGTTATATTTCTTATTTTAACAAACATCTTAAGATCATCCGCGTAAAGTAGATATCTACAATGACAAAAAATAGAAGTTATTTCATTAATAAATAACACAAAAAGTAACGGCCCCAAGATACTTCCTTGCGGAACACCAGAGGTTACTAAGAAATTTAATGATTTCACAAGTTTCAAAACTCGTTAAATCACTGGTGTGTGTTCTTGAACAAATCTGTCCAAATCTGAAAAGTGCTTTAAAATTTGACACATTAATCAGTCAAAAATAATAGAAATTAGATTACGCCATCAGAGGCAGAAAAAGTTGCACCGTTCTGCGCAAGACGTTAGGTCTTTCGTGACGTAGAACGGAAAAGACACTTTCTCTGTTCTTCTCACTGATTTTCTGTTCGTGCAAGTAAAGACGAAATATAGTGCGAAATAGTTCTATGCTATTTTTTTTGAAGCGAAGCTTTTTACGCCTCGTTTTGCGATTTGCTAGAGTGAAATCAGAAAAAACGACACTTTTTTCCGACACCTTTTTTCTTAGAATTGATATTGTTTTTTGCTTGCATCAATTGAACCAGAAAATGTTAAATTAAAAATAATTTCTTGTCCGCTGCAGGAATTGAACTCATGCCCGTCGACTGATAGTTTAAAGCTTAAGCCATCGCACCAAAACCCCTTGTTGGTAAATATTGCTGATTCAATATCAAGAATTAACTAAAGCTATGGTTGCAGTAGATCAAAATAATCTATTTATAGGAATAGTATTGGCTACAAGCCTTCATCTCCTACAATAACCATTAGCCAATACACAATAACCACTATAGATTGTGTATTGGCTATACAAACAAGAGTACTAAAAAACACAAATGTTGCTTCTACTTACTACTAGATGTCGTTACGCTACAAACAAATTAAATGAGTTTTGTATATTTATTCCCTACAACTAAACAGGAGGGCCGGAGAGGGTTAATATGTATTATCAACCCCCATTATTTTTGCAAAGGGAACATTTTTCCCTTGAGGACCTATCCCCTCCGACCTCTCCTTACGGGTGCTCCCATACAAAAACGAAAAACTTTGTTATTTTAAAGTTTTCAATTCAAAAATTATTTTAATCGAAAAAAGGCATTAAATTCTCAAATCTTTGAAATTGCGAAAATGCTTCGCTTCTCTCGTGTGTCTAGTGACGCACCTGTGTTTTTTTCAGCTACAGTTGTTTTTTTATGTTTTGTTCAGTGAAAAACAGCTGATTTTGACAATGGGTCGATCGTGACCAAGGTATAATAATACATGGTAGCGTTGACAACTGCTTATTTTCTCTTCAACAGGAAAACATAAACGGTCAAACACAGCTGTTTGCGAAACGAAGCGAAAATTAAAGCAAGTGACAAAAACAAACATAAAAAACTAATAAGAATATTGTGGGTTTAAATAAAGAAATAAACATTTAAAATCATGAAAGTGATTGTTCGGTTGTTCTGTCTCAACTGAGCTCGTGATAACAGATATGTTTTATTCACAGTTCACTATGCTTACAGGGTGATACATACTAACTATAATTTGACAATTAAGTATACAAAACATCTTCCCTTTTAATAATGAATTATTTTTCAAAATATAACAATTTTCAACGCAGAGTTCAAGTGTAAAGAAACTTATAACTATAAAAAAAAACTATAATACAAATGTAATTCAATTTACAAAGTAAAAAGTAAAATAAATTCAAATAAACTTAACTAAGCAATAATTCATTTAGACACGTAGGGTTTTTTTTTTTTTTTTTTTTAAATATATATGTATATATAAATGTATGTAAGATTTATTTCAAGTTATATAATTTTTTTTTTTTTTTTTTTTTTTTTTTGAAGTGAAAAGTAAATGTGAACTTCAACTGAACTGCTTTTTTATATATATTTATACATATAAGTAGGTGTTCTTATTAAAATTTTTATTAAATTTATTAATTTTGTTTTTTTTTTTTTTTTTTTTTTTTTTTTTTGTTATAAAAGTATATTAGGACATCAGTTTTATAATGTTAGTTTGGAATTTAGACCTGAAGGGTTGATTGTAATAGAACATAACTCAATGTGATCGATATCTTTCGGGTTCTTTCACCTGTCTTCCACTACGAGTGCACTTAAGCCGCGAATCGTTAGTGGTTACTTTTTCATTAGTGTTACTTTTATTTTCATTTTCGAAAAACACAACATCAGGCAACATGTGGTCATTTTCATCCGCTTGTTTCTCGACTGAAGAACGTCTGTGATTTATGAAGCTCTGATTTTTTCGATACGTTGAACCATTCATATCTTTGATAATGTATGATCTTGGGCTTTCTAGCTTTTCAGCTACAAAGCCCGGGTACCAAAGATTGTTTTGTTTTTTAAAAAAAATATTATCACCAGTTTTAAACTCTTCCCTAAATTTGGATGCCCTATTGTATTGTGATTTAACAACCTCTTGATATTTTTTAATTTTTTCTGGTATATTTTCAACTATTTTAGGTTCAAGCTTGGTTTCTTGCAAAGGTAATAATGTGCAGCATCTTCTACTGAAAAGAACTTGAGCCGGTGACGCTTCAATGCTTTTTATTGGTGTGTTTCTAAACTCCAGTAATGCTAAAAAAAGTTCTTTATTATCTGCTATTGACTTTTTAACCAGCCCTTTAGCGATACCTACCATCTTTTCAGCGAAACCGTTAGATTTTGCATAATACGGACTAGAAAAGATTAAAACAATATCCAAAAATTGAGCAAAGTGTTTGAAATTGTATGAATTGAAAGGATTATTGTCGCAAACAATAAATTTTGGAATGCCATGTGTAGCAAAAATATTTTTCAATTGTTGTATAACTTCAGCTGTACTTTTAGTTTTAATTTCTAAAATTTCTAGCCATTTAGAGAAGTAATCCCCAATAACTAAATAGTATTTGTTTTTATATTCCATAATATCAATGCCTAGCTTATAAAAGCGATACAGTGGAATTTCATGAAACATAATAGGTTCTTTACAATTTTTTCGCATGAAGTGCTGACAAGTGGAACAGGACTTAACCATTTCCTCAATTTCGTGGTTCATTGATGGCCAATACACTAATTCTTTTGCACGGTTCTTAGTTTTATTAATTCCTAGATGCGCTTGATGTAAAAGACTAAGGACTTTTTTTGTTAAAGCAGCAGGAATTATAACTCTGTCATCAAAAAATAAAATATTTTCTTCCAAATAAATTTGTGCTTTAAACTTGTAATATACTTTAACCTCTTCTGGGACTTTCGAAATATGAACCGGCCATCTATTTTTGCAATAAAACATCAATTTGTTTAAGACTGGATCCAAACTAGTTTCTTTAGCAACCTCTAATTTACGGTTTTCACTGAAATTTATAGAATGTACCACTTCACTAAATTCTACAGAAGTGTCAATTATCTCAGCTTCTGGATAAATATTTCTTGATAGCATATCCGCTATATGCATAAATTTTCCAGGAAGGTACTGAACCTCTAATTTGTACTTTAAAAGAAATAATCTCATCCTTTGCAGTCTAGTCGCATATAGCTTACTTAAATCTTTTTTAAAAATTGGTATCAGCGGCTTATGATCGGTTAGTACCTTGACTGTGTGACCATATATATAAAAGTGAAATTTAGACGCAGAAAATGTAATTGAAAGGAGTTCCTTTTCAATTTGCGCATAATTTTTTTCCGCAGCACTTAAACTTCTTGAAGCGTAACATATTGGGCCATTTTGTTGAAGTAGGCAAGCTCCAAGTCCAAACTGCGAAGCATCGCACTGAATAATGCACTCCAAATTTTGATCGAAATTTTTTAAAACAGGTGAATTTGAAATAATTTTTTTGATTGTGTCAAATTCTTCCTGATGTGCTGGAAGCCATTGAAATTCTCGATCGTTTTTAAGCAAATCATACAAATGTTTGCACCTATCAGATAGATGTGAGGTGTAAATTCTCATAAAATTAATCATCCCTAAAACTGATTGCAATCCTTTCTTATCTGTTGGATTCTTGAGATTACAAATAGCTTGAACACGTTCTGGATCTGATTTCATACCTTCATATGAAAAGATTTGTCCTAGATATTTCACAGATTCTAATTTCAGTTGAAATTTAACTGAATTGAATTGTATATTTAGCTTTCTAGCTCTCTCGAAACATTTTTTTAAATTTTCATCATGCTCTTTAACAGTTTCCCCAGTTACTAGTATATCATCTATATATACCAAAGTTCCTGATAAACTGGCAAAAGCTTCAGAAGTGTATTTTTGAAAAATTTCAGGAGAAACATTTAGACCAAACGGCAATCTTTTAAATTTGTAAATTCCAAATGGTGTACTGAATGAGCATATATCAGCAGATTCATCAGTTAATTCAACCTGCCAAAATCCATGACACATGTCTAAAACGGAATAGTATTTCATACCGGAAAGCTTAGACCTTAGTTCTTCCAACTTTGGAATAAGAAACTTCTCTTGTACTAAAACATTGTTAAGATCCTTCGGGTCTAAACAAAGCCGTAGGTCACCATTTTTTTTTCCACAATTACTAAGTTGCTAACCCAGCTTGCAGGATGAGGTACTTTTTCAATAATTTTTTGATTTTCAAGCTTCCCTAATACTTCTTTTAACCTATCTTTGATTACTAAAGGAACTCTTCGAGACACATGTACTGTTGGTTCACTACCTGACTTAACTCTTAAAACACATTTTCTGGGAAAACACCCTAAACCATTAAAAATGTCTGAATTGTCCGAGACAATTTTATGTTTTTCATTTTCAATTGAGTAATTCGTTTGTACTAATCCGAATGTACGACAAGATGGAAGACCTAGAATGGGTGTCGAATTGGTATCGACTATTAAAAAATCCTGCATTAACGAAATATTTTTGAACAAACATTTCAGTGAAATTTTTCCTATAGGCTTAATTAAATTACCCCCGTAAGTTATAAGCGCTAGTTTAACCGGTGAACACTCAATCTTTCTCGATATTTGTTTAAAAATTTTTAATGGAAGAATGTTTGCTTCTGATCCAGTGTCAATCTTAAACAAGACTGTGAGATTATCAACTTGGATTTTCTCGAACCACTGTGTCTCATATTTTTCACTTAAGCAAGATTCCAAGCTATCAAAGAAAAGAGCTTCATAATCATCAGTTATGTTTATACCCTCGGCATGCACATTTTCTAACCTCGTTGTTGTTAATTCGTTTGCTCTGACTGAGTCACGTGTTTTATATTTTCTACATGCAAGATAAAAATGACCTGGTTGCTTACAAATTTTACAAAGCTTACCGTACGCTGGACATTTATTTCTTTGGTGAACCGAAAGACACCTATCACAACTAATCTTGGTCTGTATGCCAGACACTGGACAATTCCCCGAATTGTTTTCGCTATAAAAAGAACTTGAACTCTTGTTGGTGTAATTCTTAGACTGATTTCTCATATTATTTTTATTGAACTTATTTATCTCCCAAACGTTAATACTCTCTCCTGGTAGTTTATTTTCCAAAACTAAGCTTCTGGACTTCTCTAATTCACTGATTCTGCATTCATTTATTGCGACATCAAGAGTTAAGCCGGTGGTGTTCATTAATTTGTTTCTCAATATTTCATCATTGAGTCCCATTATGATAAAGTCTCGTATAAGCGCCTCCTTTTCTGCGAATTCGCAGCCTTCAGCAAAATTTCGTAGGTTGGCTAAGAAATTGTCAAACGGTTCTCCCTCTCGTTGCATCGTTTTGTAGAACTTAATGCGTTCAAATATGACATTTTTTTTTGGATTACAGTAATCTTCATATGACCTTAAAATGTCTTTCATTGACTTTGATGCGTCTTTGGAAATGTCCCACGTGTAATACTTTTCACGCGCTTCATGCCCAATAAAGTTTAGCAAAATAGCCTTTTTTATCTCTTCTGATTTTTTATCTTTTTCAGACGCCACCAAAAAATTTGTAAAGTCGCGATGAAATAGAGAATAATTTAAAGATAGATTACCATCCAGAGACAGAGGTTTCGGCGTATTAAACTCCATTATAGATGTTGAGATCTCCCTAAATTTTTCTTCGTTAATGTCGATACAATCGTTCTCCTCTTTTAAAGTTTCCGCTTTAACTTTCTCGCAGTTTACCTTTTTAGCTTCTTTATTCATAAAAATATTATTTCCAAAACTTTTCTTTTTACTTAATGCGATTTGCAAATTACGACTGCGCCATGTTCGGTTGTTCTGTCTCAACCAAAGATAACAAGATGGGAAACTTCTGTGGGGAATCTAAAAATTGCAAAAAGTAAACACACATACGAGAGAAACCATTTCACCACAAATAGAGAGGTGAATATGTCAGTTTCGGGTATGTTCCTTAACCCTTCCAACACGTTTGTTATTGATTGGCTTTATAACGAAAACAAAAATATCTAAAATTCTTTATATATTCTTATATATGCTAAAAATATTTATTTTTGTGCCTTAGCTTCATGTTCAATAAGATTTTATACATAAAAAAACCACATTCTTTCCCTACAAAGAGCAAAAAATTTGTGCATGTAACGTAAAGGCTAATAATATCAGCTGGGTGAATTTATGAATGAAATGTTTTTTTTCCATGCAACTGTTAGAAGTAGTGTTGCCAATTTATCTTCTTTAGGATAGCTTTTAATTTTTCCTTTTATTAGGTTTTTAATTTTATTTCGGTTTTAGGATAGCTTTGCCTAAATTTCTCTTATAAATCTACAACGATGATCATAGGAAATTAATTGTGTCTACGGAAGTCAAAATATATAAGCTGATAAACTTAATTGATTCATAGCCTGAATTTGAAATATATTTTTGACTGACTTTATCATGACTTTAAACTTAATATATTACGCAAATACATAATCAAAGCAGTTTTACAAATTAATTTTATAGATAAAACAAATGCTAGTTCGTACCAAATAATATTGATTCCAACCAAGCAAATTTTCATAGAAAACAATGAAAGTTGACAACTCTGATAGGATGAAAAATAACAGAACTTTTACAAAACGGCCGTGGTGAAAATAAAAAGCTATTTACAAATACAACAAGTGGCAAAATTTGCAAACTTTGTTTGGCGATTAAGATTAAAATAAGAAAATGCATGTAATTATTTGAGTGTTAAACAGATTCCTGTAACATAACTTAAATATTTAAATATTCAAACACTCAATTCATACATTATTTTTCTTGTTTGTAAACGAAATTTCAGCAGAAAAATGCAGAAGAAGAACAAGAGCGTTCCTTTTTTAAATTTCACCTCGAATAGCGGGGGTTTGTGTAAGATAGCGGGGGTTTGTGTAAAATTAAAATTTTTCAAAAATGTTGACAAATACAACAACTGAAGAAATTGGCAAACTTTAAACGCATGTATGAACTAAAATAAAGGGACTTAGTAATCAGTTTTGGTTGCAAACATTTTATTGCAACTAAACTTAAATATTTATATCATAATAAATAGATAATATGCATTATTTTCAGGGGTTGCAAAGTGATTTCTTCGAGAGTTTGCGGCCGATGAAGAACAAGAGTAAAATTCAGGGTTGATTTTTCGACGCACTAATACATGCAAACCTTTTTTGAGGTTATGTTTTTTAAGTTTCCCATCTTGTTATCTTTGGTCTCAACTGAGCTCGTGATAACAGATATGTTTTATTCACAGTTCACTATGCTTACAGGGTGATACATACTAACTATAATTTGACAATTAAGTATACAAAACAGTGATAAAAAGATCTTGTGTAATTTGTGCGAAAAGTTTTTCAGTCCGTGATGTTAAATTTTATTCAGTGCCTAATAACGAAACTCGTCGCCAGCGGTGGATTGATGCCTGTGGCTTGATGCTGGCAGAAAATTCGTTTGTTGTTTGTGTTTTCATTTATTAACAATGGCCGACCAGCGAACGCTCTCTTTTTGAGTATATTTTTTGACAGAATATGTTTTCCCAAGCAACTGTCAATGCTACCTTGTATTATTATACCATGGATCGTGACGTAGGCAGACATGCGCATGGCATACTCTTGTATATATTATTTTTGTTAATCAGTGGTGATCAATGCACGGTTCAAAAAACAACAAAGAGAACTTTCCTAGTGCACAGCCTTACACTGAAACAAGAAGTTGTTAAAAGCTCTCACAACATTTGGTGCAATATATTGTTTATTGAAATATTGTCGAGTGTTGGATTTTCAATAAAAATTTTTCTTTTTTATTTTTGTATTTGTTTTTCGCTATTTTAACATAGAAAAGATAAAAAAGGCAAAAGTGATGAATTAATTTTTTATTATATCTACAAGGGTGGGCCAAATACTAGTTTTTTTTCTTAAATGTAACAAAATTAACTAAATTAATTTTTTTTCCATGTACTATGGCTTTATAAGTAATAGCAAACATTCCCATTAATTATGGAACACAGCGTCGTTCAAGTGGCTGCCTCGGCTGGCTTCGCAATGCCGCATTGTGTCACTCCAATTTTCCAAGACCTTGTTGATGGTTTCTAGCTGTAGCTCACGAATTGCTGGGATGATATTGGCCTTAATTGCTTGAATCGTTTCCGGATTGTTGGATGTTATGCCAACAAAGTCCAAAGTCCAAAGGGGTCAAATCGTAGCTCCGAGGCGGCCAATTGGCATTGTGGCATGGCACACTGCTCCTGAAGCAACTTCAAGTTGACCTAAAATGGCAACGTAAACTGAATGTGTCCAAGTGTTTTTAATGGTTTTCTGATGAAATATCAGTTTGAATTAAAATCCTAGCTGATTTCGTTTTGAAAATATCTCAATTTTTGCATTTTAACGTGATTGAACCACCTTGTACATTAGACAGCGCAATATATTCAAGTAAAGAGTGATTTTTTAAGTGCCTGATAACTTTTTTTTAAAAAAAAACGCATAAAATTTGCAAAATCTCATCGGTTCTTTATTTGAAACGTTAGATTGGTCCATGACATTTACTTTTTGAAGATAATTTCATTTAAATGTTGACCGCGGCTGCGTCTTAGGTGGTCCATTCGGAAAGTCCAATTTTGGGCAACTTTTTCGAGCATTTCGGCCGGAATAGCCCGAATTTCTTCGGAAATGTTGTCTTCCAAAGCTGGAATAGTTGCTGGCTTATTTCTGTAGACTTTAGACTTGACGTAGCCCCACAAAAAATAGTCTAAAGGCGTCAAATCGCATGATCTTGGTGGCCAACTTACCGGTCCATTTCTTGAGATTAATTGTTCTCCGAAGTTTTCCCTCAAAATGGCCATAGAATCGCGAGATGTGTGGCATGTAGCGCCATCTTGTTGAAACCACATGTCAACCAAGTTCAGTTCTTCCATTTTTGGCAGCAAAAAGTTTGTTAGCATCGAACGATAGCGATCACCATTCACCGTAACGTTGCGTCCAACAGCATCTTTGAAAAAATACGGTCCAATGATTCCACCAGCGTACAAACCACACCAAACAGTGCATTTTTCGGGATGCATGGCCAGTTCTTGAACGGCTTCTGGTTGCTCTTCACTCCAAATGCGGCAATTTTGCTTGTTTACGTAGCCATTCAACCAGAAATGAGCCTCATCGCTGAACAAAATTTGTCGATAAAACACATTTCGAACCGAACACTGATTTTGGTAATAAAATTCAATGATTTGCAAGCGTTGCTCGTTAGTAAGTCTATTCATGATGAAATGTCAAAGCATACTGAGCATCTTTCTCTTTGACACCATGTCTGAAATCCCACGTGATCTGTCAAATACTAATGCATGAAAATCATAACCTCAAAAAAATCACCCTTATATAAAACGGTTTATATATGTATGTATGTATGTATATATCCTACGTGTGTATGTATGTGTGTGTGTGTGTGTGCGTGTAAAATATTGAGAATTGGGATATTGTTTCCACACTATCTACTGAGATAAATATCACGGCGCGTTTTTTTTAAGTCGTATCACCTGTAGACCTATTTCACTATCCCGTCCCGTCCATAAATTACGTAATCACTTTTATACGTAAACTGGGTCAAATTGGACAGCCTCTAAGAAATACAGCCATAGTCAAAACTATTTACACATCGCTAATATTTTTAAATGTTTTAAAGAAAGAGCCCACTTTATTTGTTGTTGGAAATAATTTGCAAAGATATTTTTTGTTATTGCATTCTATGCAGTATGTAAAGTAAAAAAAAAGTTTTGGCAAACCTAACGATATATATCACAAAATAAACTAATAATTGATATCTACTCTCTGGCGTCATAAGTATTTACACAGCCTTTCTTGGAGTCAATAAACACAATATTTACAAACATAAGGGCTGCACGACCTTACTTTTTAGGATTTAAGGATGTTTTAGGATTTAATACATGAATGTTTTTCCAAAAGACTCCTCGAATTTACAGGAAGACTTATCAGTCCACAAAACATTGTGCGAAAACTGTATAGGCCAGAGAATAGTTATATTTGCTAAAAAATTTCTTTGCAAATTATGCAAACAACAAAAAAGGCGAGCCTTTTCTTTAATCTATTTCTTCTAAAGGTGTAATTAATTTTGACTAGGGCTATATACATCTATCATTTATTACAAATGTTGCGAAGTAAATGTCACTGCAGCAATTTTTAAGCGACTTGAGTATGAAGAATCTTCAAAAAGATTAATTTTAAAGCTATCCCAAAACTTGTTAAATTCCTCTTGAATCGACTCTCCAGCCTGCTCCGACCACAACTTCAGGTACTTCATCTTTTCCAGGGCTTTGTCAATCATTTGTTTTGGAGTGGTATGGTACCTCTTGTTGGGCGGGAAAAAAACATTGATTTGGGCCACAAAGTTGAAACTAATGGCAAAAAATGATCAAGGAGAGATATTTGAAGGCAATGCATGCAGACAACTTTTAAAGGAAAGGCTTTTCAGACAATGAATCAAATTGTAGATTCTTGTTTTACAACTAAAAAACCGATTTAACCGATTTAGATAAAAATTTGATAACTTTCCGCAAAGCCATTGAGAGTACTGGTGTCTCGCAGACGATAAAAATACATGTTATATTAGATCATTTGAAGGATGCTATTATAAAACTAGACTGAGATGGCTTAGGATTGTAGTCGGAGCAGGCTGGAGAGTCGATTCACAGGGAATTTAACAAGTTTTGGGAGAGATTTAAAATTAATCTTATCGAAGATTCATCATACTCAAGTCGCTTAAAAAATACTGCAGTGACATTTACTTCGCAACATTTGTAATAAATGATAGATGTATATTTCTTAGAGGCTGTCCAATTTGACCCAATTTACGTATAAAAGTGATTACGTAATTTATGGACGGGACGGGATAGTGGAATAGGCCTACAGGGATACCACTTTAAAAAAAAAACGCGCCGCGATATTTATCTCAGTAGATGGTGTGGAAACAATATCCCAATTCTCAATATTTTACACACACACATACACACACGTAGGTATAATATATATATATATATATATATATATATATATATATACATACATACATATATAAACCGTTTTATACTTGAATATATTGCGCTGTCTAATGTACAAGATGGTTCAATCACGTTAAAATCCAAAAATTGAGATATTTTCAAAACGAAATCAGCTAGGATTTTAATTCAAAGTGATATTTCATCAGAAAACCATTACAAACACTTGGAGACATTCAGTTTACGTTGCCATTTTAGGTCAACTTGAAGTTGCTTCAGGAGCAGTGTGATGGGCTGTGTGACATGGCACGTCATATTAACCAGAGGTCGTCCAAATTCATGTCTCCAATTTCAGTAAAAATAGTGGACTAACATGGCTCCGTAACGCCCACCTTTGACAGAAACGTTGTTCCCAGTCTCATTTTCGAAGAAAAATAGTCCAATGAAGCTTTCACTCTACAATCCGCACCAAATTGTCACTCTCTGTGAACGCATTGGCATTTTCGACAATAACGTGCGGGTTTTCCAAACCTCAGATGCGGCAATTTTGTTTGTTAACGTAGCCGCTAAGACGAAAACGCGCATCGTCAGAAAAAAGGATTTTTCGCCCAAAATCAAAATCACGACCATCAGCGGATGGTCGTGCGTCTTCAATTGCTGAGTCAATTGAAACTTGCAACCGAATAATCCGAAATCTTTGTACAGAATTCTCCTCAGGCAATTGCGTGAAATGTTGAGCTATTGAGATCGATGGCGAGTTGATGTTCGTGAATAGAGTCTCACACTCTCGGCTATAGCCCCCACGTTCTTGTCTGTGCGCACCGTACGACGACGGGGACCATGCGTGTTGTCCACTAGCATACCAGTTACACGAACTTTTAGCACAAACTTGTGTACAGCAGGCGCGGTGGGTGCTTCATTCCGGCCAAAACTTATTTTCAAATTACGCACTGTTTGGGCTACACAGACTCACTTTGCAAATAAGTTTCCAATATTTCCCAACGTTGTTCAAGCGTAAAGCATTTCTTTCCGCTGATGTAAATACCGACTTAGGGCCAGTTTCACGACCATTAGTTAACCACTGACCAGAGGTTAACTAACAGATTTGAATTTCACAATCAAAGTTAACAAGAGGTTAAGCCACCAGTGGTGGTGGTTTAAACCATTAGTTAACGAACAGCTGATTTTTGTAATAGAAAAAAGCTTATAAAAAACAAAAAGAGAAACGTGAAACAAATAACAATGGATTCCGATAGGGATCACGGTGTTGTTAGAGATTCGAACTATGAGGAAGTGTGGAGTGTTTTAATTACTTTTTCAGGTTGTAATATTTGGTTCTTAGAGCCTTCAAACTCCTGTATGTTCGTTCCTCATTCTGGCAATTGAACTCTGATTAAATTTTTTCCCATGTTTTCTCCTCGTCCGCATGATATTTATCGGATTGTTTGCATTCAATTACGCATTTGTATTTTTGCACAACTTCCAAAAGCAAATCAATTTATTTTTGTGCAAAATTGGAACATCTCGCGTTTGTTGCATTAATTTTGTCCATTGTGCAAAAGAAACTTATTTAATGCATATATCAAAAACATATGTTTTATATAGTGTATAGAAATTGCCATTAGTTAACTAAAGCATTGTGAAACCCAAATCACAAAAAGTTATAGTTAACTAACAGCCTTTAGTTAATTAACCAATTGGTTAACTAATGGTCGTGAAACCAGCTCTTAGTGTCAGATTTTGAGCGGGAAACAGCTGCCAGTGTCGAAATAACCTATCATTTAAAAAGAAACCACTAGATGGCCCACCTTTTATATTTTTGTTTGAATTATTTATTTAAATTTTAAATGTTTTATCTTGTTTTGTTTAAATTTTAATTACAGATTTAAATATGACAAATTTCTAGGCTAATAATTTGTTCTTTCAAAACTAACTTCTACATTCTTAATTAAAATGAATTCCAAATTAATTTTTTTTTTTAGTTAATTCAACAAAATTGTAAGTAAAAAAAGTTACAAATACGGAAATGTTCTGAAATCCGATTCACATCGGATTTACGTTTACTTCCAATGACATTTGAATGAAAGCTGTTCTGCAATCCGATTCCGATCTTCGAATCCGATATTTCTTTTTTTGGCGGATTGTAGGTGTTCTGTAATCCGATCAAATTTTTGTTGACGGATTGTAAATGTTTCAATGATTTTGCATTAAAAAAGCAGTGAAAGTGTTAATTTCATGAAATGCTGCCATGTTTTAGTTTTCCTAACTTGGGAATAATTACTTTTTTAATGTTATTTTTTAGTTTGGCGGCTTTTTAAACATCGTCTTTAAAAATGTGAGTATTCTTATGAATAACAATATGATACATTTCATTCAAATATGTTGCGATTACAACATTTATAAAAGGGAAAACATAAATCTTCAGCACAACATGCGTTGTTGTTGTTGGATTTTATGGAAAAACATCCCAATATCGCAAAGGGCTTCGTCAAAGGCGACCGCGTACTGGTTGAAGCACAATACATTTAACTCCAAGAGCATGACACTACATACGTATAATTTTACAATTCCAGGGGATTACTTTGATAAATTTTTATTTTTCTTATGAGCAAGTGTCGGATTTGCTGTCATTTAGTTCAGAAAGCAGCATGTTCGAATACATGTTTGAATCCGATTACATTGATTGTTTTCCGCTCGGAATGTAGAACACCTTTTTAAATCGGAAATTCAATCCGATTCCGATCCAATTCCGAGGTGGATTTCAGAACATGCCTGTATATTAGATTTTTAGCTTGGTTAAAATCAGTGTTGCCAGATATTTCGGTAGAAAATCGCCGAATGAAAAATCGCCAATTGTTAAGTTTTAAGACAAAAATTATGTTTATTAGAGTTTATTCACAGGTTGATGCGAAACACAGTTCGCATCATTCCAACAAGAAAAACATAAGAAGTATTCACGGTCCGGAGCTCTTTCTCGCGCTCTTGTGCCAAACGGTAAATATATATAACAAACTGTGAATACACCCCACAGACCTAGCAGTGGAAGTTAAATTTAGTCAGCCCCGTTTTGTTTATTCAGTTTTTATTTGTTCAAAAGGATTTAGTTAAAAAATAATAGAGAATAACAAACAAAAGCGGAAAATCCGAAATTGTCGAATATTTAAGTAAAGTGCTGCAACTTAATATTTCACGTTTTCTTTTCGTTTTGACTGTTGGTGTAATTTTTTGTGGGAACTCTTATGATAAAAATAATAAAATGATAAGTGGTGTGGAATTGTCTTTGTAATCAACATGCTTGCACCAAATATTTGTGTTATGTTTAAAAATCTACGAAAGGTTAGAAAAACTTTGGTAAAAATTTTTAAAAATAAATATAGTTAAATGCTACTCTGCGATCAACTATTTTCGGCCATAGGCTTTTTTTTTACTTCTTAGCTTTACGTTTACGTTTCGGTTTAGGTTTATGTGCGCGCTGATGCGTCCACAGATGAGCACGTTTAATAAAACCTCGGTTACAGACCTCACATATATGCGGTTTATCGCCGCGATGACGTTCTTCATGGTTTATTAGACTTGTGCGTGTTAAGAAGCGTTGCGAACAGAATTCACACACATGTGTGCGTAAACCTTTATCGTGGGTTTTCATGTGACTTTGGAGGCCTTCAATTCGAGTGAAACTCTTCTTACAGATTTTACATGAAAAAGGTTGTTCACCACTATGTAAACGTTCATGACATATCTTGGAGTTGAGCGTCCCAAATTTTTTTGGACAGTGACCACAAGGATATGGTTGCAGACCTTGATGAACTGCACGAACATGTCGCTGAATCGCATTTTTGTGATTGAATTCTTGAGGACAAATGTAGCATTTGAATTTTTCTGCATCGGGCTCATGAGTACGCATGTGTGTGACCAGCTCGGCGCGAGTGACTTTGGCGACATTGCACTCCGGACAGATATGTTCCTTTATATTCGCATGACGGTTCAAGTGGATATTCAGATTGCGCTTTGATTTGTATTTTTTATCGCATTGCTGGCAAATGTGCTCCATATCGACAATTTCTTTACTAAGCTGCGTCCGGTACACTTCTAGACTTTACTGAAGACTGAGTGGAAATGGTGGAGATGGATCCGCTACAAAAAGAAAATTTTTGTTATAAATATAATTAGAATCATAAAAAACTGCAACAATATTTTTTAGATTTGCTTTAAAAAATCTTTCTTCTATAAACTCCTAATACATAACATCATGTTCTGAAAAACCCTCTAATCACAAATTTTGATGATGTGAAGCTCTTAAAAAATTATCAATTTTTCGCGAAAAAACTTTAACTTTTATTTAAAATCAAAAAACTTAAATTGGTTTTAAGTTTCAGTACATATGAGCACCCTGTCGTTAAAAACGTCAAAGCGTATATTATGCCGCGTAAAAGAATAACAGAAGAGTTCCGAAGGTTTTTCCAACTTTACAAAGTCTTCGTGTACTTTCTAGTTGTAAAATTAAAATTGCGTGATTTGAGGATTTTAAAACGAAGTGTATTGACTATTTAAAATACTTAAATAATAATTAATAAAGTTTAATTACTTGAATTCATTAGCACTTGCTTTGATCACTGATGCTGCCGTTAATTTCTGTTGACAAGAATGAGAAAGATAAAGCAATAACGAATAAGAACTTATTT
This sequence comes from Pherbina coryleti, assembly GCA_943735915.1. NCBI lineage: Eukaryota > Metazoa > Arthropoda > Insecta > Diptera > Sciomyzidae > Pherbina > Pherbina coryleti. The sequence continues at coordinate 119,327,853 of OX030951.1, forward strand.
AACAAAACAGCTATATGAACATAATTCTGCTATAAGCACCTTTTACATTGGTCAAGACTTGAAATCAAGTCTGCGAGTTCGTTAATGAAAGACGCCCAGCTAGACAGCTCTAAAGCTAGGTCCACACGATACAACGGCTGTACAATCGCTCATCGTACAGCAGTTGGCTAATTCTACCATTCGACCGTGCAATACTGCAATAACTTCGTCGCACGCTTGCATCCAAACGATACAATAATCGCACACAACCGTCAAATAGCAGCCGATATTGGTACAACCGTTGTATCGTGTAGACCTAGCTTAACGTAGTTAAGCTTACAAGGAAACAAAATTTGGTGTTCACTAACACACTCTTACATTTTGTTGTCATGTTAAACAAAGAAAGTTGTATGTGTTTACATAGCTTCCTCTTTTTCGCAGCAAACAAGCTGAGGGTGTGAAAAAATGGCGAATAAAAGCTTTAAGCGTGTTTTATCCTAAAATAAATGAATTTAAATACGGTTGCCGTGGCACAGAGGGTAGAATGCGTGTCCCGTATGCCAGAAGCCACGGTTCAATTTCCGTCTGGCACTTGAGAGTTTTTCAGATAAATTTAATAGTAAATCAATTAATATATATAAGTTAAAAATAAAAACAATCTTCTTTGTAAAGAAAAGTAGAGTTTCCTTACTAATCTATAAAAGTTATTGCAATATTTGAAATTACTTTTTTTATTTTCTTTAAATATTTTTTCTTTAATTTATACTTTATAAATACAAATATTTATAATTTACCCATAATAAAAATAGAAAAAACACAATTATATAAACAAAACTATGAGAAAAATAAAGTTTGGTTTTATTTGTGCAGGATATGAACCCGCGCATGTTGGCGTTATAAGCCAGAACTCTAACCATTATACTATGGTCGAAAAGCTCTGCGGGATGCTAACTGCGGACCATATTAAACAGCTGAATTTGTTTTTTAATTCTTTATGGAATTTGTAATTAGTGTGAGTAGAACATCTATAGCTCTTTTTTAGTGTGGCAGACAGAGATGCCAGATCACACGGATAGACAAAAATACACAGCGAAACGTCGGAGGAAAAAAATGAAATAGAGATTTTTTATTTACATTTAAAAAAATATCACGACCAAAACAGCCCAAATTTAAACAAAATAGTAAAAAGGCGTTATATTTTGCACGATGCTAGAACAAATATAACGTAATTTGTATGGACCATTTAATATGAATATAACGTCAAAGGCGTTAGGTGTATGCCATATATATGGCATATCTAACAGTTAGGTGTCTAGCTGGGCGCGGACATCAACGTGAGAGAGGGTACGTTTAAAAGGGAATAGCAAAAAATTGAATTCAAGTCTTGATCAATGTAAAAGGGATATAAGAGCATAAGAAAGGCAATAACGAAAATACTGTTTTTACACTAGTCAAGACTTTGCAAGCAATATCTGTAATTTGTAGACAAATTGCAGCCATGAATGATACAATAGCAGTGTTCGATGACTGCTTAAGATTGATATTTCTCACTCCAGATCAGCAAAAATTGTTCGACGAGTTCCTTTTTCTATTAGCTGCTCTCAGTTGTTCTAGGTCTTTGTTTTTTGAAGCTGCTATAAGTTGCGCTCTTTTCTACTCTACTATTTTTTATATTGTTAGTTAGCGCAGTAAATAAACCAACCAGCTGTTCTTGTTAAAAAAATAAAAAGTTTGAAGAAAATAAACGCAAATATGGCTCACAAAAAGATATTTTTTAGGTTTTTTTTTCTAATTGAAAACTATTTAACTTTTTAAGACTCATTTCTTCATTGAACAGGAGTGTGGCAATGGTGAGGAAGATATGATGGAATATTTAATAAGTGACTTCTTACATTTGACAGTTGTTTGTTTAAACTTGCTCTTTTTTCGTTCTTTGAAAAATCGGTCGTATTCTAATCTGATTATTCTGACTTCCATTGATTTATTAAAAAAAAAATTTATTTTAAGAAAAAACATGCATGAAATTGTAAGAAAAAAATTTAATATTTTAAAAAAAAAACATTGCCTAAATCATTAAATGTTGAATAATTAAAAGTAATAACAAACCGCAATTGTTTTATTAACTATATAATTGATATATATATAAAATACAAAAATAAGCAAAATACACATATATTACAAATTATTGAATCCAACATATTTAAAAATATGAAAAAATAAGATATTAATTTTAGCTCTTATGTGGTTTAAAATAAGCACTCTGAAAGCACCTTCAGAAATTGAATTTGAGTTTTGACCACTGAAATAGCGATACTTTCAATGGCGCCAAATCAGTGGACTAAATAAACTCAATTTTCTTAAGTTTCCAAAAAGAAATTCATTTATTTACATTTATATTTCATTGAAATTCACCTTATATTATACACTTCATTTTTATATAAATAACGATTTTGTTTTTTAAAATCCTATTTTTTAAAAATTGAACGTACCGTCAATTTTTGGGCAATTCGTTTTGTGTTCGTTCGTTTTGCGCATCATTGGCGTTGTTTCATTTCCATTATATGAAATGAAATGGCACTATATGATACACATATAATTGATCGTCAACTCTTGATGCGTATAAACGTGAACGTCAAGCTTAAAAGGGAATTTGAAAAAATTGACCATCAACTCTTGACGACTGTAAACCGGGACTAAGCAACACTTTACTTTGCATTGCGTTCGTAATTGTGATATTTTGGTTGTGAAACCAAGTACTCCTGCACACATAAACTGTATGCGAAACTTGAATTCAAGTCTTGACCTATGTAAGAACCGTCGTAACAAAACAGCTATATGAGCATAATTTAATCAGGGCTGACGTGACCAAAGTAAGTGAAGAGGGTGGTTCAGATGATTCTACATGTTGTGACGCATGGTAGGACAAGCCTCGTATATGACCGTTCGAACGCTCAAAACAGCGGTTTGACAACACGTTGCCTTAAATTCAAAAAGCTTTGAATCCAAGGTTTGATGAGCAGCCATACTTCCTGTGTGAACACTTGTTGGACGAACATGTCGAACTTCGGCGTTTAATAAGGCCCATATTACACGATGTCCGTTTGTCTGACCTTTGTTGTTGCTTTTAATGTGAACTGTCAAAAAACCGTGAGAGTGAGAGCGGATGCAACAACAAAATCGCTTGTCTGCCCTAGCGTACGCCGGACAAACGGACATCGTGTAATATGATCCTAAGGCGTTCATGCTCGTAACAAGAAGCAACTTTTTGCTTTTTCGAACTTATTTTTCGAAGTATGTTCATGCTGGCTATAATTCAGCATTAGCTTTAATTTTGACATTTTTGTTTAAAAGATTGATCTTGGATCAAAGAAGTAAGAGATAAGGAAGCGGTGTTATTCCTCAAAAGTGAGGTATTTTTCTCATTGGTGTTGGTTAACACACGCATAGAAAAATTTACGCAGGACCGCATTCGGGTGCAGCAAATAAGAAGGCGCAAACTTTTGCAATATTAACTAGAATTGAATGGAATGAATTAATAAATAGGATGAATAATGATGTAAGTATACAATGTGAAGTCATCAGGTAATATTATGCAGAAATGACATGAAACTTATGTGAGTGATAGATGTGAAAATCTAAACTTCAAAAGTTGTGAAAATTTATTGTATTTCCACACCACCCTTGAGATACACAATTTGGTGCATCATCGATTTTTTTTTGTGTGTACGGTTCATTTGTAGGCCTATTTAACCCATAAAGAACAGAAATCATTAGTAAAATTATTAGTAAACAATTCAGCTACTAAACCCCTTAAAATTAACAGTTTTGTGGTGCTTTTGTCTGATTGAAGACTTTTCGTTTATTTTTGTTCGTTATATAATATCGCCTTTTTAAACAAATTTCAATTAATGATTTGACTACGGTATAATGGCCGGACGACTTTATATGACCTTCAAACATAGTTTCTCCAATAAGGAATTTTTGCGTATTTAACATTATTCTATTATAATATTTATATTTTTTCCAAAATAGATTTGTCTTTTAAATAAGACGAATTTTCGTATTCAAATAAATTTCGTTTGAATACGAAGTTCCTTTTCAGCAATCATGCAAACAGCAAACTACTGATCTTGCATTTATAACATCATTTTCTAATCCCAGTGCTCGAATCCATAGAGTTTTTGAATCAAGCATATCGTCACCCGGGGATTCATGTGCTCCATACGCCATTTTGTAATAGTTATACCAACAGCTTTTTATTTTTGTTTTTTGTAATTTAATACATTTTTTTGATTTCTGTTAAATAAATTTAAGAACATATTTTTCTTTTGTGTTTCAATGAATATTAATTTGAATTTGTAAATGAATAAACTGCTGTTGACGAAAAACTTTATATCTGTTTCATTTTTTCCTTATGCATCTTTGCTCTATGAGTATGAGTTCACATAAAAATAAGTTTGAAATGGCGTATAGAGCAAAGTGAATTTTTTTATCGTTAGAAAATGTACTTTTGTGCGTGAGATTAAGGATTAGGAAATATGTTTTGTGGATTACCATTTTTATACAAACTTATGGTGAGACATTCAGGAAATCCTATCGTAGTCTTTTAAAAAAAAAATCGCTTCAAACTTTAACTTCCATATACTCAAAATGTGTTTTTTGCACATACAGCACATGAATCCCCGGACAACAATATATGGATATCTGAAACATTGAAATTGAATCACTGAAAACAAGAGCGCCCTAAAAATATGTGCGCTTGTGTAAATTGAATGCGCCTCTGAAGCGGTATTTGTATTTTGACAGTTCGATCACACTAAATCGGTGCAAGACAACGGGCTCTAATTTTAATTTTTTCGCAAAATTCCAAATATTAAAACTTTCACTTGTTACAACTTCTTTAAACTAAATAAAGTTGTTTTGTTTATAAAATTCGACTGATGCTGGTATATTTACTTGTGGAAGGATATTGCCTCGTTCTTCAATTTATGGGTGTTTGCACAACTTTTCACTTTTCAATGCATTTTTAGTCAATTGTTTATGTTATTTACGTTAATAATTTTGTAAAATTTAGCAATAAAAATTGGTTTTTATTAAATAATAAGTATTTATAATTCGACTCCAATTTTTTTTAGACACGAGAGATCGAACTGTCAAAAAACTTTTGCCTCAGTACACATACACTGTATGTGAGGAGAGCACCATTTCCTTATATTTTATTTCTTTGTCTTGGATACGTTCAGCAGTTTTAACTGGTGTGCAACTGTTGAGCTCAGCACATTGAGCAAATGTACCAGAAAAATAAAAAGATATCAAAGAGAAACAGTTTTCACTACACAAGTTAAGCATGTTGAGCTGATAAAAAACTGATACTTATGCGTTTAGCAGGCACACACTCAACAGCTGTATACTAGTTGTACCTGCCAAAAACTAACTTCAAATTTTCCCCAACTCACACGGTGATTGGCAATAAAACAATCTAGTCGTTTTGTTGTTGCTTTCAATGTGAAATTGTCAAAATCTCTGAGAACCAGAGCGGATGAACACAGATTGCAGCAATCTAAATTTGTTCATTTTGAAATTGCTGTACATATATGTCGGCAATCAGCAATCTATATAGTGTTGCTAGGTGGCGAAATAAAATTTTCAAGGAAATGTCATATTATGATTGGCGTGTCGTGTGGGCTACCAACAATCAGAATGTGAAAGAGACTAAAGCTGGGTCTACACGATACAGCGATTGTACCAATATCGGTTGCTATTTGACGGTTGTGTGCGATGATTGTATCGTTTGGATGCAAGCGTGCGACGAGTTAGTTGCAATATTGCACGGTCGAATGGTAGAATTAGCCAACTACTGTACGATGAGCGATTGTACAGCCGTTGTATCGTGTAGACCTAGCTTAAGAAACGTTCATCGATTGCTAATCAAGCAATCCCGTGTGAGTTGGCCATTTCGGAAGTATCGTTGAAACACAGGGTGACACATACAAAAAAGCAGAATAAAAGTTGATTTTTTCTATTTGCATTTGTATCGGGAAGAGCTGCTTTTTATGTTGCGTTTAGTTGCTTTTTACAAAAAGCTGCTTTTGGTTTTGGCATGAGCGTCTTATAAGATTTAAAATTTTCACATTTACAATCATGCACAAATATGAACAAATATGTGTAAATTTTTTATTACATTTAACAAGTAATTAACATCAGAGTAAAAATCACGCTTTCAATTTCCGTTTCCAATAAGTAATAAAGAAATATTGGGTTTAACAAAAGGCTCAGCTACAAGAAAATAGCTACAAAAATTTTAAAATTTATTATAAAAATGCTTAAGATATTTTTGCTCTTCATCGCATGAAATTAAAAAATTTTTTTTTTAATTTAAGTTTTCTTAGTGCTGAGGTTATTAACTGCTATTTTGTTGCCTTGACTGTCTGATCTGTCTATCACAAGTTCTCTTTCCGACAGATTTATGAGAGAGTAAATCAGACGAAATAAATAAGATAAAAATGATGCCACGATCGTGTATTAAAAAAAAATTGTTATCACTAAACATACAAACACTGTCTTCTCAGATTTTTTGTTTTTTTTTTCTTTTTTCTTACTTGTAGAGTTTCAAAGTTACGTTCTGTGTTAAGTTGGATAAAACAATACAAATGAGATCATTAATGAGGGTCTTTTGGGTTTTAACTCTTACAAGAAATATTTTTAATTTTTCACAAAGCATCAAGAAAAAAGCCTAAGGGTGACGTTTTCGAATACATGAAAAAGTAAAATATAAATTATGGCGTTTTGAACCGTGTAATGTAACGTAAATGCACCATTGTTGCAAGAATTTATTGCATAGAGCTATGTTTAATGTTAATGTGCCACACAAAAGCAAAATCAAAATACTTTTTATTAAAATTTTACAATTTTTAAGCTTAAGTTTTTTAATCTCGAATTCAGATTTATAACAAAATATTATGAAAAGACAAACCCCAAGCAAGGACATCCTACAAAATAATAAAATAGTAAAAATAAAACCGTTCCGCTAATGAAATATTATATTATTTTATGGTTATGGCTTTTTCGTTAAGTGCCTTAATTTGGGGCTCTTAAGACTTAACAACTTAACGTAATGTAATGCAACATTAAATAGCAATTTTGTCATAAAAATATTAATAAGTTTTTTTGTAACTCTCATTTTATGAATATTAAAGCAATTAAGATAACGTGTGCTCAAAAATACAGGGTTAAAATAGTGTTGATAGACTTATAGATAAAGCCAAAACATGTCATAAATGGTATACTAAGCATTAAAGGGTTAATTCATTCAACAATTTAAAAAAAAAGCTTTAAGCATATTTGCTATATTCATAAACAAACCAAAAGTTTTCGTGGACGATGTCTTCTGTTTTAAGTGAACGGAGTGTGTGTTTACTCTATTCCACTGCGTGACACATCTTTTGAATAACATTTTTTTATCTTTAATTTTTGTCTACTCTCACTGATAACTTATTAGATTCATTGTTAAGACTTCTTTAAAAGGAGAACAAAAAAACGTACAGTAAGGGACAAAATGTTCACGAATATATGAAATTTGAATTCGTATTTCATTTCACAAAAAAAAAAAACGAAAAGAACAAGTACCTGGCAATCCTTTTCTATTGTAATTTATTAAACACTTTGATTATTATCATCTGGTAACTATTTTTCAAACTAACGGAACTTTTACTCTTGTGTTGAATCGAAGCTTTAAGAAGGCACGTGTAAACAGTTTTGGTCCGCTATAAGATTTCGCAAAGAATTTATTTAATTTTAAAGTTGATCACAAGAAAAGTAAGTAATAATAAGTTAACAATTAAAAAAAACAAAAATATAACATTTAATCAGCTTTTTAGTTACTTTATAATGACAAAAGTCATAAATTCTGCGTTGAAGAATAACGTGTTAGAAACTTTACAAAAGTGTGTCCCTTACCGATAAATTGCAATAAAATATCGAATTTCTCTCAGACTCATCAATAAATTAAAGAAACAAAGTAATTGATCCGTTCCACAAAAGAGTGATGGTCGTCCGCAGAAGCTATCCCTTGCTGTGCCGCGAATAGACAGGCGCTTAATCGTTTCAGGAGCAACAAATACTGCGGTGGAAACAAATAAAGTTATTAGAGAGTGTCAATGGAGTCAATGCCAGTGAAAAAATATTGTCTAAGTATGTCTAAAAATTAAAGGGGTCAAGGCTAGAGCGTTTGTAAAAAAATAATTTTTAAGTAAAAGGCATTGTAACGCATGTTTAAATTTCGCTAAAATGTATCAATATCTCCCCATTGATGATGGGAAGAAGAAGTTACTTGGTACGATAAAACTAAGATTGGGCGCATATGGACATGGATTGATAAACAAGTTGGTATACAGGATTACAACATATGTCACACGATAAAATTTGGAGATGGATCACTAATGGCCTCGGTGTACTTCTGCGCATCGGTGGTATTATGCGTGCCGCAGATTATATTATCATTCTGGAGGACTCGCATCTCCCATGTCTAGACATATTTGAACTCGAACGTGGGCAGGATTATATTCCGAATATTCTGAACATATTACTTATATTGCAGAATAGTGATCTGAAACATACCATAAAAATAATAATAAAAAAGTGGTGTGTTGATAATGGCATCAAAATGATCAATTGGCCTCCCCAGTTCAGATTTGAAACCCATCGAGCACCTTTGCGCTAGTTATCTTAAAATGGAAAATTTTGCAATTGGTTGTGAAGCCTGTTAACACGGCATTATTTCGAAACAAGCCGCGGACCTTTCAACAAGATTCTGTTCCGTCCCATAAGTCTAAATTGACTAAAGACTGGCTCAAAAACAATTTACCGGACTTCATTTCCACCAGCGGGTAGCCAAGACCTGAACCCATTGGATTACAAATTGCGGTCTATGTTAGAGGGTATGGCTTGCTCTACTCGACACCCAAATATCGAACTCTTGTCCGAGCAGTGGAGAAATTTCCTACACAAGTCGTGTGTGCTGCGATCTATGACTGGCTGGATCCACTTCGCTCGTGCTGAAAAGGTGAAAATGGTGGCCATTTCGAATAAGTTGTTCTACAGTTTGTAGCTATTGAATGACTCCATAAATATTTATAGTCTGAGAACAGACGAATGCTTCTTACATTTTTTTGAATGTTATACATCATTATACACAGGGGCATCCCACAGTGATACGATTGGTACAAGTTAAACGGAACAAATTTTTTTGTAGATTTTTTTTTTGATAACTTTCGATGTTTAATGTAAAAAAAAAACAAAAAAAGTAAACTACAATAACAAAATCAAACCTAGACGTCTAGTATGTGATTTCCAAAAACTATAAAAAATTTCGGCGTTATTGGACAAGTGGACGTGGTATCCACTATACAACTTAAATACATTTTGCGCTGTACTTTATGTATAAAATATGTAATCTTTAAAATTCCTACAAAATTTCCGTGGGATTGAACATGTAGGCGTAGCACCTTCCATATCTGTGAAATATATTTAGGCCCATAACTAAGAAATGAGAAAAGCTGCGATAACGAAATTTTTAGTTAAAAATTTCTAACTTTAAGAAATTTTGATATTTTTTCATATTTTAACAATATTAGGGTTGATTCGATACAATAAAATGATAAAAATAATCTTATGATCCATCTGTCTGTCTGTCTGTGATCACGATTACAGTCGGAATTTTCAAGCTATCATCACGAAATATCACGAAATCTTTAAAAAATAAAGATCAAGTTCAAAATTGAGCCAAATCGGATTAAAACCACGCCTACATCCCATATACACGCGTCCGTGGCGTAGTTGGTTAAATTTCGTGTCCGCTATGTCAATGAACCTGGACACCCGGGTTCGCAGCGACAGAAAATTATTTGAATTAAAATGATTTTTCTGTACGGCCGCCACCTCTCTGCAAACAATGGCAAACCTCAGAGAGTAATCAAAATCCCATGTAAAGCTTCTTGAGAATAAGAACATTCCGTTCATCGCCGTTCGGAGTCGACGTTAAACCTGTAGGTCCGTTTCTCGGTCAATTGTGTACAAACTTAATAACACGCACAACACAATTGATCATAAGAAGCTAGGGCAAAGTCCTTTCAAGGTCTGAAATGACCTTGATTATTTATTTATATTTATTACATCCCATACAAACTGACTTTATGAAAACAGTAAATCTCTTGAAATTCCACAAAAATTTATTTAAGTACTACAATAACGGGCAAAATTGACACACTTATTAGATCTTTCAGACCTCAAATTATCTCAATGTCAATTTCTCAATATCATAATTATAAAAAAAAAACAGTTGAAACCTGCTTTTGAATTTAAAATAAACTTGCCATCAAACAGGTTAAAAAACAAAGTAACCGGAAGTTTGCGTATCTTTGCACTCTTAGAGCTCAAAGTAGACATGGTACTGGTTAAATAAAAATTTTTGTTTTGCAATTATGAGCTGGCCCTTTTTTAATTTCCAAAATATTTTACCAAATTTTCTGTTTTTAAGCATTTATATCCTTAAATACCGTTTAATAGCGCCAATTTTTTAAAAGATACGTTTTTGAATTTATATTTTTACAAAAGAACTTATCTTTATCATGAAATGTGTTGATTTTTGGATATTGGGAAATGTATCAAAAATATAATATATATAAAAAATAATTAAAAAATATCACCTTTTGGGTCAGCTTCAAAGATTTTTTGTATTTTTTGTAGTAAGCGGAGGTAAATAAAAAAAAAATACTTCAGATCAGTAGATATTTTTGAATAGTTCTACATGTTCAGAACGTAAAAATCGGATTTGAAATTTTTTCCGTCTAGCATGTCCTTTAGTACATGGTAGAATAATAAGGTAGGGCCGACTCGGAGAAGAATGAAGTGGAAAGCAGCGAAAAAGGGGGCTAGCTAGTTGTCAAAATCAGCTGTTCATATTGAGTTTCTTTATGTTCATGTTTCGCAGTTGATTTTAGGTTAAACTTTTTACAAGCTTTTTTTCAAATTTAACACTTCCGCGGCATTTTATAGATTTATTTACAATGTTTATACAATATTTCCACTCAAATTAACACAAACTTAACACACGTGATAATGATATGAAATCACTTAAAACATGATATTTCTTTTTACATTTGACATTTCCACCAACTTTGTCATTTTGACAACTACCCAACCTTTTCACTATCCACTCTTCGTTGACGCGTGAGGGCACTGAGCGACTCGGCCCTACCTTATAATTCTACCATGCTTTAGTATAACTGTTATTATATAACCTTTGCATGTTATTTTGCATATTAGATTCGATTCGTAATTTTTGTCCATTTTACTCTTTGTATTGCTGAATAATTTTATATTTATTCTTGTTATAGCTCAAGATTTTATATTTGTTCTTGCCAATAAGATCCGAGAGGACTTTCTTAGTCCAAGAGATCCAAAGATAAGATCCAAGAGTCCTGGTACATACATTGATTTATAGATTTTTAGAGGTTCAGCGGCGCATAAAAACAAAAAAAATTACATTGAGCCCGAGTGGACTTAAAAATAATTTATTATATATTTTAATCCATTTGTTTCAAGTGATTTAATACAAAATATGTTTGATATTATTTAAAAATATGATTGGATTTTTTCGATAATTTCTTTGAAAATTAAATTAAATGCATGATAGGGGCGCCAAACTCATAGCTTGCCTGTACTTCCAAAATGCTTCGGGACGCCCCTGATTATGCGTCATTGTTTCAATTGCTGATCAATTTGCTTGAACTTATCAGGTGTATAAAAACGTTTTAAAGGATTTTTTTGAGATGGTATCACAAGTATTTAATGGAATCGGACAATGTTGCAACCAATTTCATTTTGAAGTCTCATCATTACGCTTTTTAACGTAGAATACGTTATACGGGGGTGTTAATCTGGAGCACAAAATTTTGAGAAAATGTTTGTCACTTTCATTATAAGTTTTTACTACTTTATGCATGCATTGAAGAAAATTCAAGTATGGTCGTAACATATTTAATGTCTTCTTTTGATTTGTATTTAAATAATCATATTGCTACATATAATTTTTTTGATTCTATAAGTAAATCAAAATTTAACTCCTTCAAATTTTGTATTAATTTTCATATGCTTTGTATTTTATGTATTATAACATCATGTGTAAGAGCAGTACGATTATCTGTGTGTTCATCACAGAACCAGTGTGAGAAAGAGAAAAAGTATAATGACCAAGTAGCGAACGACAACCATGATAAAAACAACCATGATTTTTGTTTGCTTTTCTTTTAATATCAAAGACATGCTCCATATGCGCCCTTTGCAGCATTTTTTTATACGGTGGCCATTGTAAATCCATAGGAATTCTTAATTTTTGTAGATATTTTCCATAGTTCAGACACAAACCTTACAATCATAAGCAGAAAATGAAAAAATATTTATGAATAAAGCCTAGTATGCTGTAGAAACGAAAATTTCTTGGCATATAATTCTACACCCAAAATATTAGTGTAGAGTCAAAAATGTTTGTGTGGAGAAAAAAGCAACTACAGTACGACCTAGCTCAATGCAACTAATAGAAATTCGGCCAGTTGACGTAGTTAATGTTGAAGAAACGCAATTAAACTTCTAAACATAAAGCTTTATGGCTCTGAATCCTAGATATTGTGGTTTTATGTATTAAGATATGCACTTTGTTTCCTTAAATTACGTTTTAAGAGATTTTTCGTACATTAAAAATGTATTTTACAAGAAAAGAAGAACTGAAAGCAAATAATATAAAAGTTTATGGAAGTGTACGCAAATAGAAGTTGTGATAATTGTGCATTTTTTTTTTTAAGTTGCGTTTACTGAGTCAACAATATAAATTTTTGAGTATTGCGATAATCGAGTGTTGCGTAAAGCGAGGTCGTACTGTTTTCTTATTGAAATGTCAAAATTCTGGTGCCAATTAAATGCCACATAGTGGTTGTACTTGCTAGCATTGAACAAATTTTTCACCTCTACAGCGTACTAAGTAGCGAAAAAAAATTCCGCTGCCTTTTCGCTGTCAACAAGTCAATGCATTCCTTATGGAAAGTTTCTTTCCGCTTCTACAGCATACTGGGTTTAAACAGTGCGTAACTAAACAAACGTTTAAAGGTTGTTTAAGGAAATCTATTGAATAAGGCTGTTAATGACTAACGTATTCTACGTCTGACCTATGCGCCCGTGTTATCTAACACAGGCTTGAGCTTTTTTCAGTGTGTGTCGTTTCGCCGAAGTGTTAATAACTTAGTTTATGCGTGTTCTGAATATGTCAACTTTTGTGCCAACAAAACACAATTTGCGGGAAAGTTTACTTTTATGTTTTCATTTGAAGAAAAATTCAGGTGAATGCCATTGAATGCTGCAAGAAGCTTACGGGGAACATGCTTTTGGTAGAAGTGGTGATGTTAATACCGATGACAAAGAGCGCGAAGGATGGCCAGAGAAGTTTGAGGATGCTGAATTGAAGGCTATATTGGATGAAGACTCGTACCAAACGCAAGAAGAACTCGCAAAAGCATGGGAGTGACTCAGCAAGCGATATATATAGTCACCCAGAAAACTATACGTACTCCCCCTAAATATGGAATTTTAAATAAACTATTAATTTCTAATGTAAGCAAACCACGCTTTTACAGGTGTAATAACACATCTGTTCAAACTAACAAAAAATTGTCCCGTTAATTTCGCGTTTGTTTTGTGCAAACAACTGAAACGCATATTGCAGCACAGATAAATATACGTACAATTCAAACGAAATAGCGGTATTTTTTCATATTTCGCTGGATTTAAAAAAAAATAAAACGAATTTGATTCTGCTTCAGTCTTCATTAGGCTTTTGACAAAAGAAGTTCGTGGTCATCAGTAAAATAAAATATTTTTTAGTGAAAATGAGCCAAAAACGAAGGAAATTTGTCTTGAAATACGACAACAAATAACAAGATTAAAAAGATAGGGAAACAATTGGTCGTACCAAGTCAACAGTGCAAGCAAAATCGTTAGCTAACAAAGCTAGATGTGGTCATCCACCTAAAATTTCTTGAAGAGTTCAGCGGTATATTAAAAGTGTTCTGGATAAAAATCCGAAAATAACAGCTGTAGAAATTCGAAATACCTTGGAAACCGACCACAATATTAATGTGCATTCAGAAACAGTTCAAAGTGTTTTGAGAGAAAACGGATTTCATAGCCGAGTGCCCAGAAAAAACCATTCATCAGCCAAATTAGCGAAAAGAAGCAACTCGACTTTGCATTACAGTATGCCGACAGTATTTCTTCAAGAGTTCAGCGGTATATTAAAAGTGTTGTGTATAAAAATCCGAAAATAAAAGCTGTAGAAACAGCTTGAACCGGTTTGTTTATTTGAACAAATTGAAAAGTAGTTTGAAAGAATCCGCAAGCAAGTTGAGTATATGTAGCACCTGGTATTTCCAACAGGACAATGACCCAAAGCACACATCCCATATAGTCAAGGAATGTTTGCTTTAGAACGTGCCAAAAGAACTCCATTCGCCACCCTAGTCCCTCGACCTCAACCCAATAGACAATTTGTGGAATGAACTAGAACGCCGTATACATAAAAAAACATTTTGCAACAAATAGGAACTGAAAGATGCCTTGGAGCGTGAGCGGAACTAAATTAACTAAATAAACTCGCATTTTCAATGAAAATTCAATTAATGGCAGTACCAGAGACAAAGGAAGCATTAAATAACCAATCCAGATACTGTAAATATTTATTTTAACTAAATTTAAGTACTAAAATTAAGTACATCGCTTAAAAGCCATGGGAATGATCCAAAAGGTTGCCGTATAAAAGGTTGATAATATTGGTTGCCGTATGAATTGAAGCCGAGTGACGTCGAACGACGGTTTTTCACTTGTGAATAGCTGTTCCAACGTCAAAAAAGAAAGGGATTTTTGCATCGTATTGTGATTGGTGATGAAACATGGGTTCATTACGATAACTTCAACCGCAAAAAATCTTACGGGCTGCCCGGCCATACGCCAAAATCGACGCCAAAGTTCGCAGTGGCAAGTTCATGCTCTGTATTTGGTGGAACCAATTGGGCGTGGTGAACTCTGAGCAGCTAAAACCGGGTGAAACCCTCACAGGGCAACTCTACCGAACTCAATTGATGCTCTTGAGCCGAGTATTAAAGCGATAACGTCCAGAATACGAGAAAAGGCACGACAAGGTAATGTTGCGCAGTCAGCCCTTCCGATTACTATTATAGCATCATTTTATAAATCCCTGCACATCACTTCACGCTGCGATGTTGAAATTCGCAATTTATAAAACGCCGTGATCATTTAAAAAATTGCATTTTAGAAAACGCAGCGCTTGAAATTCGTTCACTTGAACTGTCACTTTCATCACTTGCTCTTGTGCTGCCGTTAGAACGAATAAGTTGGTATTGAAAGGGTAATAACTGTCTGTTTCATTTATATGGCCGTGTGCTATTCGGAAACTTTTCACTCGGATGATGAAATTTTGACAGTCTGAAAGAGAATATTTGGCACTTGTGAGGTGAATATGATTGTCAAAAATTCATGTAGCCCCAGGGGCTAGTATAATTTTTGACAATCGGAAAGAGAATTTTTGACACAAGCAAAAATGAAAAAAAAAAACACTTGTGAGTTTGTGAGTCGTAAAGCAGTTAAAAATTTCGTGTTTCCGATAGCATAGCAACCAGAATCCCTAATTTTCAATATATATCAACAATTTCGCAAATTAAATTAAATTCTTGTGCTAATGCACTACCAAAATCTAAAACGTCAACATTTCTAGTTGTCAAAATTTCATCGTCCCTTTGGCACAGCAAAAATTACAATTTTATTTCAACAGACAGAAATTGTATTCAACTCAGTAAATTCTCTCCTACCACGAGTGAAAAGTTTCCGAATAGCACACGGCCTATATTCTTAAGGCCTGACCACAATAGACGAAACGAGACGATTGCAACTTGCCGAACGTTTGCAATCGTTATGTCCGTTTTGACATTTAACCCAAAATGAAACGAGTACCTCCAATCGTCTGAAACAAGAAGAAGACTGCTTTGCACAGCTATTGTTGACGAGTTGAGACGCTAAAAGTTCGGTTGTTACGGAACAGAACGTCTCGTCGCAATGTTTCGTTCAGTTTCGATCAGTTACGAATGTGCATTTTGGGTTTTATCATTGGCTTCCATTTGTTCGAACTTACTCCTTATGTCTCGTTCTGTCTATTTTGGTTAAGCCTTTAAATGTTTAAATATATCGCTTAAATAAAGGTTAAAGACAGCAAAAACGAACCGACAGTTCGAAATGTTGCTAAAAGAAATAAAAAAACAACCGCAGGTAGCCAATGGTACGCCAGTGTTTGACGTTTATATTGCAATTTCAATTTAATGATGGCTGATGAGAACAGCTGATATGGTTGCCAACAAGTCAGAATTTGGTGAATCTTAAATATTTCAAAGATTTGCAATAATGACTGTTGTTGACTGACAGTTCACCGTGGTAACGTAACATAGCTAACGCAATAACGTAGTGATTAATAAAATGCAAATTTTAAATCCAAATGATGCGCCGCGTTAGCGTTGCGTTTCATCACGGTGATTTATAAAATGATGCCATTAGTTTTCGTCATGACGCATGCCCTTGAGGATCAGCACTTTCACTCTTTTGAAGAACTTCAAAATTGGATCTATTCGTGGATCGCATCAAAAGATGCATAATTTTTTCGAGATGATATCCGAAAATTGCCAGAAAGATGGGAAAAAGGTGTGGCTAGCGATGGACAATACTTTGAAAAAAGAATTTGTAACAAATTTATCAAACTTTTTTGTGCACCAAATAAGTACTTAAATGAAACCTAGTTTAATCGTACATAGTAAAAGTTTTTGAATGCCTCCCTAAACATTTAATGAAATTTATTGATAAATTAGTCGTTTTTAATTATATTGCCGCACTAATATTGAATGATTTTGTAAGAACTGTTTTATTGTTTTACTTCTTTGCAAAAAAAACACACAACAATTTATTTAACTGATGCAATTGTCTAAAAAAGACGCTTTCCTGGGTTGACACTTTTTAAAAAATAAATATTTGGGATTTATGGTAATTTTTGCCAGTGTTCTTAATTAGTTCGCCACCACTGTATATATTATTAAACAACAATGTAACTCCTCAAAATTGCTTTTTATTAAACGTTTTAATTGAAACTTAAATCTCTGACCCATATATCTGATGTTTCATTGACAAATAGCTATAAGTTTATTGTACTTAAAGAATTATGAGTAGGCTACACTGACTACTGATAAGAGAACTCATTTTTAAAGCGGTTTATTTATAATTGTTCCAAAATTCAAAATCAACTGATAAACTTGTGAGTGTCAAACAAAGTGCTCGCTGCTGAGAAGCAGAGCTTTTAAGGCAGTGAGTAAATATTTTTGTTTAATAAGTAAAACAATATGCAACAAGTTGTTATTCTTCAGACAACGATCGCTGAGCATAAAAAAATAAACCGTGCATAAAAAACCAAAACGCTTTACAATAAATCTTGTAGACAAGCTAAGATAGTTAAATAATAACTAAAGCTAGAAAAAGTTTCAAATTTAAGTTAAAAAAAAAATAAATAAATAAACAATCAACAGAGTCAAGACAGAAAAACAGTTAATAATAAATACTCGTATCTATAAAAAAAAATTAAAACAAAAACAAAACTTACGGCCAGCACTTGGCAATGAACGAGTGTTAAGGCAAAGCTTTAAAGTTTGTTAATTCAGTGCGAATTCGGCGTAAGAAACGCGCGGTGGTCGAGTCAGTAGACGTTGCTCTGGTGTTAACGTAATAAAACGTGCTTTTGCATTCCAATAAAGGCGCGAGGCGGTTAAGCGCGGCGCGACGTTCTTCATTAGAAAAACTAATCATGTAAATAGACAAAACATATGAAAAGTTAACAAAAAAATAATAAAAATTAATAAAGTGCGACGTCAGAGACGACGAAAGTTTCGCTGTGTTCAAAACCGCGCGTGGTTGGTCTTAATGTGTGTATGAGTGTGAAAAATCGCTTGTTAGCGTTTTAAAAGTGTTGGTGAAGCAATTATAAATAAATTATAAATACATCCATAAAAAATGGCGTAAAAATTAATGTGCAATTTGAACAGTTTTCATTAAGAATTGAAGTTTATAAAATTTACTACCACAGCTAAAACAAAAAATGTCGCCCAAAAAGCAAGATACGCTTAAGCTGGCCGATGCGTCCGCGCCACTTACCACCTCTGCATCGGCCACATCCTTCCATGCAGCTTACAACAACACCGCCACCGCCACTGCCAACACCAACACCAACACCAACGCCAGTACCACCGCCACTGCCATATCCGACAGTGAAGTTGGCACCGAACGCCGTCATTTAGTGGCTCAAAAAAATCAAAGCAATCTATTTCTCATTAAATCGCACAGTTTTATTGATCGTGCTAGTGCGCAGCGTGCCGCGGTCAAGCGGCGCCCCAGTGAACTAATTGACCGCATTGATGTGGGTCCCCTGCTGTTGGCTCAAAATGAACGGGATAACCTCAAATCCAAATCAAAATCAAAAGCTAAGAAATCGAAATCTAAAAAATCTAAAGCTGCCACCAATGCGCATCTTGCAACCGGTGTGCCTGCCCATGAGCTGCACGATGTGCATCATTTATTGAGACGCCAGCCCTCAGTAATTCTCGAACAGGAAGTCAGCGCGCCAACGCCATCACGCCCAAAATCGATGTCCTCTGCAACGGGTGGCATTAAACGTGAGTCTTTCCTGCGTCAGAGTTTGCAGTCGATTCGTCGCAGTTTTAGCACACATAAAAAATATGCCGGTAGCTCTACCGCTTCCACATCCTCGTCAAGTTCATCCAACTGCGGTGAAATGCATCTCGATGGCAATGCCAACGCCGCTCTAGATGTTGATAGTGCAACGCTAGCTGTTACGGAGATTCGACTCCATCCACCGGATATAGAATTAACGGACAGCAGCCATGTCAAATTTAATTTAACGGAAAAGGCAAAAATGTCGGATACACCAACAAAAAGGTGAGAATATACAATTTTCAAGTAATATCGTAAATAATGTCGTAAGTAAAAATAAGATAATACGATAATTTTCCCATTTACCTTATCTCAATTTTTGTAGCTGTAAAGGAAAACATCTTCTGTCAAAAACAGCTGTTTGTTAAAATGCATCTGCTGCTACTGAGGTTGTTGTTTTTTTTTTTATTTCAACGTTTTCAACATTGTTTGTGTTTTCAATGGCCGATTGTAAGCGCCCTCTTTTTGCGTATATTATAGGAGATGGTTTCCAAAGCAACTGTCAATGCTACCTTTTAACTATTATACCATGAATAAAATCATGGTTGCATAAATAAGGATGTCGCATGGGTGAGAGCGAGTTCCCATTAATGTCAAATCGAAGTTGACAGCTCATACAAAATCTGAAAGCGAAAACATGATAACATGTAAAGCCGATGAAGCTGTTGTTGGTGCTTTTCATTGATTTTGACAATTGTGGGTACTGAAAAGAGAGTACGATCAGCCCCGAGACAACCTTATTAATTCAACAATGGATGAATTTTGTGTATATGCTGACTGTTAAACAATATTGTTAATAGTTAATAAATAAATAAATAAATAAATAAATAAAATAAGCAAGGTAGCGGCTTAAAATCCTCTCTCGCTCTGAGTTGAATATGTCAATCAATCAATACGAAATATAATTTCCTATTTCTTTTCGCTGTTATTCGGTGTTTTTCTAACAGAGTCGTGGCTCTCAACCGTCCAATGTGGTCCAGCCAGTGGCGGATCTAGGATTCGCCAGAAGGGGAGGCTAAGCTAACAATTTTGTAGACCAAGGAAGGGGGTAGGGAGTGAAACGGCAATTAGGGTTTTTTAAAAAATTTTTCCCATACAAAAAAAATCTCCAAGGGAGGGGCTAAGACCCTTTCTGCCCGTATGTAGATCCGCCACTGCGTGTAGCTACTTTGTTTATTATTCTATGTGCAGATCTGTTTACGTACAAATTTTTAGTAAAGTTTAAACTGTGAGAATGACTTGATTATCTGTCAAAATGAGCGCATTCGTCATAAAGTACGGAAGCAACTTCAACCCAGTTTCAACAGATTATTTGCTCAAAATAAATGAGTTGTTCTTAAGAACAAAACAAACATTTAATTCAAAATATTTGAAACTTCAGTACTTACAGTGGCTCCATCACAAAATCGGACAAAAGTTTATCTAATATGAATGAGATTTTAACTTATTTACACTTCACATACTCACCTCTCTGAATAATAAAAAAAACAACAACTTTTCAGATGGTAATTGTTTATTCACACCAAACAACAAAAATAACTTAATTTCTGGCGCTCAACGCAAAATCGGACAAAGCAAAGTAGAAATGATAAAAATGTCGTTATTATAGAAATTCTTACTTCCAAAATGAGTTTTTCGTCACATTCGTTTGTAAATTGCATTTAATGGCATCGGTATTAATGCTAAATAAAAATATTTTTAAAATGGCTCCAAATAGAAACAAGCTACTGTCGAAATGAGGCTATTAATAGTAAAATTAAATTTGGAAGGTAAAACTGTGAGAGAAATTGCTGAACTGGTTGGAAAAAGGAAATCTACTGTCCACGACATTTGGCAAGTCCATTTAAGAAGGGATGGTTCAGAGTTGCCGTTCTTCTTTTAGCTAGCGCAGGACATTCGCAGAGGAAGTGCTGAACATTTTCTACCTCTTCTTCACATTTGCAGTTTCTGCAAAAACTATTCGATGTAAGTCCTAATCGAAGAGCATGAATCCCGATTAGACAGTGACTTGTGAGGATTCCTACTATTTTAGACAGGTTTACCCTACTTAACTTTAGGAGTGAGTTGGTGCGTTTTTAATCGAAAGAACGCTCCGTTAGCTTAGATTTGTTCTAGCCCTGGAGTATATAGGAGGACATAGGTATACCAATAAAGTCCTCACTTAAGAGTGTTTTTAAGGTCATACCCTTCCTTGCCAATTCGTCAGCCAAATTATTGCCCTCGTCATACCTATGTCCGTATACCCATATGAGTTAGATCCTGAATAGCCTTGCCATCACGTTAAGAGATCTGTGGCACTCAGTGAGAGTTTTAGAGTTGTCAATATTTGAGTTCAGTGCCTTAAGCGCCGCTTGAGTATCTGAGAAGATGTAAATACTCTTTCCCCTAAGTTCTTTTTTTGATCTAGAATCTTAGCGGTTTCATGTATAGCCATCATCTCCTATTGATATATACTACAATAATTTGGAAGTCTAAAGAAAGCTTCGATTTCATGATCTTGGGAGAGGTATCTACTCCCCCTACTTGTTCTTGAAGCTTGGATCTATCTGTAAAAATGTTAATGCCGGTAGTTTTAAGGAGGGATTTG
The DNA here is from genome assembly GCA_943735915.1 of Pherbina coryleti. Taxonomy (NCBI): domain Eukaryota; kingdom Metazoa; phylum Arthropoda; class Insecta; order Diptera; family Sciomyzidae; genus Pherbina; species Pherbina coryleti. Next base: position 119,349,298 of record OX030951.1, read on the forward strand.
TTAGCCCAGTCTAGCCGTGAAGGGATGAGAACTTCGTAGTTCTTTCAAGATTTAAACAAGGCACACTTTAGTCTCTTTTGTCGGGGACAGAAGAGTTCAGAATTAGTATGTGACCGCATCTATTACCTATCCAATTTCCAGATTCCCTTTGTCTGAGGGCTGCTGTTTTAGGACACTCTCTGGCGAAAATATCAAGGGGAGGAAGGTGAAGCATCACATTCATAGCACTAGTTGGGGTTGATGATAATACCCCAGTATACATAGACTTTCACTTCTTTGAACCTTTGCAAATTTCTGAAGTGCAGTTGTCTTATCAAGGGCCCTCAACCATGCCAGTGAGCCCTATAAAAGTATGGATCGGACAATTGCCATATAAATCCAGCGTACTATTTGTACGGGTTTGTATTTGTAATACAGCGGGGGGAAAAAATCCATTCTTTACCTATCGATTTTTTACAGGCAAATAGAGCTGTATTTGCCTTTTTAAGTTAAGTTTTCTATCCAGATAAACTCCTAGGTACTTCGTGTTGTCACTAAAGAGCAACCTCGTGCCGTTCAGGTTCTAAGTTAGGGATTTTATATTTCCTAGTGAAAAGGATGAAATCTGTTTTCTCTGGGCTTATACTTTATCCACAAGAGGACGCCCATCTCGAAAGAATTAATAATGCTGTCTCCATGAGTTGACAGAGAATTTGAGGAAATTTTCCGCTTAAAACGAGAGAGTAGCCCTAATAACTGTAGCATATTTTTTAAGTGCCGTTGTGTCAAGCTAAGCAAGCATTAACTTTTTTCCGTCACAGATTTTCATTCTTACATCAATTGTGAAATTGGAGGAGTGTTTCGTTATTTCAATAATCTTTACAGGCCGGTTACACAGGCCAGTGACAGTGAAAGTGCGAAAGAATACGTATACTGTTCGAATGATTCGAAAAATTTCGAACTTTCATGCTAGTAGCAAGAGGTGCTACACATGCAAGTGAAAGTTCATTCAAAAAATTTCATCTTATGCGAAGGTTCTCGCTACTATTGTAGTTTAAATTATTAGTTTTTGCGTTAATTTTCTTTTTATTATTCTTATTGCAAATTTTTAACTTTTATCTGCAACTTTTCATAATTTTAATTAATATTTTCCATTTGCTTTTAATTGTAAACAAGCTATTAGTGTTGCTTTCTATACGAAATCGAGGAAATCCCGAAATAAATCCACCAAAAGTAATTAAAAACAACACTGATATCCCCCTTTTTGACATACACTAGCCGCTGCTGTCAAAATCCACTGGCTCTGAAATTTCATTGCCAGTAGCGATGAAAGTGGCGTGAAAGTGAATCCAGTGTGAGTGTATTTGTAAAAAAGTATGAATGTATTGAGTTTTTCAAACTACAGAGCCAGTGCACTGGCCTGTGTAGCATGTCTGTTAAATAAAAAATTGTTAGCGATGGAAGTAAAAAGAGAACTTATACAGAAATTGTATACGCTGGGTAAAAAACAAGTGAGGCGCCAAAAGAAAATGCGAGGAGAAAGAAGCTCCCCTACTCCTTCAGCGGTTGCAATATTTTGTTTTCTAGGGTAAACATTAATGCAAAATATTATTTGGATGAAGTGCTGATCAGCCATTTCTTGCCTCATGCATTCAAGTTTTTTGGTAATGAGCCATATTACTTCCAGCAAGACTCTGCAACGGCTCACAAAGCAAGAACTGTTCAGAACTGGTGCAAAGAAAATATGCCCTGTCTTATTCCGGTGGATGAAAGACCTCCATCTTCTCTGGATCTGAATCCACTACATGTTGGACAAACTGACAAATTTAAAGAACATAAAAATGGAACAATTCAACGCCGTTTGCAGAGAGTTTGGAACCAAATATCAGAAGAAGTCATCCATGCCGCCTGTTCGAAATTCCCAAAATGTTTGATGCTTGTGAAAAAAATTAAAAGAATACGACCAATGTTAGCATAGTCGGAATGTGAGCATAGCGTATATTTAAAATTTGATATTTACTCTCAACTTGTTTTACCCTTTTCAACCTCTGCTATTATTGACTTGATATTTTGTGGCGTCCGTGGCGTAGTTGGTTAAAGTGCGTGGCCGCTATGTCAACGAACTTTGGAGATCCAGGTTCGAACCCCAGCAGCGACAGAAAATTATTTGAATTAAAATAATTTTTCTGTACGGCCGTCACCTCTCTGCAGACAATGGCAAACCTCAGAGAGTAATCAAAATGCCATGTAAAGCTTCTTGAGAACGAGAACATTCCGTTCATCGCCGTTCGGAGTCGGCGTTAAACATGTAGGTCCGGTTCTCGGTCAATTGTGTACAAACTTAATAACACGCACAACACAATTGATCATAAGAAGCTAGGTCAAAGTCCTTTCAAGGGCTGAAATGGCCAGTTATTTATTTTTTTTTTTTTTTTATTTGTTAGCTTGGATGGAGCGATATATTTCTGTTATAAAAATAACTTCCATTTTAAGCATGCATGACTTCCTTGAAGCACACATGGACTAGAAAACTAACTCGTTGCCTAAACGACCGGAAGGACGTTTGCCACATCCGGTGACTCATTCTTCAGCAAATCACTGCTAACATAAAATAATCTTTCTGCAATTTTTCTTTAGCTGCTTAATTGTGCACGAAGCAGTAGCGTGTAAGAAATGAACAATAGATTCAAATCTTTCAAAGTTTCTTTCGAATAATTTTACGCCTGAAGATAAATGCGCGTTATACACGTAAAAAGATTGTACTTGAAGATTCAATAAATTAGAAATCATGCTGAGTAGGTCATATCGTTGGATTACGTATAAAAAGCAGCAAATACTAAAATGAGAACAGCGGGATTCGAAGGAATGATTTATTGAGGCAGCTATTAGCAGAGGGTGCTACATATTTTCAAATTCGTTCAAGTGTAAAGGATGAAATTAGAACGAACATTTTTATTGATTAAGGATTAAATGTAAAAATCTAATTTAAAAACTTTGAGGGAGTAAAAAAGCGGGATAAAGACAGCAAATAGGGTTGTTGCCTTCTTTGTTCTTCATGTTGTCTTGTTGTCAACATGATTGGCCTAAAGCTCAAAAATTTGTTTTCAATATAAATAATGAAAGGCCGTATTCAAATATTAACATTAAAAAGGTTTGAAAAAAATATAACAAAAACAAAAGAACCAATTGAAATAAACTTTCAAAACGTTTTTGAGCCGATTCGAAAACAATTTCGGTAAAGTACAGGCCTGACGAAAAATTTTGGAAATCAGTAGCACAGCTGCTTCCATTCAAATTTATTTAAAATTGGTAAAAATTTAAAAAATATAAATTATAATATTCAACTTCAGACTTTATAGAGCTTTTAAGATTTTGAATGAAATCTTAGACACAACTAATGAAGCCAAGTCTATGAAATGAAGAGTTTCCAAGTCATTTTCTCCAGCATAATCAGTTATGGACGTAAAGTTGTTTTAAAAATATGAGTAAATTGAGTCCGCAAAAATATTTAAACATGTCTTAACCAAGGCAGACGTAAAAGAAAGCTAGAAAAAGAAAAGCTTTCCAGAAATTCAAAGTTGAAAGCATGTGTTTCATCAGTTTTATTAACTTAAAAGTAAAATACAATAAAAACCACTGTACCAATTTGAAAAATTTTTTTTACCAGATAGATTGTAATTTGCTTGTGCTACTTTTGGGCGATTAGAAAATAACGTCGACATAGGTCAATCTTGGCTTCATAATGAGAATCAATCATTTCAAAGAGCCTCTTGCTAATATACAACACTGATTGCTCAAAATAGCAAATTTTCTAAGCGATAACCGTAGCAGAGCATTTAAAAAATAAAATAATTTTAAATAATTTCGAACGCCCCTAAATGATAAGAAGAGGCATACGGAAGTCATATGTACGTGTGTTTGTGCAATCTAGTTTTTTCTTTTTTTCTTTTTTTTTTTAAGAGATAAAAGCAAATCTTCTATCAATTGGCGATTCAAAATGAGCAGCGAGTGTGTGGATAAGCTCACTAAGCAACAATAACACATTACAACGGCAATTGACCCACTAGCAAATCATATTTATAAAACAAGTTTAAAGCGCAAATTAATTAAAAATATTTAAAACAATGCTGCAAAAGTCATTTCAAGCAACCGGAATTGTTTCTTGATATTTGCTAATTTAAATTATTTATAAAGAATTTTTTTGGACTTTATCGCAACTTATTTAAATTGAAGATAAATAAATGTTTGTATGTCAGCTTTGTTTGTGTGTCAGCCAACACGTACTTCAAAAATGTCGGTTTGAATGAAATTAATTAACAATATCTTTTGTTTACAAAAGATTTTTTTAAGCAAGGTCGAACAATTTTGTTTAAATTCCGTTTTGTCAGTTTTGCAGACGTCATTACTTGCCTACTTTTTGACATTCACTAATTTGTAAAATGATTTCAAAGATATCGATACTTTGTTAAGATATCATTACTCAATATTTCTGAACACTTGTATGGTTCAAGCTCTATCGTTGAAATGATTACATACATAAGATCAAAGTCGAAATTCCACTTTATGTAATTGTAGTGCTACCGAGAAAATCTTTATATTCAATAATAACAATTAATAGTTTTATATAATTTTTTTTTTCATACGTGTTGAAAATAATTGCATTTAATATGCAAATTAATTTAAACTATTCTTAGATGTACTCAGCACGAAAGTGATTGGGAAAGTTTACAAATTTTATAAAATCTTAATTTTTGATTTTCAAAATTATCAAAACATAATGTTGTGAATACGTTTATGTTAAAAAACGTCAAATTTTCAAATGGAACTGTCAAAATTCATCTGGCAATGCTTTGTGTTGCCGCGACGCTTAAATGGCAGCCCTCGTAAAAGCCCCGCTAGAATGTCATAATTCCGTGAAAAAAAGTTGGCTGCATCGTGAAAATACCCGTATATTTTTTAAGTGACAGCGTTTCTTTAGCTTTGTCCTTATTCTAGGACCTATCCTCATCTTTATTGTTATTCTTAAAAAAATAAAAAAAAAAATAAATAACTGGCCATTTCAGCCCTTTTAAGGACTTTGACCTAGCTTCTTATGATCAATTGTGTTGTGGTGTTTTTAAGTTTGTACTGCCACGCGGCACGCACTTTAACCAACTACGCCACGGACGCCGTTATTCTTATTTGTGTCGTAATAATTGTCATATTTCTTGTCTAAACTCTTCATTTAATCCATACCCGCATTTCTGATCTTATACTTGTTCAAAACCCTTTCTTAATCCTTGTCCCCTTGTTCGCTTGCCAATTTTTGTCTACAGTCTTGTCAAAAGAAGTGTCTTGTAAGTGTGTCAAAATTATAAATCTATTCCATGTCCCATTTCTTGTCTTTATCCTTTCCCAATCCTGTCCGAAATATTGTTTTAGGAGTGTCTAAATATTTATTCTTATCCTTGTCCCAATCCATGATGTGGTGTTTTCTCAATCCTCGTCTGAATTCTGAAATTTGGCTAAACCTCTGTTCTACTCCTCATCTTATTCCTGGTCCTAATCTTCGTCCAAATCCTTGACGTTATCCTTATTCTAACCCAGTGATTCTCATTCTACATGAAAGACATTTTTGCATCTGTGTTAGAGAGCTTTAAGCACAACAGATTTCTTCTCTGAGAGAAAGAAATCTCAGAGAAATCTCTCAGAGAAGAAATCTGTTGTATAAGCTTTCTATTGCACAGTTCTTTGCGCATGAACCAACAAGACAAGATCAAGCAATCAGCAGTGCGAGAAAAAAGTATTTTTTTCGTGCCACGTCATCGGTCACAAAAAAAGCTATATTGCATACGTTTTTCATGCAAAACATGTGAAAACTTAAATAAAAGTGGAAAATTATAAAATTAACAAGTTTAATTCTCGAAAAAAGTGTTTGAATACTTTGTTTGTTTATATTTTCATGCAATAACGAAATTTAAAGTAATTTTTTTTTTGCAGTTGTAAATATTGCACGTCGCTACAGCACACTTCATTTTTATAAGAAACACAAAAAATTACTGAATTATAAACACTAATAATTCTTTAAAACTTCAAGAAATAATTTTTCACATATAATCGCTACACGTAAACAAAACAATTTGTGACCGATGACGTCAGACCTACCAGCTTTGTTTTGTTTACAATATGGCGGCTCTATTCTTTGCATGATCTTTATTTCTTGGTTCATGTTCTTTGCGGTTTAAATTTATTAAAACATTTCAAAATATTTACTAAGAAAGATAATAAAATTACAATTTTTTCTGTGCAGAGGGTAGCTTCGAAAAGCTTTATATGTTTAAATTTCAAAATGTTGAATAATAAGGGCCTGAACAGAGTCAAAGCGATTAGCGGTTGGCGACATTTTCAAGCAATAGAATACAAGAAAACGTATGAACACGTCCGAAATCAAATCGCTGGTCGTCAATCGCGACGAATATTCGCCAGATTAGAATCTATTCTATTTTTTCTCTGGCGACCTGGCGATCCTCTCTTTGAGTGCTGTCAAGCATGATAAGTGGTGCCGTATTTTTCCTAATGAAAAGAGGTACCGTTCAGTGCTCTTTTCTTAAGTTTTACTATCTTCTGACATTTGTTGTCTGTGTTTATGTTTTCTGCATGTCAATTATGCATCACATGTATATGTTTTCTGCATGTTATGTTTATTATTTTAATACTATCAAAATTGGCTCCAATTTTTGTAACATATTAACTTACAAAAGAAGCTGAAAAAACTAAAAGAAACTGAAACAAAACATTTTGACAGTTCAATCTGAATAGTTCTCCAATCGCTAATCACTTTCATTCCGGACGTTTTCTCAGCGATTGGCGAGAAGACAGGATCAACAATTGCCAATCTCGTTCATTCTGTTCGGGCTCTAAGCAAAAATTCATAGAATTTATCTAATACACAAACCATTATTTACACTCTTCCCACTTCAGAACGAAAGTGTTCCTATTTTAACTACAAAGCAACTACATGTTTATGAATAACAATTTTTTAAAAGAGCTTTTTTAAAGAGCTATTTTAAAGCTTTTTAACTATTGAACGTTTGAATGCTATTTTAAAATATTTTTATGAATACGACTGATAATTTCTGGGTCATTCGAGAATTGTTTTTTATTTTTTTTTTTTTTTTTTTTTTTTGTGGAAAATTTATTCATTACTACACGGTAATGAGCAAAGTAATGAGTATCATGTGCCACTTGAATATAATATCTCATATATCTCATAGCATCAAAATGACGAAACAAATAATTATTTCTTAATAAAATAGTAGAAATATCAAAGGGCATTGCCACCTATCAACATTATTGGCATGCATTGATTTTTAAATTTTTCTTGGCACTATGTCAATGTTTTGTCACATGCATTTTGTTGTGTTTTTTCATTTTCCTTTTCTTGGCTGTATTTGCAGCAGCTGTCTCAATTTGTTATTGTTGCATCCATGCCGCTTTTGTTAGTGTTGTTATAACATTTGATCTTTGATTTGTTATGATTTCAAGAGTTGTGAAAACGAAAAAAAAAGAATTGAACACGTTGATTCTGTTCTGTGAAAAAAAGATGTAATAGAGCGTTGTTATAAGTGTTCGTTCGAATACTAAAGCTTTTATAGACGTGTTTGTGGCTTTATTTTAAAGCTGGGCGAGCAGGGCTGCCAAATATTATTAAATCATAAAAGAAAGTTTTATTTATTGTTATGGATAGCATCCACCGATATATTATAGAATGTATTTTTGTGATGTCCGGATCTGTTAAGGCTGCAATGCTTAGTTTGTATGAAATTAATTGTGCATTGCGAAGGCGTGCAGAAGAAGCCCAACAAACTAAACTAAATCAAAACGAATTCGCCAACGATTCGTCAATTACGAGGTCAATTTGATAAGTCAGTGATTTGTTGAATAAAATATTTTTTTTTTTTCTGCAAAAAAGGGTTTTATTGCTCTGCATAGTCTCCTTTTATCGATACATTTAGTCCAGCATTTTTCAATTTTTTCTTTATCTCTTCCAAATATTAGGTTTTATCAATGTGCTCATAATAGGCGTTTGTTTACGTGACAACCTTAACACCGTGTTATTTTTTCAGGTTTGGAAATAGGAAATAGTTTCAGGGGACTAAATCTAGATAATATGGTGGATGGGGTAGTAGTTCGTAGCCCAATTTATGGATTTTTGCCGTGGCGACTACACATGTGTGCGCCGGTGCATTGTCATGGTGAATAAGCACATTTTTTTCGAAAAAATATGTTTTACAGCTGTATGTTCAACAGCCGCTCATATTCGCCGGTGATCGTTTTGCCCTTTTCAAAGTAATCGATGTGAATGACTCCGCATGCCGTTTAAAAACGGTCGTCATGGCCTTGTTGGCCGACAGACCCATCTTGGCCTTCTTTGATGCACGTTCACCCGGAACATTTACCAGTTCCATGGTCTCCGATGTGAAGTGATGTATCCATGTTTAGTCTAAGGTTAGGATGGTAGATTCGATATGACAACAAATTTAAAATTTTGCCCTATGTTTTGTAAAAGAATTAAAAAAAAATTTTTTTACAGTGACTCAAAAAATTGATCGCATGTGTGTAGCAGTGCGTGTAGCAGTATATTGTGTACAAATTATTAAAGCCACTACTGTAAAAGTAACGGTTATTAATTTTGTTGTATTATTATTCTCATTTGGCAGTAATATATTTAAAAAATTTCAGTGCTTATTTAAGTGTTGAAGTGGAAACACTAAAAGTTCATTCGATCAATTTTTTGAGTTTGCTAAAAAATAATAAAAGAATAACCAAACTTCGAAACTATTTTATTGAATGTGGTCATTAACTTTGATTTTAGTGAGACTTGTTTATTTAAGGTAAAACTAAATTAGTTTTTAAGTTTGTTACTACAAAATGTAATTATTTGAAAAATCTTTCAGATTTAAGCAATATCACCTGAAAAGTTTAAGCAAATTGAACATTTCTTGCGTGAGGGTGTTTCTCATAGGCAAATTTCTCTATCTGTAAAGTGCTCCATTTCAACAGTTAGCAAAGTTCGCGATCAATGTGAAAATTTGACGATTAAGAACTGCGCTGGACGAAAACCCATTATATCAAATTTATTAAGGCGTCGAATAATACATCAAATTACACATGGGTTACACGATAATGCTGTTGAAATAAATAAATGCTTGAAAATAAATTACGTCATTCATATTTTGGACGAAACAATTAGAAATCTTCTAGGAAAAAATGGTTTTAAAGTTCGCTTTGAGGTAAAGAAACCCTTATTGTCTTATCGCTATAAGAAATTGCGCCTCAAATTTGCCCGTAAGTACAAAAGTTACAGCATTGACGATTGGAACAAGGTTATATGGTCCGATGAAACTAAAATTAACAAATATGGGTCTGATGGGAGGCAGTGGACGTAGAGAAAAAAAGGTGAAAAATTATCCAGTAGACATGCTCAGCCAACAGTGAAATTTGGAGGAGGCTCAATAATGCTGTTGGGGTTTATGACTTGGATTGAAGTTGTAAAGTGTCATAAAATTGCAGGAAAAATTACAGGACAGGACTATATTAATATTTTAAAAGCAAACCTTTTCCAAAATTTGGATATGTTGGGAGTTGTTTTGGAGGAATCGATTTTCCAGCAAGACAACGACCCAAAACATACGGCTAGAATAACAAAAATGTGGTTCCAGGAAAATTCTATAAACGTCTTGGACTGGCCACCGCAATCACCTGATTTAAATCCGATTGAGCACTTGTGGTGGAGCTTAAACGCGGATTGAGGGATGGTGAATGTGCGCCACGAACACTCGATGATATCTGGCAAAAAGTCCGGATAAAATGGAATGTACTGTCACAGGATTTATGCAAAAATTTGGTGGAAACCATGCCACGAAGAATAAATGCTGTTTTGAAAGCACGCGGAGGCTACACAAAATATTAACTTTTAAACTCAAATAATTGATCGAATATGTTTAATTAATTTTTCTAATTTATTTTACTACAAATTCTGAAAAATTAAAAAAATAATGTGTTTTTTTATTTAAGAAAAATTAAGTTTGTAAAAATATATAATCTTTTCATAATCCATTTTTTCGTTTTCCTGTAATATTTGTTTTGTAAGAAATTCCTGAACATGCGATCAATTTTTTGAGTCACTGTATATATTTCTAGTGGAAAAAGCGAAAAATTTCTTTAATAAAAGTTTAATAATTTTTAACGGGCTTTCCATTTCTGAATTCAAAATGGTACCTTAAGATGGTAGAAACTGAGGTCCGCTGGGTCAGTACTATAAGAGGTCAACTGAGGTCAATGAGTCCTACAAACAAAAAATAGGTCTCCCTGAGACAAAAACATAGACATATCATTCTTTAAGACCGGAAGGTCAATATCGAAATTATGAAGAAATATGTCAATGCGCGACCCCTACGTTCGGTCAAAACAAAAAAATTTTTCGAAACTTTCTTTCAATAATGCTTCAGATTAGCTGGTGTGCGGCGACATTTTTTTTTTGCCTATAAAGCGAAACGGTCTAATGTGCAACTATATAAAAATTACATTTTAAATTTTCTCAAGCATTATTTATTTTTAAAAAATGTTCATTAATTTGACTTCACAAATGTTTCATGTGAATTCACATGACTTGCAAAGTAAAAATTCTCAAAGAATTTTGCATAAATTTCTGCATGCAAAATAGGTTTTTTCAATTAATAACGATTTACTGAGCTAACTTGACGATGTCTTTATAGATGATTAAAACTTTGCTCCGGTGTATTTTACACTCAAAAATTTTAAAGAGCTAGAATGATATTTTTCTCTGTTTATATTTAGTTCAACACTACAATGTGCGATCTATCATTTGTCTTCTTTACTCACCGTTATCAAGAAATAAAAAAAATTGAGGGTGGTACCAAAATATTGCAATTTACATTATCCCTTGAAAACAGATGTAGATTTGAAACGTAATAGGCTCTCCGCATATATTGAAAAAACACAACAAAGCATCTTTTCATATTTTATTTCATTGCCCTAAAAAATGGTTTAGCAAAAATCAATTTTTTACATAAAGCTTCCAAAATTAACTTTAAATTTGTGTCATTAATCAAATTCTGCTAAGCACTTTATAAGAGATCAATTAAAAAAGCTTATCGAGTCTCATTAACTGAGTGTCAGATCAAGAGCGAAATGAGCTAGTTGATTAAGAGAGACTTTTTAAATAGGGTTGCCATGTTCACAAATTAAATAAGCAAAAATTTCACGAACATTTTTCGAATCTAATCAGGTCTTTTCCTATTCAGTCAAGTCTGCCTTGGTTCGAAACGTGGTTATTAAGTGTGAAGAAGAGTCAATCACGTGAAACGTGTGTATGATGTTCTTAGCGTGGCGGGAAGCCGTAAGATCATGTGAATTAGAATCTGAAGCATGTGTGAATCCCAGGCATTTCTAGGTATAAGGAACTTCCATTAATACTCCTCTCTACAAATTTAAAGTCCAACTACAAATTTTAAGTCGAAAATATTGATGAATTTTCAATTTCAGTTGATTAGAAATGAATGAAATGAAATCCAAAAGTGTAGGGCCATGGGCCATGGGCCATATGATTAGTCTGAAATTGTCTCAAATTTAAATAAAATGTTCAAGTAATGAATTCTATTTATTCAAAACCATATTTAGTGTGGAGAGTCTTATTGACACACTCCTTTTTTTTCAAAGTAAATTTTGAAGTTTCCACACTTCATACAGAAGATCGCAAAAGGAATACAATTTCTGCATTTGAACAGATGCTTCAAGTTTTTATTTGAAGCTTCTGCACCGATTTCAACGTCGCGCAATACATTTGATAGAGAATAAAAATATTTCATCTTCTCTCAACAGTTTTGGGCATCAGCGCAATGTTGGTTGCCTCTGTTGGTGAAAACAATACTCTTGTTAAATTTCTTGTCATCAATCTTGTACTAAATATTTTTTTAGGTGTGTCTAAATGTTTGTTCTTATCCTTTTCCTAATGCTTGTCGTAGTCTTTTCCCATTCCTTCTCTGAATTCTGTCAAATGCTTGTTCTTATTTGAATTGAATTGAATTATTTGATCTGCGGATTTATGCATTATGTAGCCTTATGAGTTGTGCCAACTAACAGCTATTTGTTCTATTGTAAACTGTACGCGTGTTCATTTAGTAACCGTTCTCCGTAGAGTGAAATTGTCAAGATCAAGATCAAGATCGTTTCGCGAAAAAAAATGTTTTTACAAAAAGTGTTTAAAAACATTAAAATGTTTTGTTTTATTGTGAACCTTAGTAAAAAAAATAAATAAATAAAGGTAAGAGAGTAATTTAAAAATGAACTTAAAAAAAATGTTTAGTTTGTCCTACCAATCCCCAATATTGCCTATAGATAACATCCTGTAAGAAACGAACCAGGACACCAAGAACTTTGAAATTTTTGTCAGTTCATATTTGAGTCAAGACTAATACACATTTGTCCTCAAAACATGTATAGCCCCTCCCATTTTACTCGGACATGAAAGGGTAAGGGGTTCCCTGAGAGACCTCATGACGCCATAAATTTTCGTTTTTATTTTTTTTTTGTCATATGACTGAAAACCTTAGCTTTAATGTCGTTCCATAAAATTTACCGTAGCGCCAAACGATAACCATGAAGTTATACATCCATGCAACGTTTTTTCATTATTGTTGCATTTTTACTGCATTAATTGGTGGTCTCCAATGTAACGTGGCTCCAACATTTTTTGTATTTTCGTTATGAAGTTAAAGAACCATTTTCCATTGTTGCAACATTGTTGCATAAGCTGTTATCTTCGTGAGCTAGCGAAGTTAAAATTTATTTTTTTATTTTTACCGTAAGGTCAAGTGTGGAAAAAATTGGAAGATTTCAATATGGAAGTGATTTTGAAACATTCCTCATCGTTTCTTTTGGAAGCTTTGAAAAGTTTTTAATTTATAAGTATTGTTTTCAAACCGCTTTCTTAAGAATGTATGTGGGAACAGTAGCATAAGAAGTAATGGGGAAACATTCCTCACCGTATCTTTTGTAAACTTATGGGAATTTTTAAATTGATATTGCTTCCAAACCGCTTCTTAAGGAATGAATGTGGAAACGATTTCTTGTTTTGGAGCATTTTCAATTTAAATTTATTTGGAATAATAAAATCTCGAATAACAAGGCCGCTTCGGTAGTCGAGTAGGGACTCAGAGGTCTCGGGTTTGAATCCCGGCCAGGCTAACCGTTTTTAGATGTTATTTATTTGTTGCTGTTTCCACCATCATTTTTAGGACAGCGGACAGGAATGTTTCCCTCCAATGACATAGTGTGTATAAAAAGAAATGGAGTGTCTAACGAAAGGGAATGCTTCCTACATTCTATGGAATGTTGCCTGCTTACATCCGGGAATGTTTCCATTTCGCAGAGGATAAATTCTTCATTTTTGTTTTATAACATTAACCGTAACGCATATACTCACCGAGTAATAATTCCATGCAATATCGTTGCATGATTGATAAATGTTTGAACTTGTAGCGGCTCTCTCCACAGTCTCGTGAGGTCATGAATTTTTTTGTCTATCGTCATGACGATTAAGATTTAGCTTTTACTGACGTGTAATATTTTTACTGCAGCACCTATATATAGCACGTTATAATTCCATGCAACAAATTTGAAGTTTCGTTGCTCAGGTAGCTCCCACCCTGCTCAGTGTCCCGATAACGTCTTTAATTTGTTTCATTTATTTTTGTAGTAAAGACAATCAATTTACCTGTACTGTCGCATCTTTATTTTTATCATTATATCTATAATCATTGAGTAACAATTTCATGCAACGCTTTTTTTAACATTTTTGGAAACCTGCGCAGTAAAACGTAAGGATGTCAAGTCAAAACTATTGAAATTTACCGATAGCCATAACTTCATGCTAATCTAAAGGCGAGTGTCAAACGGGGCCTTGAGTTAGGCCTGAAATGCGAAATGTGATTTACTTTATTCTCTTTGTGACACCATAATTGCGTAGAGCGTTGTTAATTTGAAGCTCTTTGAGCTCTCTCTTTGAACCTTTCTTATATCAAAATTTCAATTTCAATTCACAATTCTAAATTTCAATTTCAATCACAATTTCATTTCCGTGTATATTTCACAGCAATGGCAACTCTGTCAGTGCAATTACTTTCAACTTTAACATAAACCCAACGTTTATCAGTGAAAATTTTCATTTTATTTTATTTTAAACTTTTATTTTATTATTTTTTTTTTCATATTTTATTCATATTATTTTTTTTATTCCCCTCTAATGTAATTTTAATGTATTCAAGCGTGATTTCTTCTCGCGCCACACAAACACATTGAAGGGAAGCTAATAATTTTTTTTCTTCTTCTTTTATGTCTTTTTGTTTTTATACGTACATATTTTTATTATAATATAAAAATTTTTAAATGTGAATTTTTCAACGTTAGTCTATCGAAACGCTAGTACAAAACGGACGCGATTTGTGCCTAAAGCAGTAGGAAAACGTATGTGTTGTGTGGAATTCGGCTGTTCGTAGGATTGGCTCTTTATTTCTGTGCGGTTTTTATGTATTTTTTGTTTTTTTTGGATTTAAGCGGTTTTAAAAGAAAAGCCATTATAAGCGTGACTTCCAAAATAAACAAGGAATTTACTATGACGCAAGTGTTAAATGACAAATGCAAATAACTCAAGAAATTACCAGCTTCCAAAAAGTAGTAAAAAAGGGGCGTTTATTTTATATGTTAGTTAATATTTTGGTTGTCTTTGAAGTTTTAACAGTGGCGTCACAAAGTCCGCCTACGAGTGAGCAAGACAAAGAAACTGAGGATAATAACCATGGGTAAAGTATTATTTGTAAACCTTTTTTATTTTGCTTTTTTAACCGTTACAAATTTATATATTTTTTTTTTACTTTAGAGAGAATCATCGTTTGGTCTCTTATGCAGTAAGTGTCATAAATGTGCTTAAAAGTCATAAAGCCTGACAAACTTCGTTTTGATAAGTTTATTCTTTCATTTTATTGATAACAATATTGTTGAAAACAAAAAACTTGTCCTTTGTAATAAGCAGTTAACTTCACATCATTGGCTTTGTTGATAAAAATTTGCTGTAAATTTTTCATTGACGTACGTCAAACGTTTATTATGATGCGCCTGCATTATCTGCACAACTTTTGACACTTCTGCCAGCGGATGAATACAACTTAATAGCTCATTTACCGCTGCATTATTAAATATTACGGACAGTATCCGACAAAACTATGCGTACCTCTCGTCAATTGAAACTAACATAAATTTAGTTTTGTAAATAGTTATCTGACTTTTATCACTTATTGTTTTATTTTTACACTAGCGATACCCGGCGCGCGTTGCTGCACCCGGCAAGTATATTGGAAATAATAAGTACATTCAAAACTTTTATTAGTCCCTTAGTCTGACACCACGCTCATGTTCCACTACCTGTTACAGTTTCCCAGTAGCAGAACGTCACTCCAAGGTGACAATTACATTATGAGTTTCAATGTCCTGTGATTTTAGCTTCCATAGCTATTCTGTATAGAGAATCGGGCCACCCACCCTTTTCCAATGCACATACCAGTTTTCCAGTAGAACGACTTTGGCAATTAGTAACTTCATACTGAGTTTTATTGTCATGCGACGTTTAGTTACAAAGCTATTCAATATCGAAAATTTGACTTGTGTGGTCCAAGCCATAACCCCTTTTCCTATGCCCGCCCCAGTTCTCTTGTTTATTTATAAAAAAACTTATTGAATCACACAATGTCAATTCTATAAAGTAAAAAGTCAGCCCTTTGTTCCTTTTGTTCATTTATAAATTACAGGAAAACCACCGTCAAAACATGTGTAGAAAAGTTGCATGCAGCGAAACAAATAAACATACGTACATACATACATACATCAAGTCGGATTGAATCTCATTCTCATCAAAAAAATCCCCAACATGCTAAAGGTGGTCAGTGAATCCCCTTTTAACAAAACTGTGTTAGATTAATTCTCCACATCAAAACTACTTTGAACATATTAGAATGTACTTCGATCCAATTAGCTTTAAGCGCAGCAAAGTATGTATGTATAATATGTATTTGTTTGTTTGTTTTGTTGTTTTGTGCTTGCTGAGAACAAAAAGAGTATAGTAGAGAGCAACATGCAGTTTATTGAGGCTCTCGCAGCACAAACGCATGAAAAGCTAACGATCAAGCAATGCATGGCATTGTGGATGATTTTTTAAAAAACTTAACACTTTAATTAAAGATACTTATTATTGAAATTTCGTAAAGAAAATAACCAATGAACCTTTTGTAGCACAAATGTGATATTTTAAAACTTATTTCAAAAAAATCTGACCAGTACTTTTGGAGTTTTGCGGACACAAAAAATTTTCACTTTAATTTTATATAATAGTATAGATAGATATAGATATAGATATAGATAAAGGATGTACAATGTACATGTTAAAAATCCAAATTAAAAAGTTCAGCTCCAATCTTATAAGTATAATGGGCGAGTTTATCTGAAAGAACATAATATTTCACAACAAAAGTATGCGTACTCCTCCTTCTTCAAAACTTACCTTGCTTGTATGACCTTAGTACTTCTTGTTTCCATCTTTTGCGTTAATTACAGACATAAGTCGATGATGCATATTATGAACTAAGTTTTTAATATAGTACATTTCTAATATGTAATTCCAGGCTATTTGCAATTTGGTAAAAATGTCTCTTTTGTTGGACTGGCAAGAGGTCCTATCGAGCTTATCATCGAGATATATCCACAAATGCTCAATAAGGTTCAAATCTGGGCTTTGGGCGGGCCATTCTAGAACCTCTATGATCAAAATAATCTTTAGCAACACGACTTCTATGTTTTGGTTCGTTGTCCTGCTGGTAAATAAGATTATCTTGCAGACCAATTTTTTTAACTGAACCTATTAAATACCACCTTGATCAAAAAGTTACCGGAATCACCACCGGATGGCGCTCTCAGTCACCCAAATTCTAGGTGGCCACATCTGTCATTGACATTCTATGAAATTTTCAGCTTGATATTTATAAAAGTGACGCCGTATTGAGTACATCTCCGATTATGCGTGTTTTCGATTTTGTACAATTTTAAAAATGGAATTGAATTCGCAACAACGAGTTTGACATTGCACATTGCAAATGTTAGAAAAGTGTTTCGCCAACGATACTCTGAAGAAAACAGTCGTTTATCAGTGGCACGAACGTTTCAGAAGTGGCCGTGTGTCATGAACGACGATTAACGCAGTGGCAGGCCATCGACATCGAAAACCGACGAAAACATCAACAAAATCAAAGAATGGATGACCGTAGACCGCAAATTTACCATTAGAGAGATGGAAGAGGAGTTGGGCATTGCTCTTGGATCCGTTCGAGACATTTTGGTTAATGATTTGGGCCTCAGACGTGTCGCTGCAAAGCTAGTGCCGAAAGACCTGAATTTCATTCAAAAAAGGGACTGCGTTGACGTCGCAAAAGACAAGATTTCCTGGGCCGAATCCGACCCAACATATATCAAACGGATCATTACTGGAGATGATACGTGGATTAATGAGTATGACACGCAATCCAGACATCAAGCGAATGAATGGCGTGCACCGAATGAGCCGCGATCGAAAAAACCACGTCGTTTTCAGTCGAAAAAGAAGGCGATGCTCACAGTTTTCATGGATTATAAGGGTGTTGTGTATCATAAATTCCTTCCACAAGGCCAAATAGTCAGCAAGGAGTATTATTTGGGCGTTTGAGACGTTTGCGTGAAGCAATTCACTAAAAAATACCGGATTTGTGGGCAAACAACTCGTGGATCTTGCACCACGATAACGCACCGTCGCACAATGCAGTCGTTATTCGTGAACATGGCTAAAAACGAAACGAATATCACTCAACAATTACTGAATTCACCTGATTTGGTTCCCAGCGACTTTTTCCTATTCGGTCGACTCAAAAAACAGCTCCGCGGAACACAGCTCTGGCTCTGATGGCCATACCGCAAACCGAACATAAAAAATGTTTCGAGGATTGGATCAAGCGCTGCCATAAGTGCGTTGCAGTCGAAGGGGAGTACTTTGAAGGGGTCAATATCGATTTTGATATATAATCTTGTATTTTTAATTTCCTGAATAAATTCCGGGAACTTTTTGATCAAGGTGGTAAGTACTTAAAAGCAACACATACGATTCCAAATTGAATGTTCTCTTAAACACAGTCCGCTTGCAATCCCTCGTTACTCTTTCGCCACACTTTATCTCTTTTTTTTTAATTTTGAACTCGAATTTACTCTTATCACTCCAAATAATCTTCTCCCAGAAAGTCAAAGGCATGTTATAATACTTTTTGGCGAATGCCAGCCGTGATTTTGGTTTTCTTTTTTTGAGATATGAGGTTTCTTAAGGCTGAATGACTAGAATAATTCTGCTCATGCATTCTACGTTGAGTCGTTCTTTCGGAAATTTGTATTTTAAGAGTTTCTTTTATTGTTCTGACTGAAGTAGATAGCTTCTTCTTTATCTCTCGTAATATTCGGCTGTCATCACGCTCAGTAGTTATCCTTGGGCGTCCTGTTCTGGTTGCACTTTTCTTAAAGTTGCTTATGACTCTTTGGATTGTGGACTTACTACTAGAATTTTTTTTACCAATTGCGCTATATCGCAGCCCATTATTATGATCCGATATCATAAGTGTTCTAAGATCATTGCTTATTTCCTTTGATTTTGGATTATTTTAAATCAAACAATCAAACAAAAAGCTATATAATGGATATTCAAATTAATTAAAAAGATCAAAATGCACCTGTTAAAATTTTACCACAAAAATATTTGAAAATTGTTAGCACGCAAAAAACTTGTCACTCTATAAATTCACAGTTACGTGTACTTTTGTAGCGTGTTGAGCTTGACTGATCCAAATTATTCATATATATTGAAATCTAACGGGACTTATTTTATGGCGTGATATGTTGCTTACATAGCTCCAAGAAAAAAACAACAAAAAGTTCGGAGATTTTAAAAAATATACGAGCATAGAAGAGAAATCTTATTTTCGGGTATACGTAGTTATGTCGGATACTGTATATAAACTCGAAATTATCGATAACGTTTTGCGATAATTATGATTTATTTATCATAAGAAAAAAACAAAACAATCTACTTATGTCACAAATCTTTCCATTTAAACAGACTAGAAAGCATTGCCAAGCTAAACAAAAAATTTAAAAAGAAAATATGCAATAAATATAAAACCACAGACACAAGACTAGACGTCATTCCATTAAATTAAATAAATTAAAAAATTGCCTCAACGTCGTCCCATTGTCTGAGCCGCATGCCAAACACTTTTCATTGAGTAGCTAGCGGCTAGCAGAGTGTGGCGTAGATTCAAATTCTCAAGATTTGAGTGAACAGAGTGAGAAAATTATTTTTATGTTGCATGCTGCAATTAAAAAATTCCTTGCAATGTTTTGATTTACATGTAATTAAATTTATAACATATGATTTAATTAGATGAATAATTAAACGTCGAGATCAATGACATTTTGGCCTTAAGCAAAATTTCTGTCTGCCATCGTGTGGCGTGTGGGTTTTGCAAGAATGCTTTTCATTTTGATGTGATAAGTTAATTAGAGTTAACTGTTATGTTGAAATTTCAATTGCATTTTGACGTGACAACGTTACGTTTTATCGCTCAGGTTTTTAAAAAGTTGAAATAACATTTTTTTTTTTAAATTGCATCAGCTTTACATGACTCAATGCAACCCAATAAGTATAAATTCATTGAATATAGATTCAGGTGGTCGTTATTTTTGAAGCTTCAAATACGAAAATGGGGACCCAGCAATTCTTTTTTTATTTATCCCAGCAAGAGTGATATACGATATTTTATTAAGATCAGCACACGATCAAATTTTCCACCATTTTTTCAGGTGACAACATGCAACTGTCATTCCATGATGTTTGACAAGGAAAAACTTGGCGGCCTCGATAGTCAACTAGGTAGCGTGCTCGACTATCACCCCAGAGGTGCCGAGTTCGAGTCCCGGCCAGGCTATGGCCCTATGCATTAACTTATCACATTTGCAATTTTCTTTCCTCATTTCTAATCAACTGAAATTGAAAACTCATCAATATTTACGACTCGAAGTAGTAGTTGGTGGTAGACAAGTTTGTGGATGAGATTGCCTCATAACTTGAATTGACTGATGTAAAGGCATAACACTTGTATAACATAAGATTCAAATTCACATGTTCCTACAGCTTTCCACCATGCTTAGAACATGCTACACATATTTCACTTGATTGCCTCTTCACTTTCACTAATCTAACACCCCATTTCGAACCAAGGCAGACTTGACTGAATAGGTATTACACCTGAAATCCTTGGTTCAAAGATAAATAAAAAAAAGTTAATGATAAAGACACCAACTCGTGCTCGTTCGGCTAGGTCAACTGAAAATATCGCAGCTCCAGCTGAAAGTGTGTAACAAACCACAGTTCTGTCCATTTCGAGACGATCACAGGTGTTACACGCCTATCCACAACCACTTTGCACTACATCTTGGACTACATGCTTATAAGGTGCAGTTGCCAAAAGAATTTAAGCCTTCAGACCATGGAAAACATCGTACATTCGCTGATTGGGTGCAGGAAGTAAATGCTTAAAGAAGATTATGAGTGCTGAGACTTATTTTAATCTGTCTGATTACGTAAATAAGCAAAATTGTCGCCGAAAACCCAAAAGAAATAGTCGAAAATGATGCTGGTGTGACCAACTCCGCCTGTTCTCACGAGCAGCCTGTCTAAAGCCACGATAATGGAGGATGGTCGCAGGCAACGGGTTCGCCTAATCATCTGTAAATGTAGAAGGGACTACCCAGATCCTGAAGTTCGTCACCCAACCTGGGGAGTAGGTTGGACCGTTGTTAAAAACAACGATAGCGTTATGCGTACGAGGGAAAAGCAATAATCCTGAATAAATTTGTTAGCAAGAGGATAATCCTTCCTTATAGGATAGTCCTTACCTTGGCAGACGCACGAACGCAATTTCCACTGGCATATTTTCATGTCTTATTGATTAGTTTAAAATAAGGCTGGCTGTATATACTGCAACATTGGAGTTTTTGCTGAGTGCAATAAATTAAGAGCCATCGAAAGATGTTTAACGGCCTAGTGATGATGGGTGCGACAGAACGAAATAACAATCTAAAGTACTTTCGAAGTGTTGACGCCACAACACGACGGAACGAAATAGTCGCTAGAGTACTTTTGGAGCGTCGAGTGCAGTGATGTAGATACGAAGTGACGAAATATCTTGACTTAGTAGTTTCAGAGTACGGTAAGGGTACTTTGGGGCGAAAAGCTGGCTAGAATACCTTCGGAGTGTCAGGGGAAGCGATGAAATTCCTAGTAATTTCGGAGTGCCAACGATTTGAGGAGGTGTATCTGAGGTGTCAGGTTTGAATACGAAGAGGTAAAAAGTTTACCTTAGTAATCTCGGAGTATCAGAGTTAAATGTGGTGACTGTTGAATACTGATTGGTGGCTCAGAATTGAATTGGTGTAATAGTGCCGACTTAAGTGTCGTCACAGTCATGTGCTATGATATATCATACGTGTCAGTGCGTGTGAGTGTAATATCGACGTAAATTACTTTCGCTTGGAAGACAATCGCAGGGCTGACCCTTCTGGGAGCATCGTGCTGGCTGTCTGGTCTGTGTGATCGGCGTGGATTTACGCTAATACAACCTGGTGGAAATGCTTAAAAATTGTCAGAGATTTTAGATGGTTCTCGATTTCCACCAATAAATGTGGATTCATAAATTGGTATCAATATTGTAACACAACTATTCGTTCATAAATTGGTACTGTTGTGTTACAATATTGATTACTTTTCATATAGTATGTTTATTATTTAAATTTCAAGGCTGTTAATAGCTCACTTTTTCAAAAAAGCTGCAAGTGTGCGGAAGAAGTAGCAAATGTTCAGCACTTCCTCTAAGAATGCCCGGCGCTAACAAAAAGGAGAGTGTCAACTCTGGGACATCCCTTCCTAAATGGACTTACCGAAGTCTTATGCCTGGAAATCAAGCATATCCTATAGTTCATAATCAGTTTGAACTGGTTTGCTGAGGAGGAAAATCTTTCATAGGTTCAATAGAGATTATGTGGTGTCACAGCGGGCCTGCACTGTGCTAAGTGTACGAGTCGTCTGTCGGCTCAGCCACCTCAACCTAACCTGACCTAATCTAACCTAATAGCCTTGTTAAATATTCACTTAAGCATGGTGTGTAACCGATGTTGAAACTACTATGACAGGGCATTGATCGAGTCTGAAGTCATGGAAGTGACGCCCAAGAGATGGTCAGATGCACGTTGGTGTGAGCATAAGCTTGGTATTAACGTCCGGAAGATTTAGTTGTTGGGCATCAATTCCATGAACCTCGACTCTTTGGTCTGAAATTGATGTTATGGACGTGGACGACTTTAATTTTCAGCAGGACGGCGCCATATGGTAAAATAATGGCTCTATATATGCCATACAACTGGCCACATGCCATACAAAAAAATGGCTCTATTGCGTGAAAAATTTCCTGGACGGTGTGATTTCTCGAAATGGACACTTTGATTGGCCGCCGAGATCTGCGACTTAAAACCACTAGACTTTTTATTGGAAGATACATTAGAGATAAACATATTCTGTATGTATTCTGGCTGTATTCATAAAAAATTATGAAGCTCTTATAACGACTTCATAAGAAAAAATTTAAAAACATTATTCATAAACGTTCGATAGCGTTAAAAATCTCTTTTAAATGCTTCATAAATCGAGAATTTTAAAAATGGTTGAATCCTTTAATAAACTCTCGATTTTGAAATTTTGTTCTCACATGAGCATAAATTTTGTCAAAAATATATCAAATTATTTCAAAATATATCAGAATATTTCAAAATATATCAGAAACAAACGATGTCAAAAAACGTTTGAAAATTTTTGTTTATAAATGAGAGGATTTTTAAAAATTTATGAAACCATAGTTCTCTCTTACTATGAAACCATACCTACTCTATTCTCAGTACCCACAAGTGTCAAAATCAATGAAAAGCAACAACAACAACTTCATCGGCTTTTGTATGAGCTGACAACTTCGATTTGACATTTAGCGGCACTCGCTCTCACCCTTGCGACAACCTTATTAATTCAACCATGGATGAAACGTGCCATAAGCCCCTCAAAAAGTATTTTTTAAATTATTTGCTCTCATTTGAGCACAAATATTGTGACCAATAATTCAAAATATTTAAACATTTGAAAAATCAAAAAATTCAAAATATTTAAAAAATAAAATTTGGTGCCACAATATTGCACCAACTGTCAAAATTAGTATAAATTAAAGAACGAAAAAAGTAAAAAAGAAAATAAAATATGCAAGCAAATGACATTTGATGGACGCAGGTCGTGAGGGAATAACCAGTTGTCAAGGTTTAGGCTACCTAATCTTTATTACAAAAACCAAACGAGAACTATTAAACCATTAATAACATATTGAATTTAAATATATTGTTTTTTAATTTCAATATTTTATATATAGTAATTATATAAATTTTCTTAAAATGTAATAGTTTCATTTTGAAAAAGTAAATATTTGAAATGGATTTAAAAAAATTCGTGCATAATTTTAATATATTTTTTATTAACTCTGTTTGAATATTTTAACTAATTGAATTATCGCATATTAAAAAATCATTTAAATAAATTTTAAATATTTACGTAGTCGATTTATGCAAATACATTATTGGTGCAAAAATGACTAGCTTTTTGAAATTAAAAAAGTTTTTGGATAAATTTAATATTTTTTTGTCTTATAGCGTTAAGATCACTTGCGTTAAGATTTTCAGTCTGGCAATGCCTTCTTCATATGATGTAAAACAAAGTCTCTTTCTCACTCAGAAATTTTCTATTAAAATATATTGCCAGATAAGAAAACCCGAAGTGACGTGATTGCGTGCGTTTTACAAAATTTGGCCATTAGTGTACAGAAGGTAGCTACGGAAAAATGTTTATGTTTAAATATCAACATTTTGACGAAATTGAGACAAATAAATAAAAAGTCCTTGAATTTATATCTAATACACAAACCATTGTTGACACTCTTCCCACTTCAGAACGAAAGTGTACCTATTTTAGCCACAAAGCAGCTACAACATGTTTATGAATAACAAAATTTTAAAAGTCTTTTTAACATTATAAAGCTTTTTAACTATTGAACGTTTTAAAGCTATTTTGAAATATTTTTGTGAATACGGCTGTGAATATACCTTGTAAACTTAAATGTTTTCAATTAAAGTAACAGATAAGACACCTCGTCTTGGAACCATGCCATAGTTTGTCAATCCGCACCATCTTAAGCATGTAAACATATTGTGAATTATAAGTATGCAAATATAAGTTGAAATGAGAAAAATTTCCTTGATTCAAGTAAACAATTTGTTGAAAACTAAAATAATTCTCTGCGATTGCTTAAATTAAGAAAATATTTTCTTGATTCAAGTCTTGTTCCATTTTACTCTTGTTCCATTTTACTCTTGTTTCAAGCAATCATATAATTAACTCAATTTTAGAAATTAATGTTTAATATAAATTTATTATTCTTAATTTTAATTTTTTGTGTTTGATTTGAGCAAATGAGTATTCATTTTGAATTTTCTTAAATCAAGCAAAACATTTGCTTAATATAAGAATATTATTTCTCTCCGTAAAAGATATTTTTTCAGTGTCTTTGCATCTACTTTCTTATGTACTCTGCTATTTAAGATTTTTATAGAATAAAAAGAAAATACTTTGTAGATAGCAAAATATTTCCACTCTATAAAATCTTTGCTCAACTAGACTGCAGGCAAAAAGAAAAAAAAAAGTAGTGATTATTTTAAACTTTGATTTTCCATAAAATGTGCATGTCTTTCCTAGCACTCCAGACAGCAGGACAGTTCTTTTACAGACCTTAACGTGCCAATGAAAAATTATTTACATTACAAACCATGTTGCAAGAAACATGTCTAGAGTGTGGCGCCTGAACGCCATACAAGTGGTGAGTGAGCAAATAGAGGTGAAACGTTCAACAATCATAGGAAAAATTTTAATATTAAGTAAAAAAAAAATTCTAAATGAAAAGGGCCATGTGGCCAACTGGGGCTGGTCGAAAGCAAAGAGAAAATAGAAAATACAAATAACACCGAAAGAAATAAAAAAGAAAAGAAAAAAAGAAAATACAAGAGACTTAGGTATTGTTGCAAGAGTTATTTTTCTATGATTGTGTCGCTGATTAGAGGCAATAAAATTGTACAAATAATAATTCCCAACTGAGAACTATTGACCAAATAAGCGGTGCCCAAAATAAGAGGAAAGTATGTTAGGAAATAGGAATAGGAAGTAAAAAGGCGTGGTAATAATGTGGCTATTAATAAATAATAGCAATTTTTTTTATATATCTTTTCTATTGCAGTTAACCCAAGTGGATAATGGCCAGAGAAATTAAGGATTAATGGCTGAATTAAGCAAACTATGCAATAAAATGCAATTATTCCCATTAATAAACAAAAAGCACTTATAACTAAAGAACGCCGGTTGGAAAGCAATAAAATATGTACCAGGGAAAGGGGCATACAGTTAATACTTGTGCCACTTAATGTGGCAGAGTGTTTTGAATATTACAAATTCACAACTTTCTGCCAATAACAATAAATGAGTCGAACTTTACTTTGTTCCCATTTAGAAAGGTAGAGTGGGTCAGATCCGACTGTGACGAACTCTTGTCATGGTTTTTATAAGGCCATAAAATGGCGGCAACACCTATAAATAAAAAATATTTTGCTCAAGCGAAACAACATACAACGAATTATGTGAAACATATTCCTCCTTTACCTCAATCCGAAAAGAGGATGATAATGTTGTTATTCCAGGCGACTTCAACCGTTCAAATATATCTTTTGTCATCGACAAAAATGACAACTATCTTCTTCCAATAAACTTTTCTAGTGCCATAGATTTCACATTACTTAGAAAAAAACAAACTTTGGCGCATATATTTAATTTCTAGGTTTTATGCAGACCTCAAGAGATACCTTCACATTTACAACAATTTTTCTTAACTTTGTGAACATCTTTATGAATCCGATCTAGCCCATATCCAAACCAAACTTATCACTGACTCAAAAAAGGTTTAACCACTTCATAAATATTGAGATCAATTATCCGTCCACTCTTAAATTGTCAGACAAATCTTCGGACGATCCTGAAATAATTGCAAATCTTTTTGTGAGTTTTTTCAGTTAGTCATTTACAAGTTATAATGATGAACTGGACTCTGAATACTTCACTTCTTTAAGAAATTGTGCCCAAACGTCTTTAATTTCTGTTAATATTACACTCGCGAATGTAAGAGAAAAGTTACGAAATTAAAAGGACGATTACTCTCCTGGACCCGATCGTTTACCTGCGATTGTTTTAAAAAACTCGTAAAAACTCTAGCTCATCTCCTTTTAGCTCTTTTCCAGCTCTCTATCTCTCAATTAATTTTTCCAAAGTTCTGAAAGAAAGTCGTACGTTATACCTCTGCACAAAAAAAGACCAAAAAAAATTATATCTCAAACTATATACTATAGACTCATCGCAAAACAATCATGTACACCTGAAATATTTGAAAGTACACTCTATGACATTATGTTTTTCACTGTAAATCTATCTTCTCCCATAACCAACATGGGTTTCTCAAGGTTGGATCGACTACTACCAACATGACAGAATTCGTTTCAAATACTTTATGTTCTTTGAAAAGTGGATATGAAGTTGTGTTAGTCTCTACTGACTTTAGCAAAGCATTCGACAAAATCTTCCACACTGTCATCCTTCTTAAGCTTAATGCTTTCGGTTTTCACCTCCGTTTATTGCTTGGATTAAATATTACCTTGAAGAACGTAATTATAATCCCAATATACATTAACTTTGGAGATTGGCTTGACCTCAAGTGGAGTTCCAGTTCGTTTCTCCAATCTCCAGAGCTGGATCTCTACTCGCCTTCCTATTCAACGTAGTAACCGATGTCGATGATGCCATTAAATACTCAAATCTTTCTATTTATGCTGACGACATGAAAATCTATCAACGCATACAAACTAACACTGACTCTTGCCGCCTTCAAGATGACCTAATCAGTTTTTCTACTTGGTGCAAAAAAAATTTCCTTGAACTCAATATCAGTAAATGACGAGCAATATCAGCAAACATACTCGCGGGAGAGACTCCAATCTTCATTACGAACTCATTACATTTTTCTCAAGCCTGTTCCCTCAGTAAGTTCTTTGCGCGACTTGGGTATAATTTGTGATAAGGAACTTCATTTTCCGTCCCATATTGATAACGTCATTAGTAGATTCTACACTTGATTTTGTGAAACATTGGTCTAAGGAATTCTCCAACCCATACGTTACAAAATCCCTTTACCTAACCTTTGTGAGTCTCATACTTGAATATGCTAGCCAAGTTTGGTCATCTCTATACGTCTCTCATTCGCTGCGTTTCGGAGCTGTACAACGTAGATTCATTCGTTCACGTTACGTAGCCTTCCCGGTTCCGACAGCATCAATTTACCTCCTTATGCTGATTGTTTGATGTTGATTAACATTCAAACTCTTGAAAAACGCAGGGTAGTTACCGATGCTCTCTTTATTCATCAACTACTGGGCCGAATCTACTTCAATACTAACCCTTAATACTAACCCTCGAAACCTCAGGTATATACCACTCTCCCATCTCAGCTTTCATCGAACCAGCTATGGATTCGCCGAACCTATAACTAGGATGCTTCGTTAAACCAGCAAAAACTTTTGAACATTCGTTAGAAGAGTTAAAAATCATGTGTTCGTCGATTCCTGCTCAGCCATGGCCCGCTATAGAAAATATATCGTCTTAGATGCAGAAGATCATTCGAACGAGAGCAGTCAAAAGAGTCTTTGCAAACCTCAATATAAACAAATATTACCTCCTTATTACCGTACTAAAAATGTGTGCTTGTATACTGACTCGAACTTTGCGTAACCTTTTCAACATCTCCTACAGGATAGAAGTATTTCTATCTTGTTGGAAGATCGCGAATGCTGAGCCAGTTTCTTAGAAGGGCAACGCCACGAACCCTAAGAATTACCAACCCATTGCGATATATTTCTAAGATCTCTAAAGTCATGTAGAGTGTAATAAACTTCCTCCTTATAAATTGTCAAGAGCGCAATGAATTGCTCAGTGACCGTTAATAAATATCTTTATGGCATTCCTCACTGAGAAATTAAACCACTGTATTCACTTTTTCAGTGAAAGCAAGGCTATGATCTGGATATTTCTGAGGCGTTTGACTGAGTGTAGCATTAAACTCTCGTGTCAAAATTAATTAAATATGATGTTGGTGATAACTTTGTTCCAAACATCACGTATTTTTCTTAAACTCAGATCACTTCCTGTCGTGGTCAACGGCATTTCATCCAGTGAACATGCAATCGATGCTGGAGCACCTCAGTGTTCAGTCCTATCGCCAATTTTGTTTCTGGTTTTTATCAAGGACCTGCTGTCGTAGACTCATAACCAGCTACGGGCACGGACCAAGCTTCGGAACCAATTGAGAGCAATTGAGAGCAGAGCCTAATGTAGAAACATAAAACGCAACAACAAAGCAAAGACAAAAGGCAAACAGAAACAACATAGAAGCTTTAAATGTAGTGGTGCCCATACCTGCTCAGAACCCAATTTATTCGTTTGCGAACGACAGCAGCATTTGTCATTCATGTCCCTTAAAAAAAACTCCTGAGCTTTGTGGAGTTTGCTAGAGAGATGCAAAATACTCTTATGAATGACACCCTTATTAATGTCTTGGAAAAAAAAATATCCGAGTGGCGACTTGACACTCGGAGTAGAATTTAAGCTAGCAAGGCCCAGTCCTGGCTGTTAACTCACAAGCGAGTGAATTCCACCTTAGCTGAACGGTGTACATCTTGTGCAGAATCTTTTAGTGTTTTACGTAGACACCTGCCGTTTGGGGTTTAATTATACGGTGCTCCATAGCTTGGGACGAAAATATTGTGCCGGCCAACGGACCTTTTGCGGGTTCAAAGGTACCAAATGAGCTTCATGCTTCATGGAAGCCTATCTAACACCTCTTCCTTACTCTGGAGTACTACATTCGGTTGAGAATACAAGCCACAGCCACCACTATACTCCCCGAAAGGCCATCGCATTTTGTTAGACTGGCATATACCAGAACTTCGTACTAACTGTGATATAAATTTTTAAGTCTTTGGTCGGACTTGATGCTCTTGTGCATCAAGTCTTGTTCAGTCAGATGCTCTTGACGTTCTGGGCATATCGATCAAATCTAATCGTCGTTGGAATGATCACATTTTTGACGTCTCGAAAGAAATGGCCACGTGCTTAGGTTTTTAAAAACGATGTAAGAAATATAGATCAAACTATTCCTCATATATTTGACCGAAAACAGAGTATAATTCGCACATTTGGGCAGGGCCTTCGAGATCTTATTTGAATCTTCTGGATCGTATTCGACGGCGTGCGGTATATCTAAAGGGGATGAAAACATTTAATTTTCTTTCAACTCTCTTGGGCATCGCCGCGTTATTGGTTGCCTAGGCCTTTTGTACACTGGAAAAAAAATGTTTTAAAATTGACGACAATTGTTGTTAATTTGACGATATTTGTGTTTAAAAAATAGCTTGCAACAAATTTCGTCAAAGTAAGAGCAAATGTATTTAAAAATTTTGAAAAACATATGAAAAAAAAGTCAAATTAACAACACATTTTGTGAACACATTGTGTTTAATTTTAAGCTAACTTTTTTTTCAGTGTACAGATACTTCCATGGGAAGTGCTCAAAGGAAATACATGACCTGCCGCCATCAGATCGTGTGTTTCCCAGGTCCACTGGGAGCGCTGCTTTTTCCCAAGTCCACTTGCCTTGAAGCACTATATAACCTTGCTTTACCGGGATAATTCGATCTTCAGTACAATACAGTACTGAAATTTACTGTAAAATTGTGAAACAATCTCCCTGCAAACGTGTTCCCAGCCAGTTTTGCTCTCTGCAAATTTAAATCTAAATTTCACCGACACTCTTTCTTCCGAATCAACACAATGCTTTCGCATTTATAAGCGGCACCTCCTGAGCGTTGATTTAGTCTAAAAAAAAAACAAAAGAATCCAGATAACTTGAAAAAACTAGATCATGTTTTCAAAATTCTTTCTGGTTTCGTGTCGCTGATTTCAAATATAACGTCGGTTTTTTTTTTATCAGGTCCAATTTGACTTATTTTAAGGTTTTACTCATTTTAGTAAGGGAGGTCTATGGGAAAGCGCCTCTGATATAGTAAAGTATAAAATAATATTTCATCAATCGGCATCGGTATCTGCTGGTATTGGCAGGAAATTCCAGAATCGGCATCAACATCTTATCAAAATTAAAGAATCGGCATCAGTTCGGTATCGGTTAAGTATCGGCAAAGATGGATTTTCTTTTACTAAATTTAATTTAATGAAAGAGAATAACTGTAAATGCTACTTGACATAAAAAATAATGCGTAGCTAGAAATAATCAGATCTCCAAAATGAATTTAACTGCTTAAATACAACTTCCGGAAATGATTTTACGAAACGATGAGCAACAATACAGCAACATTTGTGGGAGAAAAACTTCCGACAACATATTCAGTAAACGTGCTAAAATTAACTTAAATTAACCCCATTCGTTTAATAGAATGAGCTCGTGTCTTTATTTCAATGTAAGGCATGACAATAAAAAACATTATCAACAGGGCTAGAATATGTAGTTAGTTATGGGAATATTTTTTGGAAGCAGAGTCAATAGAGTACCACAAAGTTCCATGTATTTTCTCTGTTCGAAGTCTGGTTTTTATGTGAGCACAACTTTTGCTCTCTAAGAATTTTTTGCAAAGCTCTTCTCAAATGATTTCATCGCAATCGAGTTCAGCAGATATCCTGCAATTAAAGATTTTTTTTTTTAATTATTATTTTAGATTTCTAACTATGCAGATTTTGAGAAATATATTTCAATGAAGATTCATCTTTTTTATCGAGTAGTCTTTAAAAAGCGTACACAGACTACTCACAACCAGTGTGACAAGGCCGGCAGAACTGCTGCAGCTGACTATTTATGAATGAGCTCAAATTGTTTAGCTGAGAACTCACCATATGGTGTGTTGTATTTTTTTTTTTTTTCTTTAGGAGAGTTTTTATGCCTTTCATACGGCAGCCCGATATGTGTTCCAAAGTATCTGAACGTATTGTGAGAAGATACGCCAACACAGCACACAACGAGCATCTATCTACCTAACTATATCTTTACGTTGAAGTTTGTTTGTATTTTTCTTTAACGTTGATGGTTTCTTTTGAGCGCTGCTACACAACGTCCAACTGCAGAAAAAGCAGCACAGAGGCAAAACAGCTGAAATGCAGACATTCTACGAGCTCCATGCAAGTCATAAACGAAGCGCAGTGTAGAAGACATATTTTTGTGTGTGTTCGTATTTCAGATACATACATGCAGAGACGTCTGCTCTGAACATATTTGGGGGAATAAGAAATAATTTGCCAGTTTCTGATTTCATTCGAAACTTTTAACTTTTTTATATTCAGGATATTTTCAGGAGGATGAGTTGGGCTGTCAATTTGAGACTTTGAAACGACGCACAGTAGGTTGAGCCCGCACAAAAGTTGGACAAAAATAGAAGAAATGCTTCTATGATAATGAAATTAAGAAAAATACTTACGAAAAACTTCAAAATTATTTGAAATCGGTTAGTCCCTAGAGGTACCTACTTTGAACCTTATTTAACTTTTTACATGATTTTGTATGGGAGGTACAAACAGAAGTTGACCGATCGTAGCGAAACTCAGTCAAAATACTAGAAGAATAGAGCTAAAGATGTGTACAGAAAATGGTCAAAATTGGGTTAACACAAGAGGTACCCCTCTTGGACATTTCTTAATGCTTTACATGAGTTTATACGCGAGGTACATATAAAAGATAGCCAATCCTAACGAATTTCGGTCAAAATGCGAAAAAAAAAGTCTAAGATATGTGTAGTAAAAATGGTCCATAGTGCCACAAAACTTAAAGTTTTTTTCTTGATTGCATTCTTGATCTGCATTTATTTGGGATTTTTCATAATATTTGTCTTTCCTTACTTTTCAAAAAACAACTTAATATTCTTAAGTGACTTTATTTTACCACATTTCCTAACCGATTCTTGACACACTTAGTTTATTTTAATTGAACTAGTTTAATATTTATTGAATAATTTCTAAATATGATTATTTTTCTTATACAGTCCAACGGTTTGAGACTTTTTGAACTCAAAATTTATCAGGGCTTTGACTAGGTCATAATTCTTAAAGAAAACTTTAATCTGATATATTTTTTTTCTTAACAAAGTTAAAAGTGCATTATAGTATTATATCATTAAATAAAACAATATCTCAGAAACCTCTGATTCAATTCTCAAATTATTTATCTTTTGTTAATGTACATTTCATTCAAATTGATAAAATATTATAGAAATAACTTGAATTGTATTGAAACAAATTTGAACTTTAGGCCAAGTCAAGTACGTTGACAACAAGACAACATGAAGACAACAACCAACAACAACAACAACGGCTATGTATTAAGCAAATGATACAGAATACTAGACAAACGGTTTCGTTGTCCGCTACACCAACTCATCAGTAGTCTTGCATTACTTTTCACTGTGATCCACTCAAGCTACTTAGGTCCTACTGGAACACCTCTCATAAAAGCTTTTACGGTATCTTCCTTGACATTTCGGCTGGTAGAATACCACTTTCGTAGGAAATATGTAAGGTCCTTACGTGTGCGTTTTATTGCCTTTAATTTCCTCTTTACCATAGGCAAATAACTCTCGATATGCCTGAGTTCCGGGCAATTTGGTGGGAGCATTTGTCTAATAATAATAATTGACTAGCCATTTCAGCACTTTGACCGAACTTTTTATGATCAAATTGTGTTGTGCGTGTTTATTTGATGTTTGTACACAATTGATCGAGAACTGGACCTACTAGTTTTATGCCGACTCCAAACGCCTAATGTGCATTTTCTCAAGAAGCTTTACATGGCATTATTTACTCTCTGAGGTTTGTCATTGTCTGCAGAGAGGTGACGATCGAACAGAAAAATTAATTCAATTGAAAAAACTTTCTGTGTCAGATGGAAATTGAACCAGGGTTCTCTGGCGTATGGGTCACGCACACTACTCACTATGCCATGGCCGCCACTCATTTCTCTAGGGACGAAAATTATGTGGGTCTTCTGGTACCACTCAAGAGCAGCTTTACTATAGTGGCAGTTATTTTAGCCTGACAGGTGTCTTTATCTTAAAAATTATGTCTTTTTTGGAAGCATTCCTTAATGTATATTTCGGTGTAAGTAGAGCCTTTTGTCAAAAAAAAAAAAAAAAAATTGGCTTCTTTTCCCACAGCTGCATATTGCTTGTCAAACAAGTAATTTCTTAGGAAACTTTGAAAATTTTTTTGTTCTTGATGAATTTATAAGGGACATTTCCTCTGACATCAGAAACATAAAATTTCTGACCAGGAAGCTGGGAAAAGTCGAAAAGCACGTAGGATTTATCATCCATAATGCAACATTTATATTTGCTGACAGATTTTTTTTATGTAATTTTATAATTCTTAAAAACATATTTTTTAAGAATTATATTATGAGCTTTATGCTAAATAATTCATGAAGCAACAGGTTGCTACAAAAACAAAAGTTCTTTGCAGAACAAACCGAGCAGACTAGACCATGGTTTCGTCGGACGCTACTCCGGGAATTTTTGTACAGCTTTTGAGCGCGAGTTTTGGTGTCGCTATTCTTTTCCGCATTTCAATCCGCGACTTTTTGAACTTCAAAGGTCTGCAAACTAGTTTGTTATTTTGCTCTCCGCACCAATGATTCGGAGTATTCCGGACAGGTTAGGATTCTTCTTCAGCATCGTCGCCACATTTTTAACCTTATCACGGTCACCACAGCCTTTTTTCTGCCCGTTCCTTTTTTTTTTCAATTGACATTTAAATCTGCCTTAAACTTTCCTATTATTCGAGACACAGTGTTTCTATTCACTTTTATCAGTTTTGAAATCCTTATAACGATA
The DNA here is from genome assembly GCA_943735915.1 of Pherbina coryleti. Lineage (NCBI taxonomy): Eukaryota > Metazoa > Arthropoda > Insecta > Diptera > Sciomyzidae > Pherbina > Pherbina coryleti. The sequence goes on from OX030951.1 coordinate 119,383,573, forward strand.
TATTGCGGGTTATTCAAAAATATTTTAATTATTTGCTCACGAACTTCTTCTTCATTAGTCAAGATTTCTCTGAATACTCAATCAAACCTGTAAAATGATGAAAATTATTATATGACATGCTTTGTAAAGCTACTCTAATGACGCACTCCTTATAGTCAAGTACCTATGAGGTTTTCTCCATTTGCACTTAAAAATAATATGGCGCGGTATCAGCTTTATTTCTAAAAGCGCAAAAACTTGAAGAGATCAGAGATCTTCAGTGTTTGAGAAAAAGATTATATTTTATGGTCTTATAAAGAAAAAAAAAGGCCAAAAAGAAAAAAAAAACACTTTTGACGAAATTTTCTTTCAAGAATGCTTCAGGTGGTGTGCAGCGTAATTTTTTATCGATACAGTCTATTGAATAGCTTAGTAGTGAAAATTTAGCCCCAAGGGGGCAGATGCTCTCCATATTCCTGCCATAGCAATGCCCGTGTCCTTTTGTACATATATATGTATAAATGAGTACTGTGCTTGTGTATCTGTTAAATTTTGTTATTTTTTTTTTCTTGTAGGTAGGTACTTTTCATCCGTTCTTAACATTGTTTGCGCAGCGTACGTCGACAGTTCGTTGAGGTTGTTTCAGTAGAGCCAGCAACGTTTTTCGGTGTTGTTGTGGAAATATGCAACAATTGAGCGCCGATTTTGTGGTATTGAGCTGCAATTGAATTGAATGCTCAAAAGTGGAAAAATAATTATGAGCCTATAATTAAAATAAAAGCATAAAAATATAACATCTTGTGTTAGCTAAGAAAAAAAAAAAATAGTTAAATAAAAATTATGCTTTCAAAAGTGTATCTTACGAATGCAGCTTACAAATTTATCTACCTGCGGCATGCATGAAAAGTATTGCAATTAACAAACGTGCGAGTGTGGAATTTCTCAAAGCAATGCCGCCTCAACTAAATCAGTTACTTAATTAAGCCATTAATTAGGCCAGTAAAAATAAAAACTGCATTCATTGCACTCGCGGCTTACTTAAGCATATCTACGAAATTAACACCCCCGCTCCGCTGCTATCTCGCACGTGGCAAACTCAGCTGAAAATGTATCAAAGTGCTAGAATAGCCGATTGTGTCGTCATAACAAAAAAAAAGAAGAAAACTTTGAAGAAAGCCCAGTAAGTTGATCAACAACAGAGTTAATACTTCTTCAAACTAACTTAACTTTAAGATGTTTAGATTTTTACTAGGTACCATTAGACGAGCAAGGCTATCAGCCTTAATGTTGCCACCTGGAAATTATGTGTCATAAGCATGTAGATCGGTGGAACATGTTGAAGATGCAATAAAGTGAAAAAAAAAACAAATCTTACATTGTGCAGGTTCGTTGGAGATATTTCGAAGATGTTTTCAGGGTTTGAAGTTGAAAACTTCACAAAGGGAATTATTTTGCTTTCCAACTTTGTTCTTATTCTGTGTTTTCTTCTCATGGCCCAATTTATTTCTCAGCTCGGCTTGCTTATGCGTTTATTATAACACTCTTTTTTATTTATTTAAACTTTTGAATGTGTTGCGTTAACACATTCAATTAAAACAGTTACAGCTGTAGTAAAAACTAGCACTATGATAAGAAGCGATCTTTTTAGAGCAAAGAAAAAAAAAACGTTAATCGCTTAATGTCGATAACCAATAATTGCAGTAGAATACTTGTTTTGGGTCTTTCCACAAGAGGTGTAATTTTAAAATTTTATAAGAAATGCAGTATTTTTGTGAAAAGAGCTGATACTTTTATTATAATCTAAAGATCTAAAGTATAAACACTGATGTTAGCAATAGATCACAATATCTGCCAAACGTCCGCCGCGGCTGTTCTTGCTTAGACCCCTTTTACATTGGTCAAGACTTGAAATCAAGTCTGTGAGTTTGTTGTTGAAAGACGCGGACATCAACGTGAGAGAGGGTAAGTTTAAAAGGAAATAGCAAAGAATTGAATTCAAGTCTTGATCAATGTGAAAAGGGTATTATGGCACTTCTTTTGATGAAATTTTTTATCAAATTTTCGCATAATTGCTACTGTATATTGCTGTATCTTTGATTGCTGGAATATTTACTGGAGCATGGGCGTAGACTTTATCTTTAACATAGCCCCTAAGAAAAAAATATGAACGGAGAGAATATGTCAACATAATTGAAGAGAACGGCCAGTAAAAAAAAAAACTGTTCACATTATAAAATTTTTCGTCAAATCGTTAGTCAAACATTGACAGAAGAACATGGCAATTCATGAGACTTATCGATATATCAAAATTTATTGATATTTTTTGTTAAATACCATGTTTTTTGTTGGTTTTTTACCAACAGTTTGATGAAAAATTTTATAATATTATAGGTTCGTTTATTAGAGAGGCACTGTATGCAAATATTTTCATAACTTTTCATTTGATTTTCTTAGAAATTGTTACTTTTTTATGTTTTTGCTAAAGAAAAAAATATATGTAAAAGACGGAAATAACCAAAATTTAACCATTTCTAATCTTTTTTATTGTAAAATCCAATTTAATAATTTAAACAAAATGTTTGTCTGAAACAGGCCGAAAAAAAGTCATGTTTGTGAATTTTTTTAAAGAAACCTGAGGGATATTTTTAAATGAGGATTTTTACACCTTAAAACATACACATTCAAGAATATGTTTAGATATGTATATGTATATAACTCCCCCTAAGACTACAATTTTCATTTCAATCGTTACAGTTTTTTAAAAATAGCGTCAGAGCTTGAACGTATTAAACTTATTTTGCACGAATATAACACAAAAATAAACAACTTTCCATACGATTAATACCAAAAAACGTAAAATTACCATATTCCACGGTAAGAAACATTATTAAAAATTTAACGAACGTAAGACTATTGAAAAAAAAAAAAAATGTGGAAGTGGTGGTGAGCATGGCCAAAGAGACCTAAAAGCGCCTCAAAAGGTCAATTAAACATTTACGAAGGAGCCTTCTATTTCAACTCGCGCAGTCGCAAATAAAATGAAGAAATCACAAAATATTGTACAGAATGTAAAGCAGCGTAATGGACTAACTGCGTTTTTATAAAGCCCAGGTATGTCCAGAAATTACGCAGTTGACATCTTTACGAAAAGCAATTAACAAAATTTCAATGTGTGATCATGGATGACAAAACCCATTGTTTTGCCAACTTCCGGGATATCACAGGACAAGATTTTTACACAACACATAGTCGTGGAGACGCTCCAAATCATTACAAGAAATCCAAATTCCCTAAAAAGAAAATAATTGTCTAAATTGGCAAGCAATATGTTCTTGTGGTGAAAAATATAAACTTTTTTCACAACCGGCACCATAAATAGTGAAATTTATAGAGAGGAATGCTTAAAAAACATCCACTACCATTTGTAAGATGCCACACGACAAAATCGCTATTTTGGCCTGACCTTGCCAGTTGTCACTATTCAATATACACGATTGACAGAACCATTCTGTCGCGGTAACGTTTATCTTGTTACCGAAGAAAGGCACCTTTTAGTACTTTTTGCACCCTATTGGTATTCTGCAACCAAGCGTTACCAAGCTACCTTGTATTATTATACCATGAAAGTATCGAACTATCGAACTACCGAGTAACAAAGTAACAACTTAGCAACCCTTATAATTTTTTCGTTATTTGGCAAAATATGAGAAGCTTCCATATTTTTAACTCCATGGAATTTTAGCGCCTTAAAAAGTATAATCTGAATACAAATTAAATTGAAGTTTTTGTATTTTGCATAGCGTTTGCAATCAAATGCTGATTTATTTCAGATTTTGCCCCTGTTTGTGGCATTTTCTACTTTTTATTTATAAATTTCCAGCAATTGTAATTTATGATAAGCAAAATTAGCTGTTATTCCAAAACAACTACCAGGCTAACTAGATTAAACGAAAGGGTGTGTTCACACTTCACAAAGTTAACGAAGTAACAACTAACCAAATAACAAACAAACGTTTTCGGTGTGAATAACCCTAATATTAGCCGCGTTCTTTTGTAAGCGAGTGACAAAAGAACGCTGTAACTCGGTTAAAATTTGCTTTTAGTTGCTTAACAACACTGGCAACAACTGTCAAAAAATCATGATTAGTTTGTTGAAATAAACATGCGAAAATGAGCATAAACAGCCTTATTCATAAACACATTTTAGAGGCAGCGTAACTTTAAACAGGCTTTAAACAAGAAAACGTTATTCATAAACATTTTTCGCAATTGTTTAAGAGCTGCGTAACTTAAACGCCGAAATTGGCGTTTAAAGGCTGCGTAAATATAACCATGATCTTTGTCTTTTCGTTTATTATCAAAGACATGCTCCATATGCGCCCTCTGCAGCATTTTTTTGTGGCGGCCATTGCAAATCCATAGGAATTCTTAATTTTTCTAGAGATTTTCTATAGTTCAGACACAAACCTTACAAACATAAGCAAGGAATGAAAAAATGTTTATTTTTTCATGAAATTTCCTAAGAATTTTTTCAGAGCTCATTCACAATAGAGCAGTTTTCTTACTTTTCAACACTGCATATCAACTCGGATATTAGCTTACCGAGTTGGAACGAACTCGTATAAATAGCCGAGTTTGTGTTGTTGTTTTCGTGTATTTAGTTATCCTACCTAGTGTTCTTTTGTAAGTCGGTAGCAAAAGAATGGGGCTATTGCTATTATCGGTAACACACCAATCGATCCGTAAACAACAGGGACCGCAAATAACGATTATCGCTATCAATCAATCATTTAATAACAATTATTTTTTCATCGTTATTTTTTTGATCAGAAATAAAAATTATGTTTTGATCGTTTTTTTTTCAATCAGAAATAAAAGTTATTATTTGATTGTTATTTTTTCGATCGAAAATAAAAATCATTTGTGATCGTTATTTTTTTCGATCAAAAATAAAATTTATTTCTTGATCGATTTTTTTTCAAGCAGATATAAGAATCATTTTGTGATAGTTATTTTTTGCATCAGAAATAAAAATCATTTTGTGATCGCTATTTTTTTCGATCAGAAATAAAAGTTATTTTTGATCGTTATTTTTTTCGATCAGAAATAAAAATCATTTTGCGATCGTTATTTTTTCGATCAGAAATAGAATTAATCATTGATCTATATTTTTCCGATCAGAAATAAAAGTTATTTTTGATCGATATTTTTTAATCCAGAAATAAAAGTTTATCACTGATCGATATTTTTTCGATCAGACTAAAAGAATTATTTTTTGATCTATATTAAATCAATCAAAAAAGTAGCACGTGGATTATGATATAAATTATAATAAAATGAAAACTAAAAAAATTAAAAAAACGCTATGTCTCGAAAACTAAGGAAGATAGGAAAAGAACAGTGGTTTTGGCTTTTCTAAAGATGGTATCGAACTCGCGACGCGCAGGTTAAGGGGTTGGTCGATATAATTACTTTAAAAATTAAAAAAAAGCCATATCTCGGAAACGGAACAAGATGGGACAGTTCTTATCTTTTGAACTTCTATTTTCGACACCTATTTTCTACTAATATTTTCTAATATCACTATTTCCTACTACTAATTTTGATACTACTACGCTCTTATATCCTTGACCTAGTCTTTATTCAAATCCTTGCCCAAATCCTTCCCCTAATCCTTGACAAGATCCTTGTCCAAATCTTTTTTTTTTTTTTTTTTTTTAGTTATTTTATTTTATTTTAAATTCATTTTTGTATGTAAAAGTTACATAACAAGGTTACAATCTTGAATTTCCTCTCTTGATGTACTATAAAAGATTTGTCTTATTGTACACCTATTTAAATCTGAAATAAAAAAATAAAAAAAATAAAAAAAAATCCTAGCCCTACCTAACCTTTGTCCAAGTACTAATCCAAATCCATGTCTTAGATATTGTCCTTATCTTCGTCAAAATCGTTGTTCAAATCCTTATCAAAGACGACTTCCTAACTTGGTAACCCGGGTTCGAAACAATAACTTCTTTATTTTAACTTAAACAGTTTTTTTTGTAAATATTCATTTGATTTAATCTTAATCGATATTATTTCAATAAAAAAATAACATTTATTTCTGATCGGAAAAATATAGATCAATGATTAATTTCTATTTCTGATCGAAAAAATAACGATCAAAAATAATTGTTAAATATGATCGAAAAAATAACAATCACAAAATGATTTGTATTTCTGATCGAAAAAATAACGATCGCAAAATGATTTTTATTTCTGATCGAAAAAAATAACGATTAAAAATAACTTTTATTTCTGATCGAAAAAAATAGCGAACACAAAATTATTTTTATTTCTGATGCAAAAAATAACGATCACAAAATGATTTTTATGTCTGCTTGAAAAAAAATCGATCAAGAAATAAATTTTATTTTTGATCGAAAAAATAACAATCAAATAATAACTTTTATTACTGATTGAAAAAAAAAACGATCAAAACATAATTTTTGTTTCTGATCGAAAAAATAACGATCAAAAATAATTGCTATATATGATCGAAAAAAGAATCGATCAGAAATAATTGATTTAAGATGATTTCTATCTTAGAAATCAAGAAAAAATAAATCTTGCCAAAAACGGAATCTCTGACCCACTAGCTTCATATTGCTACATTTAAAATTATTCTACGACATCTTTTTGTATATGATCTTTTGATGTAAAAATTAAAAAATAACCGTTATTTTCTATCCCTGGTAAACAATAAAAAAGAGCCGAACTTTACTCAACAAAGGGCCGAATTTGCCTACCGTTGGTCATTCAACCTTTTAAATTTTAAATTGAAATTTTGACAACTCAACTTCTCAAATTTCACTTTTTAAATCTTAAATTCAACTATTGTAGAGGCATTTTGACTTGTAAAAAGCTGAATCTTAACTGTTAAAATTTTATTTGATTTGTAAAAAGTTATATTTGAAGTGTAAAAAAGTTTTGAAGTCAAAAACCTGTGGTTCCGGTATCATTTTTAATCTAAAAAAATTCTGTTGACTACGGATAATTACTGATAATAATTCTAAAAAAAAAACAAAACAAATAACTGGTCATTTCAGCCCTTGAAAGGACTTTGACCAAGCTTCTTATGATCAATTGTGTTGTGCGTGTTATTAAGTTGAGAACCAGACATACAGGTTTAACACCGACTCCGAACGGCAATGAACGGAATGTTCTTGTTCTCAAGAAAGTTTTAAATGGCATTTTGATTACTCTCTGAGGTTTGCCATTGTCTTCAGGGAGGTGGCGGCCGAAAAATCATTTTAATTCAAATAATTTTCTGTCGCTGCTGGGATTCGAACCCGGGTCTCCAGGTTCGTTGACATAGAGGCCACGCACTTAAACCAACTACGCCACTGACGCCACAATGATAATTCTAGTGCTGAAAAAATTGCCCATAATAGAGAAGGCACCGTGGAAGTTATTTGGGTAACATTAGAATTTGAAGATTACTGTTGAAAAGTCAGAAACTGCTTGAAATGGTCTGTGTTGTTTTTGACAACAGTTGAATATTATCTGAAAAACTCAAGGGTTCTCTCTTCAGTTGAGTACAAACAATTTTTTTTCTTAATTTTTTAATTTTTTCAAAGGTTCAAATGTGTAGATTAGGCGGAGTTTTAAATGTGCACAAATTTTTATGAAAAAGATCTATTTTGTGCCTCAATATATAAAAAATCATTGGTAAAAAAATTTTAAATGATTGCTTGATTCGCCTTCCTAAAAATTGTTCAAATTGTTATTTTTACAGACCTGTTGAGGAGAATTTTCCCTTAAAAAACTGTCCTTAATCGATCTTTTCAGACACTGGCCTCATTTTTATCTTTGATCTGGCTGGTCTGGCCACTTTTTGTGACCATTTGGCAGTCTTGACGTTCGCCGGGACGTGGTGGATACTTTAGTTCGTAAATTAACCACACTTACAAAATTTCTTAAAGTGAAAACATCATCAGTGTAAAGGTTGATTGAGTTCTAGAACTTAAGGCAAATTTTTGAAATCTCTCAAAATACTCTCTAGCTCTATTGTGAATATTTTGTAGAGTTTTTCTACGAACTTCACTTAAAATTTCACCTTCATTGCCTATTTTTGTTTTCATTCCACGACTAAGTCGTTCACCTCATTGTGATGCACGTTATTGCTTACCTGCCACCCAAGAAAACTGCAACGTACCTCATAAAAGCTTAAAAAAAAAAAACAAAAAAAAAAATGCATGCTTCGCCGCAAAGTCAGCAATTGTTATAGTTTTTTTTTGTTGTTGTATTTTAGCCTGCTTTATGGTCTTGTCAGTTTTAAGTTATACTGCAAATTTTTTTTTTTTGCATTTTCTTACCTTTTCTTGTTCTTATTGTTATATTTGTAAAACGTGCTCTTACAGTTTCCCAGCTGTTGAAATTCATTTTATATTTTTTACAACAGGTTAGGTCTGTCTCTTTCACCTTTACTGCCCTCATTGTTTGCTATCTCTGCCCGTAGCTCTCATTGAGCAAAAGAGTATTCTTTAAGACAGAAGGAAAACATCTGTTGCATTTCTTGATTTCATATTTGTTCCCAATGGTTTTTTTCAATTTTTAATGAGCGCAAAAATGTTGGCTTTGCTCAAGTTCTCAACGCTATTATTATAAAGATTTTATATTATTTTCTAAATGTATCATTATAGCTCAATTAATCGATTTTGTTGTACATGGAATCCTTCAAGGTTAGTTTTGAATAATTCTAAGAATTACGGTAACATTTTGCTAGAAAAACTTAATTTATTCCAGGATTAAGTTTAAAATTTCGGTTCATTAAATTTTGCTTGTCGCTCTCAACATGATAAGCCATAAACGTGATGAACGTTTCCGCTTCTGTCTCAAGCAAATTTTATTTAATTAAATATACTAGAAAAAATTAACAACACGTACTTAAGAACAAACAACACAATTCGGATATTATTCATATCGTTTATATTTTGTGTAGGCTTGCTTCCACATTTCTCAAGATAAACTCAACTGATTGTGAAGTGCTTGTAATTGAGAAAGAAAATAATCAAGAAATAGTAAAGTTAGATAGGCACTTATGTGCAGGTTAATGTAGAAGAAATAGGAGAATGAATGTTATATATTTATAAATGGATGTGTCAATTTAATTTTAAGAAGCATCTCAAGGAGTGCATAAATGTTAAAAAATGAAATAAAGGAAAGGAACAAATAAGAAGAGCACAGGTACTTTAGGAGTCGTAAGTAATTGTAAAGAAGAAATAGTGAAATGATAATAAATGATAAAGATTTCAATGAAGTGGTGGCTTAGATTAACAAAAACAATCACAAAAACGATAACAATCGAATGAACAAAAGGAAAAAAGGACAAAGGACAGTCCTCTTATATATCGAAGATGACAAGAAGGGGTAAGAAAAGGTAAATGAAGAGGAAATATGAATTAAGAGGTTTGCGCTCAAATTTAGGAATTATCACAGGAACTAAAGGAATAGAAACGATTTTGCATGGTTGATATACATTTAATTTTTAAACCACTATTTTTTTATCGATATAATAAAGGGTTATTTACCTTTTGGTTTTTGAAGCTATTGTTATTGACAGTATATACGTGATTTGTGATATGTGTCAAAGTCAAAAATGCTCAGTTCGTCTGGCCACTTCATCATGTATAGACTTCCGCCCGAAAAATGTTTTTACTATCAAAAAATTGAAATTTACTATCAAAATTCGATCTATGTGAAAAATGTGAAATTATCGAAAAATTGTCTTCAGTGGCGAGGCACACTTCTGGCTTCACCCTCTAATGCATAACAATGCCTTTAGGCACACTTACGTTTGTATTCAAATCTAGAACTGAAAACCTTTTTGTCAAATTCAGGAGTCAAATCATAGATTATATATCGGTTCTATGCACTTCAAGTAACATTTTTTATACCGGAAATTTTTTCTAACTTACCGCATTTTGTAATTATTGTCAGTTTAAATTGTAAAAGTGAGCGTTTCGCACGTAAAAATCATGCATTACAGGGTTAATGGCAATGGGCTTAAAAATTGCTCAATTTCGTCCGAAAAACAGCCAACGGCCGTTCAAGAGCTGCCCATTCATCAAAAGTGCACTGCTTGTTGCGGTTCATGGGTCGGCGGAATCATTGAACCATACTTTTTCAGAGGTGATGTTGGACGCAATGTTAAGGCCAATAGAGCAAGGTACCGTTCGATTATTAAAGACTGTTTTTGCAGAAAATATAAGAAGTGGACTTGGTTGACACGCGATACCATGAACAAATTATGAGGCGAGTTTAATTGCAATTAAGCTCTCGTCTTCGCGCAGTCCATTGACCGTCAAGATCTTGCGATTTGACCCCATTAGACTATTTTCTGTGGACGTACGTTAAGTCTCTCGTCAACAAGGACAAGCCAACTACAATTGCTGCCTTGGAAGACAACATAAAACGGGCTACGGGCAACGTTAGCAAGATACGGACCGAAATTTTGGAAAAAGTGTGCCAAATTTGTACTTTCAAAATGGACCATCTAAATCGTAGCCGCGGGCAACATTTCCATGAAATAATCTTTAAACAGCAAATGGCAGGCATTGATTTATCGATCCAAACAAATATTTCATTCACTTTTGGAAATTTTCTGTGTTTTCTTGAATTTTCTAAAACCAAGCGCTTAAAAAAATCACTCTTTATATTCGACCAAATGTTAAAATTAACAATTCAACGATATTTTTCCGATCCAAATTATAAACATACATTGATGATTATTTTTTTTCGACCAAAAGTCCAAATAGACCAAATAAAAATAGAAAAAGAAATAGAAATAGAAATAGAAATAGAAATGGAAATAAAAATAAAAATAGAATTAGAAATAGAAATAAAACTAGAAATAGAAATAGAAGTAAAAATAGAAATAGAAATAGAAATAGAAATAAAAATAGAAAATAAAAAGAAGTGGAAATAGAAATAGAAATAGAAAAAGAAATAGAAATAGAAATAGAAATAGAAATAGAAAAAGAAATAGAAATAGAAATAAAAAAAGAAATAGAAATAGAAGTAGAAATAGAAATAGAAATAGAAATAGAAATAGAAATAGAAACAGAAACAGAAATAGAAATAGGAATAGAAACAGGAATAGAAATAGAAATAGAATAGAAATAGATATAGAAATAGAAACAGAAATAGAAATAGAAATAGAAAAAGAAATAGAAAAGAAATAGAAATAGAAATAGAAATGGAAATAGAAATAGAAATAGAAACAGAAATAAAAATAAAAATAGAAATAGACATAGAAATAAAAATAGAAATAGAAATAGAAACAGAAATAGAAATAGAAATAGAAAAAGAAATAGAAAAGAAATAGAAATAGAAATAGAAATAGAAATAGAAATGGAAATAGAAATAGAAATAGAAATAGAAATATAAATAGAAATAGAAATAGAAACAGAAATAGAAATAGAAATAGAAATAGAAATAGAAATAGAAATAGAAATAGAAATAGAAATAGAAATAGAAATAGAAACAGAAATAAAAATAAAAATAGAAATAGACATAGAAATAAAAATAGAAATAGAAATAGAAATAGAAATAGAAATAGAAATAGAAATAGAAATAGAAATAGAAATAGAAACAGAAATAGAAATAGAAATAGAAATAGAAATAGAAATAGAAATAGAAATAGAAAAAGAAATAGAACAAAATATAAAAAATTACATTGAAAGCAAAATAAAACTATAGTTAAAAATTACAAAAAATATATTTTAAAACAAAGACACATATGTATGTAAATAAATATATATAAATTTAAATAAAAATATTAACAAAAAACAAACAAAAATAACGATGATTAAAACATATTAACAAAAATTAAAATCAAAAGTGGATAACGACGGCCTTGACTAAGTACTTTAAGGTGTGTGGGCCATTCGATGCCAATTTTCAAACTGAGAGGACCGTGGTAATAATCAAAATCAAAATCCAAATCCAAATACAAATCAAAATCAAAATTATAATCAAAACCAAAATTAAAATCAAAATCAAAATCAAAATCCAAATCCAAATCCAAATCAAATTCCAAATCCAAATCCAAATCGAAATCAAAATCAGAGTCATGTCGGGTGAATACGTAGCTTGCGGAACTATATGAAAGTTGTCTTTGGTCAAATAGTCGCGAACATGATGTGTGCCGGTGCGTTGTCGTGATGAAGAAACTACGAATTGTTTCTCTAAAATTCTACACTTTTTTACCGCCTCCACACATTATATTTTGTAAGATTCCACACAAAATTCCAGACAAACTCTTTGTTCAACTAAATGCGACGTTGCGAACACTGAGTCATTGTGTAATAAACAAGGGGGTCACGAATATTCTGCTTTTCTGAAAAAATTGAACTCTTGAGCTGTTAAACCATACAAAATCATCTTTTCTGTTTCATTCACTCATTCATAAGTTTGAAAGATCTAGCAAAAAAATGTTGTTTACAAAGCTACCACGCACAAACCGATAATTGAGCACCAGATAACAGATGTAACAACCCAGAAAAAAAAAGTATTGACAGTATCTCAAGCGCGGTTTGTTTGAATGAGAAATTCAAGCTATTTTTTATCAGAAGGAACCTTCATACGAAGTTTTGGCTCCCATGAGTAATAGAGAAATACCTCCCCATTAGTTAGAGTTTTAATAAAATTAATTTTTTTTTTCGACTCAATTTTAAATCTTATATATTTTTTAAAAACGTGTGGTCTTATTTTCGTTAACTAAAAATCATATTTCAAAAGCTATTTTTTTTTTTTTTTTAAAAATTCTGCAAAATGTGCAGTAAGGAGGCGTTTATTGTGATCATATTTCTGTAAACATATTTCTTTAATGGGCTACATGTGTAAAAGCGACCTCAAATTTTTATTATTGTTGTTTTATGCTTATACGAAAATGACCATTATTGCTTTTTACTTCCAATTTATAGCAGAAAATTTATCGATCATAGGGTTCAAATGCACATTCACATACATACCTCAAACTATTCTGGAAGTGTTTTGTAAACAGTAGCTATTGAAACTGTTCAAAGTTATAAACATTAATAAAAAATATTGTTCGATCCAAAGAAACAAAGAAAGTGTCAACAACTTGAGTCTTGCCCCTCTCTCTCTCATTTTCTTGCACTATTACTAAATAAACAACTCGCAATAAATCAAGGCACAATATCACAAATACTGAAAAACGTCAAACATGCTGGTTGTGTTTTCTTAAAACTCACCAAAGATCGCCGAATAGCTGCTTAATGCGTGACCCATGTCAGCGACTAAAGAAACGAATTTGAAGAAAAAACAAAAGAATAACAAAAACACAGAAAAATAAGAAAAAAAAAACAAAACCAAAATAAAAAAGAAAACACAAGACAAGGTTCAAGTCTGTTTGAAGTTGAATGAAGAAATTTTCGGAACGGATTGAAACTTAAAGAGATTCAAAAGAAAACCGTTCAATTCTCATAAGAAACGAATAAATCGCATTATTTTATATGACGAATACTATATTCGATGTACAGATGTGTTCGATAAAATAGGAGTTATCCTCTAGAGAAATGTTCAGTTATCAGCAAAATTACTTGATGTCTATAAGAATGGAGGAATATTTTTTGATGAGTCCAAAATTGAAATTTTTAGTTCGAGTGGCACTAGAAAATATGTTCGAAGACCAGCTTCCAAGAAATACTGTACGCCCTGAAGACCGTTTAACACGGAAGTAGTTCAAATATGACTTGGGCATATTTTTCGTGGAACGGCGTTGTTCAAGGCGTTTATTTTTTGTGCTAAATAAGAGCAATTAAATTAATTTTTATTTAAAAGTATCAAATCAAAAAGTAAGAAATCATATTGATCAATTTTATTTTTTTTTTTTTTTAATAAAAATTATAAAATTCGGAAAAAATAACACTTCCGAATACTTCAGTGGGGCACTGTATGTTAATATTTGCATAACTTTTCATTTGTTTTTCTTAGAAATTATTACTTTTTTATGTTTTTGCAAATGAAAAAATATATGTTGGCAAGCAATACGTTCTTGCTGTGAAAAATCTAAATAATGAAAAATCTTACAGTGAAATTTATAGAGAGGAAAGCTTAAAAAAAGCGTCTACTACCATTTGTAACATCCCACACGACAAAATCGCTATTTTGGCCTGACCTAGCCAGTTGTCACTATTTAAGAGACACGATTGAATGATAAGGATAACGGTATAGATTTTGCTGCAAAAGCGTCCAGAATTGCGACCTATAGAGGAATATTGGTCAATTAATAAAGGAGCTTTAAAAAAGACAGAAATTTCAGTATCTACCATATCTGAGTTCCGCACAAAATGAAATTAGGCAGTCAGATAAGTGGATAAATATCTCGTGCAAAAGCTAATGGGTCGTGTTCGACAAAAAGGGCGACCAATCAAACACCTACATGTTTTTATTGCAGTATTATAAAGACTTAATATAACTGTCTTAAAAAATAAAAACAAAACATAAAATTCTATTTCTCAGAAATTTTAGTGCTAACGGTAATGGCGAGCACAATTTGTAGAAAGCAACTAAGTATCTAAAACGTTCAACTATAAGAATAAATTGACAACAACAACAAATGATGTAGGACAGACTTTACTAAAGCTAAAGCTTTAGCAACCCACCTACAGGAAACCTTCCAAGCGTACAATTTCAACAGCAATTCAGAAACCAAATAAACCTGAAAACATTGTCACTTCCTATCGGCCCATAAGCTTGCTGGTGACGTTTTCCAAAGTGTTTGAAAGAATTCTTTTACGTAGAATGTCCACTGTACTTAAGCGAAATAACATAATTCCAGAACATCAATTTGTATTCAGACAAAAAAATGGAACACCTGAACAATGCCATCGAATCATCAATGAGATTATTAACAGTCTTGAAAATAAAAAATATTCCACGGCAGTTTTCATGGATGTGCAGCAAGCTTTTGACAGAGTATGGCATTCAGGTTTGCTATTTAAAGTTAAAAAATTGTTACCAGCGCCCTATTACCTTTTACTAAAGTCCTACTTATCCAACAGAAACTTTTATGTCAAGGTTAATGATGATATGTCTAATATATGTGAAATCAAAGCAGGCATCCCGTAAGGAAGTGTTTTGGGACCTGTACTCTAGACCATTTACATATCAGGGGCCCTACTCTGTATTGCGATGCGAAAGAAAAAAATCGCAAAATATCATAATCGGTACTCTGTAATGCGATAACTATGTACGATTTGCTATTTAATGCGCATCGCGTTTCATACGCGGACAATACTGCAATAGAGGCGTAAAAGTGTGTCTCCAACTCAAGCATCAAATCTTCTTCAAAATGGTCTCAATGAAATTGAAACGTGGCTAAAAAAGTGGCACATAAAAGTAAATTCCGGAAAATCAGTTCATGTCACCTTTACATTAATTCAGCACCAATACGTAAAAATGATAATGCCAAATACATTGGAATGTACATTGACAAGCCCTTTACATGGAAACACCATATTAAGGTAAAAAGAGAGTACTGAGAGTACTTGAACTTGAAAACAAGAAAACTTTATTGGTTATTAGGAATTCAGTCTGAGTTAAGCCTAGAAAACAAGGTCAAAATTTATAAAGCCATACTTAAACCTATTTGGTCCTACGTCATCCAGCTTTGGAGAACTGCGAACAACTAAAATATAGAGATATTGCAGCGTTACCAGTCGAAAACTCTAAGAAATATTGCAAAAGCATCATGGTTCGTCACAAATGAAGCAATTCACAGGGATCTTAACGTACCAAAAGTGAGACAAGGAATTTTTCGATTTAATGAGAACTATCTGAATCGACTGAGCAATCACATCAACGCACTGGCTGTTTCTTTGCTATCATAGATGTTACCGTTCATATCCTTGATTTGCCGTTTAGATATGTAAGTCGCTTGACTTTTTATTAACATCTGACACCTCACCTTGGGAATAAAAAAAAACACGAAATGGCCATTTCAGCCCTTGAAAGGACTTTAACCGAGGTTCCTATGATCAATTGTGTTGTGCTTTTTGCGAAATGTTTGAACACAAATGATCGAGATCTAGACCTACAAGCTTTATGCCGACTCCGAACGGCTTATGTTCTCATTTTTTTTTTTCATGGCAGTTTTTACTCTCTGAGGTTTGCCATTGTCTACCTTGGTAATAACCCTGGTTAAAAAAAAACATTTATAGTGATTAAAATCATCTGAAAAGTTTTGAAAACATTCCGCAAGTCCCTGTTACGTTGAGTTGAATTACTCTCAATTTTTTTTGGCTTTACCTTTTCAACTTTAAATTTTCCTCACTTTTTTCTGCCGGTAATCTCGCATATACCCGGTTTGTGTCTAAACTAAATAGTAGCATGCTCTGTAGTTAAATAAAATTTAAGGGAAATTGTGACTTTGTTCAGTCGCTTGCTTCCCCGACTTCCTCTTACAGATATCCGTCGCATTTTACGACATAGCTCTCACATGCTGGAGACCTATCGGTAAGATATAACATATTAAAAATAAATAAAAACCTATACGGGTTTTTTCTTTATTTGGAATATGATGTGGTTCAATTTTGGTAATTTCAGTCTTTATATTGTTAAACTTCACATACAATCTTAAATGAAAGAGTGGTGAACACTCCTATTTTATCGAACACAGCTGTATGAGGGGAAAAAAAGAAACGCTTAGGCAAAAATAGCAAAGAGCATAAAATAAATAACAACAAAAGCCACTTAATAAACCACAAATTAATCAAGCAACAGAAATTCAATGGCTTCGTTAATAACTCTTTTTGTTATGGCTCAAAATAAGATACATGCGGATGTGAATGCAAAATGTTCATTTTTATGGGCTACGGCAATAAATCAAACTTGAAACGTATTAAGCGACATTAATCATATTTCTCAAATTTTGATCTTATACCATTGTAAAAAATAAAAACCGTTTCAAATAATGCTGTTTATAGACAACGTTTTCATTAGCTTTTTGGTGCCAAACTCAAGATGCTGAAATAAATTCCAGTATTTAGAGCGAGGAAATTACTTTAACCTTGATATTAAGATTTGCCCGAACTGTTACTTCAACTCTAACTGATCTGAGTCATAATTCGCTTAAATAGTGGGTCAAAGTTGGGAACAAGTTTTTTCGTTTGCAGCACAATGAGTTCGAATACGAAAGAGAGCAACGAAAACTCAACTCATCTAATACCTAATCTACTATATACCTGATACTTGTCTCACAAACGGCAATAACAAGGGTTGCTGTGCTGGTCGATTCCTAAGCCATGCAAAAAACAACAATCCATATACCTTTAGATTTCTAAAATAATTGTCGCTCTTTCTCTCTCTCTGACACCCAAGAGTGGCGCGCACAACTGATCTTTAAGTTTTGCGCGTTTTGAGTCTTTAATGATTTTATGGTTCAACCAGCACCAGCGATTATGGTGAAATTTAATGTAATTAACTTTGCTCGAGCTTAGGACAAAAAAAAAAGAATTAAAAAGTGCCAAATTACACTGAAATACATAGAAGTCGTAGTTAAAATAACGCTTTTTTGCTGTTGCATTAACTTCCACTCGAAATGATTTTTTTTCGTTTTTATCTTTCTTGTATTTCTTTCACACAACTGCTTTTAACCGTTTTTGGTATTTTTATTTTATTTATTTTTTTTTTATTTATGTTTACATTAAACTTTTTCTTTTCTTTGTTTTTGGCCATTTTTGGTTAATTTTTGAGGTTATGCATTAACTACCAAATTTTGTTTATTTCAGTTGATGTTCTATGATAGAGCCGTGTTGTTTGTCGATTTCTTTTGTTACGCGCTTGGCTTTTTGTTGCTTTATTATTTGCAAAAGTACGTTGTTTCGCAAAAAACCGAAGGAAAAAAAATGTTAAAATCAGCAAAATTTTGATCTCTTTAACAACATGTTGGCAGTTGTAGTTTTCGTTCAAAAGTGATCGAAATGAAAGTGATCGTTACAAAATTGCATTTATTTTAAAGAAATCATCGCATTCATTTATGTAGTAATTTTTTTTTCTTGTTTTTTGTCAAATAATGCTGATTGTGTGAAATTGTAAGTGACAAAACGTGTTCGCGTCAAGTTGTCTTTAAAATTCACAACTTTTTCTTAAATGTGCTAATTTATTGTTTGTGTGGCTGTTCGTTAATTGATGTAAGAATTGGTTGAAATTCTTTAAATTTTTTTCAAAATTATAATAAATGTGTCGTTCATAATATTTTAATTTTGAGATCGAATTTATATATTTGATCAGCAGTTTGATCGAATTTGCAATTCCTTGATTGCGTTGAACTCACGCAATGTTTACCCTTAGCCCGTTTATAGTGTCAACATGGGACATTTGCGTTAACACATAGTATCGAAATATTTTTTAACTCGGCAAGTTTAATTCAGGTAAAATTATATTAATACGATGCTTATAAAGAAAAACATTATTATTTATAACTTAGTAGTCTCATATGTTTTGGTCCACGGTTTTTGCTCATAAAATGAAAACAACAAAATTTTCAAAATTTTTTTTAGTTATTTTTTGAGTCATCCAATAGCTACAAGTTGTAGAATCACTTATTCGAAATGGCCACCATTTGCTTTCCAATATGAGCGAAGTCGATCGCAGCAGGCACGTCATGCATAGGAAATTTCCCCACTGCTCGATATTTTCGTGTCGAGTAGAGTAAGCCATGCCCTCTAATACGGCTCACAATTTGTAATCCAATGAGTTCAGGTCTGGACTACCCGCGGCCACTGATCTGTGGAAATGAAGTCCGATACATTGTTTTTGAGCCACTCTTGAGTTAATTAAGCCTTATGGGCTGGAGCAGAATCTTGTTGAAAGGTCCACGGCTTGTTTTGGAATAATGTCGTGCTAATAGGCTTCACAACCAATTCCAAAACATCGGATTTACTAACTTTCGTCGAAGTTTGACTCCTTTTTCACAAAAATGGAGCTTGGTGACCCCATCATAGGCGACTCCCCATCAAATCATCACAGAAGCTGAGTGATGACCTCTCTGAACTTTCGGAACGAGTTTTGCTGCATGTCGTGATGACAGAGTATACACTCTATCATTCTGTTTATTCAACGATTCCTCTACGGTGAACATTTTTTCGTTAGTACGGTGTGTCTTTTGTATGCTCTGAACCTCAAATCATATTCATCTCCCGCGACAAGAATTTCTGCTTTCGCAGCGGTTTTCACTTGATTCGAGACTTTACCACCTTGATGGCTCGTGGTGTTTTTAGAACACGCGGACGCCGGATTTTGGGCGGTCAATTATTCCACTAGTATCCTCAAACTTCACAGTACGATACACAAAATTACGAGTGACTCCGAGTGGTCGCAAGATCCGAAAGATATCGCCTCTATTCATGCCACATTTTTTTAGACCAACTATAACAACACGATTTTCGAACAAGCCCCTTTCCATGATTATAAGCAACTGATACTGAAAACTGTTTCCCCGAAAAAGAAGCATACATGCTAACAGCCCTATTCTGGCAGCTTAACTAAGCTCACCACATTAACAAAATAGTTAATATTAACAAATTGTTAAGGTTTCGTATTCTGGTGATAATTTAAAAGCTCCTTTCTTTACTATTTTGTTAATGACAGAAAACAACTTAACAACGAAAGATAGTTCAGTATTAAGCCAAAAAAATGCCGTGTAAATAAAATAAAATAAAAAAAATGGATGAATTCTTACTTCTTACTTCTTTTTAGCATTGATACTGAAGGAGATCAAAGAAAAAATAAATTTTAAAGACTGCAAAACACTCGAAAATTGCTTGGCTATTAAAAAAAATTCAATTTGAAACTTAAAACAATTGAAAACATAAGTAAATTATTTATTTCTTAACATTTTCCATCTTACTTGTAGAAAAACAAACATAAGCAATCAAAATAAGCAAGAAAAGCGCAATGTAAAAACAGCTGACGCTTTATATCTAAGGCATTTACATTTTCACCATGCGTGGTGAACTTTAATAGCTTTTGAGAGCTTTCAAATTGTAAATGATTTGCCAGAGTACGAACATTAACATTACATAACAAGAACATTAACAAGAGCTCCTTAACAATTCCTTGTTAAGTTAACAAGCAGAATAGGGCTGTAAATGTCAAAAAGGCAAATGCGTTCAGTAGTTCACTCACAGTGTGCACGTTCAGTCGTGTACCAAAGCATATGAGAGTACAAGTATATTCTGAAAACAGTTAAATTAATGGTTAGAAATATGAATTCTATGTCTATATTTAGTATAATAAGCTCTTACTTACACTTACACTGTTTTATCCTGCTTCCTCCAGCAACTCAGCTCCAGTCCTTTCCTTCCAGTCTTCAGATTTAATGTATATATATTTTTAGTATAATAAGCTCTTACTTAGACTTACACTGTTTTATCCTGCTTCCTACAGCAACCCAGCTCCAGTCCTTTCCTTCCAGTCTTCAGCATGAATGTAGGTTTTCTTTAAATAGATCATTTTATTGTTAATGACGCTGCAGCATTGGGCAGCCTTGATAGTCGAGTAGGTAGCATGCTCGACTGCCACCCCAGAAGTTCCGGGTTCGAATTCCGGCCATACCATGGTTCTACGCTTTAACCTTTCGTATTTGCAGTTTTCTTTTCTTATTTCTAATCAATTGAAATTGAAAACCCATAAATATTTACGAATCGAAGTAGTTGGTGGTAGAGAAGTTTGTGGAGGAAATTTCCTTATAACTTGAATTGACTGAGGTATAACACTTGCCTCAGATTCAAAATTCACATGTTTCTACGGTTTTTCACCACGCTTAGTACATCCTAAACATGTTTCACTTGATTTCGTCTTCCCTCCCACTTATCTATCACCCCATTTTGAACCAATGCAGACTTGAATGAATAGGTATTACACCTGAAATCCTTCGTTTAAAGCTAAAAAAAAAACCGTTCCCGCACAAGTCGGGAAGTGTGTTTCAGGTCGTTATCGTGTACAAACCGAAAATCAATTTTGTTTTAAAATGCTTAAATACAATGTCTTGTCCATTGTAGTTTCCACAAAAACCAAATTCCCACGCCTCCAGTTGACATGGTTTCGGGTGCAACCATTACAGATCCGCTTCCGTGTTGGGCTGAAGCTTTTAAATTTTTTTAACTGGAGAGTAGAATTTTCTTTTTGCCAAACAAATCGTCTGCTATCGGACCCAAAAATATGGCTTTTGCTTTCGTCTGTAAAAATAACTGCTATCTATAAGTCGTCTGACTTTCCATATATTTCTTAGCATATTCCATACGAAGTTTCACATTCTTCCTAGATATAAAGGAGCTTTTTTCAAGGAACACACGTTTTATACTGAACAGAATGCAAGCAATTTCAAATGGATTGGAGACTTACGGCAAGGTTATCATATTTTCCAATATCATCGGCAATTTTTACAGCACTTATTTTAAAATTTTCCTTAACCAAACGTTGAATTTTCCGCTTTAAATGTTTGTCTAAGATTCTTTAACGTACTCTTCCTTGTGAAGTTTCGCATATTCCGGCTTGTTTAGAATTTTCAATCACATATTCAACTGAAGAACGAGGCCGGAATATAGTTTTCGATATCTTTCCCAAAGAGGTAACGTTATGCAATGAAATTATCAAAGTTTTGATGTCCACTGGAATTTTCTTATGACTGTTACTGATGATATTTACTTAAAAGCGCACGCAACGAACTACACATTAGAACTACATGCAAAGAATAGAATGAATAATCAATTTTTCTTAAGAAAACTATACCCGAACAATAAACGGAGTGTGCTCTCTTGGTGTAACTGGCAATTAATTGAGTTTCTTTTCAGAAGTATGATTGGTTGTACATTTTTTACAATAAAGGTACAATTAGGACAACCTTTTTTTTCTTTATACAAGAGAAGTAAATTTAAATTTTTCAAATAAAACTTATTTCGTTTTATTCGATTGAATATTTTTCTACACAGAGTCAAATTGATGTTAAAAATTACTGTGTACGGACAATTATTTGAGACAGATGGAAATTCCAATTTATTGACATGTGAACACCTGCCGTATGTACTTAATTTCACGTTGCCCCAAGGCAATGGGGTTGAGATTCATGGAATTTTTCCCAACAGATAAATCTTCAAGACGTTAGTACCATGCTAATACAAATGCAACGTACATCCAAACTCTTCTGGGCGTCACTTCCTATTCTCCAGTCGCTATCAACGCCCTATCATAGTAGTTTCAACACAAAAATTAATAAATGTATTGTATGGATAGCAACCAACGCTGGAACGCGACAGTATCAATTATGGATGATTAGTTGGGTCACCATCCACATTTATTGGTGGAAATCGAGACCCATCTAATATCTCTGACAATTTGCGGGCATTCCCACCCGGTTGATTAAGCGCAACTCCACGCCGATCACACAGAACTGTTCGCGACATTGAACTATCACAGCCAGCACTATACTTCCCGAAGGGCCAGCCCTGCGATAGTTTCCCCGGGCAAAAGGGATTTACCTCGACACGCACTAACATATACTGACACAAATGCACTCATCGTTCATGATTATGGTGGCAAAAGCCACCACTATTGGATGTGCTACAAATTTTAAGAACCATTGCTATTCCTTCGTAGGCATACGCTACCGTTGATCTAGTCAAACGGTCCACCTACTCCCCAGATTGGGCGACCAACTCCAGGATCTGGGTAGTCCCTCTACTTTTACACAGGATTGGGTGAACTAATTGCCTGCGACCATCCTCCTTCATCCTGGCTTTGGACAGGGTGCTCGTGAGAACAGGCGGAGTTAATTGTTTGAGACAGTGTACTTGCCTCAAATTCAGCGGTCTTGCACTTGATTTTCTAGAAGTACAATTTTTTAAAATTGTCAATTTATTTCCTTATTTGTATAAAATCCATGCAAAAGAAACTTACCTTCTTAGGTTGCTACATCTTGAACTATTCAACAGCTTTTTTTAATGAGTTTTTTGAAAAATTGTAATGAATTGAACAGAATGTTCTTCTTCTTACCGAAATTTTCATATTCACAAAGACTCAACATTTTTTCGCAAATTTCCGACGATTATTTTACATCAATTCATTAATTAGATCTAAGAAAACTTCTAGATCAAAACACCAAAACAGCAATAATTTCGGAAATTTCAGCGTTGAAGTGAATACGCTTACTTTTATTCTTTTAACTTAATATTATTCTTAGCACAATTTTTTAATAAGACTTAATATTTTCTTGTTTCTCGCGGACTCTCCGCACTAAATGATTGTTAAAAAATAAATAAAGTCGTTAAGGCTATGATATCCTTCATTTCACTTCAAAACGTTGTGTGAAATAATAAAAAAGCACCTCTCACATATTTCTAGTTTATATCTAATGCAATTGCTCTTCCCACCGTTATTTCTATATATCTGAGGGTACCACAAATACATAAGAGAACCTTGAACTTTACAATCACATTGAAAATCTAGCATTTCAAACCATTGCATTGAGTTTTTTGTATGGGCAACAATTAAGAGAGTGGTTCATTGGAGTAAATGAGAAAAACTTTCGAAAAACTGTTAGTCATATATTTATGAACATGACTGTGTTAAGTTGCACGCAAACTTTTTGGAAATAAACAAAAATGTTTGGTTGGCATTACCAAGCCATACAAGCATTTAACACCGACAGCTTCTTAATGATAAAAATCTTCCAAAAAGAAACATAAATCGGTGGGTGGTTTCGTTGGTAATATATACCTATTATATTTACAAGGGCGTCCCGAAGCCAAGTCAAGGTTCGAAGCGATTCACTTTAGATTGGCGAACGTGATGCTTGTTGCATTTTTTGCATTTCTTTTACGCTCCATACAAGATTGCTTTCTTTCTAACTTTACGCTCAGCTTAAACTGGTTTCTATTTTATTCAGTTCTAGCCTTTGTTAGCCAGGTTTATTGAACTAATTGAAAAGCATGTCTTAGAAAATCAAGTCTAATAAAAAGAAGTGTGTGCAAAGAAATTGTTTTGATATTTAAATGGCAATGAGAGTTGATCTCGCTTGTTTCGCTGCTTTGGCGTTCCAGTGTAATCGCGAATGATTTTTTTTTCCTTTGTCGCTACGCTCATCACGTAGTGGCGCACAGTGGCACGAACGTTCGTTTCAGCGCTCAAAACTATAAAATGCAAAGTTCGAAATTTTTTATTTTTCGTATTCTAAATGTAAATGCTCTATAGTGACAGACTAAAACTATAAAATGCAAAGTTCCAAATTTTTTATTTTTCGTATTCAAAGTGTAAATGCTGTTTAGTGTACCTAGGAGATATCCTAGGAGTACCTAGGATTTGCCTGTACAAAACGGATAAGTTAAAAAATTGGGGTTTTCCCCCAAAATAGTACGCTGGATTTATACGGCAATTGTCCACCCCATACTTGTATATAGCTCATTGACATGGTGGTGGGCCCTTGATAAGACAACTGCACTTCAAAAATTTCCAAAGGTTCAAAGAAGTGTAAGTCTTTGTATTACTGAGGCATTATCCTTAACTCCAACTAGTGCTCTGGATGTGATGCTTCACCTGCCTCCTCTTGATATCTTTGCGAGAGAGCGTGCTTACACAGCAGCCCCCAGACTAAGAGAATATGGAGATTGGATAGGTAATAGCTGCGGTCACACAATAATTCTGAACTTTTCTCTCCCCGACAAAACAGATGATTTGAGATCTATTGATCTATTAGATCTATATAGATCTATTGAGATCTATTCAAAATAGATCTCAAATCATCTGTTTTGTCGGGGTTTAAACATCAAAAAGAACTACGACGTTCTTATCCATTCACGGCTAGACTACGCTAACAAAACCCCCCTTAAAAGCTGCCGGCATTAAAAGTTTTACAAATGGGTTCAAGCTTCGACAACAAGTAGGGGGAGGTAGCTATTACCAAGATCTTCAAATCGAAGCTTCCTTAAGACTTCCAAATTATTGTAATACCTACCAATCGGAGAAGATGGCTACACTAACAAAAAAAAATATAAAATTTACCCAAAAACTTTTTTAATTTATCCTAAAGAGAGTCAATTTTGCATCAATAACGCATTTGCATAAATCGACTATGTAAATATTTAAAATTTAATTAAATACTTTTTTAATTAAATAAAATATTTAAATATTTAAAAAGAATTAATAAAAAATATATTAAAATTATGCACGATTTTTTTAAAATATCTATCAAATATTTAATATTTGAAAATAAAACTATCTCATTTAAATTTATATAAAAATATTGAATTTAAAAGAAAACATATTTGAATTCAATAAGAATTTATAAGAAGCAAAATATGCAGGTAAATGACAACCGATGCAAGACATGCATCAGAAAATATCGAGTTGTCACTCCACACTACATCATTTCATTAAGCGACCATCGCACTCACAAATCATCTTGGCCAAACATCCAGGCTATATTACCCTTGCAACAAAAACTAAACGAGAACTATAAGAAACCTGCAACTGCAAGAAATAAACTGCAGGAACAGAGTGCGATGCTGTTGCTGCTTGTCGGCTATTTCAGCTGTATGGAGGTGTGTGGTATAAATAGAATTTAAATACGGGAAAAAACGAGTTGTACGAAAAATATTTGATTTATCCACGTAAATATATAAATAAAATTTATACTCAAGTGTGGATAATGTTAATATGCGTTATTTTCCTTAGTGTATAAACGAAACCGCTAAGATTTTAGGTCAAAAAGACTTAGGGGAAAGAATATTTACATCTTCTCAGATATTCAAGCTGCGCTTAAGCCGGTGAACTCACATATTGACAACTCTACAACTCTCACTGAGTGCCCCAGATCTCTTAACGAGAAGGCAAGTTTATTCAAGATCCACCTCATATGGGTACCCGGACATAGGCATATCGAGAGCAATAATTTGGCTGACAAATTTGCAAGAAAGGGTACGACGTCAAACATCCTCTTAAATGAGAACTTTATTGGTATGCCCATGTCCTCCTATAAACTCCGGTGCAGGAACAGATCTTTAAGTCTTGCACAAAAACGCTGGGAACACCTTGCCACATGTAAGACAGCTTAGCTAACGTGACCTTCATACGACTTAAAGCGCACCAACTCACTTTTTAAGCTAAGCAGGGTAAACCAGTCTAAAATAGTAAGAATCCTCACGGGTAACTGGGTCATCCCTTCTTAAATGGACTTTCCAAAGTCTCATGACTGGAAATCAAGCATATCCTTAAGTTCATCATCCGTTCGAACTGGTTTGCTGAGGAGGGAAATCTCTCATAGGTTCAAAAGAGATTATGTGGTATTGCAACAGACCTGCACTGGCCTAAGTGTACGAGTCGACTGCCGTCCATAAGCCACCATAACCTAATTTGCCAAATTAATTTTATAACAAAGTCTTAACTATCTGTCAAAAAAAAATTCAAAGTAATTAAAAACTTTTATAAAATCAGCTGTTTGGACAAAAAACTTAAGTTTTCTCTCAAAGATTGAAAATCGCTGTTTTGTTCTGATTTGTTGGCTCTCCTTACTCATGTCTTGCTTCGGGTCAGTCCCACTTAAAATCAGCCGATTTCTCTGGTTTTTGTTTCGCTGATTTTAGAGTACATACAAAAAAGTAAAATACACGTTGTTTATTTTGTTTTATTTTGTTGTTCTCTTATTTTTTTCTCGTTGATGCATACTTTTCGAAATCGTAATAGAAGTTGATCGTACTACCAGACTTTCTACATTAAGTAAGCACGGTGTGATATGAAAAAGCTTTGGAGATATCTCACTCCAACCATACATAAGGTTTTATGTCATGCAGAGAGAATAATGAAACATACGTTTTTTCCATTGGAGAGTTAACTGAGGAGGCAAAAAATAAAGAATGCAAAAATTTTAAACTATTCAATACCAGGAAAAATAAAAGCTAAACTAAGAAAAGTTGATGCCAAAGGACAAACAGTTTTTCTACAAAATTGAAAACTGAAATGAACTGAATTGAAATGATGCAGGCCCGTAGCCAGGATTTACCTAAGGGGGGGGTTTTGGATTAAAAAAATATCGATAGTTTTTGATATCGATAAATGAAAAGGTATTTTTTATATAATTACCAGAAAGATGGGGAAAACAGTGGCTAGAAATGGACAATACTTTGAAAAATGAATTTGTAACAAATTTTTCACAATAAAGCGACAAACTTAAAAAAAACACTTTAAAACTTTTTTGTACACCAAATACATAAAACAAAAATTAATTTACTTTATTTTTGTTTATTTTATATATGTATACTAGAGGACCCGGCAAACTTCGTCCCGCCCTAAATTCGAGCAATCACGATTCCACCCGAAATTTATTTTTTACCGAACATTCATGATCGATAACACATGGTGCCAATCGAATTTCAATTATTGATTGAATGAAAAACTCCAATATCCCATATTAACACGGAATGTAATAGGCTGCTGTTATTCGAATTCAAAAGATTGTGCTGTCATATCATTTTATTGCGAATTCTATTTTTTTTTTAAGTACATTTCAATTTGAATAAAAATAGTCAGCTCAACTGTTAGTTTTGAATCCATGAGGTGGTCTAAGGATCAATCCTCACAATGGGCAAACAAATAATTTTTTTTTAAGCTTTTTTTTATTTATTGTATAAAAACGCCAAGATGTTTAAACTTTTTAAAGATTTTATTTTGCACTTTAAAAATTAGGTCTTACCCTTACAACGATTGTCAGAAAAGTGTCTTTTCCGGAAGTCACAAATGGCAGATCGGCAGGGTTGCATTTCAGAGGTCGGCCAAAATTATGACAGGGATGTTAAAAGATATATGACAGGGATGCTAAAAGAATTATGACAGAGATGCCATATCTACAAAAGGGTTTACAATTGAAATGATAGCTTTTGTGATTTTTGGAGTAAAAAATTAATACGTTGGAGCTTTCTTCAAATATGGTTTATTAAGTGCTTAAATTGAATTTATCAACGAAAAGAAATTGGATGAAATATATTAAAAAAAAAACGGAGTTATTTTCATCGAAAGTAAGAAATACGAATTTCTGATAGTTTTTTGTTATTCTAAGGAAACGAAGTTATTAGAAAAAGACGCTGTATTTAAATTTTGTGCAATTTTGAAGATATGTGAATGTTTTTTAACAGAATTTTCTTTTTATTATTTAGACGCACAGTTTCGCTAATAAAAGTACGCCTGTAGGATAATTTACGTTTCTTGTAAAGGGGCATAAGAAGGGGCGTGGTCAAAACCAAGTATGCTTTAACCTAATTTAGGATTCAAGTAATGTGTGTGCCGAATTTGAGTTAAATCCGTCCAGCCGTTAAGATTTGTTGGCTATTTAAAGTAGTCTGATGTGGCAATTCCCATACAAAATTACCATTTTCGATTTTTCCGCTGTTCCTTGAAGTTTTTGTAATTTTCTTTCTTTCTGAACCACATCTGTATTAAGGCAAACAATACAAAAAAGGAATTATTAAAATCGACCCAGCCGTTTCTGAGCCTTAGCAAGACTAACGCACACGCATTTGATTTTTATATATATAGAATTAAGTCTTATTTTTTTTTTTTTTTTTGTTAATTCAACCTCTATGTATGCTTAAGGATGCACACCCATTTAACATAAAAAACGTGTGTTCTATAATTTTAAAACTGTCGTTTGTTGAGTTCAATGTGTTTCGGCTATATATCTTGCTTATCGTTGCACTGTCATTTTGGAATACAGAAAGACGCTAAAAAAATAAAAATTTCAAGACAAACTTCTAAAATGACGATAATTAAGTATCTTTTATTATTATTTTAATAATTTACTTGCAAACTTATATCGGTTTAAAATTCTATATAAGAATAACCACGATTAGAATAACGACATTTTCTTGTATTTCCTGACTTTTGTAAAGGCCACAATGAAAAGGTTAGAAAATTTTAAAAAGTTTTTTTTATCATTCGGTAAAATTACCAAGAGGTTGTGATCCTGCACCTCCAAAACCAGTGCTAAAAAATTCGCAAAACTTGCAATAAGCTGCATTTTCCAATTTGGAGTAAACCAACCAATACCAACGGTTCAACCAAGAATGCTTAAATCTGAGTTTGCGAGAACCGCTGACAGGAAAATTAAAATTTGCGGAGGCACATAAATGCTTTGAAAACTTTCAAGGTGGTTCGAATCGGAAATATTGCTCATCAACTTGGAAATATCGTTATTTGGACATTGATATACTCTCGAAGTCGAAGGTAGTTCCGATGAATCAAATGATATTTCTGGAACAATTTCTACAATCATACACACAAACTTAGAGTTAAAAACATTAAAAGTAAAATATTAATACCACAACTTGTACTACCGCTTTCCACATAGCTGTCAACATTAAAGCTTTCTTCAACTGCAGGTTACAAAGGAAGTTCTGAAGACTTTTCAGATTCCAAAGTTTCTTGAACGTTTTCTGCAATACAGGTGAAATATAATATTATTCGGATTTTTTCGGTTCCGCATCAAGCAAAAAGTTAATCCATTAATATTCAATCAATGCAAACACACTACCAAAAAAAAAAAAACACAGCTTTCAAACATTCAGAAATATTCGGCAACTTTTTAACGCATTTACGCATTGATAAAGGAAAAAAAATCATTTAAATCAAGCACTTACTTTTCACCGTTCTAGCCTTTTTTACTTCTGGTTTCTGCAGCCAATTAAGTAGAATTATTTTTGTAGCTTTGGCACAGTAAAATTAACAATAGAAACTCTTAAACTTATCTAACGAAACTCAATCAAAATTTCACCACTTTCACGTAACACCTGTTAACGCAATAAATTCTTAAATTGCTGGTGGTAGACAAAGTTCAATTGAATGTATTGAACTTTTTTCGATACTTAAGCATGTTGATGTTTTCGCTGTTGCTGTTTACACTTGCAGTTTGCACTGTAAGAGAAAAAAGACGCACGAGCAGCAAGTATTCGCAAATTGGCAAAGTTATATTAATGCTGATATATTATTTTTTTATACTTTTTGGACCATAAGGGGGGGGTTTTAACCCTAAAAAGCCCCCCCTTGTCTACGGGCCTGAAATGATGAAATATTTCAAGGACATAAAGATATCAAGCCTTGAATGGCCAGGAAACTCACCAGACCTTAATCTGATTGAAAACCTGGGGATTATTGTAAAAGATAGACTTCGTAATTAGATTGACAAAAATAAAACTGAAGCTGTAATCCATATATGGTTTCGGGAGCAGAAAATATCAGATAACTGTAAAAAACTTGTCGATTCTATACTAAAACCTGTTGAAAAAGTTGTAAAAGTCAAAGGAGGACATATTTCATATTAAAAAACTTTAAAATATATTCTTTTATCAGTTTTCTTCGTCTATAACTAATAAATGATGATTCTCTTTTCTGAGGTGTGAATGAATTATAGCAAAGTGATGAATTCATTATAGCTTACTTATTTACTTCAACAATTTAAAGGCATTATAGTAGCTCCTTGGTTAATCCTACGAATTTGGAACGCATGAGTAACAAAACCCGATTTTTTTGTGAATTTAGGAAAACCTTATAAAGCCTCCCTCAGCTTTTTTTGCCACATTAATTACACTGTGCGACAATTTAAGGGTCAATTGGAATAACCTCAAATATCTAAATGGTTTCTAATAGTGGATGGTCTATATATTATGCCCTCATACTCAGTTTTATCGGATTAGGTCAAATAAGAGAGAAATTCAAGGTCAAACTTCACCTTTAAGTCACAAATCTTTTCTTATAACTCCTAAACTAAATTCAAATTCTATGTAGTAACTGCATCTAAATATTTGCAATGGATGATTCTTTACATTTTAAGACGATTTTTTGCTCAAAAACTTACGTAAGGGGTTTAATATTTTCTTCGAAAACAGGACTTTTTTTAAAAAAAAAAAAATTTCAATAGTTCATTTACTATGTATTTGTCTTCAAAAACGATCAGATTTTACTGAATTTTTGCATACACCTTAAGTAAAATAAAATAACCCACCTGTGAAAAGATCACAACCATTACATGTGTGCATCCAAAGATATTCGGATTTAAAGATTACCAACGGTGGTTACTTCGTTAATGTAAGCCCTAGCGTAAAATCATTCAAATAAAACTTATAGACCCAACAATTTTCTTCAAAATTGTCCTTAACATTTAAACCGAAAGAGTTACCGGTTTAAAGATATGCGCGTAAATGTGTAATTACAACATATATGAAAAATATATGAACTTGAGAAGAAATAGAAATAAAAAAAAATTTTTATTTTAACCGTTTTAATTTTTCATATATGTTGTAATTACACATTTACGCGCATATCTTTAAAACGGTAGCTCTTTCGGTTAAAAAGTTAAGGACAGTTTTAAAGAAAATTGTTGGGTCTATAAGTTTCATTTGAATGATTTTGCGCTAGGGCTTACATTAACGAAGTTACCACCGTTGGTAATCTTTGAATCCGAATATCTTTGGATGCACACATGTAATGGTTGTGATCTTTTCACAGGTGGGTTATTTTATTTTACTTAAGGTGTATGCAAAAATTCAGTAAAATCTGATTGTTTTTGAAGACAAATACATAGTAAATGAACTATTGAAAATTTTTTTTTTGTTTAAAAAAGTCCTGTTTTCGAAGAAAATATTAAACCCCTTACGTAAGTTTTTGAGCAAAAAATCGTCTTAAAAAGTAAAGAATCATCTATTGCAAATATTTAGATGCAGTTACTACATAGAATTTTAATTTAGTTTAAGAGTTATAAGAAAAAATTTGTGACTTAAAAGTGAAGTTTGACCTTGAATTTCTCTCTTATTTGACCTAATCCGATAAAACTGAGTACGAGGGCATAATATATAGACCATCCACTATTATAAACCATTGAGATATTTGAAGTTATTTTTTCGTGTCGCACTGTGTTATCAAAAAAAAACTTTTTGATCAACCAGAGAGCATTTCGGGCCACTATGCGGCGGCGCTGGCACAATGAGTTTAATGCGAAGTCATACAAAATGAAATGAATTGAAATGACATCACATCGCCCAGAGCAATAAATCTTTTGTGCACAGCAGAGGTGAAGCTTGTTTGAAAAAAAAAGAGAAGAATTACACATCACTTTATACAACATGTAACGGCTACGCTACGTAAAAAATACATATCTATTAATTAACATTTAAAAGCTCAAATTACGTTTAGCATCATCATGGCTAATTATTGCCTTTGGGCATTTAAAATCAGCAAATCTGAAGTCATTTTAACAATTCTATAGAACTTGTTTTGAATTTTTGTGATCTTTGATAGACTACATAAATCGATTATTTTAGAAATGACTGGTAATGCTGTCACACATGGGTGACTTTTACACAGTTCATTCAATTTTTAAAAAGTTTTGAAAAAAATACTATTTTTCGCTAAAAACCTGATTGGTTTTTTAATTTGCTTACTTTTTTCTACTGTTATGATTCATTCCAATAAATAAAAAATTAAATTTGCAGCCACACTGTGTCGCATGAGGAAACCACATAAATGCATATCGGGCTGTTGAACTGTCATTGTTATTGTTTTGTTCTGCTGTATTCTTTGGAGTATTATCTTGATGTGAAAGTTTTGTTGTAGCCAAAGAAACAAATTTGGCTTTGACTACACAGTCCAAAAAACAATTGATCTTTCGAGAAGGTTTTGCGAGAAATATTTCTTCTCCCGCGTAAGCGAAGCTTGTTTGAAGCCGTTTTAAGGTTCGAGACCAAGGCAGTCTCGCTAAACGCGGCCAAGTCATATTTCTACGATTTAATTTTCTGCATTTCTTTCCTTATTTCTCATCAACTGAAATTGAAAATTCATCAATATTTTCTACATAAATAGAAGAAAACATAAAACTTAGCAACATAGAAGAACAGAGATATGGAACATTACAGAAAAGAACACCTGTTCTCCTGGTACAAATAGGTTAGGTTAGGTAAAAGACCAAAGCAGTCTGAGTTTATAGACTTGGTGGTCTATTAGTTCATTGTTATTCTTTACATTTGGGGGCCAACCGGATTTAACTCGGAGATATACATAATCAGTTCATTGATGGGTCATCTACGACATTGATGAATTTTTTTGGATAGACTCCCCTTATCTCCATCAGGTTGTCATAGAACATTCGTACAGTAAATGTTTGATAGTTTCTTTACCTATAATATTTCAACTGGGATACGAAATTAATTTTACTCATTAATAGAAGGTATTTAGTCAGTTTTTCGAGGCCAAAGAATGTGGGAGAAAAATAATCACATCTATGAAACCTAGAAGTGCTTGGTTATTGAGATTACTTAGAGGCGTTTCATACCATTCGAAAAATACCCAGTCCTTTTTCCCAATCTTTCGGACAGGATGCGAATATCGCGTCGAAAAAAAGTATTATCTTCAATGCAATCCACGAATCGGTAAATTTTTGGAAACTACATTAGAAGTGAGCTCCTACCTAGACAGGCCACAGAGTCATCTATCGAAACAAATAGTAGTACGAAGGAGTAATGTCTGGAGAATACGGCGATTCAGGTAGGATTTCTAATGGAGCGCTTCCAAGTTGTTAAACCGATTTTGCTTCTTATGAACGAGTATTGCCGTGTTGCATAATCACTTTGACTATAGAAGTATTTTAAGAGCATCAATAGTAGTCCATAGCGATCTTCTGTAATGGTTTCATCCGATTCATCACTGTCGGGTATGGGCACCACTATATTTAAAGCTTCTGTGTTGTTGCTGTATTTGTCTTATGTCTTTGATTTGTTATTGTGTTTTGTGTTGCTACATGCCAGAGCGGTCTATGCCCATAGCTGATCAATGTAGATTACACTCTTCTGATTCCATCAAATGAGCATGAACTCGAATTCATGGATATTTGGTTTCGTCTCTGGTGTTAATGACTGATCGGGCTTAATCCATGACTTTCTGCGCTTGGAATTGTCGAGATGGACTCACTTCACTTCAGCCGGGTCAGTTCAATGCAAAAATCCCTTTATTTTCATTTCTTTCGTTCACTGGTGAAAAAATAGCTTTCAACGACCGTTTAATTCGTATGGGACTCAATTTTTTTGCTTTTGGATCATTTCAGTGGATCATTCCGTTCCTTACAATTCCCTCCCAACAGTTCAAACAATTCTTAAAGTTCTTAAGATGGTTCTCCATTGAGAACTGCAATTAGCGTATTTAAACATTTTGGCTGTACAGGTAGTTTCTTGTCTTTAGCTGGACACGCACATTTGTAGTTAATTTCAATGTCTAAACGGGTCGCCACAAAGAAGAGTATTTCAGGCAAGCATTTATTTTGTCTGTTGGTGTTGATCGAGGAATTATAGGTAATGTTTGTCTGAAATCGCCTGCAAGTTATATAAATACGTTACTAAATAGTCTGATATTTCCACGCAAATCTTGCAATAATCATCTAACGATCAAGAGCCTCGAGTTATATTTTGTGTGCCATTGTTCCCATTCATCCCAAACAATTAGTTTGCATTTCTACAATACTTTCCCCATGGTAGCAATGTCGCAGCTATTCCGGACGATGCAAGAGCTAAAGCTATACCATTTTGGTATCGAATTTCTGCGAGAATCAATTTAATTAGGAACGTTTTACCAGTTCCTCCTGGCGCTTATAAGAAAAAGATTTCTCAAATTTCATTTTTGACAGTTTACATTATTTGATCGTAAATCCCTTTTTGCTCAAGCGTGAGCTTAGGAATATTTGATTGCACATACGATAAAAGATCACCTGTGTTGTAATTGACACACGTTGCTTTTCTTTTGATATACATAGATGGGCGGTTACAGTGTTGGTTACAACATTTTAAAATATCGTGACCGCCAATTGGACCCATAGCACCTACATACCAAGTTTCAATATAAAAAAACCTGCAACTCAGGAATAATAATGATTTTTGAAAAATGAGCGTAGATATAGTTCGACCACGCCCATTTTTATCACAGTTTCCAACAGTAACGATCCTAACTAAATTACCAATACGTAGAATACGATCCAAACCGTTTGAAATTTAGCATTTTTATTGATTTGTGCTGGAAAAGAGGGAGTGGCAAAATTTTTTTACATAAAAACACGACCGTATTCAAATGAACTGATGTGACAAAATTCCAAGGCAATCGGTGCAGAACTTTCGGTGAATTGCGGTTTTGTACAAACATATATGTCCATTTTTATTTATATAGATTATTTGGAAGGAATAAAAAAATTGGAAAAATTATGGGCTAAATGTTTGGATCTAAAAGGAGACTATGTTGAGAAATAAAATGTTTTTTTTGCCGAAAAAGAATAATTTTATTTAAAAAGTAACTTACTAATCAAATGCCTTCGCACAATCAAAGATCAAGCCTAAAATTATGCATTCTTCTTGTAAGAAATCTAATTATCAGTCCAGAATTGTTAATTTGATAATTCTTATCAAGTTGAATTTTATTTATATGTACAGTCAATACGAAAGATATTTTGATAAGCTTGATAAATTATGCCCAAATGTATGCAATGAAATTACTCGTAAAGAGGAATTTCTTAATAACGCCTCTGTAGAAAAGTTGGTTACAATAAAAATTTTAGTCTCTGATAATTTCGTTTAAAAGCGACAATTGATTAATTTACGCTTTTATGTACGTTATTATGTTCAATTTAAAATTTATTTCAATAGCCATTGGCTTATTAAGAAAAATATTTGTAATAATTCAAATTTTGAAATTAATGTATTATAGAAATGCGATAATAAACGATAATATTAAGAAATCGCTACTGATATAGTTGACTGTAGCAAACTGACGAAATTCCAACTTAGAATTATATTTATAGCTAAACTCTTTCTTTTTTTTTCATTTTAGTTCCGCCTTCAACGTCTGCACATTCGCTGACACGCACTCCAACTCTTCCATGGCACCATTGCTGGTCGCTGGTTCAGGCCACACAGAAACGCAGAGTGCCAGCTGTTTAGATACGATCGACAAGAACTCTAGTCCAACGTCAACAAATCAACAACAACAACAAAAACAACATAAGCGACAATATAGCCAACAAACGTCGTTGTCTGGATCTGTTACTGGAAGTAGCGAATACTCATCAGCCAATTCATCGGACTCAAAGTGAGTTAAAATAAAGCTCAATGAAATTTTTAATAAAGAAACCTTCAAAAAGTAATTAAGGCGCAATTATTTTGAGATTTCTTTTTAATTTTTCTGTTAAAGCAAATAAGAGAAATACAGAGCTATTAAAAGTTTTAAACAAATACTCACAACAAACAAAAGTACGCCCCCTACCTGCTTGTTGATAAAGTTATATCGTATGTCTGTATTTCCTACAGAGCTTTGTGTAGTTAAGTTTATTTTTAATCAACCGTGGATTCTTTTTTTAACAGCATCTGTCACATGTTTGTTTACAGTATATTATGTATCTTGCAAGTAAATGTTATGAGATACAGAAATTAACCTAGATATAGATAAAGAGTAGCTTCAATTTAGTTAAAAGCAATGAAAGAAGGCCTGTCTAAAAAAATGTTCAACAAATTTTGTTCAAGACGCAATAAATAGCTCTACTCGTATAAGCAAAGAATTTAACATTTTAGAGTAGTAAATTTTGTTGAAATCTTATCACAGCCAAAAGTGGTAAAAACAACAACAAATACAAAGCAATAAACAGCAAAAATATTGTATAAACAAATTTCTACCAGCTGTTAAACGGTCTCTGCATGTCTGCATTTAATAAACATAACATAGATGTTGAAAGTTCAAACGGTCGTGAGCTAGGGGGAGCTTTTTTGAATAAGAAATCGATTGCACAGAACTTGGTTGGCCAGAGCCAGAGAGAAATGTGCTGGATGTGTACTATCATGTGCGATATTTTTTTGTTTTTTTGTGAAGTTAGCTCCGCCATTACTTTTTTCAATAAATTCCGAAATTAATACAATAGCATTAATACAAATATCATGATACTAGCCTTGATCATTTTCGATTTATTGTGTCTTAAATCATTAATGTTTGAGCTAAGATATGATTAAGATATGATTATGTGAGTCATTAGAAGCAGAATCTAGAAACAGTTACGATCGGACGCTCTTAATCTATTTCATTATTTCAGAAAAGAAACTACGTCAAAATGTTAATTAACGCATTAATGTGTTAAGAGAAAGAAACGAATAAAGAAAAAAAATTCTATGCATACAATTTTTAATCTTGAGTGTCATTTTTGAATTACTGACAAATTGCAGCGCTTATTTTTCCTTAATAATAAAAATGATAGATAACATGAAATTATTTAACATACAATAACATGTCACTAGATGACATAACATGACATAACATAACAACACAAGACATAATATGCCATTTCATCACATGACTTGACTTGAATTGATATACCATGAAATGACATGCGATGCAATAACATGAGATGAAATGATATGACAATGCATGACAATACCTCACATGGCATGACATGACATGATATGAGATGACATGTCATAATATAATATGACATAACATAACATTATAGTTAGGGTATTCACAAGGTCTCATAAAGTCAAATGTCTTAAGTTGAAAACATAAAAATTTACAACTAGTGTGAACAACCTCTTATAACTTATTGCGCTATTTCAACTCTCAGTCAGCTGATGCAAAACAAATTAAAATAAATATTTGTTATCACAATGCAAAAGAAAGCGAAAAAGATAACATAATAGCCGATTTGTGCAAAAAGCATATTTTGGACGTTATAATTGAATACGACACTCAATAAACATAGCTTTTAGGGTTGTAATATTTTAGTACTATTTTTATATGGAAGGCAACAACTACATTTTTAAACTAGTGTAAAATTTTATAACATTATGATTATATGACATGATAGCAGACCTTGTGAATACCCTAAGTGTATTATATTATATAACATGACCCGAAATAACATGTCATGACAAAAAATGACTGGACATAACATAGTGTAAAATGACATGACATGCAATGATATGACATGATATGCTATAAGATGGCATCACATAACATAATCTAACTTAGCGTCACGTAACACAACTTTTGAGAAAACATGCCATTTGAATACGTAAATTTGTATTTCTATACGACACATGACATCGTCGTTACAATTGTGAAGATGTGAATCTGAAAAATTCAATTTTTCTTTTGCCATTGCATCCAATTGCTTAAGTGGAGCGATATGCTGTGCCAAATTTGCAAGTTTGTACACCTCAATTTTATAAGGGTATATTGATGTATTATGTTAAAGTATCCAATATGCATACTCATATTATTTTTATACCCCCACGTTTAAAAAATAAAGACCAATTTCGAAAATGAGCCACATCGGATGAAAACCACGCCTGCCTCCCACACAAAGTGACTTAATCAAAAAGGTGAAATCTCTTAATTCCACAAAAATTAATATATGGACATGAAATTTCGAATGAGCTTTGATATTTAATATACACTCTGAGAATTGAGAATATACACTCTGAGAAAATTCAACGAAATCGGATGAAAACCACGCCTACCATTCATACAAAACATTTTATTGGTTGCTTAAGACTTTGAATATACTTAGGTTTGGCCGTGGGGGTATTTTAACTTCGACCCAGTCGAAAATAATTTCTTACTAATCTCCTATTAAATTTATCCTATCTTCAAGCGTATTTTCCTGAAGTGTAACGATTTTCAGATTCGCAACTTCACATTTGTAACGACGATATGTTAGTTGGATACAACGCAGTAAAGTGCACATCTTTTCTTAATGATAAGAACTGGTGAATAATATTACATAACAAAGCATAAAATGGCAAGACATGACATTATATAATATGACATGAGGTAATATGATATGACATGAAATGACATGACATTGTCTTAAATAACATATCGTAACATAAGATGATATGTCTATTCTCTAGAGCTCAAAACATGATTTGCTACAATATTTCAAGACATGAGATTCAAGACGTGTCATAACACAATATAACTTGGCATAACATAAAATAACTTTTAAAAAATCGTGCCAATATGCAATAAAACCTTAATTTATATTCCTATACTACGCTATGTCAACGAACGAGGAGACCCAGGTTCGAACCCCAACAGCGACAGAAAATTATTTGAATTAAAATAATTTTTCTGTACGGCCGCCACCTCTCTGCAGACAATGGCAAACCTCAGAGAGTAATCAAAATGCCATGTAAAGCTTCATGAGAATAAGAACATTTCGTTCATCGCCGTTCGGAGTCGGCGTTAAGCTTGTAGGTCCATTTCTCGGTCAATAGTGTATAAACTTAATAACACGCACAACACAATTGATCCTAAGAAGCTAGGTCAAAGTCCTTTCAAGGGCTGAAATGGCCAGTTATTTATTTTTATTTTTTTTTTATATAACATGAAATGACATTACATCACTTGATACGGGATGACATGACATGTCATAATTAGACCTGCCCTACCATAATATTATGTAACAAAACATGACATGACATGAGATGGCATGACATAACATAAAATAATATGTCATGACATGAAGTGACATGACCCGAAAAAATTTAACATAGCTTAATATAACATGACATTAGATGACATGAAATGGCATGACATGAGATGACATATGGCATGACGTGGCATTATATAATACAACATAACATAGCATTACATACATACTTAACAATACAACACAACACAACACAATGCAACTCCTCACTTATCCTCTAAATATGCTCCACCCTAGCTTGCTCTTTTTTGTATTTCATACACCCAGCATGTGCTACAATTTTAAAATGTTGGCTAATAAAATAACGACTTTGATCTACCTTTTGTTTATGTTTTGCATCTGATGCTATGTATTTCGCCTCTAATTCCGCTAATATCTAGGTAATATTTTTCCATTCTATCCTGAAATTATCTCTATTTCTATTTTTTTTTTTGTATATTCTTGAAATTGTATTTTTTTTTAAATCGAAATCACAACAAACGCATGTCAGTCTTAAACTCAAATACTTTATTATTTCTTGCATGGTATAATTATAGAGGTAGTCGCAGCGCTGATTGTGCTCTCTTTTGTCATTACTACCGATATTGTCAGAATCAGCTGTGTACTCACTGCTGTACTTTTGTTGTTGTTTAATTGTGCTCCCTGCTTGCAGTTAATAGTTTTGTGTTTAATTTTCAAAGATGTTTGGCTGGAAACAATTTAAAATTAATTTAATATCAATAAAAACACGAAAAATAACCATTTACTACAATTTTTAATTAATACAACAAGAATCTTCAACTGTTTGACTTCGTTTACATTTCGCCAATTCTTGCTTTCTCTTGTCATTCTTATAGCTTCGAGATTTTATATGAGTTGTCAACTTCGTTTTGACATTCGCGGCAGTACGTTCTTATCTAGCGAGTTTACCTTTATAATTATACCACGATTTCTTGTTCCATTTTTTCTTTATTATTTTATCGAATTGCTCAAGAAGTTTTTTAATTTTATTGCTTGTCATGCAAATGCGTGAATTTATAAAATCATTAATTCCAAGAAATCCAAGGCATTTCTAATGAAGTCAAATGGTTATTAATTTATATTACAAACCAAACTTCCGTTGCTTTAATTTTTTAATAAATCATTCATTTCTTATTTATGATTAGTCCTAATTACTTGTTCGAACAAAACATTGTTCATGGTTATTATGCATTATTAATAAATAATTCAAACTCATTTCAAGTTGCAACAGAAAGAAAATCATATATGCTAAGGCTGGACAATGAAATAACCTTCACAGGACCTAAATGTCAACAAAAAGTTGATCCACTCTTATGTCTCATTTTTTCAAAAAAAAAAAAAAAATCAAGCTGAATTATTAATGTAAAAGTAGTAATAATAAATAAATAGTTTTTAGTCACGCCTATTTTTGTCTTAAACACATTATAACCAATTTCCTAAAATAAATCCAACATTCCCTACAAAAAATATATTTCACGACTTAATTAATTAATTTTAGGGGAAAGAATGTATGTATAAAGAGTTATTTAGTGTTGTAAAGAGCATGATACAATTACAACGTAGGCTCATAGACGAGAAAAAAATCGAGCTAAATGTCGAAGTCAACTGGTAATTTTGAGTTTTTCTTATTCCCGAAAGGAATGTTCCCGTACGCAAAAGTTTCCGTAAGTACGCGTTTCCGTACTCGAAATGAGAGCGATAATGAGAGAGCAAAACATTTGCACCTCCACGACAAAAGTTACAAGTTCTTAACTAGAAATTTTGTCGAGTAAAAAATAACGAAAGCTTTTAAAAAAAAAATAAAAAAAAAATAATTAACAGACAATTTCAGCCCTTGAAAGGACTTTGACCTAGCTTCTTATGATCAATTATAAAACATAATTTCTTTAACTTTCAACATAAAAAATGTCTAGATTGCACGGATTTTTCGTCGTTTGCACGATTGTTAGACCCCTTTTCCGCACGGCAATTTTTCTTGCCGGCAAGTCGAGTTTGTTGGCATCGGAACGAGACGAGAGGGGACTCGTACAGACTTGCTAGTATCGGAAAGTTATCTTTTGTGCTCTTCTTTCCTTGTTGCTTCTTTTTATTGTTATTCAGAATTATTCAGAAGAAATCTTGCTGAGTGGAAACACAAATGGCGTTCTCAAAAGAGAACTGAAAACTTTCTGGCAAGAAAAATTGCCGTGTGGAAAAGGGGACTTAAGATTTTTTTACTATTTTTTACTTGAAAGCGTTCCAGTCCTTTTTTTTGTGTTTTATGCTCTTTCTGAGAGATTTTTTTTTTTAAATACTCTCCAAATTTCAAATTTGACTACTTTTTACTCAAGGTATATGTAACAAGGTAGTGTTAGTTCTCTTTTGTTGGTAGTTGAAGTTCTCTTTTGTTGTGGGTACAGCACCTGTCAAAATCAGCTATTTACGAATAATGTACTGAACACATTGATGACGACAGCGACGACAAGCTGTCAAATTAGGAATAGTTCTAAATCGACGACACGACATTGCGACATTAGACCAAATTCTCTCCATAAGAAATACATGTAAAAAAATTTGACAGATGTCGTAATGTCGTTGCCGTCGTCAATGTGTTCAGTGCATAAAAGCAAACAGTTTTCTATTCGCTTATTTTTCTTCGTTTTTATGCTCTTCTTATGTTTGACAGGTGCTGTATCCAACACTCCGAGACGAGACTACCTTGTTAAATATACCTTGTTTTTACTTGAAAAGTACGAGAACAGACCAAGAATGATAGAGACAAAATTAAACGTTCCGCATTCCCGTTATCTAATGCTCTCTTTCTCAATCGAGTTCATGACGTCACGCAGCGCTTCTCCTTAACAAAAACGTATGCAAATGTGCGAACTCCTAGGCAAATTGACGGAATTGAAAATAAATTCTTGCGGTAAAGTAAAGTAAAAATAACTACTCTTCTGTATAAAAATACGAATATTTTCGAATTTTTTAAACTTTTACGATTTTTGTCTCCTTAACCATTTGAGACTGAAAAATTTGACTGCACAAATAGGTTTGGGAGGTCCATATACATATTATAAAAATAAGAAAAAAAAATATTTAGGCGTGGGCCCCAAAGTAAAATTTTTCCAAAATC
The DNA here is from genome assembly GCA_943735915.1 of Pherbina coryleti. NCBI lineage: Eukaryota > Metazoa > Arthropoda > Insecta > Diptera > Sciomyzidae > Pherbina > Pherbina coryleti. Next base: position 119,426,220 of record OX030951.1, read on the forward strand.
TGATAAAAGTGCTGGATGACGCCATGCTCTCTCTTTCATTTGCGGAACGCGTAATCCTGATTCTATCATTCTTGCCGTTTGTGACACCTACAGCTTTGTTGTTGTAAAATTTCACATTTCAGCAATCCTTTTAAAATGGTACTTCCTTGTTATTGTATCATGATAGAGTAGAGAGATTTAATGATTTGTTTGAAATGAAAAGAGTTGCCAATGAGGAAATATTTCGATTATTAGGAAGAAAATCTTAAAATAATTAAAGTGCATTAAAATACTTGCGTACCACTCCATGTTCGACACATCTATCAGGGACGCCAACACTACGACTTTTAAACAATGAAATAAAGCAGTCCTGTGTTATTATCCATTGAGATAATATTAGAAGTTAGTATACAAACATAATTATAAGTTCAATTTCGAATAAAACGGATTATGAAAATGCTCCCTCTTTTGGGGGACTTTACGACTCTCTCGTGAAAAATTTTTTTAATTTTGTTTCATATCAGATAGTTGAGGTACCATATAACTTTTAAAAACAATGCAACGCTGTTTAATAAACCGTATCGTAATTTATATTCCCCCGGTAACCGACTCAAAAGTAAGAGGGACTCTTAAAAGTATTTCTACATCAATTTTTTTTTTTAAAGGATTCTCCTGAACTCTTTTTTGGCCAAAAATCAACTTTCTTCTTTTTTAAAAAAGAAAAAGGTAAAAATAAACAAGGTAAAATAAATGAAGATTTTGTTATTTTAACAAACATGTTTTTTTTAATCTCTATAAAATAGGTATTTTTCATGGGATTTACATAATTTTTGGCTTGTTGTAAGAGTTATTGAGCACTTCTTTCTATTTTATACATCGTATGATGCGATGAGTCGGTGCAAATTTTATTCATTTTCTTACACATCCCGCTAATATATATTTTTATTTTACTCAAAAACTTTTTTAATTCCTTTAACAGGTACTTCAATGGGCTTCTTCCGATTATTACTTCAAAAATTATATGGTCATTATAGCTTTGTTATCAAAACTTTGATCAATACAGAGAATTAGATTCGATCTTAAGCAATTCTAAGAACTTCTGCACTTTCTTAGGAATATAATCGCCATTTACTGGGTGAAATTTTCAGACTCATAAAATCTTGAGTTCAATTTAGTATGGGTAGTTTGTTTTATTGAAGCTATATAGATAAGCAAAAGAAAACAAGACTCAAATTTAAAATACCTAGAAAAACAATTATAAATTAAAATAAGCATGAAAAAATCAAAAGAAATTCTACTAAAAATTAATTTTTCAAGATATCAGAACCCAAATTCAATTTTGTAATGGCGCCAATCAGATATCACTGATATTGTCACCATATTTTTTAATTTTTATTAATATTTTTAATATACTTTCTGCTCAAAAAATATAGGGTAGACTGGGTACGGTTGAATTATTTTAACGGTACGGTTTAATTAGTTAAGCGAGCGATGGCGGAAATATATCAAATAAAAGAAAATTTATCTGTCTACTAATGGACAATGTTTTCTGAGATCACTGTATTGTATTGTATTTTAGGTATAATTTAAATTAAAAATTCAATTTGTTTCAACCGTCCCCATGCCAGGGTTTTCAAGTTTTCGAATGAAACTGTTAAAATTCATCTGGCAATGCTAAGTGTTGCCGAGGCGCAAGTCTTAAAAGGCAGCTCGTATCTCTTCAAAATAAACTCGATTTATAAATTAGCGGGACTATTTTTTATTATTGTTTATTAGGAACACTGGGCCACATGTATAGCACAATAGCTCGAACTTAACGACAACTATGTCAACTGTTGAATTTGTTATTATTTTGATTGATAACGTGGCCGAGAGGTTGTTCTATAGACTTTGATTCGAACACCTGCAGAATTTCTGTGATAATCATAAAAAAAAAACGTTATCGGTTGTTAAAGTTGGTTGGTGTTCCTTTTTTATGTAGCATTGTTAATTTTCTTTCGAAGTTAATAAAACAAGTTTTTTGATAAACAACAATATTATTTTATAAATATACAGGGTATGACTTTTTTTATTAATTGTTTTTTAAGTTGTTTCGGTACGATCACAGTACCGGTGATTGATTGATGACAAATCTATATAAAAGTATTGATATAAAGTGTAAAATATTCATAATGGTTACCGTCAATGTCAAATCTAGCAATTTCCCAAATATTTTGAAATAGTAGAAATGTACTACGAAAAGTCATGGAGGGGGATGGCGGTCAAAAAGGCTAAAAATCGGCCACGTGTGTGGTAATAGACGATCCCTTAGTTTACTTTTGATTTCTGTTCTGTTTCTGTCTTCTCGGTCAATTGTGTACAAACTTAATAACACGCACAACACAATTGATCCTAAGAAGCTAGGTCAAAGTCCTTTCAAGGGCTGAAATGGCCAGTTATTTATTTATTTATTACCTATTCAGTTGTACTGAGCGAAATTGTTTCATTCAGGGAACTTTTGCTGTTGACTGCCACAACAGTTGAGTTCGCTGAATACGCTCAATATCATCATCAACCAAATCTCATAGACACTTATCAGATGCCACTTTGTTTTAACTACAACGCTTCAAAGTCCTTCTAAAGTTAATATGTCGAGTCATTTACTGAGAACCTAACGTTTTATTCATTATATTTTTCAATAACCTGGCTGAACTCTCGTTTAGAAAAAACAAACATTTATTATATAAAAGTGTCAAAGCTTTTAATTATTTTTTTAACGTTTTTTATATATAAAAAATTTCTGCTATTTAATTTAACCCTTTGAGGAGCACATTTTTGGGAAGAATATGAAATGGAAAAAGTAGTGGCACTTTAGGTTTTCGGGTTCCGATTTCGATGTCAGAAATGAGTTTTGACAGCTGTCATCTGTCAAATGAACTTTCATGTTACGCAATATGCAATGAAAATTGGGAAACAGGCGTTCATTGATTGTTCCAGAAAAATTAAAGCCCAATAATGTTGTGGAAAGAATTTTTTGACTGTTAACAGCTGTAAAAAAACTGTCAAAATGACCAGAATGTAGTGAAAATACAAATTGGGCGTCGTTTCACCGGTTGCCAACCTCGCTAAACAAGATTTCTACATCGGAGATGAGTTTTGAGAGCTGTCAACTGTCAAATCAGCTATCAAGTCACGTATTCTAGAATAAAAATCAGGAACCAGGAGTTCATTGGCTACTTTAAGAATATAAACGCCTAGAAAGTGAAGTTGAAAAAATATCTTGGCAGTTGACAGCTGTCAAAAACTGTCACAGTGAAGGGAACGAAATAAAAATATAATGTTTGCATGGTCTCAATGATTTTTGAGATCGCTGGATAGGATTTCGATGTCGGAGCTGGGTATTGTCAGCTTTCAACTGCCAAATCAACTGTCAAATTATGTTATCTGCCAAAATCATACAAAAATCTGCATTTATTGAAGATCTTGGCAGTTGAAAGCTGACAAGGAACTGCCGAGATAAAGGAATCGTCTAAAAAAAATTAATTGGACATCAATCCATGGCTTGTTGAGAGCTTTTCCGCGAATTTCAACTATAGCGTGAATCTTGACAGCTGAATCCTACAGTTGACAGCTGTCAAAAGTCATTTTTGACAGTGAAATCGTAATTAGCGACCCCAAAAACATATACCTTGGTAATAAAATCGTATTGTTCATTGCCAAAATTTCGGGTGAACGATTTTCTTCTGAAAAAAGTTAATTTTTTCATCTTTAAATGTAAATAACAACTTTCTAGTAAGCAAAAATGCCAAAATAGTTAGTTTACATAGTTGAAGGAACACATAAGGAACCCACAACACCCATTGTTCATGTTAGACATGGCCTAGGGTTAAAAATATTGGCATTTAACAGAGAGAATGTAGGTGGGTCGTATATGTCCCACCGCCCCGCAAAGGGTTAATCAAAATTGTGTTTTATGTTACATCTTGACTTCTTCAGTTTTCTGCTAGAAGTTTAAGTTCAGAAAAGTGTAAATATACCTCTTCATTGACAGCACTTTTTGACTTGTATGTCAACAGTCTGACTCATGGTGTAATACAAAAGGTGTAAGTTATCAGAAGTCTTTTTGCTAGATCTGTCGAGGTTATGAATGAATGAATGAATGAGACTGAAAAGATGAGTTTGTGTTCGATTTTGTTTCAAAAACAAAATGGTCAGACTGTTTTGAAATATACAAATCAATGAGTCATTTTGGATTAGTCAGCGAGTCGGTAAGGCCAGGACACATTTCTTTAAAAAATCTCTTTTCGAAATTATGATCGAAAATAGATAGAAAATAATTTATAACCAACTGATACGTGCTATTAATGAAAACTAATTAATTGTTCCCACTTGCACTCAAGAACTGACTTGTTATCGCCTTAAAATCGTTACCAAGCTACCATCTGATAACTAATCTAATCCAATTTTATGGTCCCGATTCCAATGGTTTTTGGAATTATGGATTTTTAAAATAAATTTTAAATTTCTTAACAGCAACATGGAGAGAATCGAGCACTCCAAATAAAAATAGTTTTGAAATATTTTAAGTTATTTTATGATTTCGAAATTTTGTACTTCGAACTAAAGCGACAAGTTTATTGACAAAGTTTTTACCGGCAAAGAAACAACTGTCAGTTTACTCGCACACATTGTTTTTACAGCTCTTGTGTTTGGTTGAATACCAGAAATTCCTAGTTTTTGATTTTTTACTAACCCTGAAAAACATAGACCTCTACATTTCCATTAATGAACCTTAATCTTTTTGTTATAATTTTACAACTCGTTAAGTTTTTTTTTTCATATATTTCCAAATGTCATGCGGTGCAGCACAGTCCGCCACTCATTTGGCTTTGCACTCTCCACAAACTATCCCGGTAGGAAAATGTTTACAACATAACGATAGTTATTTTATTAGTCCATGAATATTATCTTTTCCCGGAGAATTATTGACGTCTTCTTATTGAATTTGAAGTCTATAAAGTGATAGTCCGAAAAACACTTTTTCCAATGTCCAAAGACCAATTTTTTTAATTTCTATTCGCTGTTTTTTTTTTTTCTTTTTTTATATTCTTGTGTTTGACAGCTGCTGTACCCACCTCTCTGACACGAATCTACCTTGTTAAATATGCGTTGAACAAATTTTAATTTAAAAATATATTTCGACGTAAACGGATCATTATTACTTCTATGAGTTCTGAAAGAGTCTTCAGTATGAGTCTTCAATGATTCCATTACATGATTCTTAAAAGATTAGAGTATCTAGTTTATCTCAAAACTGCATTTTTTAAGATGGTTCGAAACATAACTTGGACCATTTGGACCATTTGGACCATTGGACCATTTTTCTTCAAATATGAGGCTGAGAAAAATGTTTCGGTCAACGGTGGGCGTTACAGAGCCATGTTAACCGACTTTTTTTTTTACTGAAATTGGAAACATAAATTTGGGCGACCTCTGGTTCATGCAGGTTGACGCGCCATGCCAAATGGCCCATGCCAAAATCGATCTTTTGCGAACAAAATTCCCAAATCGTCTTATAAGCTGTCTTGACGATGTCAATTGGCCGTCTCGGAGCTGCGATTTGACCCCTTTGGATTTTTTTTTGTGGGAAACCGTGAAGGACCGATGTTATGGCAACAATCCGGGAACGATTCAAGCACTTCAGGCCAATATCATCTAAGAAACCCGTGAGTGAGCTACAGCCCGAAACCATCAACATGGTCTTGGAAAATTGGAGTGACAGAATGCACTACTGCGAAGCCAGCCGAGGCAGCCACTTGAACGACGTTGCGTTCCATAATTAATCGGAATGTTTGCTCTTTCTAATAAAGCCATAATACATGGAAAAAGTTTAATTTTGTTAATTTTATTGCATTTAAAAAACAAAAAACCTTTTATTTGGCCCACCCTGTATAAGGCACTGAGTTAACAAGATTTTTTGAAATGGTTGCCTCAATTGAAGCCCAAATTTCTTTTATTTTCATCTTGAGTTCTGCAACAGTAGAAAATGGGACTTCCTTTGCTTTTGTGGTGTATACTTCGCAATCTAGATTTTCTATGGGCCTTAGGTCGGGGCTACTTCTATATTTTAATTTATCGCTACTCAAATGCCTTAGGAACATGATTGGATACATTTTTATCCATTTTTATGACATCGTTTCAAATTTCAGAGTGCATTTCTGGATTCATTTATGGAGGAACGAATCACAGAGTAGACTTACCCTCAATCAATGCCCAGGCTGCCCAGACCATCACACTTAAAGTTTCTTTTTTAATTTGGAGATACTAGCGCTCCGGATATCGTGCCAATAACAGCTGTAACAGTCTGGGACCAGACCAGCATCCTTAAAGTTTCTTTTTTAATTTGGAGATACTTGCTCTCCGGATATCGTACCAATAACAGCTGTAACAGTCTGGGCCATCCAAAACTAATTTTTTCTTATCAGAAAAAATAACTTTATTCAATTCACAGACCCAGAGCATATGACTCTTTGCTAAATTTAAACGCGCCTCTTTTAAAACAATACTTGGAGTTAACTTAGATTTTATTTGTGTAGGATTCAACCGATTTTTGTGGCCTCCTCTCGAATAAATTTTTTCTGACGGTTAGTCAGCTTTTGGTTACCTGTTATTTTTTTTTTTTTAACTCCGTAATCAGCCAATTTTTTTTAGGAAAGTTCTCACAATTTTATTAGAGTGCAAAATTTTTCGGCTGATTTCTCGACTGGAACATCCCTGATCTTTAATCCCAATTCGGTCGACGAGTCACCAGGATGACTATTTCACTTTTTTAGCACAAAAAAATATGTTTTCAACCAATTCTGTTAACCCATCCTCCGTGACATCTTAAACTAATGAATTTCAAGTATAAAATTTCTCTACAATGAAGAATTTTTCATCTTTTCTAACGCAGTTACCGGGGTAACTAGGTCAACCCTTAATGAGTATAAATTACGTCGGTCGAACTAGGGTTAAAGAAATTAATTTGAATTTTTTCGCTATCGGATAATTTAGTTCCACATGGCATTTTCTTAATATTGTCCTTAAATAACACTGTTCAACACGAAAAAAATAACAAGGTTCTGACAATGAATTCTGATAGAGGGGACAAAAAAAAAAATACATGTATCGGCGTTTGGAAAGTTTACGTATGAGTCTTATTTTAGGGGGGGTTTTAAGATTCCCGCTTTTTTAACATTCTTTTAGTAAATCGGCATAGGAAATCATGTTATCCTTACATTTTGGGTATAGGATGTGTTCCGAGGATTTATGTAGAATACTGCGAGGAATAATTTCGTAGAACATTTTAACCCCCTAGCTTCTCAATTTATGGGTTTTTTTACCCTTTTGTGATAAAAGGCAAAAAAGACCCATAACACAATGATAAAAAAAAAAAATAAATAACTGGCCATTTCAGCCCTTGAAAGGACTTTAACCTAGCTTCTTATGATCAATTGTGTTGTGCGTGTTATTAAGTTTGTACACAATTGACCGAGAACCGGACCTACATGTTTAACGCCGACTCCGAACGGCGATGAACGGAATGTTCTTGTTCTCAAGAAGCTTTACATGGCATTTTGAATACTCTCTGAGGTTTGCCATTGTCTGCAGAGAGGTGGCGGCCGTACAGAAAAATTATTTTAATTCAAATAATTTGCTTGATTTTTCGAAGGCTTTTGATAAAGTGAATCATCAACTATTGTGTCATAAATTGAAGACTTTGTTTGGTTTCTGTAATAGTGCTGTCAAGCTATTGTCTAGTTATTTGTGTAATAGGTCTCAAAAGGTTAAAGTCGGTCAATTGTTCTCGCAATATAAATTAGTATTAAGTGGCGTTCCACAAGGTTCTATACTTGGTCCTCTACTGTTCTCCATATTTATTAACGACGTTTTTGGTGTCTGCAGACATGCATCTATTCATGCATATGCGGATGATGTTCAGCTGTATCTTTCGCGACGAACTGGGCTTCTTGACGATCTTTGCTCTAGGATGAATGAAGATCTCAGTAGCGTTCATGGGTGGGCAATCAGCAATGGCCTTCAACTTAATGCATCGAAATCGTACGTTCTTCCGATTTGCAAATATAAAGCTATCATACATGACGTCCCTGACCTTTTTATTGGAGCATGCAAATTAACTGTTGTATCAAAAATTGTAAATCTTGGTTTCCATATTAACTCTTCGTTGTCTTGTGTTGATCATGTAAATAGTATAGTCAAAAAAGTTTATTATGTCCTACGTAATTTAAGAATGTCTGCTTGTGTCACTCCTGTTGGCATAAAACGTAAGCTGGTGTTGCAACTGATTTTACCTTTGATAACTTACTCAGAAATAGTCTACTGTAAATACGACTCATCCTCCCGTCTAAAACTTGTAATTGCTTATAATTATGCTACACGTTACGTATACGGCTTACGAAGATTTGACCATCTCTCCACTTTCAGAAATGCAATTCTTGGATGCGATCTAACTGCTTATGTTAATGCAAGAAACTGCATATACCTGCATAAGCTCATTCATAAAAAAACCCCAGTATATCTGTATGATAAACTTCAATTTTGCTTGTCTAGAAGAAGTCATATTCTGATTGTTCCTAGGAATAATTCGCTAAGTACCTCCCGCCTGTTCTTCATTAGTGCCATTAGACTATGGAATGCCTTGCCTCGAAAGTTAAGAGAAATCGTAGGAAGGGAAACTTTTAGGCAATCTATTCTTTCTTTCTTCTCTATTTCTCATTAATAAACTGCTCTATATCTTTTTATCTTTTTTTTTTTTTTTTTTTTTATTTTATTTTTTCTCTTTATCTCTCACTTATTAAACTCATAATATTATTAATTTTGTTTTATTATATTTTTTTATTTATATTCATTTTCACTATGTTAAGATTAAGTTGTTTTAACCAAATTAAATTAAACTATTTTTAGTTAAGTATTTTTACTTGCCTTTGGTTGTTATACTTAATCAATTTTGTACTATAATAGAACTTAGTTCTAAGTGTACTTATACTAAGCTTTTTTTTTATAATATAATATAATAATATAATAATATAATAATATTTAATTTTTGCCAAAAAAAAAAAAAAAAAAAAAAAAAAAAAAAAAAAAAAAAAAAATAATAATTTTCTGTAGCTGCTGGGGTTCGAACCTGGGTATCCAAGTTCGTTGACATAGCGGCCACGCACTGTAACCAACTACGCCACGGACGCCACAGGATATAACGGGTTAAAATGTTCCACAAAAAAAATTTGTCATAAAATTCTACTATAACTCTTTGAATACATCAAAGCTGAAAATTCAACTGAAATGCCAGAAATAAGTCAAAAATGATTCCTCTTCAAAATTAAATCTATCACACTGCGTCTATACGAATGTGCGCCCACCAAGAAGAGCGTTCACAGTCATCCTAATTTTTTTACTAATGCAAAACAATCAAAAAAGTTAACGTTAAAGTTAAGTTAACTGGGTCTAGTACCAGGTTTGCACACAGTTATGCATTTTTTATACATTCTCAAATATTTAGTTGAATAAAAAGTAGTAAATGCAATGGCCTTACACATAGTCTGTTGTCTTCAAATTTTTCCGCCTGGGTTATGACATATGCTTATCTCTCAACAACTCATTTTCATTATTTCGTTATTATTATTATTATTTTCTTCTGTTAGATGGAGTAAGTTTATTTTTTGATAAACGATAAACAGCATAAAGCAAAAACAAAAACTAAGAACAACAGCAGTAAATAAAAATAAAAAGCCGGAATATGTGAGCCGAATATAATGAGAACTATAGAAAGAACAGCAGTTAGTTGAACGCGCGCTAAGTTTGATGATAAACACTGTGAAAGTACAATCGATGATGACGGCGTGGACGGTTCACTGAAGCGGAAAAAAGTGCGAAATTTAAAAAAAAAAAAAAAATCGAAATAACATTCAAGTTAATGAGTTTATTATAATCGGTAGACTGTAACGTTCGAAAAAATAAATAAATCTTCGCGAGAGTAGCATTTAGCATAATAATTATATACAAATAATTAGAGCACAATTATTTAGAGCAAAATCTGTTCAAACATAAAGTTCTAAGTTTGGAAAAGTGCAAAAAGAATTCTTAAAAAAGTGCAAACATCGTATACGAGTATTACCAAAATCGAAATAAGTGGCAACAACGAGTTTATCTAATACTTACGATCATGGTGTATGACACGCTTACTAGTTTGGTGGAGAGCGCAAAGAGCGTCTTTCATCCTAATAGTGAAGATGATGTTAAGGCCTTCGAGAAATATGTTTATGCAAATTATATAACAGACATGGACACGGAGCTGGAGGAGGAGAAGGAGGTTGAAAATAATTTCGATACAATCAAATCGCCTAAGACACGCATGTCCATGATTGTGCCCAACACCAGTTACATTGATTACAGTGCACTGCAACGCAGCCATAGTGTAATAGAGTGAGTGTGTTTTTTTTTCAATTGCCAACCAGTGCAAAGTTTCAACGTGTAAAGAATTATTTTATGCCTCTATCATTGTCTGCGAGTCGAACTATTCAAAAATTAGCGGATGTTCAAAATTTTATTCGACTGAAACATCAAAAACAGACGAGTGTAAATATTTTGTGAGAAGCCGGCGAATAAAGTAGTTTAATTTTTATGATAAGGATATAAATGGAATATAATAGGAAAAGTATTTTATGTTTGGTTTTGATATAAAACAATTTTTTAATTATTTATAGTATGAAAAAACCAACAGCCGGTAATTCCAAAAAATGGTGCAGCTGTAGTAACAAAATCGTAATGTTGCCTCTGGCCTCTGAAAATTCGGTTCCATCAAAGTAGGCTATAAGGAGTCGTAGCAATATTTTGCTGCTCAACTTAACTCGCTTGGGCCTCTTTAGTTTAGCCTAAAGTAATACTGAAAACTAAGAAAAAATTTTTTATTATTTCACTGAAGATCAACCGGGAAGATGAAAATGATCACAGGTAGAACTCCTTGTGGATTAGATTTATTTCTTATTCTACGACGTTATCTGCAAGAAAGTTTCCGTTTCCTAAATTTCTCTAAAAACATAACTCAAAGGTGCTAATAAATTTTATTTATTTATTAGTTTTGACGTTTCTCTGCTTAATTTTGTGTTTTCTGATTTGGCTGCATTGAATATGAGGCGAATAAGTGGGCCCGCAAACAGTGATACCACAAAAAGAAAAATTCGCCAGCTAATTCGACTCGAGTGAAACATTAAATTTAGGGGCATTAAACAGAGCTCATTGGTTATTTATTATTTTTATACACCCACGTTTAAAAAACGTAAATGGGGGTATATTAATTTTGTCACTCGGTTTGTAACGCCCATAAGGAGGCGTGGTAGGTATAGAAAAGTATGTATATTCTTGATCAGCATCACCACCCGAGTTGATTTAGCCATGTCCGTCTGTCTGTGATCATGATTAGAGCCGTAATTTTAAAGCTATCATCACGAAATTCAATATTTAAGCTTATCAAAATAATAAAGGTCAAGTTCGAAAATGAGCCAAATCGGATGAAAACCGCGCCTACCTCCCATACAAAGTGACTTTATCAAAACGGTAAAATCTCTTAGAATTCTACAAAAATTAATATATGGACTTGCAATTTTGCATATGAGTTTTGATATTTAAAAAACACTCTTTATATCAAAACTAAGTATAGAATTCAACCAAATCGTTGGAAAACCACGCCTACCGCCCATACAAAGTGACTTTATCAAAAAGGTAAAATCTCTCTAAAATTCACAAAAAGTAATATATGGACTTGAAAATTTGGATATGAACTTTGATGTATAACGTGTACTATGTATGTGTGTGAAATTCAACCAAGTTGATCGAAAACCACGCCCACCTCCCATACAAAGTGACTTTCTGTTAAAAATATAACGAAAACTTTTTACAGATAAACATTTTATTGATTGCTTAGGACTTTGAATATACTTTGGTTCGGCCGTGGGGGGGGGGGGGGGGGGGTGGTAAGAATGAAGATCATTTCTTACTAGTTTTTTTTACTAGTTTTTTGTAATAACGTAGAAAGGGCGTAAGTTCTAGCATAATATTGTTAGAGGGCCTAAAGCCTATTTTAGCAACTAAAATAAGAGATGCTCTTTTGACGAACAGTATACTAGGGTTGCTATTTATATTTCTGGCCTAATAATGAAAAAAAAAGAAATATTTATAATCAAAATAGTTTTTATTGTTCTAAAAAATTATTCTCCAAGAAGATCAATACACTTTTGCAGAGGCTTGAACCAATTTTGGAAGACCTTTTTCTACTCCAATTGAGGTTACTGCAAAATAAACGTTCTGAATACCTCAGCCACTTCTCCGGGGGTCGAAAATCGTTGGGCACGAAATTTTTTTATTTCCGAGAATAAAAAAAATAGAGCTACCCATTTTCGGGTTTTGAAAAGTACAGCCCTGACATTTGGCAGCTGTTAAATGCTCAAGTCATCCAAACTGGTTTTTGTGTTGTTAAAGGTTTGCCATTTTCAATATGGAACGTTTTATACCCAACAACGCCTTAAAATTGTGTACTGGAACTAGAAGCATTAAATAGGCCTATTAAACAAGATCCATTTCGCGCTAGATGGATACATGAATAAGCAAAATTTCCATAAATGGAGCTCTAAAAATCCCCAAGCGATTGGGGAGAAGCTATTGCATCCGCAAAAAGTGACTGTCTGGTGTGCATTATGGTCTGATGGTATCATTGGTCCGTATTTTATTAAAAACCGATAAAGAAGCAACCGCTACAGTTAATTCTGAGAACAATTACCGTATGTTAACCGATTTTTCATGGCCTGAAATTAAAGACATGAATCTGGAGAATATATGGTTTCAGCAAGATGGGGCCGCAAGCCACAGAACAGCACCAATTAGGGCTTTGTCGCAACGGAACTTTCCAGGACGACTTATTTCGAGATTTGGCGATGTCAATTGGCTTTCGATATCGTACGATTTGACGCCTCTGGATTTTTCTTTTTTTTTTTGTGGGGCGACGCAAAAGATCGTGTTTACGTAAATAAACCTCAAACTCTTGAGCAATTAAAGATCAACATTCGTCAATTCATGGCTGAGTTAGTGCCCGTGCTATGCAGAAAAATCATCAAAAATTACCTGAAAATGATTGAGTCCCACAAAAACTCCCATGAAGGACATTTGTATGATATTGTATTCCAAGTGTAATGGCAAAGTCCAAACAGTATAACCAAAAAAAAACTTATTAAGATCTCTCCGAACTTTCCGAAAGAGAAAATGGATAACCCTTTAGTCATCATAGGGTGCCACATCAGGGCTGTACGGTGGATGACTCATCGAATTCGATTTTTTGGCTAGTAAAAAGGTCTTTGTTTGAGCAGATGTCTGAGAGCTCACATGCAGAATAATTCACCGCTTTTTTGACTTTTTTTAAATTTCACCTATGACTTGTGGCAAACAAATGGCCAATTCTCCGGTCAAAACCTACCTTGAAAGGCTGCAATGGAAAGTCATAACCCACTCGTCGTATAGCCCAGACATTGCCCCTTCCAACTTCTATTTGTTTTCGTCGATGACGCATGCCCTTGAGGATCAGCTCTGTTGAAGAACTCCAAAATTAGATCGATTCGTTGATCGCATAAAAAGACGCATCGTTTTTTCGAGATGGTATCCGAAAATCGCTAGAAAGATGGGAAAAAGTAGAGGCTAGCGATGGACAATACTTTGAAAAATGAATTTGCAACAAATTTTTCACAATAAAGTGTCAAACTTGAAAAAAGATTTTTAAAACTTTTTTGTACGCCAAATATTTTGAATATAATCATTCGAATATTTTAAAGAACTTTTTGAAATTTCGTCCATTTTCCGCTTTAAATTGAAGAAAGAAATTAAAGCAGTTTAAATGTTGGTCTAATCATTTAATTTCTGCTGGAAGTGTCATAAATATGAATACAAACATCAAAAGCTATGTAAGAAAAGATATTTGTCAATCTTTTTGACTGTTCCTTTTCTGTTTTTTAAATAATTTTTTTCATTTTAACCGTTAGTGCACAACTTCTAAACATCATTTCCTGAAAATTAAAAGATAAGGCAAATAAAATTATACGCCAAGAAATTGTAGTACTTACTTTACTTAATTACATTACAGTACAGTACAGTACAGTTAATTACATTGCAATACAATACAGTTCAGTACAGTATTAATCCTTACAGTACAATCAGTGCTCTGATCATAATATTCAATGATTTTTACGAACATTTATTACAGCCCTATCCTGAACAATTTTGTTTTTTTCTTTAAAAATTTCAGTAAAACATCATATTTTAACCATTTATTAATTTATTCAATGAACCCAATTTCAAGAGTCAACTTTTTTTCACTACAATAGCATAGAAGATGAATTTTTGCCACTTATTTTATACATTTAAAATTATTTTCTTCTGCAGAATCGCAGCGATTTGTGGACAATACAGGCATTCGATCTTGGGTCAGTCTTGGCAAGCAGTCTTGGGCCAAACATGGCATTCAGTGTTGGGCCATACTTGGTACTCTGTCTTGGACCAGTCTTCTGACACAGCCTTGAACCAGTCTTGGCATACAGTCTTGGGTCATGCGTGGGCTAAGCTTTTTTACACTATATATTATCCATCAAAAAGCCACAGACTGCGCTCAAGACTAGGTGCCAAGACAGGACCAAAGATAGACGGCGTTGGGCCGAGCCTGGGTCAAGCTTGGGCAATTTATTGTTTTCTGCATGGGTGAGCTTATGATTTCTTATGTTTATTTTGTTTTTTTCTTTTCTGTGTAACTCAAAAACTTGGTGATTCTCATTAGAAAGTATTTTTACATACATAAAATTCATTAGAATTAGTTAAAAAAACAAACACTCATAGCTTACTCTTTTCCGCTCGATGTTTTTATTATCTGTCCATCTCTCTTTTTTCTTGCGTTTTTTGTTTATTCTCTTTCACTCTTTCATTTCTTTAGCTGCCTTCTTCAAGTTCCTAATCTTATCTAAGTATTAAGGAAATTTTGAAAAAAGAGCAACATCTAAATTTAAAATATATTTTTATTTTAAAATCTGTTTTCGTTTTATTTGTTTAGCTATTAAGCAATAATAGCTTAAGTATGATTTAGCTGTTTTGAGCTAAAGGTCTTAGTGGCTTAAAATCTTTACAAAATAACAAATAAGACTTATTTACTTACTTAAGTCATCTACTCTATTTTATCTTTCGTTGACCCAGTCATTATTGTCAGAGTCTTTATAAAAAAAAAAAATTGTGTGAAATGAACACAAAAAGAACACATGTCGTAGTATGTTTTACTTTTAAAGTAATGAGCCTTTAATTGTGTTTTATGATATAATATAAAGTATAATTGTTTTGTATTTTGCTCGGAAATATATTATATTAAGTTGTCAGGGTTTTGTATTTAATGAGGTTTTTCACATTAATCATTTTTGTATGTGTCTGACGAAAGATTTTGTTTTGTCTCGGAATTGGCTTACAAATCGTATATGTTACAAATTATAATTACAAATTATAAAATACAAATCGTGGTCCTAACTTTGTATTTTAAACAAATACTTTAAGACAGGGTGTTGTTCAGAAATATTTAAAGAATCCAAATTGAGAAATTATCTTCGGTATCATTTCTGATGCCTGAGATAGAAAATCTTATATTAATTTTTTTAAAAAGTTAAAAAATTATTTTGAAATAGGAGTTATCAGGCATGTGATAGAAATCGTTTTCGTAGGAAATAGCAGCTCTCCAAGCAACCAGGAATTACGTTCGACTGCATCAAAATTTTCCACAAAATTTTGTTTTGATTTATTCATGTTGAATATGAATCATGGCTAGATCCAGGATAGCATGCACCGATGGCTCTAATTACCATTCTGTGATCACATATCTGTAAAATCCAAATTTGTATGTGCTGTACATTTAGGTTTTATTCTATGCTTACCACTATCACATTAACACTGAAACATCCCTTCCTATTGAAATATAGATGCGATGATTCACTTGGCTTTGTCAACTTTATGTGTGTCTCATCAACGCAACCAACAATACCAGGAATCCCAAACTTTGTAGGAAAATATATTTTACAGCTGCGCTTTTCCTCCGGAGTCATTTTTAATCAGATCCACTTTGCACAGAGCACTATAATATAAGCAAACCTCTTTAGTATTTTGCTGTCTGAACTACCACTGCAACGGTGGTACAGATGTTACATTAAAAAATGGCTTAAGTTCTTGAAGAACATATAGAAATGCTTCCTTCTTCAAGCGATAATAAGCAATGAACAATAGTAAGTAGTGCACCAGTAGAAGTTTTTTCTTACATCAGGAGCATTAAATATATTTACGTGGAATCCGCGAGATCCAAAGGATTGAAACGGTCTCTAAGTCTGTGTCGTTTAACATTTTCAGAATTTCTTGCTTCCTTTTCACTCAAAAAACTTGCTGCAACCAAAAATATACTCATTTTTATTATTTTTTCGCAATTTTGCACAAATATTTGAAGTTCAATTTCATTCGTTCCGCAAATCAGCTGTTTCGAACATATCTTTGAATTTAAATGAAATCGCGCGATTTCCATCACACATAAAACAAATTCGTACGATTTGCAATTTCGTTTTCGTTTTGAAATCGTACGATATCCATCACATGCCTGTATATTATTAATTCGCCAAAATTCAGGAATACATTACAATCAATACAATCAAAATGTAGACTATTAGGTAAAAATCAAAAGTTCTGTGCTATCTCGATTATAACTTTAGCTTCGAATATCATTTTTGGCTCAATAGGCATGTCAATAAACAAAATTTCCGCATTTGGAATTCATAAAATCCACAAGAGATTCTCGGTGCACCTACAAAAAACAAAGTCTACAAAATCTAAAAAAAAAAAATCACTGTTCGGTGCGATTTATGGATCTGTGGAATCATTGGTACTTACGTCTTGAAAATAAGATCGATAAAAGCGTTACTTTCAACGGCGAGCACTATAGAGTCATGATTGCCGAATTTTTTCGTGTCCCAAGTGAATGGGATATTTATTGAAGACATGATTTCCCAACAGGACGACACCACTTGCCATACAGTGGGTCAAACAATCGACTTACTGAAGGAAACATTTAGCGAACGCGTCGGCAGCCTCTTAAGAGTTAAAAAAAATATACATATAAAGTTCTCTAATTCTTCTGCATGAATTATATTGTGTATAAAAATCCAATGAACATCGGATATATTCCCGAGTAAAACCAGGACACAGATAAGCTAGTTATAAATATTAACATTTTCCTTTTCATTTCGTATTTGTTTTACCCCTTTAAACATTTTCACCGTCATAACATCAGCCAACTGAAACATTGCTTACTTTTCATTAACAAGGCAAAAAATTAAAAAAAAATCAATTTTTACAACCTTTACCTTTAACTACGTTGATTAATTTCCAATGGACTATAAACGTCGGCTTCTATCTAATCGCTTTTTTAACTTGTTCACATACTAAAATTTAATTGTTTATACGTTCGTGTGTGTGGCAAATATATCTACAATAACAACAGAAACAATTATATTTTTCAGCTAAATTTAAACACACGTTCATACATGCTAGTCAAACCAGCATGTGTTCTCAAAATTAAAAACATATTAACGGAAATTTATTATCAGCATTGAATGATTTGTAGACATTTAAATGATGGAACACAATCGTGTTCCATCCGTTGTTATTATTTGAAGAAGATCTAGACAGAAAATCTTAGTAAATATTTCCTTTATTAAATTTTAATAACGGAACCAAATAATTCCCACTTCTTGGGAACAAAATTTCTACTTAACCCATTTGCTCCCAAGGGGGCATTTACAAGCGATCGGTTTTGGCATGGAAAATGTTAAAAATAAACAAAAACTAGTAAGAAATGTATCAAATTCGGCTTGTCCGAAGTTAAAATACGTCCACACTCGTGTTTATTATGGAATATTACTAGTAATAAAAGTGTTTTTATGACGTCCGTTTGTATGGGGAATAGGCGTGGTTTTCTCAAGATTTTGAAAAATTTCAAACATTGTGTGTTTGGGATCAAAATTTGTGTGCAAAATTAAAAGGTTTTTTGCTTAATTTTTGCGGAACTTTCAGATATTTTACCATTTTGAAAAATTGTCAATTTCTATAGAAAGTTCTCAATCATGGTTTTCATCTAATTTACAGTTTGTTAATTAAGAGCGTGTACGGCATAATTTATCTAAAAGTTTATTTAAGAAAATGTTTCTTTACATACATTCATTAAACATGTTCCGAAGGACGACGCAATAATATTAATAGAATTCACCACCAATCACCTCCAATCACTCCGCGGCATACTTTCCATTAAATTGTCGGCATATGCGACAGGAAGAGCTCTCCAAATGCGACGAATTTCTCGGGAAAGCTGTTTTAAAATATAGGTGGGTCTCCCTTGAAGCTTCTGCTTAATGTAGCCCCAGACGTTTTCGATGGGATAAGCATCAGGCGATTGTGCAGGCCAATCTAATGTGACAATGCCTTTTTCGCGTTTCCAATCGGTGCAGAGGCGGCTGCGGTGTTTGGGGTCATTGTCCTCCTGAAGAATCCAGTCTTCGTTTTTGATTATAAATTGGCATTTGGCAGTCGGTAATAAAGCTTCTCATTAATTTTGATCATTCGGGCAGCATTAAGGTTCTCGGTTAAGAGGTGCAAAGTGCCGAAACCCTTTTTTGAGAAGAATTCTTGACAAAATTTCAGGGTTGCACTATTTATTGACTGCGAATAATCCAGTACACGGTCTAACGTAACATACTGTACACAAATTTCAGACTAAAAGTTTGTATGGAACTTTGAATTGAAAGAAAATACCGCATGTAGCCACCGTGGCATGTTTGGATATGACTCATTTTGGAAGTTCAATTTTCGATCACTTTTCAAGCATTTGGGGCAGCATCTCGACAATGATTTAAACAATTTTGTCTTCCAAGCCGTTCATAGTTGACGATTTGTTCGCATAAGGCAGTGAAACAGCAGAGAAAGTAATCCAAAGGCATATAATCGCACGATCTTAGTAGCCAATTGACTGGTCCATTTCGTTAAATAACGCATTCGCTAAATGTTTCCTTCAGTAAGTCGATTGTTTGACGCGCTGCATGACAA
Organism: Pherbina coryleti; assembly: GCA_943735915.1. NCBI lineage: Eukaryota > Metazoa > Arthropoda > Insecta > Diptera > Sciomyzidae > Pherbina > Pherbina coryleti. Next base: position 119,445,384 of record OX030951.1, read on the forward strand.
GTGGCGCCGTCCTGTTGGAAAAACACGTTTTCAATAATATCCCACTCACTCGGGACAATTCACTTTGAGCAGTGAAAATAAATTAAAAAAAAATTACTCTCGGAATTGTTAGCTCTCTCCTAACAATTACGCTCCTATTTAGGCAAATCCAAAGTATTTTTATTTAAATATTACGAATATAGGCACAGCATCATGTAAAAGTTGTCTAATTTTTTAATAATTTGCCGAGAGGTTTTTTCTAAAACAATGGGGTTTTGATGTGAGAGAAAATTCTTCTAAAAATTCATTTTTTTAACTTTTTCTTATATAGCTTAAAATAACTCAGCATACAAAGTTTTATTAACATAGGAACACTCCTATTTATTTCCAAAATTTGTACGAGCGCAAAGCACTGTACGCCGACCTACTGGAAAAACATTTCTTTAATTAACACCCCACTCACTCCGACTCGCCGTTGCAAGTAACGCTCTTACCAACCTCATTTTTATTGAAGTATGTACCAATGTGGCGGCCGTGGTCGAGTGCATTAAAGTGCAGCATCGAATCCTCTACCAGACACAGAAGATTTTTTCAATTGAAATTAATTTTTCTGATCGGACGTCACATCTCTACAGACAATGGCAAACCTCATTGGCAAAGTCCTTTTAAAGGCTGAAATGGACAGTGTATTATTATATTATAAGTACCAATGATTCCACCGGTCGATAAAATACACCTAACAGGGCTTTTTTTTTTTGTGGACAAGCCTCGAGAATTTCTAGTGGATTTTCTGCACTCCAAATGCGGCAAATTTGCTTATTGACGTGGCCATTGACGTCAAAAATGACATTCATCACTGATCAGAATATTGCGATAAAGTAATGGGGTGGCTTCCGGTTCATTTTCATTCCACTGACCGAACGAACGGCGCAAACAATGTCCATTCCGCTTTAATTTTTGCACCAGTTGGATCATAAGGTCGTAGACCAAAATTTTTCGGTAAAATTTTCTTTAAAGTACCTCAGCACAACTCTATCTGCTGCGTATATAACTCACGCGGTGACGAATAGACTCATTTGTGTCCTCCTTATTACTACGCTCTACAGCAGCAATTGTGTCTTCGGTGCGCACTGTACGACATCTTTGCGGATGCGTGTATTCATGTAGAGTAAGCATGGTGCGAAAACGATTCATTATCCAATAAACTCGGAGGGAGTATTATATGAACGTAGCGCATGGTAATATTCCCGAACTGAACCACGCTTAAAATAAAAAAAAAAGAATTGGCCAATTTGCATGCGTTGTTCTGGCGTTTTCATTATATCTATTCATTATAAAATGCCAAACAAAACTGAGCACAAATAATAATAGGCTTGCCAGATCAGAACACCATATGACAGCTAAATCCTTATCGACAATTCAAATCTCTAAAAAACACCCTTAACTAATTGCGTATTTTTTTATCAGCACTTTCTTATCCAAGAAAGATTGTGTAAAGATCACGCAAAAGGCTGCGCAAAAATTACCTCTCTCTACGCATGACGTCATTTGTTGCTTGGTTTGTAAGCACACCAAGGATTTAATATGAAAAAATGGAAACATTTTAACTTAACGAAGAATGTAATGTTTTCAGTATTTTATATTTAAAAAATAATATAAAATGTAATGAAATAAAACATAAATGAAAAATTAATAACATGATTATTAAATTGTTATCTTTCAAACCCTTCGCTTTACTTTATAGGAATTTTGTTGAATGTCTTTATTAGACAGAAGAATAAACTTTAATATTGCAATTTATTTTGAAAGCTTGCTCAATGCCTTCAAAAAGTCGCCTGTATCGAGCAATCTATCCCCAATGATTGCTTTGCAATATGTACTCCAATTGGTTTATTTGATGCATGAGTTATTCTGTGAACTTGGAGAGGCCTTCACCTTCATTAATGCCATGTTTATACAGAGAGTTTAGTTTGAGTTTCCAGTACAAAGTTGAGTTTTACCATTGAACGCAAAAAAAGCTCTTGAGTTCCCCAGTACAATTTTGCAGGATGAAACACAACTAAACTCAACTTTCTTTCTATGTTTATCAAAACTCAATTTAAGAAATGCCTTAAACTATGCTAATTAATGTTCATATAAAAAGGTACGTTTAGAATCTAAACTTTAGATGCAACTGTTTGTATGACAAGGTACGTTGAACAATTTTGTGGTGAGAGATGTCAAAAACAGCTGTTCTGAAATTGGGCCATTTTACTATTTGCAAAAAATGCACAAAAAAGCGAAGAAAATAACTTGGGCAAGTGTACAAGATGAGGTCATAATATCAGTATGGACCGATAAAAATTCTGGTTTGCGCAGCGCAAGGAAGAACTTGCATGTGTACACAGAGATAGCTGCATCCTAATCCTCGAGTGGAATCGAGTGGTGCATGTTCCAAAAAAAATATAACAACACAAAAGTAAACAAAGAAATGTCACACTAAACTTAATTTTGCCGATGCAACTCTGTGTGAAAAGCTTTGGTTGAACTGAAATAATAGGGTAATTTTCTCTGTGAATATAACATTACAGTGTTTTTTTTAAAATGTTAAGCCTGAAAGTATGCCCAGAAAGTGATGTACACCAATCAAACAAATTGTTTGTCGTATTTTTACTCAAAATGTTTACAAGCCATCGTAGGACGGGCTTTTATACTAGTAGGTTTTATAAAAGAGCTAAAATATACTGAAATCTTCACAAATTCATTAACATTCGTCTCCAGTGCCTAACAGATATTTTTGGCCATTAAAGAGGCCTCTCTGGCCCAGTGTTATTCTTCCCTTTTAACGCTTGACTCTTTTATTTATGCATTTTTTTCACACCTCCACAATTTGATAAAATTTTATGACAGGAAACAGCAACATATGATTACCTCTAACATAATGATGCAATTTTTCCATTTATTCTAAACAACACATGAAATATCACACATAAGTATACAATTATATTTAAGTTATTGCGTCAACTGAAAAAACAAAACAAACAAATTGCCACTGGGCCAGGGACTGCGGATAAAATGATAAAATTTGCTTAAATTATTAAAATTATCGCACTCAGTGCGTCGATATATTAACGTCACAAGTTACAAAATTGCGTGTCTAAACGTCATAATTAACCGGGTGTTTATCACCAAACAAGCATGATTATTAATACGCTTTAATTGTTTATATATATATCCACACGTTTGTTGATAAAAGAAAATATAAATAACAATTTTGTTAGAAGGAAAAAAAAACGTTAGTTACACAGTTCTACACAGAAAATCCTAGCAATTTTTTGACTGCTGTTCCTTAAAGTGGTGGACGTAAATAGCAAAATCCTATCTAAGCTGCTCCTCGAAGCATATCCTGAATATGTTCCGTCGATTGTAACGTATTAAGAGTGGCTTGTGGGTTTCAAAAGTGGTGATTTTGACATCGATGAAAAACAACGACCACGCCAGCCGAAAAAGTTAAAAGATGAGGAATTGGGTCTATCGCAATAATAACTTGCAAATTCGTTGGGAGTTGATCAGGCAACCATTTGCAGACCTCTGAAAGCATTGGGAATGAACCAAAAGCAAGGAAATTGGGTGCCGTACGATCTGAAGTCGAGAGACATGTGAACAGCTACTCCAACGGTAAAATCGCAAAGATTTTTGCATCGTATTGCGACTGGTGATGAAAAATGAATTTATTACGACAGTTCAAAGCGTAAAAAGTCATATGGCTACCTCGGCTCAACACCAAAGGGAAAGCCGAATATCCATAATACCAAGCTCTTGCTTTGTATTTAGCGGAATCAGCTAGGTGTTATTTATTATGAGATGCTCCAACCTAACGAAACAATAACAGGAGATCGCTACCTACAAAAATTTATGCATTTGAGCCAAGCATTGAAGGAAAAACGGCCGCAATTATAATAAAGACATAACAAACCACATGTTCCAAGGCCAGGCAAAACATGCTTGGAAACACTGAAATGGAATATCCTAGCCCAACCGCCGTATTTATCAGGCATTACCCCTTCCGACTACTACTTCTTTCGATCGATATCCCATGGCCTGGCTGAGCAGCACTCCCGTTCTTATAAAGATGGATGAAAAATGTATGGATGGATATGACGATATGAAAGAATGGATCGATTCGTGGATAGCCTTAAAAGAAGTGTCCCTTTCGAGACAGAATCCGTAAATTACCAGAGAGATGGGGAAAAATAGTTGCTAGCGATGGACAATGCTTTGAATAAAATACATTGTACGCAATTTTCACAATAAAGGCCCATTTTAGCTGAAAATGCGCGGTTCTTAATGCATACTCCCAATAGTTATTAAATAAATAAGACCGAAACAGATAGGAAGCATGTATGTTTCAAGCATTGGACTTTGGGGATTGAATATACATATTGTTATGAAGTAGCCCACATCAAAAAGCGTGCACGCATGCATGATCGTTGAAAATTGCTTGAAGTTGGCGAACTTTTTATTTTTTGCAGGCATCAAAACATTGACAGCAGAGATGTCAGAAATATGAGCAATATCAGCACAACCATTAACCACAAAATATCTTCCAATTCCATTTTAAATTATTTTTGATTGAAATTCTATGTGTTTTGGGCTATAAGGAATCGGTTTGGCCGAAGCTTAAATTCCCCCACAACTCCGGTATTTTCGAAGTTTTGAACGTTTAATTATTTTGATGACTTGTACTTTGTATGGGGGAAAGATTTTATCTACTATTTTTTTTTTTTTAATTTGGTCATGGGCTTCAAGATCTTATTTGGCGCCTTGCGTAATATTTGATAGGGGATGAAAATATTTCAGCCTCTCTGAATTCCTTTGGGCTTCAACACAATGTTGGTTGCAAGTTTTCTCTACAGGTTTTATTATGGGAAGTGTTTAAAGGAGACACATGACCTGACGCCATCAGCTCGTGTGTTACCCAGGTCCACTCGTGCAACTAAACAGGCCCAACCTTTTACTATTGCCTTGATGCCCAATAGAACCTCGCCGGGATAATTCGCTATTCGGTCGTTCAGAAAAATTGTGGAACAATCTCCCTACAAGCGTATTCCCCAGCACCATCCAACTAGGTACCACCCGTCTTCTGAATCAACACAATGCTTTCACATTTATAGGGGTCATCCTCTAAGCGTAAGTTTATGCCATGTCTACACAGAGAATTTAGTTTGAGTTCAACCATAGCTGTTTACACAAAGAAGAATGGGCAAAATTGTGTTTAGTGTGACATTTCTTTGTTTACTTTTGTGTTGTCATATTTTTTCGGCACATCCACCACCGTGACATCAATTCATCAATGCAGCCATCTCTGCGTACACATGCGAGTTCTTCCTTGCTCTGCGCTAACCGGAATTTTTATCGGTCCATACTAATATGAAAACCTTATCTTCTACACTTAAAAAATAAAAAAAAAAAATAAATAACTGGCCATTTCAGCCCTTGAAATGACTTTGACCTAGCTTCTTATGATCAATTGTGTTGTGCGTGTTATTAAGTTTGTACACAATTGACCGAGAAATGGACCTATGTACATGCTTAACGCCGACTCCGAACGGCGATGAACGGAATGTTCTTATTCTCAAGAAGCTTTACATGGCATTTTGATTACTCTCTGAGGTTTGCCATTGTCTGCAAAGAGGTGGCGGCCGTACAGAAAAATTATTTTAATTCAAATAATTTTCTGTCGCTGGCTGGGGTTCGAACCTGGGTCTCCAAGGTTCTTTGACATAGCGGCCACGCACTTTAACCAACTACGCCACGGACGCCACGCTCTTCTACACTTACCAAAGTTATTTTCTTCACTTTTTTGTTCATTTTTTGCAAATAGTAAATTGGCATAATTTTAGAACAGCTGTTTTTGACATTTCTCACCACAAAATTGTTCAACGTACCTAGTCATCTAAAAAGCTGTATCTGAACGTACCTTTTTATATGAACATAAGCATACTTTTAGGCATTTTCAAATTGAGTTTTGATAAACACAGAAAGAAAGTTGAGTTTAATTGTGCTTCATCCTGCAAAATTGTACTGGAGAACTCAAGAGTTTATTTTGTGTTCAGTGGCAAAACTCAATTTTGTACTGGAAACTCAAACTAAACTCTCAGTGTAGACATGGCATTAGTCTCTAAGGAAAAAAAGATATGAATAATTTCAAAACATTTCATTAACTTTTGAATCAATTGAAGATATTTTACGTTTTCCTTTGTATGGGAGGGGGTCGTGATTTTCATTCGAAATTTAAATTAAGCGACGATATTTGATCCCAAAGTTTATGTGTCAAATTTGTAACAATTTTATGAAAACTAAACTCTTAAGTTTATTAAATCGTTCATTCAAATTACGTGTCAACCAATGAATCACTTTTTGCAAATGACTTAGAAATCAATCTAAAGTGGTCTCACATGAGCGATCATGGGTAGGCGTCACATGTAGCATAGCCAAACCACTTATTTCAACTTTTTCCCATGACCAGCTCGAGTTATTTCTTCGAAAATTATTGTCCTCTTATCACTGTTTTGTTTATTGTTTAAAGCGAAGATCACAAGATCTGTCAAAGTAACTTTCGCCAATATTATCGAAAAAAATAATTTAACCCAAGTGTCTGCTGATTTGGAATTTAATATGAATTATTTCAATAAAAGCACTCCTGATTGAGTCATATTTTGCGATATCGAAACTATTGTATTTTACGACGCTTGTGATAATAAACCGTTTATTGATTATTGATAAAAAAAATAACGAGTACCTTTAAGCTTCTTTATTGGGACCAGTCTGGGGGGCAGCAGTAGCTAAGTCACAAGAATTGTTAGATAAAATGATGAGATACGGTTACGATTAACTGTTTCGAAAATTAGAAACCTTGTCAGACTTGTGTCAGCTTGCCTAAAGATTGGTTAGACTAGTCAAAGTTACACTTTTAGTCCTGATGATTGAAGACTTGAAGACAGCGTCTGGCAATAAGCTGACACGCTGGCGTAGCGTTGGTTCGGTTTTTCTAAAGGATAGAAAGGACGATATTAATAAAAGGCAATTAATTATAGTTTTATAAACTTACATGCAAATTTGCTTATGTCCAAAAGAGATTATAGAAGCGTTTGCTATTTTTCTCTGCAAAGATTCATTTGAATTCATAAAGTTTATGAAGAGAAAATAATAAACAAACAATTGTGACGCTAGCTAATTTTAAAAAAATTTGTTTCTACTTTTTCTCGATGACAGATCACACAAACATAGCTCAACTTCGCTAAATCCGCTGGTTGCGGCCAATTCTCTGGCCAGCATACGCAGCATTAGCCCCTCGCGCAAGAGTTTCCACAGCAACAGCAGCACAACGGCTAAGAATGAGCAATCGTCCTCGTCGGCAGCAGCGGCAACAGCTGCTGCCATAACCACGGAGAAAGAAAAAAAGCGCAAGGAGGTTTCCAGCTCGCGAGTGAAGAAGTTTCAGCGTCATTTCTCGCAAGTCTCCAAAGATGAAAAGCTTATCAATTGTAAGCATGCTCAGCTCAAAAAAGCAGCTTTTCCATTAAGCTTTGTTTACATTTTTCTTAACGTTTTTCTCCTGTTTGTTTTTACAGATTTTTCTTGTGCTCTAGTCAGTGATATTTTGCTGCAAGGACATCTTTATATAACGGATCAGCATTTTGCATTTTATTCAAATGTGTTCGGTTATGTTACCAAGGTGAGCTTTGGACAAAGCTTTTCCATTTTTATTATTAATTTATTGCTTCACCTCTATTACTTAGGTTGTCATTCCTACATCATCTGTTACAAAGATCTCTAAGGAAAAAACCGCCAAAATCATACCGAATGCTGTGGGTGTGGCCACTGCAGATGAGCGGCATGTGTTTGGAAGTTTTATTAGTCGTGAAGCAGCTTTTCGTCTCATGTGTAGCGTGTGTCCACCATTGGCGCCCATAGAGCTTCTGTCAAAAATGCCAGTCGACATATTGGAATACTCAGAGGAAATGTCTATAGAAGATGACAGCAGTTGTTCGATTAGCGGCAATGAGAGCCCTCCGCAGGCGGCTGGTGCTGATGGCCAGACCTTGCTAAGACGCAATATTGCTGGTTCAAGCCTCAACATTGGCAGCAGCGAAAAGAAGGAAAAGCTGCTGCGTCATTCTGGTAAGTCAACAGAAGGAAGCCTGTTGCTTTGTGTGACCTGTAGAAATTGATTTTATTAAAATTCTCCAATCATTATTCGTACTAGTTCCTTACATTTTTTCCTCTTCTTCTTCTTGTACTTCTTCCATCCTTCTTTTTCCTTGACGTTCACTCAGACATTCCAAATAATGCCAAATCATCATCGAGCACTTCCCTAGCGCAGCAGGGCGTAAGCGTGCGCGCTTCTGCACCGCCAATTCCACATTTCAACAACAATACTAATATTAACATTAGTAGTGCTTCAACGCATAGTACTAACACCAACAGCAAATGCAACAACAACAACAACAACAACAGCATTACAATGTCTTCTTTAACCTCTCTGCTAACTACGCCCACTACAGGTGCCGCAGCCTCATCCGCCTCAAATCTCACCATGATTATCGCTGGCACAGCATCATCCACCTCCGCCTCATCAACACCATCACCATCGTCCGTATCGTCTACCACATCATTACCGACAACAGTGCTGAATACACCGCCCAAACCGAAGACAGCGGCGCAGGCTGCCGCTACAAGTTTCAAAGCGCTCTCCAAGAATGCTCTGCTGAGGCTCAAGTTTCCCAAAGAATTACATGTCGTCTATCTGGGTGTGCTGCTGTCGATTGTTTTGGCTCTATTCACCGGCTTCCTGTTGTATCGAATTTCAAATATAGAGGCCAAAATTAGTTTATATAGATCGCCGGTAGTAAATTATGTGAGTAATATGGAGGGAAGAATATTTTTGAGAGAATTGAAAAATTAATTGTTATCCTTTTTTTCGTTCAATTTAGGGCTCTGTAAACGATGATGACATCTTTGCTGATGCCCTGCGATGGCAGAAAGAATTACAAACCAAAAGCACTGAAGAAGCTCAGAATATATTAAATACTAACCTACAACAAATTGCAAAGGTAAGTAAAGTCACTTGAAGTCGAATGAATATGATTAAGTATCCAAACACAAAGATATGACATAGATTAAACTGAATTTCTTATATTTTGGAGAGATTAATTTTATGATCTAGTGGTGATCATTAAAGTACCTTAAAAGAATAGCTTTTTTGACGCAAGACTTTGTAGAGAGCTGCATCAATATTATTATTATTGTTGGGATTTGCACAACGACCTTAAGATCTATTTTGCCCCTTTAATGGGATAAATGGTAGTATATGTCCTATATCTCTTGATTTAAATGAGTTATCTGGTATTATGTGGTAACCCAGATATTTCTGTCGAGTTTGAACAAGTGCGGGACACTGTCCTAGAATGTGCTTCGCAGATTCTTCGTCCTCCATGCAAAACCTACATGTGTCATCACTAAGAATTCACAGTTTTGTAAGGTGATAGTTCAATCTACAGTGACCTTTTAGCAGTCCTGTAATCTTTCTTAGATGATTCTTTGTTAGCTTCATGCATTCTTTGAATCTCTTTATGTCGTATGTCTTTTAAAGTAGTTAAGAGTGATTTAACTCTGGTAAGTTTCTAAAGTATTTTCCTTTTTGTTTTTCTTCCTCTTCCTTTGTTGAAAGAGAGAGGATGCCTTTGCCTATTCCACAGAATTGTTCTGTGGAAATTCCTCAGCAATTTCGTTTCCTTCTATGCCTTTGTGTCCCGGTACCCATAGGATTCAAATCCGGTTTTGTAGCCCAAGCGTATTAAGTTTGTCAAGACACTACATCACCAGTTTTGAGGTTATCTGGTGAGATTTCAGTGCCTTGATGGCCGCTTGACTGTCGGAAAGGATGCTTTGTTTTGGTTCCGGTATTCACAACTTCAGGTTAAAGTGCACGCACCTGTCTATCGCGTATATTTTCGCTTAGAATATGCTACTTTTTTTGCCCATGGGCAGGAAGTATTTGATCCCTGGCCCGTAGACACCGAGATGAATCATAAGCAATCAACTTTAAATATTTTGATTTTTTTATTGTTACATCATTTTGATCTAAATGGTTACCCATAATTCGCTCAGAGAAGATATTATTTTCTTTACCATCTTTCGGGTTCATTAAACTTGCTCTTTATGGAAATTTTCCTATGAAATTTTTTAGGATCAAAGAAAAATATCTTCTGAACAAAAAATACCCGGAATTCTTCAATAAATTTTCCTTCAAAGTAATCTCCATTGCAAGCTATACACATAATCCAACGCTTGCTCTAATCTTGAAAACTCTTTTCATAGGCTGATTTTGGAATCGCCGTCAGCTTCTTCTGCTAATTCTCTTTTATCGACTCAATTGTCTCAAAACGCTTTCCGCGAAGTGTTAACATGAGTCGTAGGAAAAGGAAAAAGTCAAAGGATCCATGTCGGATAATTTCGGAGCTTGCGAAGGTTGAACGTTTTTTTTAATAAAAAAGTACCGTACAAGATGAGATATGTGAGCCGGTGCGTTGTCATGATGAAGAAACTACGAGTTTTTTACCATTACTTTGATATTTCTACACCATTCTCCAAATAATACCAGGCTGCCGGATTAACATAGAAAACAAACGATTTTTTTCAAAATTATTGTTTATTCTTCCACATAGTTCCCTTTCCACTCGATACACTTATTCCGAAGATCTCCGAATTACTCTTCAATTTCCAATTCGACCTGTTCATTCGTCGCAAATCTGCTTCTCTGGACCGACCTTTTAAAGTTTGGGAACAGATAATTGTCGCTGGGGGCCAAATCTGAATATAGGAGATGAGGAAGTTTCGATCGATTTGTAAGCTGGAGCTTTGTCTTGCAAAAAGATGATTTTTTCTTCGATAAATGGGGCCGTTTGTTTGCGATTTCGTGATCGTTAAGGAATTGCGGTTCAAAAGCAGATCTTGACGATTCTGTGGTCAAAACCCTGATTCTTTTCTAAGCTACCAAAAGTAAATAAAAGTGTGAACATTAAGTTTTGGAACATTTTTGGACTTTTCATTGCTAGAGTACTTTTAAATATTTAATTTTTAATAGAGTATCATGCTCTCGAGAAATTTCCTTTAAAATGTGTACAGCAAAAAGTTGAGTATTCGAATTCGAAACAGATAAGAACTTAAATGCTTTTTAAGATAAAATTAAATATAAACAGTATATTTAAAAAACGATAATGAATGCGACATTTTGTCTTATCAGGAGATTCCGAAAAATTGAGTCATGTGCGTGGAAGAAAGCAGCAATATTTGCACATATTATTGAGGTAGACCAGAAAAAAGGAAACATATTAATCATGGAAATGGGAAAATAAATAGAAAAAACTTCAATTGGGGGCTCAATCAGGCCTAATTTAGCTTACACGTTGACTTTGAAACGTTGTGATAATAAAGGGTGGCCAGATAGTAATGAATGACGGTTTTTCTAACTATTATGTTTCAGCAGCTGTCAAAGCTACTAATAACATCCGGCTGTCAAATATTCAATAAGGATTGCCATTTTATCAATTATCGTTTTCCGCTTGCCAAACGTGTAGAAACTATTTAAAGATATTATCAAAACTCCGGCTCAGTTATAAATACGCAACGTGAATTTCCTGCTTCAGTGCGCAGTCAATTCGTCACACCATGGACACGTTTGAGCTTGAATACACTCTTTTGGACCTTAAGCCACCAAGCAGAGGTGTCAGTGTCGGAGAAGACCCAGAAATGTTGATTCGGCGCCTATCAGCTGAATTGGGCATCGCCAGCGAGTCAACCAGGCTTATTTTGCGGTAGGATTTGGACCCACATCCATATTAGATTGTGCTGACACAAGAATTGAAGCCTGGCGACCATAGACAACGCCATAAGTTCGCTAATTTGGCGCTGGAAATGTTGGCCAGAGATCCGGACTTTGGCAAAAATAAATCATCTTCTCGGACGAGGTCCATTTTTGGCTATGTCAACAAGTAAAATTGCCATTATTAGAGCAACTGGAATCCACAAGTGTTCGACCATGCATCAATGCATCCACAAAAATTTACTTTTGAGTGTGGTTTATGGCACGGCGGCATCATCAGACATAATTTCTTTCGAAATGTGGAAAAAGACACCGGTACCGTCAATGGTCCTCGATATAGAGCGATTTTAACCAACTTACTGTGGCCATAGCACGACAACATCGATGTTTCTGAGCTGTGGTTTTAACAAGATGGCGCTTCATGCCATACAAGCAACACAACACTCCAAGTGGTGATGGAAAAATTTGGTGACTGGGTCATCTCACGGCGAGCATTTATCAATTAGCCGCCGCCATGGTATAATAATACAAGGTAGCATTGGCAACTGCTTATTTTCTCTTCTACAAGAAAACATCTCCTGTCATAAACAGCAGTTTGTGAAAATGCATCTGCAGCTGCTCAAGATGTATTTAAGAAGGTGGAGGAAGTAGGTTGATGTCTATTAAATCGACACATTTCGTTGTAGTGATGCCACTTTCTTTATTTTTGAAGCGAAGCTTTTTACGCCTCGTTCTGCGATTTGCTAGAGTGAAATCAGAAATAACGACTCTTTTTTCCGACACCTTTTTTCTTAGAATTGATATTGTTTTTTGCTTGCATCAATTGAACCAAAAAATGTTAAATTAAAAATAATTTCTTGCCCGCTGCAGGAATTGAACCCACAACTCACAGTTATATCGTTTGTTGGTACTTTCCTCTAACCATTACGCTAAAACCCTTTCATTCATAATTTTGTTGATTCAGTTATAAACATTAGCTAAAGCTATGTTTCAGCAGATCACTATAATCTATTACTTTAAGAAAGGATTGTGCGTTGGCTATTCTAGAACTGTGTATTGGCTAGCCAACCGACAAAAGTAGCAAACAAAACGAACTAGAGCAAAGATAACTAAATTTACCGAGCTATGGTTTGAATCTTCGGTTTGTCCATGCGAACTAAAAGACCTAACGAACTAAAAGAACGAACGAACTAAAAGAAATATTCACTAAGGATTGTGTATTAGATGTTGTTTCTACTTCCCACTAAAGGTCGTTATAAATATCGTTAAAAATAAACAACCTGTAAGTTGATTAAATTGTAACAAAATTAATGATTTTTGTATATTTATTCCCTACAACTGAAGAGGGGGCTTTAAGGGAGGGCCGAAGAGGGTTAATATATATGATATATATACTTTGTTATTTTAAAGTTTTGAATTTAAAAATTATTTTAATCGAAAAAACGCTATTAAATTATCAAATCTATGAATTTGCGAAAATGCTTCGCTTCTCTCGTGTGTCCAGTGACGCACCTGTTTTTTCTTTAGTGTGGGACAAATACTTTGAGAGGGAGTTTTGCAATCGGGTAAGGGGATAAAGTTAAGAAACATCACAAGCAGCCAAATTTTAGGGTTATTTTTGAGTTGTAAAATTAAGCAAGCATGTTCAGCTCCAAGTCGCAACTTTCTTCTTCGAAAGTCGTCCTTTGGAACTTTGAAGAATGATATATTCTCCTTATTCTAGGTACTAAGGCAGACAGCACAGCTTTTCGACACATTTTTTCTATAAAAGGTAATCACTAGAAAGTCACTAGAAAAAAAAAAAGATACAGTATACCGTGTATACAGTAAAGAAGTGAAACTTCTTCTTTGTATACTCTTTTTCTCTTCTAGAATAAGAACCATTTTAGTGTAAAGGCTTGATTATGCAATCGTAAAGCTACGAACGTGGCGTAGAGTTCTATCTGGAATAGAACCCATCGCTGCGCTAGGTTACGTTACGATTTCACTAACCACTTACACTTATTTTTCATAAGATAGAACTCTACGTCACGTTACGTTGCGTTGCTTTACGATTGCATAATCGAACCTTAAAGGCAAAGAGAGGCAATATTATGAATAATAATATAATATGTGTAATATGAGCAAAATTCATAGAGTTTATATTAATATATTGAATTAAAGATATACCAACGTTGGTATTCTAAAAACATATTGGCATGGCAGCCCTAGTATGAGAGTTTACTTTGCGAAAATCATAATGCGCTCAGGGCAACTCTCTTATTCACTTCTGCTTCGCTGAATCTTTCTCTCTTCTACCCGAGTCATGGCAACCCCCCTGTCTACAACACATAGAACGCAATCAGCACACAATCTGCGGCTTTTGCCACCCAGCGGTAATCAAAGCGTTTCAAAAGCCCTAAACAAGCTCTTCTGCCATAGCGCTTCACACATCTGAAGCGCTTTTTAAGAAAACCAAATTCATATTAAAATTTATATTGGATACCCTAGGATGAAAGCGCTTCTTAACAAACAAATAGTTAAAAAGCTCTTTAAAAAAAACAAAAAAAAAATCGAGAAAATTTTTTAATACGCGAGGATTGAACTCGCACCGCTCGCATTACAATCAAATGTCTTACTGCTGTGCTATTATCCGCTGTTTTTGTTATGAACAAAATATGTATAAAAACATGAGCTCCACAACTCTGAACTCTGAAAAGCACATCGCTATTTCTATGAATGGTTTTTATTTTCCCGCTGGGCATCTAGCAAAAGTAGTTTGAATAATTGGTATATAGAGTAAATTTATATATAAAGAGTTTAGCTCGTTGGATAGAGCATTGTCTTTGCAATCGTTAGTTCACAAGTTCGATCCTCAGCGGTTACAAGCAAGTTTTTTAAGTCTTTTTTACAATCTATATCTCTCTCATTCTCTCTACTGTAAAACATATCTTTCTCCTCTATCGTGTAACGAAATGAAGTAAATTGACCTTGAAATTTCACTCCTCAATATTCTCATTCAAATTTCGAAGCGCCGCCTAAGAAGTTTCACTTCAAAAAACATACTAGACGCGTTTTGTTTAATGGAAGCAATAAGAACAAACATATAGCAAAACATTGGATTATCGCACAAAATATGACATCACTTCATTTCTTTTGATTTTGAAAGCGCAATGGTGTTGATTTTATAGACGACACCTAGTTATTCCACCTTCTTTAATACATCTTGCAGCTGCTGAAGTTGTTGTTTTTTCAGTTCAACGTTTTCCACATTGTTTCTGTTTTCAATGGCCGATTGTGAGCGCTCTCTTTTTGAGTATATTTTGACGTAGAATACGTCATTCTCGGAGGTACGTAGGGTGGTTGATAGTGATCAGGTGTCGGTATTTATATAACTTTTTGAGCCTTTGGTGGGCCTAAAGTACTGATCGTACAATGTTAGCACTTGTTGGTCTGCTTGATCCTCAATGCGACAAAAATTCATGTTACAACTCTCTAACTTATATAAATTTTACACAATTACATGAAATATAAAGCCAACATTTGATGTTTTTGTTTGCTTAAACTTGCTACCTATTTATCGACAGTTTCCGGTTTTATCGACAAAACCATAAAATTTGTATAGGAGCACCCCTAAGGAGTGGTCGGAGGGAATAGGTGTCAAAGGCAAAAATGTTCCTTTTGCAAAAGTAATGGGGGTCGGTGATACATATAAACCCTTTCCGGCACTCTTTTAAAGGTCATATGCTCAGGTGTATGGAATAAATAAACAAAAACCATAAAATTTGTATGGGAGCCCCCCTAAGGAGTGGTCGGAGAGAATAGGTGTCAGAGGCAAAAATGTTCCTTTTGCAAAAGTAATGGGGGTCGGTGATACATATTAACCCTTTCCGGCACAAACACAATAAAATTTGTATGGGAGCCCCCTAAGGAGTGATCGGAGGGAATAGGTGTCAAAGGCAAAAATGTTCCTTTTGCAAAAATAATGGGGGTTGGTGATACATATTAACCCTTTCCGGCGCTCTTTTAAAGGTCATATGCTCAGGTGTATGAAATAAATAAACAAAAACCATAAAATTTGTATGGGAGCCCCCCTAAGGAGTGGTCGGAGAGAATAGGTGTCAAAGGCAAAAATGTTCCTTTTGCAAAAATAATAAAGTTCGGTAATACATAACAACCCTTTCCGGCACTAAAACCATAAAATTTGTATGGGAGCCCCCCTAAGGAGTGATTGGAAGGAAAAGGTGTCCAAGGCAAAAATGTTTCTTTTGCAAAAATAATGGAGGTCGGTAATACATATTAACCCTCTCCGGCACTCTCTTGAAGGTCATATGCTCAGGTGTATGGAATAAATATACAAAAACCATAAAATTTGTATGGGAGCCCCTCTAAGGAGTGGTCGGAGAGAATAGGTGTCAAAGGCAAAAATGTTCCTTTTGCAAAAGTAATGGGCGTCGGTGATACATTTTTAACCCTTTCCGGCACTCTTTTAAAGGTCATATGCTCAGGTGTATGGAATAAATATTTTGCTAAATAGTTTTTAAAAATGATGTCATCAAAAGCGAATTGAATAATTCTACGGCTTGTGTTACGACATAGTCGAAACCATGGTATAATAACCCAGGTAGACTTATTAGAATGACAGCAAAAGTTGGCATACCTTTGCTGTCAAAATACGGTGCTGCCATATCTTTAAGCAAAAATCCGAGTTTTCAGAAGAAAATGTTTTAATATTATATGGAATTATAATAGATATATAAATTAAGAACAAATAATAGTACAATAAATTTATATGAATTAAGCGTTTAATTAAGTACTTTAGTAGAGTTTAGTACTTTCTTCTGTTCATTGAATTTCTTCATTATTACGTTGTATACAAATGCGGTATGTATGAATATCAAAGCGTGCTAATAAAACCATAGTTAGTATTTGTGTCAAAATATTGCA
Source organism: Pherbina coryleti (assembly GCA_943735915.1). Classification (NCBI taxonomy): domain Eukaryota; kingdom Metazoa; phylum Arthropoda; class Insecta; order Diptera; family Sciomyzidae; genus Pherbina; species Pherbina coryleti. The sequence continues at coordinate 119,462,155 of OX030951.1, forward strand.
ATGATGTTTTGTTATATAATATATTATTGGAATCTAAAAATTTAGTTTAGTTAATTATCAAAAATAAACAAAAATTAAGGTTGCTCTGTTATTATATTATTTTTATCCCTTTAGCCCATTATAAAATCCCAACCCAATTACTTTTTCCCACAAAATTCAAGATGTGGCAATATCAGCGCAGAGTTTGACAGCAAAGGCAGGTCGAATTCTAGGAACTCAACTCTAATAAGTCTACCTGGGTTATTATACCATGGTCGAAACTACTGTATCTTTTTTAACAGGGGATGGTTTCCCAAGTACTTTCTGACCACAATCATGTCGTGTCGGCAGTCAGAGCGCTGGCAGAGGCAATGAAAACCTTATGGCAGAAAACGACAATGACAACGCCAAGACAGAAATATTTCTATTTACTCTTTTGTAGTTTATTTGGCAGCTCTTAGGTAGAATTTAGGTAGCTGGTAAACAGTGTTCCTATTTGCTCTATATATGAAAGATATAGTCTGAAGTTGAAAATGCAGTGAATTTATATGAAGAGTATTGCAAAAAGTTGTAGAATAAATGGAAGTGGAGTAATTATTACTTCAATCGGAATATAATGATACACTGAAGCAAAATGAAATGACAGATTAACCGACAAAGCCAACGCTACCATTCTGGGTCAACTCTTAGCGATCTCTCGTTCTGACACGACAACAACATGATTCTGGTCAGACAGTAACGCCGCACATATTGGACTGAGTCACCAAAAATTGAACGCCAAGGCAGCCATTTAAGTGATGTGCTATTCCTTACATAATGGAATGAATATAGCTTCAAAATGAAGGCAGAATCAATTTGATATCTCACACCGTTGTTGGTTTGTTTGAATTTCTTTTCTTGTTAGAAAATTCTTACTTGGTTACCCTTTCGTTAATGGCTGGCTTAATGCGCTTAAGCTTATAAGCCAAGGATAGAATAGTGATAGTATAGGCACGTAACTTAAGTCAACTGTAAACATTTTGAAATTGGTCAAACTCCACAGCAATTCACTTTGTTATGAAGCAAACTTATAATGAAAGTCATTATTTTGAACAAAGTTAATTTTTGATTTTATTTTTTTTTTAATCTTGTTTTTCTTATAATAACTGACAAAAAAATTTTTTTTTTGCAGGTTCGACGTAGTCTTGAAACCTTATCGATGCTTATACATGACAGAAGCTCAGCGGCAACCACAGCACCAAATGCAGCGGAAGCTTTTGATCGCAATGATAGTGACTGAATTTATTTATTTTTCTACTAATTTTTAATTAAATTAATTTAAATTAATTTAAAAAAAAAACAACAAAACAAAAACTTTGCAACTAATTTGTTGACCTGATGAACAAAATTTATGGAAATTCTTTAAAAAACCGCATAGAAAAATTGCTTTTAATACCTTTAAAGAATTTAATTTAATTTATATATTTTATTTAATTTAAGTTTAGTAATTAAGTTATTGCAATAACTATTGATTAATTATTTTTGTCATAAATATTTTTAAAATGTATGCCGTGTGTGATTTTTGTATGATTTATTTTAAGAAAAATTTTTTTTTTAATTTTAATTATTAAGTATTATAATAAAAAAAACCAACCAAAGCTGAAAATATGAATATTACAATAATAAAAATATTACAAATTATGAGATTTGCATGCATGTAAGAATTTTAAATACTTAAATAAACCTTAAAATTATATACATATATATATAAAATACCGCTTAGTTTTGTTCGTATTACAACTCCGCAAGATAAAGAAATAAATAAAATTGGAAAGTAATAAAACAGATATAAATCATCAAAATAAACTCTTTCTCTTTCATAATATAAAATTAAAATTTTCTTTAGCATACTTGTAGGCATAAATTAAACGAAATGCTTATACAGTGTAACCTGAATACGTTGACCCTGGATATGAGAGAACTCTCTTTTAGTTCAAGTTTTGGTCCAAGTTTTTACACCAGACTTACTCCAAATGTCAGTAAGATTATATTTAAGCCAAATGGACTGCGAAGGCAACAAAATAAAAATATTTATGTAAAATTAACTTTTGTATTTGGTGCACAAAAAAGTTTTACAGAATTTTTTTTCAAGTTTGTCACTTTATTTTGAAAAGTTTGTTACAAATTTATTGTTCAAAGTATTGTCCATCGCTAGCCAATACTTTTTTCCCCATCTTGCGATTGGATGCGATCCACGAATCGATCCAATTTTGGAATTCATCAAAAGAGCGGAAGTGCTGATCTTCAAGGGCATGCATCATCGACAAAATCAAATAGTAGTCGGAAGGGGCAATGTCTGGACTATGCGGCGAGCGTATGGAAAATGTTTGTTTTTTGCGCTTGGGGTTATCGTAATGAACCCATTTTTCATCACCAGTTACAATACGATGCAATAATCCCTTTCTCTTTTGCCTTTGGAGTAGCTGTTCACAAGTAAAAAACGGCGTTGGACGTCTCTGGGCTTCAGTTCATACGGCACCCAATTTCCTACCGTTTGGACCATTCCCATGGCTTTTAAGCGAACTGATATGGCTTGTTGACTCACTCCCAATCGTTTTGCAAGTTCTCCTTGCGTTTGGCATGAGTCTTCATCCAATATAGTCTCCAACTCGGCATCCTCAAACTTTTTCGTCCTTCGCGCTCGTTGCCATCGGTATTAAAATCACCACTTCTACAACGTCTATAAAAAATCTCACATGTGGAAATCGATGAAGCATGTTTCCCGTAAGCTTCTTGCAGCATTCAATGGCCTTTAGCTGTATTTTTCTTCAAATAAAAGCAGAAAAGTAAAGTTTTGTGTTTTGTTGGCGCAAAAGTTGACATATTCAGATCACACAAAAATGATATTATTTACACTTCAGAGCGTTACCTCCGCTTTACGTGAACGCTGAATTGCTATCCCTAAATAAAAGCGGTGGCCTTATGTAAGATGTGAGGCAGTCAACAAATTTTTTACAGAAATTACAATATTTTCGAATTCTGCAGCCAACTTTACTTTCTAACACTCTGTCGAAATTGGATTTTCCAACCGCTAAGCGTTGCCGCCGCGTTATTAAATTGTATGTGCATGAGAAATTTTTGACAGATAAAAAACGCTTCCGCGCTGATTTAGGTTTGACTGTATGAGCCCGAACAGAACAAAAGTGGCTGTCGGATGTCGGATCCGCCGTGCAACAAAAGACATGACAATGTATGCAGCCGCCAAAAATAAAATCGCCATAGAAATCCGTGACGGAAAAACGACAGAATAGAATTTATTTTATTTTTTCGCTTAGGGCTGGCGGATTTCTTGTTAAGTAACGTTATTTATTTATTTATTTATTTATTTATTTATTTATTTATTTATTTATTATTTATTTATTTATTTATTATTTATTTATTATTTATTTATTTATTTATTATTTATTTATTTATTTATTATTTATTTATTTATTACTTATTTATTTTTATTATTATTAAGGGTATTCATGCAAATGGGCAAAGCCCTTATAAATGGTATAAACAAGATAACTTTATCCCCCTTATAAATGAACTGTCAAAATTTGTACAGAGAAGCTTTTGCACAAACCAGATATATTTGTTCTTCGATTTAGGTGAGCAAACGAGGTGGCAAACTTATAACAGATCAGCTGTTTTCGTTCTTATCAAGTCCAAGTGTTATTGAAAGAAAGTGGCGTTTTTTACTCAATCAGAAGGTAAATACAACATATTTCTAATTTATTCTGGAATGCAGACGGTTGACTGTTTTTGTTTAACTTGGTAAACAGCTTTCATATAAGTAACAAATTGATCAACGGTTTTAGGGGACGTTCATGCAACCTGCGTGATAAAAATAACTAATTGCCCAATATATAAGCTTGCCGCGTTGCATGAATACCCTTATTATAATATAATACAGTATAATATAATAAAATATAATATAATATAATATAATATAATATAATATAATTTGATATCTAAAATATGCTAAAAAGCTTATTATGGCAGTTCTTACTCTCTGAGGTTTGCCATTGTCTGCCTTGGTAATAACCCTGGTTACAAAAACATTTATAAGGATTTAAATCATCTGTTTTAAAAACATTCTGCAAGTCCCTGTTACGCTGAGTTGAATTATTCTCAATTTTTTTTTTTTTTTTTTTTTGCTTTACCTTTCCAACTTTAAATTTTTCCTCACTTTTTTTTCAGCCGGTAATTCGCATATACTTTGCTCTGGATTTACCCATTTCTGTAAATCACAAAATTATTATAATCAAATTAGATTTATATATCACGAATTCCACGAAAAAGTCAACCTCATAGGTCAAAAATCAAATTGTAAAGACAGAAGAGAAACTATATAGAATATATTCTATCGAATTCGGACAACACGTTTTAAGTTGAATTTTTCAAGATAACGGTAGTTTTTCTGTGTTTTTTTTACTTTCGCGTGGTGAATAAGTTGAGCGAAAATTTTGCAGTTTTATTTTGATATTTGCCATGAGGGCGTGCGCTGTTTATTACAACAATTAAAAAAAAAAATATTTGCTTCAAATTTTTTAATATTTTCCTAATAATCATACATATATGTATATGAATAAATAATTATCAACGACATACCGTGGTAAGAGCAGTTAAATAAATGAAGAAAATATGTAGCATGTGCGTGACGATATTGATATATGTTTCAATGCAGACTCTAATATAAGAAATTTTTTGCGGAAAATGCTGTTATGTGTGGATATTGAGATGGCAAAGCAGATTGAAAAACATTTTTTTTACTATTTCCATTGAAAAAAATTCCACGCGTTTCGCACATGTTACACTTTTTTCTATAAAACAATGTAGTTTTTACACACTACGGGGTCGTTCATAAATTACGTTACCAATTTAAAGGGGAGGAGGGGCTTTAAAATGTATTACGATTAGTAATGATACGTGGGGTCTCATATATAGCAAAGTGACCAAAAATAAAACAACTCGAAAAAATTGAAATTAATACACCCTTCATTTAAAAAAATTTCTATCCTTACATCTGCATTAGACGGTCAAACGTCTAAATTGACGGTTAACTATTGACAAGTGTCGATATGAGTTCTCATAAGTGAGTTTTATTTAATTTAACCCTTTAACCCATGCGATTTTCTTTGCATAAGAAATGAGAATACACCTGAATAGGTCCACATGGAATCTGTTGAAGAACTTGAAGAGTCCCCAAAGTTCCAGCTCCTTCAATTCCAGTGATTGAGAGCATCGACTTTTGGATCGAATAGAATAGAATAGTTTTTATCGATTAAAATATCTGATTTTCAAATTTTTTTCTTAAATGTATCTAGTCATGACATAAAAGAGATTAAAAAAAAGAAAATAAGAAATTTTTAATCATTTTGTTTTGTATTTCAGTTTTTATTGAATATGGTCGAAGGCAACAGTAATTGAACGTACGGTGTAATTGTGCGTGACGAATGTAACATGTGCGTGACGGTGTTTAAAGTTGAAAAAATTGTTTTATAATTTGTTTTTCTCAAATAACTTAGCTACTAATATAATCTAGGATAACCTCTTATTGCTGTAAAAAAATATGAAAATTCTATCTAAAGTCAATTCGCAGAAATTTTAGATAGAAGCTGACATCAAATTTTTAAAGGGAAAATTTTGTAGCACGTGCGTACGCTACATTTTGCTTAATATCACCGAAATTCATAAGTGGATTCATAAAACCTTTACACATTTTAAATATACCGTAAAATTAATTAATAAAAATTGCAAACCAGTTTTCGCAAAAATGTCTTCTTAAGTAAATCAGTTGCAATTATTCGCAAGCTGTAACAGTGCGTGACATGGAATTCATGATATATTTAAAATATTAATCGTTTTTACGTAAGATCACAATTTTCTATTGTTACAACCTGTTCAGAATAAGAGATTTCTGGAACTGTTTCCTTAATATCACCAGAAAATACAACAACTTTTCAAAAAACAGTTTACGAATGTCTGGTAATATCGCGAAACATACGATCAATTACTGTCAGTGCTACTGCGGGAATCATACTTGCTTCATCAATAATGATAAGACGGGCATAATCAATAGTAGATTCCGTGATCAAAATTGGGCTTCAGGCGTTAAGCCGATCCAGATGTATCTCAAGAAGAGGTCTAGGAAGTTTGAATTGTCTGTGCAAGGTACATCCTCATTCAACGAAGCTAGCGGCGATGCCAGTAAAGGCTTTGTTTAAATACACAATACTTTAGAAAAAGTAAGACCCTATTTCACATCTGCAGACTAAGACCTTTCTATTAATACCTCATTTATGAGAATCGCATTTACGATATAGATTTGATGGTCATCACAAAAAAAGCGCTAGCGTAATAATAATATAGATGGCGCGTGCTTCCCCGACTTCTTGTTTCGGATTTCCGTCGCATTTCACAACATCACTCCCACATGCTGGAAACCGGTCGGTAAGATATTACATATCAAAAATTAAAAAAAAAAAGTTATATATCATAAACTTTGCTGAAGACAAAAGCGCCCCAAAAGTGTGTTAAAGAGTGAAAAAATAATACGCCCCTGAAGCAGTGTTTGCGTTTTGACAACTGTGGTCACATCAAATTGGTGCGATTATTATTTTTTTCACTGAGAAGACTTGTGAATAGCTGACTTGCGCTCAGAAATGTCAAAAAAACACGCTTTGCTCGCTCACTCAATTTACGAAATCGGCCACAGTTCACGTACACTGTATGTGTAGACAACACCACTTCCCAAGAATGATAGAAAAATAGATTGCGCAGATCGTAAAAATAATTTTCAACGATCTGCCCATCTACGTCATGATAGACTTACGATATGAGCTTACGATATGGCTTTATTTCACGTCACGCTAGACCAAGTTTGTTTCTTGAATCTTTTGTCAATGCAAGTTGGATTGAAAACTTGTACTGTTAGAAACTTGCCTGCGCAAAACTCGTACATAATTCTTTGTCCATATTTTAATATAAAACGGAGGAAAAACTTGTTTATTCTTTTATATTCACAATTTTGTTCATATTTGATCACATTCTGAACAAGACTTGACAGAAAGCCATATCGTAAGCTCATGTGACGTAGATGCGCAGATCGTTGAAAATTATTTTTACGATCTGCGCAATCTATTTTCCTATCATTCTTGAGGTAGGCTCATATTGGAGAGCAGGGTGTGCTATTTGTCAAAATCAGCTGGTAATTTTTAGTTTTTGTAACTGTTGTTGTTTTTGTCGGTTGTAGCTCCATAGCAAATTTTGCAAAATTGTTGCAAAATTTCACAATGGAGCAGCCATTTTAAAATGAGCCTACCTTGTAATTGTATCATTAATGCACTACCGGAACTTAGCCGCGCCCCTGCCACAAACAATCTACCCACTTTTATGTTACGCTCTTAAGCTGTTGATTTTATTTCGAACACAAAAAATTGTTAAAGGTTCAAATTCAATCATTTCCGAATAAATTCCTGTTAAGCCTCTTTATTGTGTTAATAAGTTAATTTAATAATTTAAGCTTTTTTTCTTTATTATATATCAACATTAATTAACAAAACAATATTTAAGCATAAGGAAACTCATCGCCAATGGCATCCTGGGCAATCAATGTTTCCTCGATACATTTCCAAGTTTCACTGCACTCCGAAAGTAAGCTCATGTTTCCAATTATATAGAGACCTAGTTTCGCTCTAGAGAGCGAAACGCAGATACGATTCTTCTCATTGAGGAATCCAATGCGTTCGAATGGATTGCTACGCACCAGCGATAGTAAAACTATTTCTTTTTCCAAGCCTTGAAAATTATCGACAGAGGTAGCTTGGACTTTGCATAAATCGCGGTCTGCACGCAACTTTTTTAAAATAAGCCGAATTTGACCATTATAGGGACTCAATATTACAATTTCGTCTGCTTCGTATTTGCCTTTTTTAATTAAGTGTTTGGTTAATTTTATCAGTTCCTCACATTCGTAGTTGTTATATTTTGAGCTTGATTGCTCATCAGAACATTCTTTACTTTTATTGTACGAAAGAAAAAATAAATTTTTCTGCATGCCTTTAACTTGAGGATATGAGTCGACAACTAGTCCATTTTGCAATTCATTGTATATCATAGGACAGATTAGTTTAACAAATTCCGGGCGCATACGATACTGTATCCGCAACATTATATTTGCCATGCCACGTTGAATAAGTCGCTCGAATAACGAAACATTCATCTCATGCACTCGACTATGCTGTGAGTTCGACGTATACGGCTGCAATTGCATGTGGTCACCAATCATGATGACGTGTTGTGTAAAACCCGTCAAACAGGCTATAACGTGAGACTCTAATATTTCGGCAGCTTCTTCAAAAACAACGATAGGACTCTCCAATAATTTAAAAAGAAAATTTGTCTTAGCGGCGCATGTTGTGGTCATAGCAATAACTTGTTTCGATTTGACCATTTCATATTTAAACAATGTTTTTATAGTTTTAAGTCTGGCCTTTGTATCTTGGAGCTTTTTTTGTGCATTAACAATAGTTTTATAGTTATCATCAGTTCCATCAAAATCTTTGTATAGTTTTTGTAAAGCTTCATATTCTTCCTTATAAAGTATTTTTGTGGTATAATTTAAACGTTTAGTCAACGGATTTACCTGATGTTCTTCCTCCTCATAATTTTTTAAATTGAATTTATCAAGATCACGATTTTTAGATCCTATTCCAAATCGAACAATGCTGTCAGTGTATTTGGATATTTTAGACAGAAATTTGTCCAATGACTCATTGGTGTATGTTATTAACACTATAGGGCCATTCGCTTTATCTATTAAAGTTTTGACGATTTTTACAGAGAGGTACGTTTTTCCTGTGCCTGGTGGTCCCTGTATAAGGCAGAATTCTTCACAAAGAGCTCTTTTAAATGCTTGAGTTTGGGATTCGTTTAAGTTGAGGTTTTCTGTTAATTGATTTAAATGCCCATGTTTGTCAGTTTCGTTGTCAGCATGAGAAAAATTCTTCTTAAGGTATGCAGGCGCAGCACTGATAGTTTCTCCATCAACAATGTATTTCCGCATTGGGATATTTTCGGCTCCACTACCTGCATAAGTTTTCATAACTTTAAAAACATTGTGATATGGCTCAAAGAATTCTGGGCTCTCGAACATAAGAAATTTCGTATTGTAAATTGATCCTATATTGTACTGCTTCACTACATCAATGGCTATAAATCCTTCCTCTATTTCACTCTTATTGCTCACTGTTACTACTGCTAGTACAAGATTCTCAAAATCAAAGCTAGTTGTGAAGCACAATAAAGCGCCAGACTTTAGGTTGCGTAAACGAGCTATTCTAGACTTCTTTTGTGTGTTGTTTATCAAAGAACGAGAGCTTCCCAGTACATCTGCATATACCATTTGAGTGGCATATGCTTCAAGGAACTGGTGAGTATGAATAATTTGTACATCTTCCAAATATATAGTGTCTCTGGAACAAGGTTGATGATTAGTTATTAATGATTTGACGCAGTCTCGCAATGATATCATAAAATCTTCACGTAGTAAATATTTTTGAACGTTGATGTACTCAGAATCGTTTTTATATCTTTTATTGATAAGTGCGCTCTTTGAAATTTCTGCGATATCCTGCAATTGTTGTTTATTCGTGGATATAAGTTCTTCCAGACTGGGAAAGGTATCTTCTAACGTTTTTGAGTCCTCCACAGCACGCCTTTCGGATAATATTGAATCCATAGTTTTTCCCAAATTAATGCAGGTTGAACGCTTTGTGATCAATGGTGCATCAGAGCTTTTCATAAGCATATTTATTTCACCGACTACTTTGAGGTACTGCTCAGTTACGGTGGTCGCTTGCAATGTCCGCAATAGCGCTTCAATGTTTAAAACAATCTCATCTACTTTACTCGTGTCACTCCACATGGATTTGTATTTCGCAGAGAATAACTTTTTACTTATGTTAGAAAAATGTTCAAGCAAAGGTTCGTTTCTTGCAATGGATTTTAATATCAAAGTATGGAAGCCTGGCAATTCCAGGGATATGATAAGCAACAGCACTTGAACATACAGCAAGACCCTCTCCATGGAATCGTTTTGTGCAATTTGGCCATTGAAAAAATCAAATTCCGCAGTAGATGCAATGAGAAAGGCTTCCAATGCTTTCATTTTAGAAACTTCGCGGAGCTTAGGTGTGCCAATGCTTTTCTGTGATGATGCGTTTAAATTACATATTAGGTGGGCGTTAGAGACTGGACCCGGTATTGTTATGAATTCTACAATGTTCGAATCGGAAGGCTCTGCATTTAAGTTTTTTTTTAAATTATTGACTAAGTCATCTTCATCCTGGTCAAACCAATCCAATTCATCGTCTTGAGACATATTGATGAAATCCTGAACTTCTCTGGTAGGAAAAGTACGCAAAATACTTTCTTCAATTAAGGCTGCAAAGTTTTCTTATCAAAACTGTGCTCATTAATGTTGTCCAATGTTAATTTTGTTATGAAGAATGTTAACATTAACATTAACGTTTAGACCACGTTCAGCATATTCCTTTAAAAGCGAATAAATTAATTATTTGGATTTCGAACATATCAACGAATGTCTATTATAGAAATATTATTTTTGCCAGTTTTCTAGTTAGTTATTCTTTATTACGGAAAAGTTTATATATTTTGCAAATAGGTTAAAACTAATTTAATCTTATTATATTGGTGTGTGTGTATAAAGGCCCATTCACATCGCCCTTTTTTCGTAAAATGAATCATCAACAGTTATGTACTGCACACATTGATGACGACAGCGACGACATACTGTCAAATTAGGAATAGTTCTATATTGACGACACGACATTGCGACATTAGACCAAATTCTCTCCATAAGAAATACATGTAAAAAAATTTGACAGATGTCGTAATGTCGCTGTCGTCGTCAATGTGTTCAGTACATTAGGCAACCCAGCTAGACAGCTCTAACGTAGTTACAAACACAATGAAACAAAATTTGGTGTTCACTAACACACTCTTACATTTTGTTGTCATGTTAAACAAGGAAAGTTGTATGTGTTTAAATAGCTTGCTCTTTTACGCAACAAACAAGCTGGGGGTGTGAAAAAAAACTTTAAGCGGTGCAGGTGTAAGTCACGCAATAAATAATATCCTAAAATAATATTCACTAATGATTTCTTTTCTTTATGGGTGCAATAGGCCTACAGGGGAACCGAACACCCAAAAAAATCGGTAACGCACCAAATTCTTGTGGGACACTATTTTCTGTTTCCGTACTTTCTGTGCTTAAAATGGGAGAAGAAGAACAAGCATAAAATCGCTCTCTCGAGCACACAAAGTGCACAGAGAGTGCTAGCACTCGAGACTTCGAGTAATAGCCCGAACACAATATGCGCGACGAGTGGCGAGCAGCACGTCTCCAATCTGTCATTGTAGAGAAATGTTGAGCGACTTGATTATAATACACGCGACACCATTAAACTTCAGCAGCATGTATAGTACACAAAAAACAATGGCTGTTTTCAGCCGACTCAACAGTTGCCGTTTAGAATAACAACACAATCAGAGCTGAAAAAGAAATCCATTCAATTTCATTTTATTTTCAAAAAGTTGAATGAGTGAATAACGAAATAAGAATCTATTCAATGAATGCAAAATTAATTTATAAATAAAAATGTTATTTCACATTCAAATTTAAAAAATTTATTAATTATTCGTTACATTTATATCAATTAATGAATAAAAAATCAATAATAACTAAGAAATTAGCAATGAATAACAAATTAATAATAACAATGAATAAAAAAAATGAATAGCGATTAAAATATAATTATATTAAAAAAATTATTGCAAATTCTAAAATTCTCTGTGAATTGCATTCTTTGTGTATAGTTTTCATATGAATACAAAATTGAAAAATTGAAAACAAAAATGATCAAGTTTTTAAAATTAAATGTGAATTAAAATTTTATTTATAAATCAATTTACCAGTTTTTTTTGGATTCTTATTTGTCATTGTTCAGTTGTGCTTAAAATTCTGAATGAATACAGACTTAACAACTCTGAATAGAGTTCAAACAAAACATCCCTCACTACAATCGCTACCATAAATTTCACAACAGTTTAGTTTGTTGCATGCGACCAGTAATAACCAATGTAAGCAATGGCGGAAACTTGCTTTTGCTGCCTGTCAAATTAAAATTAAATTGAAGCCGACGGCAACGTCGAGCGACAATGTTGAGCGACAAGTCTCCAAAATATGTCCCATAAGAAATACATGTAAAAAAAAAGTGATAATTGGCGCTGCCGCTCGTCGCGCGTATTGTGTTCGGGCTATAAAGTAAGAACAAGCATCAAGAAGAATAAGCATCAATAAGAAGAAGCAAATGTCAAATTACATTTCATAATTGTTTATGTTTTGCGATAAATAAATGCACAAATTGTGTGCATAAAAAGAAATTTACGTACAATAAATAAATAATAATAAATAAAAATTAAGTAATTGTTCTGTTTTGCATTAAAAATGGCTTTTAATAATTCGAGTGAAAGTGTTTTAAATTGTGTGCTGCCGTCTGCAGTCAAAATCAGCTGTTTTGTGCTTGAAACTTACTAGAAGCTGTTTCCGTACTTTTGCAACTATGCTTACATTTCGTTTTTACTCTCTTGCACACATTTTACACAAATCTTACACAGTGTAGAGTAAGGAAACAGACCTATTAGGTCTGTTTGAGTTTCCGTACTTTCTGTGCTTAAAATGGGAGAAGAAGAACAAGCATAAAATCGCTCTCTCGAGCACACAAAGTGAACAGAGAGTGCTAGAACTCAAGACTTCGAGTAAAGCCGCATTTCCATGCTATCTCCTATGATCTTCTCCTATCTCATGGTATAAAAATACAAGGTAGCATTGACTGTTGCTTGGGAAAACATCTCCTGTCAAAAAATATACTCAAAAAGAGAGCGTTCACAGTCCACCATTGAAAACACAAACAATGTTGAAAACGTTGAAGTGAAAAAAAAGCTCAAGCCTGTGTTAGATAACACGGGCGCATAGGTCAGACGTAGAATACGTTAGTCATTAACAGCCTTATTCAAAAGATTTCCTTAAACAACCTTTAAACGCTTGTTTAGTTACGCACTGTTTAAGGCTTTACGCAGCTTCTATGCAACCTTGCTAACATTGTTATTCATAAACATTTTTCATTTTCTGCTTATGATTGTAAGGTTTGTGTCTGAACTATAGAAAATCTCTACAAAAATTAAGAATTCCTATGGATTTACAATGGCCGCCGCATAAAAAATGCTGCAAAGGGCGCATATGGAGCATGTTTTTGATATTAAAAGAAAAGACAAACAAAAATCATGGTTGTATTTACGTAACCTTTAAACGCCAATTTCGGCGTTTAAGTTACTCAGCTCTTAAGGGGAGATACGCAGTCAGAACTTTTCTTTTTTTCAAAAATTTTTTTTGCATTTTCTTAAAGCCTTAAGTCTCAAGAATATGTGGTGAAAATTTCAAGTCAATATCTCAAAAAATAACAAAGTTATAGCCTACTGAGTGAACCGCCTTCTAGAGCGCGCAGTGCTGGCGCTTATTTTCAAACGCGTTTTTCTCGAAACCATGTTTTCAAAGTCGGTGACCAAGATTTCTCGAAGCTCAGTGAACTGATCGTTTTGATTTTTTCGCAGGTTTATTGTACACATAATAATCTCGTACTTGTCATAGGATTTTTTTTTTTTAGATTCGTTCATTTTTTATATGCAAAACTATGACGAATTTTTGGTCGAAAATCGTTTTTTTACGTTCGAAAGTCCGCCATTGTGTGAAAAATCAATATTTTCAAAAACGGCTATGACAAGTACGAGTTTTAAGTATCTACTTTAATAGTATATTTCACTTTTTTGTTTCAGATGAATTAAGGAGGAGCAATCTTGGTCACCGCATTTCACCTTTTTTTCAGAGCGCTCTACAAAAACTGCTGTATCGACCTTAATATTAAATTTACTAAAAATACTCTTGAATGTGTATATTTTTAGGTATAAAAAACCTCATTTAAAAATATCCCATAGGTTTCCTTAAAAAAATTCACAAACATGACCTTTTTTTTCGGCCTCTGGCTGCGTTGCTCCCCTTAAACAACTACGAAAAATGTTTATGAATAACGTTTTCTTGTTTAAAGCCCGTTTAAAGTTACGCTGCCTCTAATATGTGTATGAATAAGGCTGTAAGACATTGAGGATGTCTTAAAGACGTGGCCAACTGGGTAAGCACAATTTTGTTTCTCTGCTTCGCTTATCAATGTTGTGTATGTACACATCGTTCGCTACTTGGTCATTATACTTCTTCTCTTTCTCACACTGGTTCTGTGATGAACACACAGATAATCGTACTGCTCTTACACATGATGTTATAATACATGAAATACAAAGCATATGAAAATTAATACAAAATTTGAAGGAGTTAAATTTTGATTTACTTATAGAATCAAAAAAATTATATGTAGCAATATGATTATTTAAATACAAATCAAAAGAAGACATATTAAATATGTTACGACCATACTTGAATTTTCTTCAATGCATGCATAAAGTATTAAAAACTTATAATGAAAGTGACAAACATTTTCTCAAAATTTTGTGCTCCAGATTAACACCCCCGTATAACGTATTCTACGTTAAAACAAGAACCTCAGCAGCTGATTTTCACAAACAGCTGTTTTTGACAGGAGATGTTTTCTTGTAGAAGAGAAAACAAGTTCACACAAGTTTGCTAATTAAGAAGCATGCTCGCGAGTGTGACACACGTGCTGGCTTGTTGACAAAAATTTTGAATTTCCCCGTCACACAAGCTTATGTGTGCCACACGTATGTATTGATATGTACGTAAGCTTCATGCCACTTTTTGTTAAATTGTTTGATGACTCCTTTGATGTCTCATTTGACGGATATGAACAGTGTCTTTTTCTTGTTCATCTTAGATAAATGTACTATTATTTACTACGTTTCCATGCTGAGTTTACTTTAATTAGGGTTTCGTCAAGTTGAGAAAATTGTGTCGCTAACTTAGAACTGTTCAAATGCAAAACAAAAATTGAAGTACCCAGATAAAAACAGAAACTCATCTCTGTAACCTAGATAAAGACAGAATTTCTGTTTAGTTTTTATTTCTGTGTATTCTTTTATGGATATGACGTTTGTCGAAACAGCTGTCGGGAAATTGTTTGACAAAGTGCCTGTTTTTGGCATGTTTTGCATTGTGTCAATTTAGTTTGGTTTGTGCTATCCGCTTATGATTGTTCAATGCGTTGATAAGCTCTACGAGACTAATTAAACCGTAAGTGCCGGATAAGCACCAAATAAACTTTTAAGAAAAAATAGTAAAAATTTCTTTCCTCAGCAAGAATCATAACCTTATTTTTCGTTAACAATCAATATGGTAAATATAATGCAGGGTGGCGTCCGTGGCGTAATTGGTTAAAGTGCGTGGCCGCTATGTCAAAGAACTTTGGAAACCCAGGTTCGAACCCCAGCAGCGACAGAAAATTATTTGAATTAAAATAATTGTTCTGTACGGCCGCCACCTCTCTGCAGACAATGGCAAACCTCAGAGAGTAATCAAAATGCCATGTAAAGCTTCTTGAGAACGAGAACATTCTGTTCATCGCCGTTCGGAGTCGGCGTTAAGCATGTAGGTCCGGTTCTCGGTCAATTGTGTACAAACTTAATAACACGCACAACACAATTGATCATAAGAAGCTAGGTCAAAGTCCTTTCAAGGGCTGAAATGGCCAGTTATTTATTTATTTATTTTTTTAAATATAATGCAGTGATACCACATCAATTACTTGACATAGAATATGGGAATGAATATGGCACAGCATAGATATGAGCGCTGGCAAAAATCTGAAGAGGAATTCCTCCAAACACCAAATTAATTATTTAAAAAAAAACTGCTTTTATGAAATATAAAATAAAAATGTATGCTTTTTAGAGAACGTGACAATTAAATCGAATTTTAAAAACTGCTTTTATGAATTTTTAAATAAAACCAACCAATTTTCTCCTTTCAGTTGTTTGCATTTATCCCTTTTGCATTGGTCAAGAATTGATGTCAATTCTTTGCTATTCTCTTTTAAACTTACCCTCTCTCACGTTGATGTCCTCGTCTTTCATCGACAAATACAAGAGTTGTCCGTCAACTCTTGACCAATGAAAATGCTGTCATTCGAATGCAAAATTTTTCGACCAGACGAAGTTGATGTATTAAAAATACTAAATATTTCTATTTTTAGGGTCAACATTTTAGAAAAATGAACACGATTCAATTTTAGAAATAGGAAACTTTCTAGAAAAAATTGAAACTTGTACAATCTCAAAGGGCAGAATAAATAAATTTATTTCGTGTTCCGAATATGGCCAACATGTGTGTCACACTCGCGAACATGCTACTTAATTAGCGAACTTGTGTGAACATGGCCGTCGTGCGGCGAACTTGTTCGTAGATGTGTAACCTACATTACGTATCTGTATTCGTGAACTACTAGTTGAGCCGGGCAAAAGGTCACCGTGTATAATGAGCCCATCCATGATACAATTATACAAGTTAGGAATGACAGTTTTTTCGTCTTACACCAACTGCCAAAAATAGTATAAGTTAGAGAACGAAAAAAGTAAAAAAGAAAATAGAAAGCAAAATATTAAGGCAAATGACAGTCGGTGCAAGACAGTCGTGAGAAAATAGTCAGTTGTCACTACTACCTTGTATAATTTTATCATGAGCCCAGCCATGGTGTAATAATAATAAGGTGTTAGTGAGTTTTTGACAACACCAAGAATAGCGTTCTTTCTGTCAAAAATTTGAGAGCGAAAGAGAGGAACTGTTGATAGTTGTCAAAGTGTATTGTTTGTTTGAGTTGCTAAATGATGTGTTATAGTTTTTTTAGGTAATTGTGCGAATTAAATTTTAATAAATATTTAATTTAATTAATTGAATTATATACGCCGTGTCGTGTTGTGTTGACAAAAAGTTATTGTAGTTGTCTTCGCCCATTTGCCAAGTTCGCCGTTGAATGGTTCTGCGATTTTATCAAAACCGTGCGCTGGAAGATGCCACCGACATGAAGCTTTGGCCAGCATGCAAATTGTCTTGCATTCACATCGTCTGCTTCAAGAACATATCGAATGCCATGAAAGGATTTTCAATGTCTCAACTGATAATAGCCATCAAATGAAGTGGACATGGCATTGAGTTTCCATCGACTACACGTTAGCTGATATATTTTGATTCCAATTCACCATCAGCTGTTTTTGACAGGAGCGGGGTGAAATAATGGCCAACTCACACGGGATTGCTTGACTGGCAATCAATGAACTTTTCTTACTCTCTTTCACATGCTGATTGTTGGTAGCTCACACGACACACCAATCATAATTTTACATATCTTGGAAAAATTTATTTCGTAACCTACCAGCACTATGCAGATTGCTGATTGCTGACATGTACAGCAATCTCAAAATGAACAAATTTAGATTGCTGCAATCTGTGTTCATCCGCTCTAGCTCTCAGAGCTTTTGACAGTTTCACATTGAAAGCAACAACAAAATGACTAGATTGGTTGATTGGCAATTACCGTGTGAGTTGGGGATAAGTAATCATTTTGAGAGAGTAGTATCAAACTCAAGAACACCTTATTATACACCCATAGGTGTAACACGGCGGCCACACCTGCAAGTGCAAGTTCGAAAAACTCTATATATTCAAATATTTTTACTAACACACTTGCATTTTCGCACTTGCAGCCTACTTGCAGTGCTACTGTCAACGAATTTTCAGAGACAGTGGATTTTGACACTTGCTGCAAGTAAATCTCAAAAAAGGGGACAAGAGTGTTGTTTTTCCTAATTTTTTGGAGATTTTACCCAGATTTTTCACAATTTAATACAACAAGCACACTGGTAACTTGTTTTCTTCATTTTCTTCATGGTGTAGCTTTGCCAGCTCTCGCAATACTACAATTGTAGCGAGAACCTTTGCATTCGATGACATTTTGTGAATGAACTTGCACTTGCACATGTGGTCGCTGAAACAACTTGCAGCAATTTTCGAATTTTTTCGAAGTTAATATGTATTCTCTACTTGCAAGTGATTACTTGCACGTGTGGCCACAGCGTAATCTCTCCCGATTTTTTTTTAATTTATAATGCATCATTTCAGCTTGTGTAATTTTGCTATAATTGCTGTTTACTTTTTGTTAAATTATTTAGAACAAAAGTCGTTACTTTTAATCCTCAATTTGCGCCGTAGTTGAATCGCTTAATTTGTTAACATTAAGCTGAGTTGAAAAAGTAGTTTTTATTTATAAAAAAATAAATCAGAGAAGCTTTATTGAAGGTTGTTCATGTTTATTATTGAAAGTTCTTAAGATGAAGGAGACATCCACTATAAACGCTCTTGAATTTAAGCTATGAATCAACTTTCAAGCCAAAGAAACCATTTCAAAGTGAGTTAAGGAAACAAAGATTAAAATTATATTTAAACTTTATTAAAACTATTTTTGTACTCTTAAGCAAATCAAACAGAACATATTAAAAATATGTGTACTTAGAACTATTTTACATTAAATGATAAATTTAAATCAGTTGCTATAAGTTAAAAGTTTAGCATAAACAAGAGAGGCTATGCTGCTTTCCATATCAAGGCGTTGCTTAGCTGACAACTTTGCATCTTTAATATTTCGGTTCAAGGACTCGAACAGTAATGTTGTGCTGTCTTTTTGTTTCGATTGTAAAGAGCTTGACTTCCGCTTGCGCCCATCTGTCGTTGAACACTCTGACGATGCAGAATGATCTAAGGGATCTAGAGATTGTGAAAAACAAGCTGGTGTTTCCAAGTCATCGCTGTTTAATGTTCTTTCTTCCGGCACTGTTGTGTCCAAATATTCATCTGCTTCTTCTGCTTTGTTGACAATTCCTACTGTTTCAATGCTGTGATAAAAAAATGCAACAAGTAACATATTATCCCCGTTGTTAATTCTTAAACTTACCTCCTGTTTCCTGTGTAATCATCCAAAAACTTCATTTTTTCAAAGTATTTCCACCGTTTTTTGCGCCCCATTGGTCCGGCTCGGCGCGATTTCGATCGCTCTAAAGTTCTTCGATATGTGTCCCGAAGAGTCTTCCAAAGATTCATGCAAACGTCGTCTTAACAAATAATTTATTTATATAATTTTTTTTTTTAAATAGAAAGACCTACCACTGCTATTTAAGCGTTTGGCGATTTCAACCCAAACTCTTTCCTTGACCATATTATTCGAGTAATCTTGTGAATACGAATCATACAAACATGTTTGTCGACGTACTTCCTCTATTAATTTCTCTTCGAAAGTAACTTCCTAAAAAAAAAAAAAAACAAAATATAAATAACTTAAAAACGTGAAACTTATAACTCGCACTCTTACCTTATTTTCCAGTTCTAGCAATAGAGGTGATTCGACATTGGGCAATGCGTAGTCTTCAGTGGCAATGAATTCCATATTAACTCCAGATTCGTGATCAAAATAATTATCTAGGGTTTTGATGTCGCTTTCATCCCCTAAAGCTTGCATGGTACCTTCATCCTCCACAGCTTGGTCGACGCTTTTATCCTCTGCACCTTTGCCGTCGCAGTCATTCTGTGGTATATTCCAAACCGATCTGTGTTTTGTAATGTAAGAAACAATAACTTTTATTTATTTTGCCTTACTTACCGCCTGAAACTTGGTATTTTATCTAAAAATGACATAGATTGATAATATTTCCATTTTTGCTTGACCCCAGCTGGGTTGTTCCGCTTGCAACGCATAAAACAGTCACGAAGCCCCTTCCAGCGCTTTTTGCACAACGTGACTTTAAAGACAAATGTTGTATATTTAAATGTTAAATAAATTAATATTTACCATTTAAATTCACTCGTCGTGAAACTGCCTGCCATGCACGTTCTTTCTTTCTTAAACTTTTATAATCTTCCAATGCAGGATTATATATGAGCGAATGCCTTCGCACTTCCTGGATAAATTTTTCATCAAAATCGAACTGAGATTTTGCCATCTTAATGTCTTTAAAGTCTAAATAGATTTCATTAAATTGTAAATTAAAAATAAATTGAAATTTTTACCCTCAAAACAACAATACACAAAATTAAATAAAGTCACAAACTAGTGCTGCATAGTTTTTTCAGTGATGTCAAAATGATGTTTGTAAAATAATCGATATTGAACTCGATTTTTTTTTCTTTTTAATGTTTTAATTCTTTATGTACTGAACACATTGACGACGACAGCGACGACAAGCTGTCAAATTAGGAATATTTCTATATCGACGACACGACATTGCGACATTAGACCAAATTCTCTCCATAAGAAATACATGTAAAAAAATTTGACAGATGTCGTAATGTCGTTGCCGTCGTCAATGTGTTCAGTGCATTACACGGTATAATAATACAAGGTAGCATTGACAACTGCTTATTTTCTCTTCTACAAGAAAACATCTCCTGTCAAAAACAGCTTTTTGTGTAAATCAATCTGCAGCTGCTGTGGTTGTTGTTTTTTTCACTTCAACGTTTTCAACATTGTTTGTGTTTTCAATGACAGACTGTGAGCGCTCTTTTTTTGAGTATATTTTTTGACAGGAGATGTTTTCCCAAGCAACTGTCAATGCTACCTTGTATTATTATATCATGAATTCTTTAGGAGTGTTCACATTGCCAAAATTTTCATCAAATTGTTGGTCAAACAGTTTGACCACGCAAGTGTTCACATTCTCAACATTTTCGTCAAATTTCATTATTTGCTTGCGCATCGAAGTGAAAACGTTGCCATGACGGAGCGATTTATATTAATATTTTATTGAAACATGAACCAAACGTAGCAAACAAACTCTGAATGTGTCCAAAAATGTTTTAAAATTTTGTTCCAGATACATTCTTCTGTTATTATCATGTTTACGCGATGTGTTCACGTTGAAATCTTTTTTCAACTGGCAAAATTTGTACCATAAAATTTGACGAGTATTCACATTGTCAAATTTCTCGTCAAACTGTTGGTCAAACAACAGAAAAATAAAAATATTTTGATTTTCGTCAAACGATTTGACAAACAGTTTGATGAGTGTTCACACATCAAATTATCATCAAATTGTCGTCAAATCCCATATACAGTGCCGTGCACATAATTAAGAACGATTTCATCGTATTCATTTTTGACCTGAATTCAGGGGCGAACACAGGTAGGGGTTTTGGGGGTTAAAACCCCCCCCCCCCCAAATGAACGAATAAAAATAAAATTAAATGTATAAAGTAAAACAATTATAAATTATAAAGCATTATTTATTTAAGTTGAAATGTTTAAAGCTACTTTCATGGTGTTATTTATTGTTTTTATGAAATTATGCTCTGTATACGCAAAAGAGCCCTGCCAGAGTATGCTTTTTCGCCTGAAAAATCATCATTTACATGTATGTTTTGACAATGTTTTAAATCATGTAGACAATTATGCATTTTTAATTAGGAAAAGAATTACCTAAGATCGAAAAACTTCAAATTAAAATTGAATAACTATTTATTAAAAATAAAATTAAATTTACATTTCATTAAAAGGTAAAACAAAAAATTGTGCTATTTTTTATGTTACTTATTTCATCAATATCCAATTTGAATTCAAAATATTTTTTTTTTATTTAAATTTAATTTAAAATCGCAATAATTTTGCTTTTCAATCAACTCATCAATCACCAACTCAAATTAAACACATTTCGCTAACAGTTAATCAGTGCACCATAGTACATTGCTGAATATTAGCATACTTTATGAAGTATTCAATTAAAAAACAAAAACAACACAACTCACAAATTCAGATCAGCGTAAGAAGTGTTTTGTGAGAGAACAGAGAACGAACTAGCAGTTATTCTCATGCGCTAATTTTCTCTTTACTACACGATCTGTTGTTTACATTTATTCGCTTGCAATGTACTCACTACACTAAAAAAAACATTAACATAAAATGAAACACAATGTGTTCATAATTTGCCTTTTCTCATGTTTTTTTAAAAGTTTAAAACACATTTGCTCTTACTTTGACGAAATTTGCAAGCTATTTTTTAAACATAAAATTCGTCAAATTAATAACAGTTGTCGTCAATTTTAAAACATTTTTTTTCAGTGTAAAATAGTTAAGCAGTGTATATTCGTTTAACGAATATATTCACGTAGGGCTCTAATACGCATACATGTTCTACCACGCTGTTGTTCTCTGTAAAGTCGAGTTCCGCTATCAATGTGATAGGTATGAAGTTAAAACAAGAACTCTCGATTTTCAAGCTTTTCAAGCACCCGAGCTACCCGAGTATTTTCGAGTATTTCGAGCTACCCGAATTTTGAATTTTTGTTTTCCACATTAGTAATCATTATTTAGTAAAAAAAAAAACAAAAAACTTCTCTTAATCAGTCTACATCAAACATATCCACGGACTGCCAAAGCAATGTTCTTTCTTATTTAAATGTAGCCACACAGAGACAAAACAACCTAATAAAATAGAAAAAATCAATAAAATTTCTCTATCGTTTTCATTCAAGAAGATTGTCTTATTAAAACCATTGAGAAAATCTTATTAAAACTTTGACAATTTTTTATTGGACAATCCACATAATTTTAAGAAGAATCCTATTATTTTTTATGAGAAAACATATAAAAACTATAAGGAAATCTTATGAAAAATATGTGATTTATTTATGGATTTTAAAAGTTACCTTTTTGATTTTTAGGAAGAAATCTTATAAATTTAATAAGATTTATTTTTTAAATTTAAGAAGGAAATTCTATTGATTTAATAAGATTTCTTTTAAAATTTTATTAAAGAAATCTTTTTAATCAATACGGAATCTTGCTAATCTTTAACCTAGAAATATACTTTTAACTGCCTATAATATTAAATACAGTCTAGACATTGTTAAGATTTTGTTAAAATTTATCCATTATTAAATTAAGTTGTTATTTATGAATATTAAATACATATGTTAAAATTAAATTAACTTTGACTTTGTAACCAAAATACCCGGCGCTGTCAAGGCTTCAAAGAAATTGGCGGCATCCTCAATATCCAACTTTTGTCAAGAACCTCTTTCGAGTCCAAACCGTACATTTTTAATAAAGTCGAAATTGAGTCACTCAAGCCCCACGACTGAAATATGGCTTGAGTTTCGAGAATTTTAGCCTCGTCGAAAACAAGTTCTGGAACACAAATATCATTCTCCATTATAACATTTTTCTTATTTTTCTTTATTTAAATCGACGGATAACTTTTCGAATTCACTTTACAACTACGACTGAAAGCTAAAGCAAAGAAAGCAAAACTAAGTAGCATTTTCACCATTATTATCTTCTTAAAAGGGTGTCTAATAAGAAAATTTTATAAAAGCAGATCAATAAGATTTTCTTATTAATTTTAACTGGTCTCTTCTTAAACTTTGGAGAGTGAAAAAAAAGATTTTCTCTATGGAATTGAAAAGATTTCTTTATGGAAAATTCTTATTATTTGGTAGTATTAATAAGAAAACCTAATAAAATATCTCAACTTGGTGGTCTTATTGTTTTATGTGGTGGTTTTTGGCTCTGCGCAATCATATCGGTTTATTTCCGTCTATATGTCTGCATGTAATGACTATCAGCAGAGATTTTGGAGCCATCGCTATGAATTTCGATATATTATAAGCTTGTATTTAAAATACAAAGATCATAATGCAGATTAGCGATCTCGTTTGAAAATTACGCTAACCCTACAAAGTAATATGAAATTGGTAGAATCTCTTAAAATTTCATAAAAATTCAACGCCTTAATTAATTTCAATTTTATTATTGAGGACATATTAAATTCAATGGCACAAAATAAAAGAATAATTGACTTTGTACTCTAAATATTATATATGAAATTTGAATAAGTCTATAAATAAAAATGTAAAACACCCCCCAAAATTTTTTTCTGAGTGCGCCCCTGCCTGAATTACAATTTAATTTAAACTAAACCTAACTCTTACTCTTACCACAATGTACCCAAGAGACGAAGTTTGAGGAAAAATTATTTTTTTGTGGTCTAATGCACAAACAAATTCTCAGGAGATTTTTTTTTAACATGTTGCTAATTTGAAGCGTTCACATAATTAAGAAAGATCAGTATATTCCAGTTGATAAGGTCATTTCAGTTGATTTAAATGTACTGCACGGCTATTAAAATATTGTAAACATTCAATTGATTTCAATAAAAGTTAAAAATAAGAAAAAAAAATATGGGAAAAAATAAGTCATGTGACCCTGTGACTCGCGAGTAAATTGTAAAACAGTTTAATGAAAAAAAGTCGTATAGTGAAATCGCCAATATTATAAAATGTTCAAAAACGATGGTTTTTAATGCTATTCGACATTTTCAAAAATATTACACTCCAAAGAATGTGCCCCGAAAGCGTAAACAACGTAAACCGACTAAAATGGAGGATAAACTGATTGTTCGTGAGTCAAAAAACTTTCCGTACAAATCAGCTGAACAGATTTTAGTAGCTGTTTTTGGTCTGGACCTTCCATGGAAACAGCTAAACGTCGTTTGAGAGAATCTGGTTTATTTGGACGTGTTTGCAGGAAGACCCCTTTAATGTCCAAGCAGAATCGTAAAAAAAGAATTAATTTTGCTAAAAAATATGGGCACTGGACTGTTCAAGAGTGAAAAAAAGTATTATTTTCTGATGAAACGAAGAATAATTGAGTACGGTCAGATAGCAGATCATACACAGAAAATAAAAGAATTGATTTATTACCTAAACTAGTTTAGCTAATGTGAAAGTTTCTATTTCACCTAATCTTTTCAACAACTTTTCTACTTACACAGTTAATTTAACAATCATGCATTAGGTAATTCACCTAATTCAAATTAGTTAATTCAACTAAAATTTTGCTTATTAAATCATCTAATTCTTCTAGTTATTTTACCTAATGCAAGTTGTCGATTTGTTCGTACACTAGAGAAATAACGCATATTAGCATTATCCACGCCTCAGTATAAATTTTATATAAATATTTACGTTTATAAATCAAATGCTTTCCTTACAACTTGTTTTTTTCCCGTATTTGAATTTTTTATTTCTGTGCAGCCCAAGGAGAGCACAGCGCTCTCCTATAAAAAACATAAATAAAAACAAAGTGAGAAAATTTTACAAAAAGTAAAGCCTCATTGCGAGAATTGAACTCGGGCCGCTGGCGTTCAAGTCAAACGCTTTACCGCTGTGCTGATACGCCGTTTGATAATTTGTGAACAAAATGTATATAAAAATATGAGGTCCACAACTCTGAAATTATGTTTCCACTGGCCATCTACAGCAATTTGATTAATTGGTATGTAGAGAAAATTTCTGTATTGGAAATTTAGCTCAATAGATAAGGCGTTGGTTGTTGAAATCTTGAGATCACAGGTTCGAATCTCAGCGGTGGCAAAGAAATTTTTCAGTCATTTATACAATGTATATATCTCTCTCATTCTATCTACTATAAAACAAATCTTTCTTCTCTATCATGTGACGAAATGAAGTAAAGTCGTCACCTAAGAAAGTTTCACTTCAAAATAGAAATTGCAAAACAAAAAACATATTTTTTGCATATTTTTTGCACGGCATTCCCACTCTTAAGTGGGAATGCTATCTAAATAATTAGATGATTTTTCTACACTTAGTAGGTGGCTTGCCTAATCTGAAGTGGTCATAGTTTAAAAAAAATTAGCTAATTCTTCTAATAAATTGTGTCTTATCTATTTTATGGTTGAAGGTACACCTAAATATTTAGGTTTTTTTAGCTACTCTCGCAGTTAAACTACCCAATATAATTGCATATAATTAACATTTAGAAATTGGTAGCGCACCTAATCAAATTCGTTGACTGAAAATCACCGGATTACTTTAGCTGAATTGACTACATTTTTAGGTAAAAGTTCTACTCTTTTTTTTCTGTGTATGTTAGACACCCGGTACAAACTGAGTTTAGCCCAAGGTACACACTCCCAAGACTTAAGCACGGCGGAGGTAACATAATGGTATGGGGAGGTATGTCATGACGTGGCGTTGGTCCACAAGCAAAAATTGAGGGTCGTATGGACAAGTGCCAATACAAAGACATCTTGCAGAACAATTTGATACCATATGCAGATGAAAACTTACCCGTGTGTTGGATACTACAACAAGATAATGACCCAAAACATACTGCTGGTCAAACGAAGAAGTGGTTTACATTTTTGGTATCAAATTGGGTATTGGATTGGTCATCGTGTAGGCCGGATCTCAATCCGATTGAAAACCTCTGGCAAGTGGTGAAGGAGAGAGTTTGTGCTCTAAAAATATCAAATTTCACACAACTTTATGCTGAAGTACAAAAGGCCTGGACAAGCATTTCCCAAGCGAGTATGTGAAGATCTAGTGGGCTCAATGCCTCGGCGATGTGCAGCGGTTCTTAAAAGCAATGGGTATCCAACCAAATATTAACTAAATAAAACTGAAATAAAATATTGTATAACAAAAAATCAAGGTCTTGTATATCGTTCTTAATTATTTGCACGTTTAATTCCTTTCTGATATCGTAAAAAGATACCCTACTTTTTAGCAGGTAAGCTACTGATAAAGATTTTACAAGGCATATAATAAGGGATTCTTCAACATTCGATTGGGTAAGGATTTGCTTGAATTTTTTACTTGTATTATACAAAAAGTTAATAGAAAAAGAAACAAAGCAATCGTTCTTAATTGTGTGCACGGAACTGTATATATTTTTTTTTTTTGTAAAACTGTTTGACCAATAATTTGATGAATGTGAACACTCCTTTTTAATGTTTGCCTTGTGAACATTGGCTATGTGCCATTCGAAAACTTTTCACTCGTGATGGGAAAGAAAATACTGAGTGAAACAAAATCTCTGTCTGATGAAATTAAAAAAAAAATTGTTTTAAGCTTTTTTGATCGAACTTGAGTCAAAAATACTTTCTTATTGTTAAAACTTATGCTAGCCCCTAGGGATGCATGGAATTTTCGACATGGAAACACATGGATGGAACACATACATTTAGTACGATCACGAAATTTTTTGATAAGTATTCCATATAAAAAAAAAATATTCTTTAAAATAAAAAAAATATTCAATATATTCAAAAGGAAACAATTTCATGTTAAGGAAGGGGTTCTTCTAGTTTTGTAACAAATTTATTGATGTTTTGTTTCTCGTATAACCAGATTAAAATATAATTAAGCATTTATATACTTCTAAACTTGTTAAATTCCTCGAAATTTTCTATGAGAGGTGACTTTCCAAATTTGCTTGTTTTAACAAGTTTAAATCATGTTTATTTTGCTAAATTAAAATTGTTAAACGCCTAATCTGTATAGACTGGAGAGAAGCAGATAGCATTACAATAAAAAATCAGCAAACAGTTTATCAAATAGTAGTATGTCTTGCTATTTGACAAGTAAATAGTTCACGATTTATTGTGCCAGTAAATCATTGACGTTATTGAAGACTGGTAAAATTACCGTCTCTTGGCATTTAAAATAACAGCTTTAAACAAAAATTGGTAAACCATGTAAACTTAAAAACATATAAATAACATACCACACACATATCTTAATCTTACTATAGATAAAAAGTCTTATTAAATTAATTTCCTTAAAGCTGAGGGTGTATATTTTGTTTTTTGTCGGCATCATCATTTGAGTCGATTAAGCCATGTCTGTTCGTCTGTCCATCCGATTACAGTCATATCCAAATTTGTTTACTGAAGCAATCTTAATGAAATGTAATACATACGAAAAATGAGCCAAATCGGATGGAAACCACACTAATTTATTAAAATGTTAAAATCTCCAAAATTCCACAAAAATCAGCCTAGCAACCTTATATTTTATACATATTCTCTTATTTTATACGCACTTTGATACTACGTTCATATTACGCCATAAATTTATGATAACTAGTTTTTCGTAATTTACTTTAAAAGTTTTTCCATTTCCCCAAAAAAAAAAGCTCAAGCCTGTGTTAGATAACACGGGCGCATAGGTCAGACGTAGAATACGTTAGTCATTAACAGCCTTATTCAATAGATTTCCTTAAACAACCTTTAAACGCTTGTTTAGTTACGCACTGTTTAAGGCTTTACACAGCTTTTATGCAACCTTGCTAACATTGTTAAGCCCAGTATGCTGTAGAAGCGGAAAGAAACTTTCCATAAGGAATGCATTGAGTTTTTGACAGCGAAAAGGCAGCGGAATTTTTTTTCGCTACTTAGTACGCTGTAGAGGTGAAAAATTTCTTCAATGCTAGCAAGTACAACAACCATGTGGAGAGTCGAAGTGTCAAAATTTCTCTGTCGATTATATGTCCGGGCATTTAATTGGCACCAGAATTTTGACATTGCAATAAGAAAACAGTACGACCTCGCTTTACGCAACACTCGATTATCGCAATACTCAAAAATTTATATTGTTGACTCAGTAAACGCAACTTAAGAAAAAAAAATGCACAATTATCGCAACTTCCATTTGCGTAAACTTCATAAACTTTTATATTATTTACTTTCAGTTCTTCTTTTCTTGTAAAATACATTTTTGATGTACGAAAAATCTCTTAAAACAATATTTAAGGAAACAAAGTGCATATCTTAATACATAAAACCACAACATCTAGGATTCAGAGCCATGAAGCTTTATGTTTAGAAGTTTAATTGCGTTTCTTCAACATTAACTACGTCAACTGGCCGAATTTCTATTAGTTGTATTGAGCTAGGTCGTACTGTAGTTGCTTTTTTCTCCACACAAACATTTTTGACTCTACACTAATATTTCGGGTAATTATATGCCAAGAAATTTTCGTTTCTACAGCATACTAGGCTTTATTCATTTTCTGCTTATTGTAAGGTTTGTGTCTGAACTGTAGAAAATCTCTACAAAAATTAAGAATTCCTATGGATTTACAATGGCCGCCGCATAAAAAAATGCTGCAAAGGGCGCATATGGAGCATGTCTTTGATATTAAAAGAAAAGACAAACAAAAATAATGGGTGTATTTACGTAACCTTTAAACGCCAATTTCGGCGTTTAAGTTACGCAGCTCTTAAACAACTACGAAAAATGTTTATGAATAACGTTTTCTTGTTTAAAGCCCGTTTAAAGTTACGCTGCCTCTAAAATGTGTTTATGAATAAGGCTGTAAGACATTGAGGATGTCTTAAAGACGTGGCCAACTGGGTAAGCACAATTTTGTTTCTCTGCTTCGCTTATCAATGTTGTGTATGTACACATCGTTCGCTACTTGGTCATTATACTTCTTCTCTTTCTCACACTGGTACTGTGATGAACACACAGATAATCGTACTGCTCTTACACATGATGTTATCTATACTATTATATAAAAGAAGACTCACGTATGTTCGGCTGCGAAAAGCTTGAGAATGGCAGGCGCTATTTCAAAAATTCTTTTTCTCTAGGATAGCTATGGTGCCCAGTTGGGACATGGGATATATAAATTTAATAACCATTGTTTAAATAATTAGTTAAAATTCAAAGAGAATAACCATACAATCTCTTTATTCTTATTCTCAGAGAGAAAAAATTTTCTCATTAAAGCTCTGTGCATCTCAAAAAAAGGTTGTGCCCAAAGCTAATAAGGTAGAACATATGTATATGTAATACTTCTGTATTCCAACTCTGAAATCGAAGAGAGACAGCCATAACAACATAAGATGTTGCTGTTTGTGGTAGTATATTTGAATATATGAAAATTACTACACAAAAAATAAATAGTCAAACCGTCACAGGGGCGGTTGTTATGAAAACGTCTGCCCCAAACATATAAGAAAACAAATCATATTTGTTTTTCCTAAATCACAGGCACGCACCATTATAAAACAATTATAAGAACGCCTGAAATATGATTAAATTGAAACAAACAAAATTTTAATCAAAAAATTCAAACAACAAAAATTTCAAATAAAAATTATTGACAATGGAAGCACCGCTCCTGAGTTTTTTTTATTTTGAAATTTTATTTCCTCTATATATTTTCTCGCTCATATAACAATAGCTGCGTTCGATTCGCCAGTGCTCAACTCAACTACGAAAAGAACGGCTACTCACTTAGCTGTTACTTACTGCATAGTTGGCAACACTTTTGTTTTTACAGACCATATAAAGTCTGCCAATAAATTAGTTTTGTTTTTGTACTCACATCATATTTTGACAGAGTCTATTACATTTACCTTATTCCGTACACAAACCAACTAAAAAATAAGAACTTGGCAACGCAACTTTACTCAACTCAACTGATAATTGACCTACTCTAAACTCAACTAGCTGTCGACTTTGTTGTTGTTTTCCCATACAAATTTTGAAATAAGCGACATGAGTTGAGTATAGGCTGGCGAATCGAACGCAGCTAATATATCAGCACTCTAATGTTGACGAATATATGAGATAGAACAATATGTCAAAATCGCTGTGAGACAAAAGCTCTATTTTCAAACTCTTTTTGAGCATCATATATAAAAGTCAACAACCCAGCGGGAAAATGAGAATTGATTTAAAAAAAAAAAATCGTAAATGGAATAGATTCTTTTGCTCGCATTTTAGAACGTATTCCAAAGAATATATAAATTAAAGCAAAACATATGAATTGGAATATATCAATCAAAAGTTTATATCAACCAATATATCAACGAATATATCAACCAAACAAATTTTGGCATAAGTGAGAAAAGCAACAGTTTGTTTTGATTTGTTTTCTCATTTCCGAAAATTAATACTTTTTATTTAAAAGAATGCATTTAAAAATTGAATAAAAGAATCGATTTCTGTAACTATTCATATGGAAGCGAGAAAAGAATGTACTACTATTTGTAGGACGTCAGCGTCCCACCGGCAAAATGAAAATGAATTCTAGAAACAAAAATCGTAAATAGAATGAATTCTATTGCTAACATTTTAGAATGTTTTCCAAAGAATATATACATTTATAGCAAAACCTATGAATTGGAATCTATCAAGCAAAAGTTTACTGATTCGTTTTTATTCCAGCCATAATCGATTACGACCCATATAATTATTTCTAATATATAAAATGTTTTAAGATTCCTTGCTTGCTTTTTTGATAAGTGAAAAACGAACTGATTCTAAAACAAATTCTGGTATAAGTGAGAAAAGCATCAGTCTGTTTTGATTTGTTTTCTTATTTCCGAAAGTTAATACATTTTATTTAAAATAATCATATATGTAATACTTTTATGTATATTGGCAGTAAACTGTACTGTGAATGTACTCGAAATTGTGGCGTCCGTGGCGTAGTTGGTTAAAAGTCCGTGGCCTCTATGTCAACGAACCTGGAGATCCGGGTTCTAATACCAGCAGCGACAAAAAATTATTTGAATTAAAATGATTTTTCTGTACGGCCGCCACCTCTCTGCAGACAATGGCAAACCTCAGAGAGTAATCAAAATGCCATGTAAAGCTAATTGAGAATAAGAACATTCCGTTCATCGCCGTTCGGAGTCGGCGTTAAACCTGTAGGTCCGGTTCTCGGTCAATTATGTACAAACTTAATAACACGCACAACACAATTGATCATAAGAAGCTAGGTCAAAGTCCGTTCAATGGCTAAAATTACCAGTTATTTATTTATTTTTGGTTTTTTTTTTTAATGTACTCGAAATTTAATTTTATAACAAAAAAACTCAGGAGCGGTGCTTTCATTGTCAAAAATTTCATTTAAAATTTCTGTTGTTTCAATTTTTATGGTTTAAATATTGTTTGCTTGAATTTTTCTTTTTAAATTTTTATCATATTTCACGCGTTGGTCTTATAATTGTTTTATAATGGTGCGTACCTATGATTTATGCAAAACAAATATGTATGCTTTGTTTTGTTTTATGTTTGGGCAGACATTTTTCTTAACAACCGCCCCGTTGACGTATAGTAGTAGTATAAATATTCAAATATACTAATACAAACAACAAAATCTTATGTAGGCTATCTCTCTTTGATTTCGTAGTTGAAACTCATTAAAAATTTAGTTTGCTGCCAATATTGAAGTATTACATACATACATGGTTTAATAAATAAGGTTGTCGCATGGGTGAGAGCGAGTTCCAATAAATGTCGAATCGAAGTTGACAACTCATAAAAAATCTGAATGCGTAAATTGATAACATGCAAAGCCGATGAAGTTGTTGTTGTAGCTTTTCATTGATTTTGACAATTATGTGTACTGAGAAGAGAGTGCGCCACGAGACAACCTAATTTATTCACCCATGATTACATATATGAAAAGAATCTATTTAAAAAGTGAAAAAAAACGATTCTGTAGCGATTCCACTTGAAGCGAGAAAAGAATATACTATTCTTTGTAAGACATCAGCATGTTAAAAATAATCAATTGTAGAATCTATACTGGAGAAGAGAATTGATTCTTTTTTTATATAAAATTGCATCTTTTTCCCGATGGGGTGTTAAAAATAATCAATTCTAGAATCTATATTGGAGAAGAGAATTGATTCTTTTTCCCGGTGGGAAGGTCCACAAAAAAGAAAAAAAATACAGCAACATGTATTGAGTGCGGTACCAATGCTGCCACCTTTTTGAATGTAAAAATACTGCCACTTTTATAAAAGCATCGACAAAAATTCCGTGTCGATGTTTTGTTGAAATGTTTTGATGAAATTTATCAGCTTAAACGAAAGATATATTTAATTTTAAATAACAATTCTCTAAGGCCGTCACATATTTTTCTTACCTCTGAGCTGATATTTTTACGTATGAACGAGATTTTAATATATAGGGTATTTACAGATCCCTTCTAAAGTTGATATATAGCATGGTTGAATAAATAAGGTTGTCGCATGGGTGAGAGCGAGTTCCCATAAATGTCAAATCGAAGTTGACATCTCATACAAAATCTGAAAACGAAAATTAATAACATGAAAAGCCGTTGAAGTTGTTGTTGTTGCTTTTCATAGATTTTGACAATTATGGGTACTGAAAAGAGAGTACGATCAGCCACGAGACAACCTTATTTATTCAACTATGATATATAGTAACTTTAAAACGATACTTCAATCAAATTGTGAGAACCCCTACACGTAGTTCATTCTAAAATTGACACGCCTTTTGAAAAGAGAAGCTTTCTTTAATTTATTGATTTTTCAATAAAATAAAAATAACAAGAGAAGCTTTCTTTGATTTATTGATTTTTCAATAAAATAAAAATACCTTTCAGAAATGCCAGTTTGCTACGAAAAACAAATATTTTGGAAAGCAAGGCAATTTTACCAGTTTGTGTTATCTCTTTTTTACATGCAAAACAAAATCAAAAATAGTTACCACATGGCAAAATGTTTTAGAGTTAACAGACGGCGTAGTTAACACACCAGATAAAACAAAACTGAGTACCCCAATAGTCAGCGCTAGGAAAAGTGAACCAATGCATGAAAAAAATTATCAGGAAGATACAGAAAGTTTATTACTTTAGTTATTTTTTATTACATTAGTTAGCTGGTTACTTTATTCGGACGGAACTACTAAGTCGCTCCAACACAAATATACAATTTTACCGAAATTCAAACGGCTGTAGTCATACAAAATTATGAGCCTCTTACAAAGCCTTCATAAGAAAAAAATCGAAAAAAAATTTAAAAACATTTTTCATGTTGAACGTTTCAACAGCTTTCAAAAGCTCTTTTAAATGCTTGATAAATAAGAGAATTTTAAAAACGGTTGAAACCTTCAATAAACCCTCGATAAAGCATTTTAAAAATTTGTTTGTTCTCATCTAAGCACAAAAAATATTGTCAAAAATGTATCAAATTATTTCAAAATGTATCAAAAACAAACAAAATGTCAAAAAGTGTTTGAAAATGTTTTTTTATAAATTAGAGGATTCTTAAATATGGTTGAAATTTAAATTTTTTTTTTAAGCACAATTTGAGCACAAATATTGTCAAAAATAATTAAAATTCTTCAAAATATTTCAAACATTTGATAAAAATATGTCAAGAAAATTCAAAATATGTATATAAAAAATTTCCAAAAAAAGAAAATAAAAACAAGAAAATTTGTCAAAGATTTCAAAATATTTATAAAAAAAAAAAAAAATAATAAAATGACAATTATTTCAGTGCAGATGGCTTAGAAAAACTATTGATTTTTAAATATCAAAATCTTGACGAAATTGTCACTGAATTTATCTAATACACAAACCATTATTTGCACTCTTCCTACTTCAATATGAATACGGCTGTTAAATTTTAAGATTTAAAGTTTTTAATGATATTTAATATTTTTATCGCCGGCGAAGCAGCGTGTATTTGCTAGTAATACATAAAATACAAAGCATATGAAAATTAATACAAAATTTGAAGGAGTTAAATTTTGATTTACTTATAGAATCAAAAAATTATATGTAGCAATATGATTATTTAAATACAAATCAAAAGAAGACATATTAAATATGTTACGACCATACTTGAATTTTCTTCAATGCATGCATAAAGTATTAAAAACTTATAATGATGGTGACAAACATTTTCTCAAAATTTTGTGCTCCAGGTCCAACACCCCCGTATAACGTATTCTACGTTAAAAAATAGTCTCTCATACGGTTTTTTGTCCATGTCGAATTTTTTGCTAGACCCATATTACACGGTGACCGTTTGCCCGGCGTGCAATGAATCTTTTTTACTCTTTGTATATGGCAGAAAAAGAACGGCGAGCAACTTTGATATTTCATTCAGTTTCATTATGGCCAACTCACACGGAATTGCTTGATTGGCAATCTATGAACTTTTCTTACTCTCTTTTACATTCTGATTGTTGGTAGCTCACACGACACGCCAATCATGATTTGACATTTCCTTGAAAATTTTATTTCGTAACCTAGCAACACTATTCAGATTGCTGATTGCCAACATGTACAGCAATCTCAAAATGAACAAATTTAGATTGCTGCAATCTGTGTTCATCCGCTCTGGCTCTCAGAATTTTTGACAGTTTCACATTGAAAGCAACAACAAAACGACTAGATTGTTTGATTGGCAATCACCGTGTGAGTTGGGCCCATGTTACACAGTGCTCGTTTGCTCGGTGTGCAATGAACACTTTTATTCTCTTTTCTCAATTTGCATGTTGGTAGGTCACACGACAGAAATATGCACGCCGAGCTAGTTTTGACATTTTATTCAGTTCCTTGCTTTTTCTCCTACACTTTATTCCAACAAGGGTTTCCTGCAACTACTTTCTTCATACTGTTATAGTACAATAGTAGCACTCTTCTTCACAAAATGTACTTTTCAGCTACTTAAACGCCCAAATCTTTCATTTCACCACCCAGCAACACTGTTGCACGGTGCTCGCTGCCATGTACACCGAGCAAAAATGAACATATTTTGCTCGGTCTACAAAGTGTTCATCCTCTCACAGTCTCACTGATTTTTGACAGTTTTGCATTGGAAACAACAACAAAATCATTTGCACGCCGAGCAAACGAGCACCGTGCAATATGGGCCTTGGGGATTACTTTTTCTCTTAGGCCGTGTGCTATTCGGAAACTTTTCACTCGGATGATGAAATTTTGACAGTCTGAAAGAGAATATTTGGCACTTGTGAGGTGAATATGATTGTCAAAAATTCATGTAGCCCCAGGGGCTAGTATAATTTTTGACAATCGGAAAGAGAATTTTTGACACAAGCAAAAATGAAAAAAAAAACACTTGTGAGTTTGTGAGTCGTAAAGAAGTTAAAAAGTTTGTGTTTCCGACAGCATAGCAACCAGAATCCCTAATTTTCAATTTATATCAAAAATTTCGCAAATTAAATTAAATTCTTGTGCTAATGCACTACCAAAATCTAAAACGTCAACATTTCTAGTTGTCAAAATTTCATCGTCCTTTTGGCACAGCAAAAATTACAATTTTATTTCAACAGACAGAAATTGTATTCAACTCAGTAAATTCTCTCCTACCACGAGTGAAAAGTTTCCGAATAGCACACGGCCTTACTCTTTATTCCAACAATGGTTTCCTACAACTATTTTCTTCATACTGTTCTTCATACTTTTCTTCAAAAAATGTACTTTTTAGTTTTTTAAACGCCCAAATCTTTAATTTCACCATCCAGCAACACTGTTTTGCACGGTGAACGTTGTATCGACACCATGCATGAATGAAAATATTTTGTCCGCTGTTCCAAATGTTTATCCTCTCACACTCTCAATGGTTTTTGACAGTTTCTCGTTGAAAGCAACAAAAAAATCGCTTGCTCGCCGGGCAAACGGTCACCGAGTTATTCTATGTTCACACAGAGAGTTTAGTTTGAGTTTTCAGTACAAGTTGAGTTTACTTTGTTCTGGAAACTCAAACTAAACTCTCTGTGTGAACATAGCATAAGCCCCAGTCACACAATGATCGTTTGATCGCGGTGAAATTATTTTTGTTGTTGCTTTCAATGCGGAACTGTTAAAAGTTCACTCACTGAGAGCCAGAGCGGATGAACAATTTTTAGGACAATCAAAATATGCTGATTTTTGAACGCTGTACATGACAGCAAGGCGTCCGTGGCGTAGTTGGTTAAAGTGCGTGGCCGCTATGTCAAAGAACCTTGGAGACCCAGGTTCGAACCCCAGCAGCGACAGAAAATTATTTGAATTAAAATAATTTTTCTGTACGGCCGTCACCTCTCTGCAGACAATGGCAAACCTCAGAGAGTAATCAAAATGCCATGTAAAGCTTCTTGAGAACGAGAACATTCCGTTCATCGCCGTTCGGAGTCGGCGTTAAGCATGTAGGTCAGGTTCTCGGTCAATTGTGTACAAACTTAATGGCCCAAAATACACTGTAGTGCTCAGTCTGCGTGAGCAGTCAATCATTCAAAAACACACTGCACTGGTCAGTCTGCGTGAAACCAGTTTTATTTTGTATACATGAACTGTGTTTGATTGTATAAGTGTGGTAAATTTTGTGAACCCCTAAATAAAATATGACGACTTGACTTATGTGTGCGTGTCAGTCAATCGTCACTACAGCTTTTTCGGTGAGTGAAATTTCACGCACTTCACGTCCGCTGACTCACCTCCCTTGCCATAGAAACCTGGTTTCACGTAGACTGAGCACTACAGTGTATTTTGGGCCAATAACACGCACAACACAATTGATCATAAGAAGCTAGGTCAAAGTCCTTTTAAGGGCGGAAATGGCCAGTTATTTATTTTTTTTTTTTACATGACAGCAATCACGATCAAAACAGTGTTGCCGGGTGGCAAAATTTTAGATGTGTTGACTTTTAGCAGCTAAAAAGTACTAAAAGTACTACTTTTCGACTGAAAGGTATTATAAACAAGTTGTATGAAACAGGGACCGAAAATAACTGTTATTTTCGAAATTTCGATTCAAAAAGTCAGGCGGAAAAAATGTGTCTTTTCGAAATAAAAATCTTAAAAGGTTTTTATTTATTTGACTTTTTTAAAAAAAGTCTAAAAATAATAGTTATTTTTGACCGATTTTTTTTTTGGTCAAAAATAACAGTTGAAATTTGACTTTTATTTTTTCGGTCAAAAATAACAGTTAAAATTTGACTTTTATTTTTTCGGTCAAAAATAACAGTTAAAATTTGACTTTTGTTTTTTTGGTCAAAAATATAAGTTAAAATTTTACTTTTAGTTTTTCGGTTAAAAGGTGAAAAAATATAACAAAATTATAAATTCTATTCACTCTACTCTTATCTGCCTTTGTCTGGCTTATCACTGCACCTTGCGTTCCCTGTCACTGTTGTGAACTGAAATGATCATCAGAGAACATCAGAGAACTGAAATGAGTAACGGACAGAAATCGGATACTCAAATCATACCCGAGTTACTTGCTGTTCTATACCCTATCCTTGCTCAATGAAATATGTAAAATACTTATGCAGGGTGGGCCAAATATATACTATTATATACTATTTATAACTAATAACTATAAACAAGGACGCCGAAAATTTTTTCCCCATCTAGTTTTCGTCTTCAAGTGAAGAAAAGGAACTTTCATCGTTTTGTTGAGAAAGTTGTGTTGCACAATATAATAGTTAAATATTAATAAAAATCATTTTCAAACAAGCGAAAAATCGCGAAAATCCAAAAAGAGCACGACAAATAAATTTAGGCTGCAAAACAACGTGTGCCGGGTAAGCAAGTAATTAATATAGGATGTCACTGTCAAATTGTGTACCTTTATTTTTAATAGAAAAAAATAAAATAAAAAATAAAACTTAAAACTAAAAAATAGAAGTCATATTTTAACTGTTATTTTTGACCGAAAAAATAAAAGTAAAATTTTAACTGTTATTTTTGACCGAAAAAATAAAAGTCAAATTTTAACTTATATTTTTGACCAAAAAAATAAAAGTCAAATTTTAACTGTTATTTTTGACCGGAAAAATAAAAGTCATATTTTAACTTATATTTTTGACCGGAAAAACAAAAGTCGTATTTTAACTTTTATTTTTGACCGAAAAAATAAAAGTCATATTTCAACTTTTATTTTTGACCGAAAAAATATAAGTCAAATTTTAACTGTTATTTGTGACTGAAAAAATAAAAGTCAAATTTTAACTGTTATTTTTGATCGGAAAAATAAAAGTCATATTTTAACTTTTATTTTTGACCGAAAAAATATAAGTCAAATTTTAACTGTTATTTATTGACTTTTTTTAAAAAAGTCATAACAGTTACGGTCCCTGGTATGAAACCCTTATATGTATATTGTTGCATGAAACAATACCAAATAAACTGGTGCAGAAAAAGTACTTAATATTATTGAAACGTCGAAGTTGATCGCCGATGTGACTTCCCAACGATCAAAAAAGAGCGTAAAAAGTGTTAATTTAACGCCGATCAATGATCATGGTATGACTGGCGCATAATAGGGGCCTTACAGAAATGACACTTTGTGATACCATTTTTTCGATTATTTATCGACACAATTAGTGCTGACATCGATTGGATATTAGAGGCTGTTCAGACTTGCCTCAAAAGAGGCGACTCAATTGCCTCATTTTGAGATAAGCCAGCTGTGAGGTGTTCACACGCAAATTATTGCCTCACTTTGAGGCTGCCTCATATTGACGTATTTTGTTTTTTTTTCTGTTGTTGTTTTCGCACTGCTTTGTATTAATCTATAAATTTTATTTTAAATTATAGATTATAATATAAACAACAAATGAAAAATTAATTCCCGCCAGTATAAACTAAAAAGAGAAAACAAAGAGGAAAAATATCAACAAAACAGACTTCAGTCTGACTTACGACAAAATGAGTCGCAAAATTTTTATAATTTTAAAAAATTCTTGCCTCACGTCACATGTCACCTTCCCGCTTTCCCTTTACCTGTAGACGTCAAAAAGAGTCAAGTGAGTCGGCATCAGTTGAGGCAAGTCTGAACGCCTCTTTAGTTCAACTTATGATAAATTACTTCCCAGCAAGAACAGTCCTGGTAAATTAATTGGGTATTTAACTAATAGTGCTACGAAAATTTTGGGTAGGCTATATGAACGAGTTTCCATGAGTTTCTTAAAGGCGTTGGGAAACAGTTACCCGAAACTCATGTACATGAATAATGCCATCCTTTCCTTACTCATGAAGCGTCAAGTATACTTTCACTTATAGCTGTCTCGCCTACTCATGTTAATACTACTGGTAAGTTCACCGAGTATTTAACTAATGCACCTAAT
The DNA here is from genome assembly GCA_943735915.1 of Pherbina coryleti. Lineage (NCBI taxonomy): Eukaryota > Metazoa > Arthropoda > Insecta > Diptera > Sciomyzidae > Pherbina > Pherbina coryleti. The sequence continues at coordinate 119,501,957 of OX030951.1, forward strand.
GTAAATATGAGGTAGGCTTGCCCTTATAGCATGTTTTCACGGCACTCTGAATCAAGTATTTTGGCTTGCGAATTAAGAAAGTGAAATACCCTGTTCCAGGGGCGCCGGAAGAGGGGCAAGGAGGGGGGGAATGGAAAAATAAAGTGGTTGTTTAAAAAATTATAAATTTAACTATAAAGTAATAACCTTTTCGATTCATATTGAATTTAAATGTTTTGTTTGTTTTTACAGGCTTTTATCGAACTTATTTTTACATCAATCTTTTCGTAATATTTTATTGATATGTTTTTTTCGTCTTAATAACATTTTTAATGTAATAAAAATTATTCTGCCCCCCCCCCCCCAGTTGTACTGCCCACCCAGTTGAAATGAGCTTCCGGCGCCTTTGCCCTGTTCCCACGAAGAAATCTTAATTCAGTTTGTCGTAATCTTAATTCAATTTTTAAAGCAATACTCACTTTGACAGCTGACTTTGACTTTGTTTTTTTTTTTTGTCTTTCTTCAATTGCAGTTTTCGATCAATTTTCGATAAAAATGCAGTTTTGAATTTTTTTTTAAAAAATCATCGGTTTTTTGCCGTTTTGACTTTTCGTCAAGGCGAAATATCTATTTCTATAAGTTCGAGCCACTTTATAGCTTTGTGATTTAACGGAAATGAATTGTTATATAAAATTTAAGAGTTTTTTTAACATACATAAATTATATATACTATTTTATAGAAATTAATTAATTTATTTATTTATACCTTTTTAAAGAAAAGAATTTGTATTTTAGGCTAAAGAATTTTTGTTTTAAATTATTTAATACACGTTTTAAGTGTTATATAATACATATTATATGTGAGTTTTAATTTTCGTGTGTTTGAAGTTTAGTTGAAATTTAATGTAAGTGTAACCATCAAGATTAGGGACGGGCATATCTGACGCACATTCTGCGGCAGTGGGCGCCAACTCGGCTGCTGGATGAATTCGGGTGTGAATTGGAAAGGGGAACGGAAAGCTTTGAGAGAACTAAGAGCGTAGATTTATAGAAAGTGTGAGAGCGAGAGAATAGTTTTAAGAAAAGAAAGTGTTGCATATTGTTCATATTAAGATGATGATTTCTTAAAAAGGGATTATTTTTATTTGACGTAGCTACAAAAATCCATTTTATTTATTTTCCAAACAGGTCATGGTCTTCATGTGCATTTATTAAATTGTTTTCCAAAAGAATTTTTATTTTTATTTTTGCCTTTAAAAAATTAAAGGTAATTTAAAGGTAAAAAACTAGTTAATTATTGTTGTAAAATAAATGCACGAGTTTAATAATAATTTCTACTATTCTGTTAAGGTATAAGTAGTTTGTACCTCAAATTCTGCAGCGCAAATTCTCTAATGTTGTATATTTGTAGTGTTACATTGCTTAAAGAAATGGATTATGTAGAATATGTTATTTATTTAAATAAATAAACCTTAAATGTGGATCATACGTCTATATTGTATTTTATTTGTCTTCCTTCCGACAAACGCGACGAAAATCCGACGGGTTGAACGCAAAAGTTACGATGCGAAATTTTTTTTCCTAGCAACACTGGTTATGACATTCGCGGCAGTACACTCTCATCTAGCGAGTTTACCTCTATAATTATACCAAGTTACGTAGTAAATATAAAGGGCTAACGTAGAATTAAAACATTATTGAAAACATTTTATTTTTATAATTATAATCAGTGTTGCCAAGTTAGTGCTTTTAGCACTAGATCTAGTGCTTTTTGATGTTCCAATAAGCGTTTTTTTTAAAAAAAAAGCACTAAATGAAAAAGCACCAACATTAGTGCATTTTCATTTTGAGTTTAGTGCAGGGCTGGGCATTCTAACCAGAGCTGCCAGATATTTTGAACCCCCCGTCCCCATTTGACATGTCTAAAATCCCCAAAATCCCCAAACTTCTTCGAAAATCCCCAAATTTCTTCGAAAATCCTCAAATTTGTATAATAAAAATTACAACTAGAGATCACTGGTCAAAACCTCTTAAAACAATAAAATAAACATTAAAATTTACCCAAAATAAACCACATATGCAACTGTTTTCTTTGCCTCTTAATTATATTTAATTTTCAATCATAAATGAGATTATGTGAACAAAATCAATAAAATATTTATTAAACTTTTCAAATGATCAACATTAAAACACAAAAATGTAAAGAACTACTAAGGAATGAAGGATTCTATTAAAAAAAACTGTATTTGAAAAATACAGTAATTTTTCACAACTTTTATATTTTTAGATATCGATGGCTTCATTCCAGAGTAAGCTAAGTTAGAAAGTGAATTTTGCAGGAGACGTGTTCAAAGTTTATTTTGAATTTCTTAAAAGCCGTATAAGATATAACATTTTTTTTACATCAATCCGAATTAAAAAAAAACAATCTCCTTGAAAACATGCTAAGTTGACCGGAAGGTGTATCTAGAATGATAACTTAAAACTTATTTAGAAAAGTACCTTCCAGTACATCTTCTATGTTACGACTTATCTTATCTTAATAATAAGAGCGACGGGCGATGTGTGCATATTTTAGAGCTAAAATCAAATAATTAATCTATATTATTTTACTATCAAATCCACTTTCAACAGATATTTCAAATCTGTATTCATATAAATATTTTTATTGTAACCCATTTCTACTAATCTATAAGCTACACCTTTATCTGATATACATTCTAATTAAAATTCTAGAAAATTATTATTCTTATAAAATTATCTGATAACGACTGTATATAAACTGGATACAAAGACAAGAAAGGTCCAACGTGGATTATCGATACAGAACAGATTCCTCTGAATAGACTAAAATACCGCCAAATTTTTTAAGTTTCAAGAACATATGTAGGTACTACTACTCAGGTTTGAAAAATTACTCTTAAAATAGTAGGGTATCTAATCCTAGTTTAAAATTATATAAAGAGATATATAAAAATCTAGAATTAAGCCGTTAATTTTGTTTTTGAAATCCTTACAAAACAAAGAGAACTCGATTTGTTTTTATTAAAGAGAAAGAAGATAAGTAAAAAATTTAAATTGCTGATGAAGATGATCACTAGGAATAGTTTTGCATTAATTATTAAAAATTTGTAAATTTTGAGTTGTAACTGTTTTGTAGTTAGGGTACGATATCACCACTTGAAATTGATAAGTGTTAATTTCCATTACAAACTTTTTATATAAAATTTTGGTTTTTTTAATAAAACCCATTAAACAAATTTAAAATAGATTTTTCTTGAAAATCCGACGTTACAAAAAGATATTCAATAACTACACAAATATAATTTTACAGTATGTTGTCAACTATCTGAAAGACGTCAATTTCATTTAAATTTTTTTTTTTTAATTAATTTTCAAATAATTTTTGAGTTAACTGAATTTTTGCTCTATCTCCTCTGAAATCCCCAAAAAATCCCCAATATAGGCATGGATATCCCCACCAAATCCTTCATCCCCAAACAAAAAAATTCGTCCCCAAAACTGATTTGAAATCCCCAAAATGGGGACAAATCCCCATATCTGGCAGCCCTGGTTACGATGCGAAATTTTTTTTCCTAGCAACACTGGTTATGACATTCGCGGCAGTACACTCTCATCTAGCGAGTTTACCTCTATAATTATACCAAGTTACGTAGTAAATATAAAGGGCTAACGTAGAATTAAAACATTATTGAAAACATTTTATTTTTATAATTATAATCAGTGTTGCCAAGTTAGTGCTTTTAGCACTAGATCTAGTGCTTTTTGATGTTCCAATACGCGTTTTTTTTAAAAAAAAAGCACTAAATGAAAAAGCACCAACATTAGTGCATTTTCATTTTGAGTTTAGTGCAGGGCTGGGCATTCTAACACAGTCACATTTTATTTTGTCTTGTTAGTATTGGTGCTCTCTCGAATTGAGCACACTGAGCGAAATAGTTGTCACAATTATCTAGATTAGTAAGTTTTTCTTTTTTATTTTATGTTTTTATTTTTAGTCATCATATTTTTCATTATTTCTTCTATGAAATAAATTAATACAAGTAATATGAATGAATAGTGTAAAGAATCTTAATAGGTAATATGAATGAATTATATGAAACCTTAATATATACGAATAATAATTTTAATATTATAAAATCTTAATATATATGAATAATTAAAATTAATAACAAAAAATATGTAAGTAAATTATAAGAAATTAAATAAAATAAGTAAGCAAGTAATCACAAAATTAAGTATTAAAAAATTAATAAGGAATGTGAATAAACAATACAAAAAGTATTAATTACATGAAACCTTAATGTATACGAATATAAAATTCTACAAACTAAAAAAATATGTGCATAAGTATTATGAATCTTCAATAAGTTGATTTTTCATGAGTGTACATATAATTTGCAGCGCAAAACGACGTAGGTCTTTACAGCATCACCGTCAGCGAACGACTGAATTATATTCTCTTCTGTTGTGAGCTTTATGTACATGCAGTGTTGCCATGTGGGCAGATAAAACTTGTTTTGCCAGTTTTTTGAGAGGGTAGAAAGTTTTCAAGTTTTTCCCTAAAAAAATAAAGTTTTATTTTATTTTACCCAGTTTTTCAAGTTTTTACGATTAAGGGGGGAAATATACCCAGCGGCCGAAGAAAAGAGGTCAAAGTTTGTGCAAATTTTGAAGGAAACCTAAGGGATATTTTTAAATGAGCGTTTTTAAACATTTAAATATACACATTCAAGAGTATGTTTAGTGTTTTTTTATTAAAAAAAAATTAATATTAAGGTAGATACAAAATTTTTTGTAGAGCGCTCTGAAAATGCGGTGACCAAGATTGCTCCTCTTAAATTCAACTGAAACAAAAAAATGAAATATATTATTAAACTAGATACTTTAAACTCATACTTGTCGTAGCCGATTTTGAAAATATTGATTTTTCACAAAATGGCGGACTTCCGAACGTAAATAAACGATTTTCGACCAAAAATTCGTCATTATTTTGCCTATAAAAAATGAATGAAGCTACGAAAAAAAAAATCCTATGACAAAAATACCTGCAAAAAATAAAAACGATCGGTTCACTGAGCTTCGAGAAATTTTGGTCTTCGACTTTGAAAACATGGTTTTGAGAAAAACGCGTTTGAAAATAAGGGCCAGCACTGCGCGCTCTAGAAGGCGGTTCAGTCAGTAGACTATAACTTTGTTATTTTGTGAGATATCGACTTGAAATTTTCACAACGTATTCTTGAGACCTAAAGCTTTAAGAAAATGTAATTTTTTGAAAAAAAAAGTTCTGGGTATATTTCCCACCTTAAAACGATGCTTTCTATTTTAGTGAATCTATGAATCAAATAGATAAACTAAATTGTATGTTACTACAAAAACATAAGTATCATTTGAAGCTGCTACTAATAATTTTTACTTCTTTTCAAAGTTTATTTTTATGGCAGCGCTGTTGCTATTATTGTTGCTGTCATTGTTTCTGTTCTTTTGTCTCGGTTTTCCTTCGTCGAGTCTTGGCGGTCAATTTTTGGGATTCCTTTTTAAACTTGACGCTTCAGCTTACATATATTCAGAGTTGACGATCAAGTCTTCCATATTTTCTTGAGAAATGAAGTAGCCAAAATAACGGGACAACGAGAGAACAAAGCGAATTGCCAAAAATTTTAAAGCACACATTTTAAAAATACATGTTTTAGTTAATTTTTAATATCAAGTTTTCTCACCAAAAAACAAGTTTTTTTTCTGAAAATTAAAGATTTTTTTTTAAAAATATATGGCAACACTGTGTACATGTGAAAAGTTACGCTCACAGAGAGCTCAGTGAGCTATGGAGCGCCCTGCGCTGGTTTAGTGCGTTTAGTGCATTTTGATTGTTAACCTTAGGAATATAAACCTTAAATTTATAGCCCTGAATTAAGAAATGACTATAAATTTCCGAACCCATATTTTCGAAATATGGTTTATTACTAAACACTAGATGTGTTGTGATTCTTTTAACATACCTGATGAAACTCTTTGTAAAATTAATTCTACTAAAACTAAAAAGTCAGATTATTCTATACCGAAGAATCTAAACTTTAGTCAGATTATGATTCAGCTGGTTATGACGAAGGAGAAATGCTGTATTCTTTGATTTATTAAAAAAAAATAAGCAAGATTTGTGTTCTTTCTTCTTTTATCTGTTTGTTTTTTTTTTCTTTTTTAACTAAATGTTTAAATATTTTTCGAAAAATTATATGAAAACTTTAAAATATTTTTTCAGTTTTGTTTGTTTTGTTTTAAAAATAATTAATTATTTAATTTTTTGTTAAAAAAATCATTTTAGGAACGCATAGTTTTGTAGCGTGTCCAAATGCCTTTTGCAGATTCATAAAGCACTTAAAACTTCATAAAAGTTTTTTAGTTGAATCAACAATATTGTGCACATTCTTATTAAGGTATAATATATGTACGTGTAGCAACCAAAAACAGGAGCTGTTTTCAAAAAATGTTTTTAGATATAAGAAGTTATTATTTTTTTTTGAATTTATACAGATTATTGTACATAAAAAATACTTTATAAAAATATTTTTTGTTTTGAAAAATACAGTTTTGGCTTTTATATAGAGGGCGCTGAAAATGCCATTGAAAAAAAGACATCCAAAACGGTTCGATGGATATGGCCTTTCCCATGTATCGGAAACAAAAAAATCAAATGACATTTTAAAGCATAGACCTTATATTAAGCATCCCCCCTACGCAAGACCCCCGGGGTTTTTTTTTAATTATGGCGGAAGTTGAAGTAAGAAGTTCAAAAATAAATACATTTTCGCGCTTTTTTGTTTATATAAAAAAAACAAAAAAAAAATAGATACTTGAATTTAGGGGGGATGTTTAAAGGACAAAATAACGACCAAAATGCAAAAAAATTCATTGAAATTGAACCAATCGATTTCGAATTATCTATCGAACCGTTTTAAAAAACTAGTTTCGAGGAAATCGCGTTTAAAGTTTTTTATTTCTTTGTATGGAGCTTAGACATAGGTTAACGAAAACCGTTATAACTTCTGTTTTTGTTTTAAATATCGACCTTATAATTGTATCATGGCCGATAGTGTTCACGAAATTGCTGCTGAAATTGAGGGCGCTCACTTTTTTAAAAATATTGAGCGCGCTCAAAAAGTTAGCCGCTCAGAAACTGACATTTTCAAAAAAGTGAGCTATTAACAGTCTTGCTACCTAATGATGCAACTTTTCTAGATTACAAATATACTAAGGGTTTTCACGATTCAGTGCGCTTGACAATACAGTTACGGACTTGTGCAGTAAGGTTTTCGTGAACACATTCCACTTTTGATTGAGAAATTTATTGAAGTATGTCTTGTTTGTCAAAATCAGCTGTTTGTTATTGTTATCAGGACTAAGTATAAACATGCCAAAAAAAGTGTTAAAACAAAAATTATTAACTTTGGGAGAGCATGCCTTTATTTTTGCCATCTTTGATTGCATTGAATATAAACAACAATTTACTTCTTGACAGTCTTGCTATTCGAAAACTTTTTACTCGTGGTAGAAAAGAAGTTACTTTTTGACAATCATATTCACCTGGCAAGTGCCAAATATTCTCATTCAGATTGTCAAAATTACATCATCCGAGTGAAAAGTTTCCGAATTGCACACAGCCATTAAGCATTTTCAAAATCATTAAAATTATTTCAAAATACTTCAAACAATTGTTTAATACGTCAAAATTTTTCAGAAAATTTTAAACTATAAAAAAGAAACAAATACAATTTTTTTAGTGCGAGGGTATCTTTAAAAGTTTTTGACGTTTGGATTTAAAAATGTTGACAAGATTGTGACAAATAAACACGCAGTCATTGTACTTATTCATTGAAATTCAAAAATCAATAGGAAGTGTCAACTACTTCAAATCATGTTTTAACTACGAAACAGATATAACATATTTATTAAGGTGGTCCTTATTCATTGAAATGTCAATATGATTCGGGACAACCCTTTCAAATTTCCAAGCCACTCTCCGAGTGAGAAATATGTTTTCCGATTTTTCTATTTTTTGTCATTGGTCCCAAAATATACTTTGGGGTTTATTTTAATTTTTTGTACAAAAGTGCTTTTAAAGCACCTATGAAGGTGCTTTTTTTCAAAAAATGAAATGTGTTGCATTTTTTGAATTTAAAATTTTTTTTTTTGTTTTTGTAAAAATTACCAAATTCGACCTGTTCGAAAAGCTGCAATTCTAATAAAAAATTTTATAACAACCAGGTTCTTCCACGCAACCGCACCGCTTTTAATGTCAATATTAGTCATAGTTTCAGAAAAGATTTCCACTGCATTTTATTGAAATACAGCAATAATTGGAGATTTGCGAACAAGAAAAAATATTGTTCTTTTTTTCTAAAATTAAAAAATCACAACTCTGGGAGTATTTTCAGACATACGAAAGATTTTAGAGCAGCGTCGGATTGTGATATGGACTGAAGACAGCGATTTGTTTTTATAAAATTTGTTTTCTTGGAACGCTTCGCAACACCTTTAGGCCAACAGGAAAGCAACATTTGCTATGAATATTCCTGCAGTCTGCTCTGCGTGTGCACAATTTTAAACATGGAATTGGATTGTCCTAGTTCTGCATATTCCGCTTTGGATGCGCTGTTTCTTGCTCACAAAGTTGGATACGAAATAAGAAATCCCACCTTGAGAAAGTGAAGAACTTTCTGAAATTTTTCTGGATATTTATACAGTTTTATGCTTTTTAAATTTTTCGACTTTTAGAATTTATTTAATTAAAACAAAACCTTTTATACAATTTATTTCAATCGTGCTCAAACTAACTTGAACATTTGAAGCCATTCGGCTATTGCTATGAAAAAAAACTTGCTTTCATTTTGTTAAATGCATGACATAGTTACGTTTTTGTAGCGTAGTGTATGTATTGCAGCAAATCGGGTGGTTTTTATACAACACAACACAACACAACACAGCACAGCACAGCAGCACAACAATCACACAAACAACACGAGAAGAATTAAAAATAGATACAGCCACTGTTGTTTAAATGGATGTTTTTATGAATATTATTCACATTAGGTTTATTGATAAAATTTGGTAAAAAGTGAAGTTAGTGGTTGAGAAAGCATACTTACCTGGCGTAGGGGTTACCGTGATCACAAAGGCGGTTCCCCCGGAGTGAGGCTTGGCCATTGCACTTCGGTTGAGTTGACCTCCGCGATTATTCCTAATGCGAATAACTCGTGCGTGTAATTTTTGGTAGCCGGGAATGGCGTTCGCGCCGTCCCGACATATTTAATGAATTTAAAATACAGTTAAATTGCATAGTTTTAAAATAGCTAGCAGACTTAATAGCTGATTTACAATACTGCGTTAGGTCGGTCGGCCTTTGACCGTACTTTGGTCTCCGTTGTAAAAACTTTACGATATAAGCAGTGTGGCCACGCGCTGAAAAAAAAGGAAGCTAAATCGGCCAAAAAAAGAAGTCAAAAAAAAGCTAAAAGTTTTGAAAAAAGAAGCTAAAAAAAATCTAGCTTTTTCATACAACTTAAAGTTTTATTTCGTTTTAACATTACATTTTTTTTTATATAGGTACATCAGTATCAAAGGTACAAATTTGTAAAAAGTAAAAAATCATAAATATATTTATAAAGTAAATAAAATTTTTAATTCATAACAAAACAAAAGCAACATAAAGCATATAATTAAATCAGCCTATTTATTTCAAAATGACTAACTTTCACTTACTTAACTAATTTTTTATTTCATTAACTTTCTTTGATCATTTAAATTGAATATTGAATATAAATGAGAAACTATGTAGAATAATTAGCTCATGTGAATTATAAAAAGCAATTTTCTTTTTTAAGACCGCAGGATACAGACATAACCAGTGTTGCCAGTCTAGCCTTTTTGAGGCTAGATCTAGCCTTTTTTACTGTCGTCTAGCCTCGAAAAATACCATCTAGCCTCTAGCCTTTTTTTAGCCTTTTTTATGTTTCGTTCTAGCCTTTTCTATCCTTTTTTTTTATATATTGCTTAAGATATATGGACCAGAGATCTGATGAGAGAGATGTTGTTTCAAGTTCCTTTAATTTTTCAACTCCCTGCAAGTCGAGGCAGTTCTTTTTGTTGTTTTTTTTATTTCCTGCACCTGAACGGGGAGCTTTAAGTAGAGCCGGAGTGGGTTAATAGGTATGACCGACCCCCATTACTTTTGCAAAAGGAACATTTTTCCCTTGGGGACCTATTCCCTCCGACCACTCCGCAGGGGTTAATTAATTTCGTCACTTTGTATAGAAAAGTATAAGTAGACGGTCGTCAGTGGCTTTTTACGGTAGCGCAGTCGCTTAGACTTGAAAAGTAGAAAGCTTGATTTTTTCTACCAATTAATGTAGGGTAGAAACAAAATAAAATCAAGTCTGACTTATGATTCGTTTTTCAAAAGCTAGGCGTGGCTTGTAGGGTAGAAACATATCAAGTTTCTACAAGTCAAGTCATAAGTTGGTTTTTTTTTTCAAGTTACTTGATTTTCAATTGACTTGTTGCAGATCTCTGGTATAGACCCAGTGCAACCCTGTGATCAAAAATAATATATTTGACAGTACTTCATAAATGAAACGTTATTTCAGCTGGAAATGGGAAAAAGAAATATTCTTTGCAATTCTGGTTTCCATTCACTAGATATTTACAAGAAATGAGTTAGAAAATAGGTGATTCTAATGATGAAACTGAAAGTACTTCCAGCTCCAGCAATGGGGCTTCGTCTGATTAATGGAATTTGAGGAGCCGAGTGCAAGCAAGAAAAATCTGAAAAACTCAAAAAAATACGGTTTTTACACTTATTATATATTTGAGCTTGAAAGAAAGAGAATTTTAATCAATTTCAAATATGTTTTGTTCTTGGTATTGTTTTATATCATAGTCATATAGTATGTAAATATATAAATACGTACGTATATTCACAGAGTAAAAAATAATGTAAACAAATCTAGCCTTTTTTAGCCCTTTTTTTTAAGCCATCTAGCCTTTTTCCCCAAAAATTTCTGGCAACACTGGACATAACATGTTTTGTTTTAACACTCATGAATATTGACGGTTGATGAACAAATTTGTATTTAAAATTTTCCAAAATTTCTTGAGCCTTAAAAATGGAAAATTCCCTTTACCAATTCCATGGAGAAATTTTAAATGAAATTGAAGGTTTGAAAATTTCATCACTGTCAATCTAGGAACTTATATTATTTCAACATGGTTTATATCTCAGATATAATTATTTCCTCTTCATCAGATGAATCGGAGGAACTGCAGCTTGCATAAGCACTACGTGAATCTAACAGACGTATGAGATCATCAGTTACTTCAAAGTCATGACAACATTTTTGTAATCTTTTCAGTGAACATCGAATATTAAGCAACGAGTTAAGCATTTTAATTTTAAATCTATTTCTTTGCTTAGTTTTTACAATTTTCATTGCACTAAAAATTCTTTCAACTTCAGCGTTGCTAAGTGGTAAAACTAAGAAACTGAAAACCAAATTGACGAGCTCAGAAAAAGGATTTTCATGCAACGAGTTTTTAAAGTGCTTTACTTCTACCCAAAACTCAATTGTAGAGGACAGGCTTGACCATTTACGTGCTAATAGTTTTCGCCATTGAAGCTCAATCATGGTTATTTCGTCTGCGGAATATTTGGATTTTTCATTTGCAAAATGAGAAAATATATTTGGCTTAAGAACGTTAAGAGAATTTTCAATAGAACAAAAATCGATCTTTTGCAGCGTATCAATATTGCTTGGCAAACGTTGTCGTAGCTGTTGAATTAGCTTAACAAGTAAACTTTTACAATTTTTGCGGATTGTTTTCTCGTCGTCTTCATTTATTTTTCCATAATTTTTACTCGCTTTAATGTGTTCTTCAAAAATGTAAGAAAAATTCGGTACGTTTATCAAGAAAGGTTTGATTGGAGACGATAAAGGGTCAAAGGTCTCGCAACGTAGCACAATCTGATAACACAAATTATCAAGCAATGATTTTAAATCAGAAAAAAGTTTTGTCGGGTCGGCCGTGTTGCTTTCAAAGGCCTTGAAAGCATTCGCCGGCTTGCTGTGTTAATTGAAATTAACATTTCACCAGTAGTCGTCATAATTTGAAATGAAAGTGAGACAAAACAATTACATATGATCTAAAACAATACTACTTCACCACTGATTGCTTGTCGAATGAGCGAGATAACATAAATTTACATGTGAAACGAGAATGCTCTGAAGAGCCCGGCGTTGCTGCCAGATGCAAATTTTCATGACTACTTATTTTCGCCTTACAGTGTTGCATTTAGTCTGCACATTTTTAATAATCTAAAAAGGACTGTTTTCAAAGTAAAAAAAGGCTAAAAAAGCACGAAGCTAAATCGTAAATTTTGAGGCTAAGCCGCAAAAAAAAAAAGCTAAATCTAGCCTCGAAAAGGCTAAAATGGCCACACTGGATATAAGCTGTCAAAACGGACGACCTCAAACTTTGCAAAACTAAATGTTGCGTTGACAGATCGTGCGTCTGTCATTTTGGTGATGCCAATAAAAGCAGCTATACTAAAAATCCCACAAAACGTCCCTTTTTCCGAAATTATGCAATTATAATTGTAATCAATGAAAAATTAAAAGATAGTGTCATAATAGCGTTCAATAGCGTTAAAAATCTTTTTTAAATGCTTTATAAATGAAATAATTTTAAAAATGGAGGAAACCTTCAATAAACCCTCGATAAAGCATTTTTAAATTTTATTTTGTTTTCATCTGAGCACAAATTATGTCAAAAATACATCAAATTGTTTCATAATATATAAAAAAAAAAACAGAAAATGTAAAAAAAAAATTATTGAAAATGTTTGTTTATAAATGAGAGGATTTTTAAAAATGGCTGAACATCCAATAAACCCCTCATAAAGCATGGTATAATAATATAAGGTAGTATTGACAGTTGCTTGGGCAACGACCATCTGTCAAAAAAAATGTCTAGAAAGAGAGCGTTCAATTATTTCTTATGTTTTCGCCATTGTTTATGTTTCAGCGCTTGCAAATAACCAAACATTTTCTTGCAAAATATTGCCTATTTTATTTAATCAATAGTGAATTATTATTACTACAGCGAAGATAACTAGTGAACTTTGTGTTTTTAAGTGCAAACATAAGAAAAAATGTTGAAAACGTTCAAATGTAGCAACCTCAGCAGCTGCAGATGCATATGGACGAAATTAAAGAAGTTTCCAATTATTATTAAAACACCACGGCTGGAAAACGTTAAACACATATCACACATAATTTTTTCACAACTTTCATTATTATAATTGTGTATTTAACGCACATATTTTGCGGAATTTATTTATTTTTACATTCGTTTAATTCTTGTTGCACGAACAACTGTTTTTGACAGATGGTCGTTGCCTTGTTGCTGAGAAAATCTATACTTGTCAATGCTACCTGTATAATTGTATCATGCTCATAAAGCATTTTTAAAATTATTTGCTCTCATTTGAGGACAAATATTGTGAAAAATAATTAAAAATACTTCAAAAATTTGGATAATATGTCAAAAAAATTCAAAATTATAAAAAAATTCAAAAGAAAAACAAAATAAAAACAGAAAATTGGTCAAAACATTTCAAAATATTTACAAAACAAGATAATAAAATGACGATGTTTTCAGTGCAGAGAGTAGCTTCGAAAAAACAACGATGTTTAAACATCAAAATGTTGACGAAATTGTGACAAATAAATTAAAAGTCATTTAATTTATCAAATACACAAACCATTATTGACACTCTTCCCACTTCAAATCGAAAGTGTTCCTATTTTAACTACAAAGCAGCTACAACATCCGTTAAGTATTTCAGATTTTAAAGATATTTGCATGTAAAAGTAATTTTATTTTTTACATAAAACCATTTTTTTCTTCAAAATTAACCTTTATTACTATGGATTAAAGACAATATATTATTAAAGCTTGGAAATTAATCTTTCATTTGGTGTATAAAATATAAGATTTACTTGAACTTTTATCGTGTTTTTCTATGATATAATGATTTCCCTTGTACGAAATGCTCTAAAAAATAGGGTAGATAACGATTTCTGGAACGCCACGATTCGACAGTGCATTTCAGAAGTTCTCTTCATAAAAATAAGAATGGCTGAAGGTTTTCTTGTAGATGGACATTACCAAGTGGCAGCTCCATACCAAGTTTCATTATTATGTGGCATTTAACTCCAAAGCTATTTGATACCATAAGTTTGACTTATATGGGCGGTGCCATGCCCCCTTGTCCAATGCTCACTCAATTTTTCCAGTGAAAGGACAAGACTAAATAGTACATTCTTACCGAGTTTCATTGATGTGTGACTAATAGTTCGAAAATTATACCCACAATTTGGGAAGCCGAAAAAGTGCCACACCCTTTTCCCAACGCACATAAAATTTTGCCAGTGGAACGGCACATGTAAATCGAGGCCGAACACCTAATTCCAATGTTGTGCGACCTATAATTCCAAAGTTATTCAATATTGCAGATTCGAGCTGCCACGCCCCCTTGTACAATGCTCGCTGAATCACTTGTAATTAGTGAGTACTTGGGTACAACTTTACAAAAACAAAGTGAACGGCATTTGCCAATCTACCTTACCACAACATTCCTTTGTGTGTTATATTATTCAAACAATGATATTAAGGGTATTCGTCCTCAATCAACCTCATTAAAATATCTAATTGACCAATATATACATAAGTTTGCCATTTTGCATGAATACCCTTATAATATTATTTATAATATACTAAAAAATGCATAAATTTTAATATCAAATACAATTGAATAATATTAATATCATGCTAAATTCATCAAAATCATTTTTATACTACTTAAGCAGCATGTTAATTTAAAAAATTTTATCAATTTAAAAAAAAACTCGCATCAAAATATATATTCCCACGATAATCCTATGAAAATCTGAGTTTTCCATCGGAATCCAAGAATACCCACATTTTAGCATTGCTCAACGAAAATGCAACCCAGCGTTAATATGGAATGTCAAAAGCACGACCTAGCTTGAGCATGTCGCTACTCATAGCGTTGATCGTACGTCACCCCCTCAAATTCATATTTACGGGATGAGGTCGACGCAATGCATGAGGTCATATTTTGTGTTGCTTCATAAGAACCCATTGTTTCTAGTCGAGCTGTCAAAGGCCGACCGACCTAACGCAGTATTGTAATTCAGCCATAATACCCGTTGCGACTAAAAAGTTTGTCCAGTCCAGTGATGTGATTCTGATTTAGTAAAAATTCCCGATCACATACCGATTTAGACCATGGTATAATAATATAAGGTAGTATTGACAGTTGCTTGGGCAACGACCATCTGTCAAAAAAAATGTCTAGAAAGAGAGCGTTCAATTATTTCTTATGTTTTCGCCATTGTTTATGTTCCAGCGCTTGCAAATAACCAAACATTTTCTTACAAAATATTGCCTATTTTATTTAATCAATAGTGAATTATTATTACTACAACGAAGATAACTTGTGAACTTTGTGTTATTAAGTGCAAACATAAGAAAAAATGTTGAAAACCTTCAAATGTAGCAACCTCAGCAGCTGCAGATGCATATGGACGAAATTAAAGAAGTTTCCAATTATTATTAAAACACCACGGCTGGAAAACGTTAAACACATATCACACATAATTTTTTCACAACTTTCATTATTATAATTGTGTATTTAACGCACATATTTTGCGGAGTTTATTTATTTTTACATTCGTTTAATTCTTGTTGCACGAACAACTGTTTTTGACAGACGGTCGTTGCCTTGTTGCTGAGAAAATCTATACTTGTCAATGCTACCTGTATAATTGTATCATGATTTAGACCTGTTTATCCCAACGAAATGACACGAAAAACCCACCCAAATATTTATACCAATCAAAAACATAAAAAGAGAAGACCTCCAAAATGTTATTTTAACAGAATTTCGTGAGCGAACCTGACGGGCCAACGAGAAGTGAAACATGTTGTGTTTTTGATAAAATCGTGAAACATGCTGCGCTACTCAGAAAAACAGGTTTTCTTCATGTTGCGAAGATCACAAATCATATAAATTTTGTGATTGTGAATTGCTATTTTTATCAACAAAAATAGCGAAAATTTGCAACAACGCACTTTTTCGCAATTTTGTTTAATTTCTAGCAAACTGACATTTTTTCGCATGATGCAATTTTATTAGAAATGATTTCGGAGGCGCGGGTTCAATTCCGGCGACTGCCATTTTTTTTTTTTTGTAATTATGGCTGGCATGATTTTTTTTGTTTTTTCTTAAAATATACATTTTTTTATTTTTTTTTTAATCAATTTTTAGTAAATAATTTGTAATTTTTGTAAATTTCAAGCGAAGAACTTATTTGTTTTCAGTCATTTTGTTTTTGTTTTTTTATTATTTAAGCTTAGGTAATATCGCGGAGGCGCGGGTTCAATTCCGGCGGCTGGCATGATTTTTTTTTCAATTTCGCATTATTTATTATTTTTTTTTTAACAATTTTTTAATACATAATTATATAAAAAAAATGTTGAGCAGGCATTTTATTTTTTTTATTATTTAAGCTTAGGAAGCTAATATGTATTGTATGTGCATATGTTAAGAGTACATTTTATTTTAATTTTTTACCATTTCTTGCAAATGATTTAATTAATTTTAAACATTTTGTCAGGTTTTTTTAATAATACTTACTTTTAAATGAAACAATTTTTTTCAAATAATACAACCATTTGAGGAAAAAAAATTATAATTCAATTTAACATCAATGCGAAATCATCATAATAGTTTTATTAAAATCAATCAATCAATCAATCATTTTATCACAATTTTTTTTTTATCGAAATATTTTCGAAAAAGTATCTTTTTAATCGATATTTTTTTCAATCAGAAATAAAAGTTTTTATATGATCGTATTTTTTCAAAAAGAAATAGAAGTTATTTTTTAATCGTTATTTTTTCGATCAGAAATAAAAATGAAGCATTGATCTACATTTTTCTAATCAAAAATAAAAATTATTTTTTCATTAAAAAATATCGATTAAAATTTAATTCAAATCAATATTACAAATAACGATCGGAAAAGGATTTGAAATAGGACTAGAACAATGATTTGAATAAGAACTAAGACAAGGACTAGGAGAAGGGTTTGGATATTTTTTTGGATACAAGAATATATTTTGGATATTTTGGAAAAGATATTAGCAATATTAATATATATAGCAATATTTTGTTGAGTAATTTAGAGAAATAAGTTACAAAATTACCAGAAAATTACTAAAAATTTTCGCTTATAACTTTTAAACTCAAGTTGATACTTAATATTCACACTTTTACTGAGAAAAATCAAAACCACAATTTTTTTATATCTTCCTTCGTTTTTGAGATATTTTGTAACTTTTTAAGTTTTAATTATATTATAATTTATATCTTAATACATATGTTCCTTTTTTTGATCGATATAATTTCGATCAAAAATATTTTTTTTAATCTGATCGAAAAAATACGATCATATAAAAACTTTTATTTCTGATTGAAAAAAATATCGATTAAAAAGGTACTTTTTATTTGTTATCGAAAATATTTCGATAAAAAAAAAATTGTGATAAAATGATTGATTGATTGATTGATTTTAATAAAACTATTATGATGATTTCGCATTGATGTTAAATTGAATTATAATTTTTTTTCCTCAAATGGTTGTATTATTTGAAAAAAATTGTTTCATTTAAAAGTAAGTATTATTAAAAAAACCTGACAAAATGTTTAAAATTAATTAAATTATTTGCAAGAAATGCTAAAAAATTAAAATAAAATGTACTCTTAACATATGCACATACAATACATATTAACTTCCTAAGCTTAAATAATAAAAAAAATAAAATGCCTTTTCAAAATTTTTTTTATATAATTATGTATTAAAAAATTGTTAAAAAAAAATAATAAATAATGCGAAATTGAAAAAAAAATCATGCCAGCCGCCGGAATTGAACCCGCGCCTCCGCGATATTACCTAAGCTTAAATAATAAAAAAACAAAAACAAAATGACTGAAAACAAATAAGTTCTTCGCTTGAAATTTACAAAAATTACAAATTATTTACTAAAAATTGATTAAAAAAAAAATTAAAAAATGTATATTTTAAGAAAAAACAAAAAAAAATCATGCCAGCCATAATTACAAAAAAAAAAAAATGGCAGTCGCCGGAATTGAACCCGCGCCTCCGAAATCATTTCTAATAAAATTGCATCATGCGAAAAAATGTCAGTTTGCTAGAAATTAAACAAAATTGCGAAAAAGTGCGTTGTTGCAAATTTTCGCTATTTTTGTTGATAAAAATAGCAATTCACAATCACAAAATTTATATGATTTGTGATCTTCGCAACATGAAGAAAACCTGTTTTTCTGAGTAGCGCAGCATGTTTCACGATTTTATCAAAAACACAACATGTTTCACTTCTCGTTGGCCCGTCAGGTTCGCTCACGAAATTCTGTTAAAATAACATTTTGGAGGTCTTCTCTTTTTATGTTTTTGATACCAATAACGATTTTTTATGCAATTTTTGAAAAAAAATAAGGATGCCCACCTGCTAAACAGGCCCATGATACAATTACCAGGTAGTATTAATCGCTACTTTTACTCGTTGCTTTGGGTATATAGTGTCAGATAGCAGTATTGCAATCACAGCAAGAAGTAAAAGGAGATATTTTTGTTTTTTATACTTAAACCAATCATTTTAAATATTTAGAAGGAAATGATTAATGATGAAATTATATCTCTGTTTAGGTTTTGCTTTGTTTTTTATATTTAATACAAATATAATGAAATGATTAAATTGAAGTATTCATCTGTATTTTATTAAGACTCCCTCATGTAAACCTTAAAAATTATTTGAAGACTGCATCAAAAATAACAAGAAAACCCAACAAATTGTTAGAAAAGTTAGTATATATTTGTACACAGTTGTATAATATAAAAGTAAGTACAACTGTGTTGGCAGTGTCCGCCATACAAAGAAATAAAATATAAGGAAATGGTGTTGGCCACACACACAGTGTACATGAACTGTGGTATGATTTCTGAATTGAGCGAGCTTGATAGAGAGTGTTTTTTGACATTTCTGAGATCACTTAAATATAATTGAAAGTTTGTGCAGTGAAATAATTAAATTAAAAGCGTTTTTCACTGCTGAAAACTATGTAATTTTAAAGAAAAATATGACCAAAAATAATTATAACATGCGTTGTGTGGTTAGAATTTGCTAAAATGCAAATTAGCCAGTTGATTTCGCAACTGAGCCAGTTGATTTCGCACCAATTTGCACTCACAATGGTGCACCCACATCTGTCAAAATGCATCAGGGGCGCATCAGTTTTTCACAGCTGAATACATTTTTGGGGCGCTTCTGTGTTCAGCATAGTTAATCAGATGTAATACATTTTATTCATTTCTTTTCAGATTTCCGCATATTCGGGACCTTAAACTGACTATTCGTCAAAAATTGTATAAAACTATACATTTCAAAATGTGTAAAAACAAAATTTTTCATTTATTTTTTCATGCGTTTTATATGAATATTAGTAAAAATCCCATCCTACGACAGGTTGTACCCAAAAATAATAAATACAAGATTATGCCATGCGCATGTCTGCCTACGTCAAAGTAATAAATATATAAACTTATTTCCATGTTATTTGAAAATATTTTTGACGTAGAATACGTCATTCTCGGAGGTAAGTAGGGTGGTTGATAGTGATCAGGTGTCGGTATTTATATAACTTTTTGAGCTTTTGGTGGGCCTAAAGTACTGATCGTACAATGTTGATGTTAGCACTTGTTGGTCTGCTTGATCCTCAATGCGACAAAAATTCATATTAGAACTCTCTAACTTATATAAATTTTACACAATTACATTAAATATAAAGCCAACATTTGATGTTTTTGTTTGCTTAAACTTGCTACCTATTTATCGACAGTTTCCGGTTTTATCGACAAAACCATAAAATTTGTATGGGAGCCCCCCTAAGGAGTGGTCGGAGAGAATAGGTGTCAAAGGCAAAAATTTTCCTTTTGCAAAAATAATGGAGGTCGGTAATACATATTAACTCTCTCCGGCACTCTCTTAAAGGTCATATGCTCTGGTGTATGGCATAAATATACAAAAACCATAAACTTTGTATAGGAGCCCCCCTAAGGAGTGGTCGGAGGGATAAGGTGTCAAACGCAAAAATGTTCCTTTTTTAAAAGTAATGGGGGTCGGTCATACACATTAACCCTTTCCGGCACTCTTTTAAAGGTCATATGCTCAGGTGTATGGAATAAATAAACAAAAACCATACAAATTGTATGGGAGCCCCCCTAAGGAGTGGTCGGAGGGAATAGGTGTCAAAGGCAAAAATATTCCTTTTGCAAAAGTAATGGGGGTCAGTTATACCTATAAACCCTTTCCGGCAGTCTCTTAACCCTGGAAGGACATGCTTATTTTTTATACGTAAAGGTCATGCTTCGTCGAATCGACGACAACATGTTTTAAAATAGCCCTACTGACTTCCTATCCGACAAAATCTTTAAAAATTTCTTGTTCTTGATTATTAAGTTTATTAAGAGTAAAGGAAAACTGCAATGCATTTTATTTATAAAAGTTTTTGATAAAAAAATTCATTTTCACAATTTGAGTTTTTTGGTATGTTTTACAAATGGTACACCATGCGTTGTCGATTCGACGAAGAATGTCCTTCCAGGGTTAAAGGTCATATTCTCAGGTGTATGGAATAAATATTTTGCTAAATAGTTTTTAAAAAAGATGTCATCAAAAGCGAATTGACTAATTCTACGTCTTGTGTTACGACATAGTCGAAACTACTGTATCTTTTTTTATATATTCTTTTCCAGTGATTTTTCTTTTTAGGGGTGATATAGGCCTACAGGGGAACCGCACAAAGAAAAAAAAAAAAATCGGTAACGCACCAAATTGTATTCCTTAAGGGTGGTGTGGAAGTGGAAATACAATACAATTTTCTTCTAATATACATATTAGCGGCAGTATTCATGAAATATTTTGAACCTCTTATAAAGCCTTCATAAGAAAAAAATCGGAAAAAAATTAAAAACATTATTCATAAACGTTACTGAACGAAAAATTACTATATTTTTATGAATACGGTGTATGAGTAAGAGTTTTTTATGAATAAGATATTGTTATGAATACGGCTGTAGGTCTTTAATTATCAAACTTTTACTAATAACGTATTACTCTAAACACCGGTTTTATATGTAATTCTAACAAGCACACTTTGAGCCTTCTTTTTCGACGTAACCGAATACGGCCCTTTGAGAATGTTTATGTATTTGTGTCAACCAACACGAATAAGAAAAATACCACACTTTTTGGCAATAACATCACTTCCTTATATTGCTTATATCTTAGTTCTTTGCCGCCATAGCGCAAAAGTTCTTATATGTATGTTTGTATGTATGTATCACGCTTGAAACATATAGCAACAAATTCGTTCTTGATGTAAGCAACATGATGATATCGCGATTCAATTGTTTTACGTTTTACCAAAAAGTGCTCAACCCGCTAAAAAAAGTTTTAATTTTTTAAAAAATAAATATGAAAATTTTTTATAAAAATCGCGCTATTTTCATTTCCAATAATACAATAAGCAACATTGTTTGCACCTACTCGCTATATTTTGACACTATATGCCCATAATGACAGTTTTTCCACAGCTGATTTTCAGCGAATAATACTACCTGGTAATTGTATCATGAACAGGGCCCACCTACTACTGAACACTGTGAGTTCTGACGTCTGTATGATGCGCCAATGTGTAAAGTGTCGCAGTAACATCTCATTGAATGTTCACTTTTGATAAACCATTGAGATAAATGCGCATGCTGCTTTAGTCCCACGGCCGTTAAGAAATAAAATATTCGAATAAAACGAAGCTGAGCAAAACTAGTTCATCTCTAATTAGTGAATTTCAGAATGTTTCTTATCGATAAAAAAAGGTGAATATGAGTAGAATTCTATATTTAATGTTTATTTTTCACAATTCGACGAGTAATCGAACAATATTGAGAAATGGGAAAAAATATTTCACGTCATATCATGATGGCGTGCCTGCCCACCCACTGAACAAAACGTTGGTCCACCTTCCAAACAAATTTTCAGGAACCGTGCAAGTAAAAAATTGTCATTTATATG
This sequence comes from Pherbina coryleti, assembly GCA_943735915.1. Classification (NCBI taxonomy): domain Eukaryota; kingdom Metazoa; phylum Arthropoda; class Insecta; order Diptera; family Sciomyzidae; genus Pherbina; species Pherbina coryleti. The sequence goes on from OX030951.1 coordinate 119,524,247, forward strand.
ATTGAAAATAGTGTTTGAAATTAGTTAAAATAGTTTTCGTGGTTGTCGACCACGTTCAGATAAAATTTTAGAATGGCGTCACCTAAAAAAAGTGAAAAGAAGAACGAATATAAATTCTGATGCGATGGCTGTTGCCATCAAAGGAATTCAAATCTCTATTGTTGAAAGTTCAGTGAGTCATTGTGAACTATAGATAGAATAAACTTTATATATAATCTCTAAAACTAGTGTTTTTACTTCATTTTCTAATTTTTTTCAACGATTTGTTTAAGGTGTTCAGTAGCTGGGCCGAATTCAAGACTTGCTAGATCGATTACCAAAATTATAATTTTTGGAAATTTTAAATTCTGATTAAAATTCTTGTTAGTTATTGAACTTAGCTTCCAAATAAAACCAAGAGCTCTGAAAAATTATGTTCTAAACCAAAGGTATAGCCTCCAAGCAAAACGTGTTTAGTAGGCGGGCATTCTCCCCTACATTTTTTTAACATTATAAAAATTTTATAGTTTAATAATGTACATAATAAAGTTTTTCAATAAATATAACAAATTTAAAAAAAAAAATACGAAAAGTTAAACACTGCGTTTTTTATAAAAACTCTCTTAAGTGTATGAAGTAATCGTAAATTTCTTTCGTTGCATCAAAATGAAACTGAGCTTATATTTTTGTTTTTAAATGAGGATCTTATTTTCATTAATTTCAAGCCTCAATAATATACATATTCCTTTCTTACATATTTAGAATTAATCAAACACCAATTAAACGAAAAATTTTGAAAGATTAAAAAAAAAAAGTGATACCAACCACCCAGCTAGAACACTGACCGTCAACTGACGCGTCAACTGACGCTCAGCGCTGATAGAAAAATGTCAATTTTTTTGTCAGTACCATGGTATCATGATACAATTATACAGGTAGGTTTGACAACAGGCTATTTTCTCACGAGATCCGTTCATGGATTGTCAAACTCGTCTGTTTTTTGTTTTTTTTTTTTTTTTGTTTGCTTTGTCTTGTATGATTTTGACAATTCATGTTCGCTGTGGAAAACTGTCACACCTACCTGATTAATTATACCATGCCATGGTATAATAATACATGGTAGCATTGACAACTACTTATTTTCTCTTCAACAGGAAAACATAAATTGTCAAAAACAGCTTTTTGTGGAAATACATCAGCAGCTGCTGTGGTTGTTGTTTTTTTTTCATTTCAACGTTTTCAACATTGCTTGTGTTTTCAATGGCGGATTGTGAGCACTCTCTTTTTGAGTATATTTTTTGACAGTATATGATTTCCCAAGCAACTGTCAATGCTACCTTGTATTATTATACCATGGTCAGTACGGTCAGTCGGTGCGTGGATATTGTTGTTGCGGTGGGCCAAAACTGACACTTTTTTCCTATCCGTGTGATCTGGCATCTCTGTCTGACACCCATCTAACTTTAAGTTTCCTTGTTTTGCAAACGTCTCTTGTTGGGAAAGTATTATGTGAATGTTTAGTTGATACCAAAATTGGTGTGGTTGTATTTGAGATTTGTCAGTCCTGTCTTGCTGGGCAGTTTTGCTAATTTACACTTTAAAAAATTATGATTCAGTACAAAATCCCACCAAAGCATCTGAAATCCCACACGTTCTCAAATAGGCCAAATATCCCAAAATGAGCCCGAAATCCCACCAAATCACATCACTGGTCCAGTCCATGATTTTTCTCAGCGGTTTCATCGGTTTTTTTCAAGATTATAAAAAATGTTTAGAAATTATTTGAAATATACATATTTTTATACATATTATCAAGTTAACAAGAGTATTAAAAAATTTTTATTTTTTCTATTATAAAAAAGTCAAAAATTCTGAATTTATTTGAATTGCAAAGCAATTTTTATATTTCTTTAAAGATTTACTGCAGAGCAGTCGCATTGAGTTGTATTGTCAAGAAAGTTCCTTATTTTTGTTTTATTTAAATTAATTGCTGAAAAGGCACTTTCAGCACTTGCCACGCTATAGAGCCCGTACAGAACCAAAGCTGCTGTCGGTTGTCGGATACGCTGTGCAATAAAATACATGAAAATCTATGCAGCCGGCAAAAATTAAAGGGCCGTAGAAATCCGCGACGGAAAAACGCCAGAATAGAATCTATTCTATTTTTTCTCCGACGGCTGGCGGATCTCTCTTTGAGTGGCGTAAGTGTTGCCATATTTTAACTCAGAATTGGCTGTGTTCAGTGTTATTTTCTTAGTTTTTACCATGAGCTGACATTTTGTTTTTGTGTGTTTGTGTGTTGCATTCAGTGTTGCCAGAATGGCAGTTTTGCCTGCAAATGGCAGTTTTTTAAACTCTGAGCAGGTTGGCAGTTTTTTAATAAAAATACAGTTTTTCCATTATTAATGCAGTTTTTCAAGGGAAAATGCAGTTTTTATGAAAATATAAAATCTTATGTAGTTTTCTTAAATTCTCTTTACCAAAACATCATTACGGTTGAATTACTTTTTTAAAGCAGACTTGCTTTAAACTTCAGCAGCAGCTTCAGCCAACTTCACGCATTGAGCATAGAACATGAACCAACCTCACTTCTCTATTTGCGCCAATTTGCGTGTTTTCTTTTCAAGCCACAAGGCTGCAAGCCTTGTAGATCCTGGGAGGAGAATAAGTACTTGAAAGGTTGGGTTGGCAAAAGTGACAAGATTAGTGCGACAACTAGAAATTCCAACCCTCTCAAAAAAAAAAAAAAAAAAATGGTTGTTCAAGCTTTGACGTTTCAAAAACTATGATACAAGAATTTCATAAAAATACGTATATGCAGTTTTAAATGAGTAAGTTATGTTTGTCCTGTGCAGTGTTGCCAGAAAACTGTGATTCAAAATCTTCATTTTCAGATTTAAAAAACGTCATTTCAATAAAAAAAAGTCAGTTAAATATTGAAGCTGAAAATAGCGATCTATTTGTTTTATTTGGCTGCAAGCTGCATGCTCGTTGAATAAATTAAAAATATCACGCCGCTAACAGACACTAGCGATGACAATAAAGTCGATAACATTATCACTTATTTAGGCAGTGTTGCATGTATACTATGCAAGGAGTGTTTTTTATCATATATCAATGTTCACATTCTACCTTTAAAACTTTTTGATATAATGAAAACTATTGGGATTATTTAATACGTCAAATATGCCACGTACGACGCTCCAGCGAAAAAATATTTGATTCGGTGCCCGGTGGTAGTCAACGCAGAAGAGGACGCCCACATCTTTGTTGGAAGGATCAGGTGTTGGATAACCTGACCACGCTTGGTGTTTCCAACTGGCGCCAGTAAGCGCAAAACAGAAATGGCTGGCGCAATTTCTTATACGAGGCCAAATCCGACCAACGGTTGTAAGCGCCAGATAAGTAAGTAAGTAATGGTCTAATTAGCAAAATAAGTGGTGATTATGCAAAACATAGAATAATTTCACAACAGTTGTTCCGGCAAAAGGTCAAACGCATAGAAGATACACTGAAATGAAAATGAAACAGATATTCTGTGTTTTAACCTGAACAGAACCAAAGAGGTTGTCGGTTGTCGGATTCGCCATGCAACAAAATACATACATGAAAATGTATGCAGCCGCAGAGACTATATATACTCGTATAGTATCTGGCAGCTGTTAAAATTAAATCGCCGTAGATATCCGCGACAAAAAAACGTCAGAATAGAATTTATTTTATTTTTTCTCCGACGGCCAGTGTTGCCAGATTAGGGGAATGCCCCCTAGATTTAGGGGTTTTTTAACTGGTTTGAGGAATTTGAGTTGTAATAAATCTTTAGGGGTTTTTTTAGGGTGACTTCAAATTTTCTAGGGGTTTTTTAGGGGTATTTGGAAAATTTACCTTTGGAAATAAAGATTTATTATTTTTCCTTAAAAATATGCAAAAAATTTAGGAAAATACTTTTTCCTCCATATTGTGTAAAAAGCGAAATCAGCAACACTTTATAAAAACAGCTGAATTGGCAAAACTTCAAATAAATTACTAATCATTTTCCACTTCACTTCAAACTCGCTTCGCGCTTAACTTGCAACTCTGGGTGAATATTAAAAACAAAGCAAGTATGGGGAAAACTGACGAAAAGAAAAGGTATGCCCAAAAATATACAAGCAAATGGGAGACGGAGCCTGCTCTCAAAGGTAAAACTAAATTTTAAGGCCAATTTCAGCTTGGACAATTGAAAGCTACAAAGCAACTTCCTGAGCTTGTTGAAGTCGTCCAACAGCTCAGCCCCTTAAATACATAGGAACACATTAGCAAAATGCATTGCAGTTGCGCTACTCTTCAGCTGCCCCTTAAAGCTGAAGTTTTAACTCAATAAATTTTAAGTTATTTACAACTGTATTTTTGTATGTTTTTCGAAAAAAAATTTTAGGGGGATTTGAAATCCAATCTAGGGGTAAATGGTGAGAGGCATCTGGCAACACTGCCGACGGCTGATCTCTCTTTCACCTCGCTGATCTCACTTGTTAAGCCATGTGCTGCATGGCATACGAGGCTAATTAGACCATAACAGTGCTACCTAAACCAGTGGCGGATCTATATACGAGTTGAAAGGGGCTTAGCCTTCCATTTGAGAATTTTTTGTATGGAAAAAAATAAAAAAGTCCTAAAAGACGTTTCAGCCCCCCCCCCCCCCCTTGGCATACAAAAGTGTAGTTTCAACCCATCCCCCCCTTTGGCGAATTCTAGATCCGCCACTGACCTAAATAAATGCGCGTGCGTGGCTTAACTGTCCAAATTGGCACATGCACATCTTTAGAAGTTATTTTTGTTTTTGTTTGATTTGTTTGTCAACAATTAATATTTTGCTTAGATAATAACCAGTGCTTATGAAATTTTTTGTTTTTTCATTACAGATAATCCAATCGTGCTCACAGAAAGACGTCTGTTTTTAGAGGAGCGCTCAGAGATCGGTTACAACAGCTTTTAAAGTAATTATTTTTACAAATAAAAATTACAAGAGTAAAGTTTAAAGGTAATATATTAAAATGTCTTGTCAGGAAAAATTCTTAAAAAATCCGTTTTCTGGCTCTTTGACTAAAGTTTAATATAAAGGTTCTAATAACGTAAATTTCAATATTAAATTTCTGTGCCATTTTCGGCACGTTGCACAGTGAGCTTTTTTCGATTTAAGGATGACATTTGCATTATCTCAGAAACTATAATAGCTAGGGTCAACAACACAAATTTTTAAAATTAGAATTCTAGGTCAACTGCAACTCCTGCCTCCGTTACAAACCATAAGAAAAACCCGCTTAAAATTGCTTATTTGTGATTTTAAAGAATACATTTACATAAACGTTATGTCAAAAATTATTTGGATCGGTCACGATACACTAAAAAGGTAGGGTTAGGAGCTTTGAAAAGACCTACTGCTAATGTCAAAACCATGAAATACTGTGCTGCCATATCTTAAGAAAAAAATCCTATAACAAATCCTTGTTTCATAGTTTCAGTAGATAAGCATTTTATATAAAATGCATTGCTGAAAATATTGATAAACGAGGAACTTTTAAAAAAATTTTGATTTATCTTCAACAGTTCTACTGTCAGAAGACTTAAAAATGTTTTTTATAAGATATTGTATGCACATTAGAATAAAATTTTTAACAAGAAATTAAGAATACAAAACGATGAATAAAAAATTATGGGTAATATGTATTATATTAGTGAAAATAAAGCTATAAAATAACTAAAAAATGCGTTGTTTCAATTTTAGACACATTGATTAAAATTTTTCTTATTCACCCTATATGTATATAATTCCTTTTCTATGTGTTTATTTCACATTTATGAAATATACAGAAAAGTGGCATCGCTAAATTCTTTTTTGACATAAGCAGTAGGTCTTGTCAAAGCTCCTTACCCTACCTTCTTATTGTATCCTGGGATCGGTTAACTTTTAGATATATCTCCCAAACAACTAAATAATCAAAGAACTATTCTGATGCTGATAAAAAAAAAAACAAATCAAAAAAATGACTGAGCAAAATTTTCAAATAGGACACAACTTGGTTTAAGCTGTGAATTAAATTTTATTTTTCTCTTATTTTAAGAGTACAAATTGTCTTAAAAATCATTAGTGTTGCCAGACATTTTTGGGAAAAATGCTAGATGGGCTTTAAAAAATTGCTAGAAAAGGCTAGATGGCTTAAAAAAAAGGCTAAAAAAAATCTACATTTGCTTACATTCATTTTTTCATTCTGTGAATATACATATGTATTTATATATTTACATACTATGATATAAAAAGGAACAAGACCTATAACAAAACATATTTCAAATTGATTAAAATGGAATTGAAGTTAAAATAAATAATAAGTATAAAAACCGTATTTTTCGAGTTTTTCAGATTGCTTGCTTGCGCTCGGCTCCTCAAATTCCATTAATTTATCAAACGAAGCGCCATAGGTGCAGCTGGAAGTTCTTTCAGTTTTATCACTAGAATCGCCTTTTTTTTATAACTCATAGCATAGCTTCTGGGCAAAGATTTTATTCTGATTCTTGTACGACCTTAGAAGCTGTATTGAAATATCTAGTAAATGGAAACCAGAATTGCAAAGAATGTTTTATTTTCTTACCTTTCCATTTTTCTATTTTCTTTTAAAACGCGACAAACGTCCAGTAGAATTTCACAAGCTGAAATTATGTTTCATTTATGAAGTGCTTCCAAATATGTTCTTTTTAGAGCACAGGGTTGCACTGTGTCCATACCAGAGCTGTAAAAGATTGAATCATTCGGAATGCACACACTCGTAATGCATTCAAAAGCTGCATCAACCAGATTGCAATCTTATGCTTCTGTAAAGTAAATGAATTACAGATGCACAATTCATCATTTTTTGAAGATAAAAGAATGCACACCCAATGCTCTCTAAGGAATGGGACTCATGGAAATATCAATCCCATTTTTTTTGGCTTAACAAATCTGATGAATGCACTCAGTTTTATCATTCTTTTCAACCCTGAAACACTGGACATTTTATTTACTACCATTAAATACTACTAAATATAAAGCAGCATTATAAAATAATATACTTTACATACATAATACATTTAGTATTAATATACTAAACTATAGCATGTCTTTCCTTTGACATTTTTTAGAATAATAAAGTGCTTATTAACAATAAATATTATTAACAAAATGCATAAAAATTAACTTCTACAATTTGTTGTATACAATACTTTTTTTACACATGATATCAGCCAATGGCAGCCCATCACAGTCATGCCCAACAGTCATGGTATAATAATACAAGGTAGTATTGACAGTTGCTTGGGAAACCAGCATCTGTCAAAAAAAAAAGTCAAGGAAGAGAACGTTCAATTATGCTTATGTTTTCGCCATTGTTTATATTTCAGAGCTTGCAAATAACCACACATTTGATAACAAAATATTGCATATTTTATTTTATTAATAGTGAGTTATTATTACTAGAACGAAGATAATTTGTAAACTTATGGCATCATTTTATAAATCACCGTGATGAAACGCAACGCTAACGCGGCGCATCACTTGGATTAAAAATTTGCATTTTATTAATCACTAAGTTATTGCGTTAGCTATGTTACGTTACCACGGTAAACTGTCAGTCAACAACAGTTTAGGGTTGTCACATGTAAAATAAAACTAGCGTCATTACTGCAAATCTTTGAAATATTTAAGATTCACCAAATTCTGACTTGTAGGCAACCATATCAGCTGTTCTCTTCAGCCATCATTAAATTGAAATTGCAATGTAAACGCCAAACACTGGCATACCATTTGCTACCTGCGGTAGTTTTTTTATTTCTTTAAGCAACATTTCGAACTGTTGGGTCGTTGTTGCTGTCTTTAACCTACATATATTCAAACGATATATGTAAACATTTAAGAATATATGAGTGAAACAAACAGTTATTCAATGCCTACTTATTCGTTCTAACGGCAGCTCAAGAGCAAGTGATGAAAGTGACAGTTCAAGTGAACGAATTTCAAGTGCAGCGTTTTATAAAATGCGAACTTTGGCCGTGTGCTATTCGGAAACTTTTCACTCGGATGATGAAATTTTGACAGTCTGAAAGAGAATATTTGGCACTTGTGAGGTGAATATGATTGTCAAAAATTCATGTAGCCCCAGGGGCTAGTATAATTTTTGACAATCGGAAAGAGAATTTTTGACACAAGCAAAAATGAAAAAAAAAACACTTGTGAGTTTGTGAGTCGTAAAGCAGTTAAAATTTTTGTGTTTCCGACAGCATAGCAACCAGAATCCCTATTTTTTAATATACATATATCAACAAGTTCGCAAATTAAATTACATTCTTGTGCTGATGCACTACCAAAATCTAAAACGTCAACATTTCTAGTTGTCAAAATTTCATCGTCCTTTTGGCACAGCAAAAATTACAATTTTATTTCAACAGACAGAAATTGTATTCAACTCAGTAAATTCTCTCCTACCACGAGTGAAAAGTTTCCGAATAGCACACGGCCTTTGTACTGTTTTCACTACGCTATTGCGTTACTCAACGCTGAAGATCACGGCGTGAAGCGTTGCGTTTTATAAATTGCTAATTTCAACAACGCAGCGTGAAGTGATGTGCAGGGATTTATAAAATGATGCTATTAATGTTATTAACTGCAAACATAAAAAAAAAAGGTTGAAAACGTTTAAGTGCTGCAACCTCAGCAGCTGCAGATGCATGTGGACGAAATTGAAGAAGTTTTCAATTAAAATTAAAACACCACGGCTGGAAAACGTTAAACACATATCACACCATGGTATAATAATACATGGTAGCATTGACAACTGCTTATTTTCTCTTCAACAGGAAAACATAAACTGTCAAAAACAGCTTTTTGTGGAAATACATCAGCAGCTGCTGTGGTTGTTGTTTTTTTTCACTTCAACGTTTTCAACCAGAGATAAAAGGTTTGTTCTCGTACTTTACTTGTAAAAACTTGCAGGGAGAGAGTAAAAGAAGAATTGAGATAAAAATATTTACAAAGAGAAAAATAGCAGAAAAAGTACGTGAACAGAAAACTAGTAGAAACTTGCAAGTTAACAGCTGATTAAACGAATTGACATCATATGCTGTTTTTTCTGCTATAATAAATGGTTATAAATTATTGAAATCATTTTTTGGGTCTCACCAACATTAACATTATATTTAAATTTTTCTCAGCATCACAAATGTTTCTTTTTCCATCCATTTTAATTCGAAATCAACAATAAATAACTTTTGATAGCTTGTTTTTTTTTTGACAAACAGTTTTTTTTCGGTAGTTGCAAGTTCTTGCAAGTAGAAATTTTGCTAGCAGAAACTTGCAGCTACTTTTTTCTCTCTCACTATTTTACGCTCTCGTTGTCCTCTCTCGTTGCAAGTTTTTCGAGTACGTGAACGCTTTACTGGTAAAAACTTGTAACAATTTGTACAAATTTTTTGTTAGTGAACAAACCTAAAGAGATGGGAAACTTCGATTCTGCTGTCATTTTTGTTGATTTTGCGCCAAAATCGTGCTTGTTCTTCTCATTTTTTATGCACTCACGTATTGTGTATATGAGTTCACCTCAAGATTGTCAACTGTTGTTGTATCGACTAACAGCTGCTTTAAGTTAGAAATAATATTGTTTTATTTTCGAAGCTTAAATAAATAGGCATTGGATATGGACATAAAATGAATATAAAAGAGGCTGAAACTTAATTTATGCATGCAAAATCTCTCAACTGATAACATATTAACTTAATATTGCCAATGAAAATGCCTTGAAAATTAAAAAAGCAACTCTGATCCTTATACCGTACACGAACCTTCAATGCATGTTGAGTTTCTTCACAGATTATACAACAACCAGCGTAAATTTGAACCAGCAGCTGACTTTATTTACTTAAGGCGCTACCGAAACTTGCAGTACAAAAAATAGGGTTTTTTCATGAATGCGAAAACTACTAAAATTTTTTAAACGATCGTTATATCATCTAAAAATACATACATTGAACACTTTCAGTTATATTTTTTATTGAAAAATATTGTATGGTCTTGTTAAAAATGACTTTAAAAAATTGTGTTTTTATTTTTGCGTTTTGCGGTGACCAACATTGTGGTGAACTGGATCACCTGAAAGAGAAATAGGCTAATAGATTTAGTTAAATAACAACATAAACTAGTATCTGATCGATTCATTTAAAAAGTATGCAAAGTATAGTTAATGGTTAAATTTTCACTAAAAATACTGTTGTTTTTTGGCTATAAAATGGCCGTTTTTTATCGAATGAATCTGCAAACTTTTAAAAAGATAGGTTCAGAATTTTCGAGTAATTTTTGTCAACGATTAAAAAATTACATTTCGAGAAATTACGATTTAAGTTTCAACTTCAGTTTACACGAAGGAAATAATTTTTAAACAATAACAATAAACAATAACATAAATGCAGCCATCTATTCAGGACCCATATGGTAGCTCTTCCACCGACGATGATTCTTATAAATTTCCTGTTGCTTTTCATTTTTCTCTCGTCGCGCACCTCTCTGTTACTGCAATCGAGTTGTCGAACCTTCGAGCTAAACTGACAAATTTAAACAATAAGAGGCATCGAAAATTCGTTTCTGAAAGTTCCAAACATTATATGAATGCCAGAAATACGAGGCATACGGACCTTTTTGGAGACGTATTACTTCGTAGATAGTTATACTTAAAAAATATGCAAGAACAAAAAAATCGATGAAGTTCAGAGTTACAAGTGTGAGTTACCCCTTAATTTGTTTATGTTTAGTCCGTGGTTAGCTAGTTTTTTTACCTTTTTAATCAGAAATTTATCCATATCCAAATAAGAGATTTATTTTCATCCACGACACAGTTTAGCACAAATATAACAGTAAATAATTCAAACACAAAGAAAAGTTTTCAAAGCAATGCAGCGAATGTAATTGTCATTCTTTATGTTTACATTCGTGATCAGAAGTGCTACCAATGGTTTTTAATTAAAAATAATGTTTGAAAGTTAGCACCAGGGATGGAAAAGTAGGTACAATTGTACCTTTTTCCGACGTTTTTGACCTTAAAGGTACATTAGGTACAATAGTTTCATTTTAGGTACATTCCGCCTTCGATTGAACGAATTTTCCACTAAATAACTTAAAAATTATATTTTGTTCTTTAACAAGTAGTTAATATAACAACTACTTGCTTTAAGACCAAAAATTTTGATTTGGCAACTCTATTCTCTTTTTCATTCCACACTATTGTGAATAGTACATATAAAAAGAAGAAAAAATAAGCTTTAAGAAGTCTTCCTTCCTTTCTTAAGCTTTAAGAACTCTTCCTTTCCTTCCTTTCATTCCTATATACAGAGCCGTTGTTGTTGTTGGTTATTTTATTCATTAACATACTTGGCCTTAAGATCGATGATTGATTAATTGGAATCAAAATTTCAAGTGCGCAATTTTATCGCTTTATTCCTTTTTTTAAGACTAAAATAACATAGTGATCTCAATGAAAAGAATTTCAGTTGCACATAGTGTTAATTTTTTGGTATTGTTATAAATATTTAATTTGATCATAAGAAGTTCGGTAAAAGTCTTTCAAGGAGTGTAATGGCCAGTTTATTTTATGTTATTTATTTTTTGTATATTGAATTAACATACATACATTGAATTTATGTTTTAAATAAACATTTTTTATAAAAACAAAATCAATTGTGAATTATTTTAGGTACATTTATGCCCAAAAAGGTACATATTTTTTGAGATATTAGGTACATTTTAAAATTTTCATTTCTCATCCCTGGTTAGCACCCTGTTTTTTATTTGAAATGTTTTTCATTTCATATACATAAAGAAATACATATATGTGAAATCGGACGTCGGATCTATTTTTCCTAAAATCGTAACATTTTGAGGAATTTTGGCCAAATATCGGATCATCGTATCCAATGCTGAAAATCGTAACAAATCCGATATATCGGACCATCTGGCAACACTGCTAACAAGACAAAATAAAATGTGACTGTGTTAGAATGCCCAGCCCTGGCCTAAAGGCTTAAGCCTAAAGAGTTCACACTTTGAATGCTAAAAAAAAAGATTTCAGCTTTTGAATTTTTACGCTGCGGCCACACGTGCAAGTAATCACTTGCAAGTAGAGAATACATATTAACTTCGAAAAAATTCGAAAATTGCTGCAAGTTGTTTCAGCGACCACATGTGCAAGTGCAAGTTCATTTAAAAAATGTCATCGAATGCAAAGGTTCTCGCTACAAGTTTAGTATTGCGAGAGCTGGAAAAGCTACAAAATGAAGAAAATAAAGAAAACAAGTTACCAGTGTGCTTGTTGTATTAAATTGTGAAAAATCTGGGTAAAATCTCCAAAAGATTAGCAAAAACAACACTCTTGTCCCCTTTTTTGACATTTACTTGCAGCAAGTGTCAAAATCCACTGTCTCTGAAAATTCGTTGATGTAGCGCTGCAAGTCGGCTGCAAGTGCGAAATTGCGAGTGTGTTAGTAAAATTATTTGAATGTATATAGTTTTTCGAACTTGCACTTGCAGGCAGTGTTGCCAGAAATTTTTGGGGAAAAAGGTTAGATGGGCTCTAAAAAAGGGCTAGAAAAGGCTAGATGGCTTAAAAAAAGGGCTAAAAAAAGGCTTTACTTTTAGGGCTAAAATTTTTTTTATATTATTTTTTACTTTGTGAATATACGTAATAAAAAATAATAAATAACTGGCCATTTCAGCCCTTGAAAGGACTTTGACCTAGCTTCTTATGATCAATTGTGTTGTGCGTGTTATTAAGTTTGTACACAATTGACCGAGAACCGGACCTACATGTTTAACGCCGACTCCGAACGGCGATGAACAGAATGTTCTCGTTCTCAAGAAGCTTTACATGGCATTTTGATTGCTCTCTGAGGTTTGCCATTATCTGCAGAGAGGTGGCGGCAGTACAGAAAAATTATTTTAATTCAAATAATTTTCTGTCGCTGCTGGGGTTCGAACCCGGGTCTCCAGGTTCGTTGACATAGCGGCCACGCACTTTAACCAACTACGCCACGGACGCCACGTAACCACTACGTGTGAATATACGTACGTATTTATATATTTACATACTATATGAATATGATATAAAACAATACCAAGAACAAAACATATTTGAAATTGATCAAAATTGAATTCGGTCTTTCAGGCTCAAATATATAATAAGTGTAAAAACCGTATTTTTCGAGTTTTCGGATTTTTTTTGCTTGCACTCGGCTGCTTATATTTTATTAATCAGACGAAGCCCCATTGCTGGAGCTTGAAGTACTTTCAGTTTCATCATTAGAATCACCTATTTGCTAACTTTATTGAAATATCTAATTAATGGAAACCAGAAATACTGAATAGGTATTACTGAAATCCTGAAATAAAAAAAAAAAGTCAATTAAAAATCAAGTAACTTGAAATAAATCAAGTTTTGACTTGAGTTGTGGAAACTTGATATGTTTCTAACCTACAAGTTACGACTAGCTTCTGAAAAACGAAAGGTCCCCAAGCGAAAAATGTTCCTTTTGCAAAAGTAATGGGGGTCGGTCATACCATGATACAATTACCAGGTAGGCTCATATTGGAGAGCAGGGTGCGCTAGTTGTCAAAATCAGCTGATAGCTTCTAGTTTTTCTTTGTTGTTGTTGTTGCTTTTGTCGTTTGACGTTTGTGGCTTCTACAGCTTTGTTGTTGCAAAAATTCACAATTAAACAGCCATTTTAAAATGAGCCTACCTTGTAATTGTATCATGGGTCATACATATTAACCCTCTCCGGCCCTACTTAAAGCTCACCTGTTCAGGTAGAGGAAATAAAAAAACAACAAAAAGAACACTAATATACTTCAATCCAATGCTTTAAAGTTAAACTGTATTCTTAACTCGAGAAACGAAGTTTGCACTGACAGCACGAAGTTATTTCCTCGAACTTCGAAAACGGACTTGAAAATAAACAATTTTTAGGCAAATAATTACTTTTTCCCTACATTTCAAGTTTCTACATTTCCAGTTTTCTACATTTGGCGACTTAATTCTTGCTGCCTATGATTCGCGCAAGCTTGTTGTTTCCCTGCCTTGACATGCAGGGAGTTGAAAAATTAAAGGAATTTGAAACAACAAAAGGATCCAGATCTCTGGTCCATACATCTTAAGCAATATATCAAAAAAGGCTAGAACGAAACAAAAAAAGGCTAAAAAAAGGCTAGAGGCTAGATAGCATTTTTTGAGGCTAGACGACCGAAAAGAAGGCTAGATCTAGCCTCAAAAAGGCTAGACTGGCAACACTGCTTGCAGGTGTGGCCGCCGTGTTAAACAAGAGAAATGAAAATGAATTCACACTTTTACAGCTCTGGTCCATACATCTTCAGCAATATATTAAAAAGGCTAGAACGAAACAAAAAAAAAAAGGTTAAAAAAGGCTAGATGGTTATTTTCCAGACTAGACGAAAACAAAAACAATAATAGATCTAACCTTAAAAAGGCTAGACTGGATTAATATGTGTATACTTTCAGATTTATTAAAAATGTCGGGACGGCGCGAACGCCATTCCCGGCTACCAAAAATTACACGCACGAGTTATTCGCATTAGGAATAATCGCGGAGGTCAACTCAACCGAAGTGCAATGGCCAAGCCTCACTCCGGGGGAACCGCCTTTGTGATCACGGTAACCCCTACGCCAGGTAAGTATGCTTTCTCAACCACTAACTTCACTTTTTACCAAATTTTATCAATAAACCTAATGTGAATAATATTCATATAAACATCCATTTAAACTACATTCACTGTATCTATTTTTAGTTCTTATTTTGCTGCTGTTCTTGCTGTTTTTGCTGTTTTTGCTGTTCTTGTTGTGTTGATAAAAACAACCCCCTTTGCTACAATACATACGCTACAACAAAACCTTAGCTATGTCATGTATTTTTTCATAGCAAAAACCAAGTGTTGAAGTCAGTATGGAAAAGGAATGAATTAAACACATTTTGCATGTTGGCTTGTTTATTTTGACTACATTTCTTAACATTTTTAAAATATTTTCTTATATGTACTTTAAATATATTTGTAATTACTAATTGTGTTAACAAACCCAGGATTAAATTGAATTTTTAAATCAGTCATTAAATCAGTCATTAAATCATAAATTGTGACAAAATTTAAGTTATGATTTAAGTTTATGATTTATGGAAAACTACCCATTCCAATAATATAAACAATAAGTTCGAATCAAATATTTTTCAAATTATGATAATAGTGAAATCCCTGGTTAAATTCAATTAAATTTATTTTCAATTAAATTCAATCAATTTTAAACAAAGGTTGTAAGGATTAAATTTCAACGTCGACAACTCATCAAAAAAAATCATTTCAAATCGGTGAGGCGCCAGAAGGAAATAACCCGAGAACTGTGTAATCTCTTCTATGTTTTCACACATTACTTCCAAAGCATTACTTTTGTGTACAAAAACAGAAGCATGATATAATTATACAGGTAGCATTGACAAGTATAGATTTTCTCAGCAACAAGGCAACGACCATCTGTCAAAAACAGTTGTTCGTGCAACAAGAATTAAACGAATGTAAAAATAAATAAATTCCGCAAAATATGTGCGTTAAATACACAATTATAATAATGAAAGTTGTGAAAAAATTATGTGTGATATGTGTTTAACGTTTTCCAGCCGTGGTGTTTTAATATTAATTGGAAACTTCTTTAATTTCGTCCATATGCATCTGCAGCTGCTGAGGTTGCTACATTTGAACGTTTTCAACATTTGTTCTTATGTTTGCACTTAATAACACAAAGTTCACAAGTTATCTTCGTTGTAGTAATAATAATTCACTATTGATTAAATAAAATAGGCAATATTTTGTAAGAAAATGTTTGGTTATTTGCAAGCGCTGAAACATAAACAATGGCGAAAACATAAGAAATAATTGAACGCTCTCTTTCTAGACATTTTTTTTGACAGATGGTCGATGCCCAAGCAACTGTCAATACTACCTTATATTATTATACCATGAAACAGAAGTACATGCAGCAATCTACAATGAAGACGTGTATTGTAGAGAATTAAAAAAAAAAGATTTTTTTGAAAATACATATTCAAACGAAACAAGTTCATTTAATAATGAAGAAACACGAAACGAAACAAGTTCATTTAATAATGAAGAAAATGTAGGGAATACGTTTAAAGGAAAATTAAGGGAAGTGTACCTTCAACAGAAACCATTAAGAGCTTTCATAGAATCCTTATTGAAATTACTGTGAGAGGAGGACATAGACGTTCCACTTTCTTTAAAAACTCTGCTAGGCGAGAAAAGAAGTGAATTTATTTCGAAAATAGTACCACTGCGTCAGTTTATACACACAGGTTTAAAGAAGTGCCTTAAAGTAAATGCCGATGTCATCAAGAATCGCAGCGAACTCCTTTTGGATATTGGGATTGACGACTTACAGTTCTTTAGCATTATGGTTGATTCTATTCTAGTCATTTGGGCAACATACAAAACTCTAAGGTTTTTATGATAGGTTGCTATATATGTATGTAGGTGCAAACCTGTTAATTTTTTTACATGATTTTGTCGATGAAATAAATATTGGAAACACATGGGCTAAATATTGACAACGTTTGTGACGCTCCAGCTAAGGGTTTTATATGTGGAATCATGGGGCACAACTCCTATAACGGATGTCCTTAAATCACGTGGAGACAAGGGTAAAGTTACTTATTTCCCTAAACACTTAGAAATGATTGTTGTAGCTCTGATCATTTCTTTTCCGCACACAATTGTATAGACGAATTAGTAAGGTCTAAACATCATATTTCCCTTAAAACTAACGGAATATTATTATAGCTTGAATCGATACTTTTTCGCACGCAATTGTATCGATAAAGTAGTAAGGTCTTATTATGTCCCTAAACTTTAACAGAATATTATTGTAGCTCGTATTGATACTTTTCCGCACATAGTTACATTGAGAAATTTTACTCATTTTCCCATGCATTTACATATTCAAGAAGTATGAAGACTTGGCACTTTGTCCAAAAACAATGTGTGTCGGAAATTCATTGATTCTGAAGCGGCGAAGTCCTCTGCAAAGTAATGGAAAGTTGTATAAGAACTTGTAGCGCTTTGATTGACAAATTTTCTCTGAAAACAAAAAAAAAATTAACAAAAAAATTTCACATAAACATCAATTCGAAACGAAACGCAAAATGTATAAAAAATAAAGAGCTCCACAAGCATAAGAAAGCTTTCTGCGATGGTTTCAAGTACTTCGTCTTTTCCGCAGTCGCAGTTCAAAACAGACGGAACTGCGAAGAAGATTTTTTTAATATGCTCTTTATCACAAACAAACAAAATTACATCAAAACTATAGACTAAGAAAGCTTTCTGTTCTAAATTGAACCGGTCTGTGTGAATGGAAAAACAATAGTTGCCATAAAGCTAATATTTTTAGGCTCGTAACACTTATAGGCTATTATAGGCTATTATAGGCACGTAGTAGTTTCTTACTTATTGCTTTGTAAACAAGTTCGCCCCGAGTCTAACCTACGAATTTCATAATGGAAAAAAAAAGTTGGGCAAAGAGTGTGTTTGAATTTGTGTCTTACCAACGAAATGTCTGGTCCGGTTGCATTAAAAATGTTGCAGAAAACCTATGGGGAGTATGCTCTATCACGTTGAATGGTACAAATTGTTAAAAGATGGTCGTACATCAGTTGACAACTTGCCTCACTCTTCTCGTTCAGCAACATCAATAAAGTATGAAAATATCAAAAAAGTAAATTTGTACGAGTCAAAAAAGTACGAGTCTTACAGTCGTAAGAGATATAGCTCAATAACGTCGCGCATTATTTTACATGATGGTTTAGGCATGTGACGGGTTACAGCGGGACTTGTGCCAAAATTTCAGAATTTTCTTCAAAAAAAATTTCGCAAAACTGTCGCTCAGAAGATGCCTTTAATGGGCGATACAGACCTTCAGCGAATCATTACTGGTGACGAGACTTGGGTGTACGAGTATGATGTCGAAACAGCTCAACAATTTGCAGATGAGCTGAAACCCAAAAAAACACGACAAAGTCGTTCAAAAATTAAGGTGATGTTGACTGTTTTCTTCGATTATAAAGGTGTTCGGAATTCCTTCCGCAAGGTCAATCGGTCAACGCTGAATATTATTTGAGTGCTTTAAAGCGTTTGCGCGTGAATATTCGCCAGAGTTATGGAAGGAATTTGGATTTATAGCTTTTGCACCACGATAATGCATCAGCTCACACATCACGCATCGTACGCGATTATGTGACCAATATCAATATCGTTCAACAAGCACCATATTCGCCAAATATGGCCTCGTATGACTAATTCCTATTCCTCAAACTCAATTGTCGCTTAGTGGAAAACATTTTGAGACAATTGAAGGGAATTCGCAGAGGGAGCTAAAGGCCATTCCGAAATCAACCTACCAAAAATGCTTTCAACAATAGAAAAAACGTTGGCATATGTGTATCGCCTCCGATGGTGATTATTTTAAGGGTAAGAAAATAAATATTGAAGAATAATTAACCGTTGTTGCTTTATTTGCACAGCCCGGTTCAATTTTGAACAGAAGGTGTAGAGTCTTTCAACATGAGGTATGATTTTAAATTAAAAAAAACTCAATATTTTTGTGAAAAGAGCTGATAATTTTATTTGATTCCAAAGTACAAACTCTGAGGTTAGTAATAGAACACAATATTTGCCAAATGTCCGCCGCAGCTGTTCTTGCTTATGGCCATTCTTTTTAAGAAATTTCTTATCATATTTTTGCATAATTGCGACTGTATCTCGCGAATAAAAGCTCTAATATTGTCTTTGATCAATATTTGATCTTTAATATTTGCTGGAGTATTGGCGTGGACTTTATCTTTAACATACCCCAAAGAAAAAGTCTAATGGCGTTAAGTCACGTGATCTCAGCGGCCAATCAAAGTCTCTTTCGAGCAATCACACGTCCAGGAATTTTTCACGCAATAGAGCCATTGTTTCCCCAGGTATGTGGCATGTTGTGCCGTCCTGCTGGAAATAAACATCGTCCATGTTCATAGCATCGTTCGGTAACGCAATCCATTCACTGAATCGGTCGCACCGCCGCTCTAAAAACCGCACCAAACTGTAACTCGTTGTGGATGCAGAGGTTTTTCGACTATTTCTTTTGGATTTTCAGAGCCCCGGTTGCGACAGTTTTGTTTGAGAAATCATAATCTTGTTCATACATTTCCAGTATCTAATCAGGTGCGTTTATATCTATGGTCTAAGGCTTCAATTCTTGTTATTCTTAAGCTAAGATCTTTATGCAATCTTTGCACAGAAGATAGGGCTGCGGATAGGGCTGTGGATATGGCTGGGGATAGGGCTAATGCCTATGATGGACAAACGAAATGGATAAACCCGGGTTTTCAGCCACACTCTCCGCTACAGTTGCGATCTTTTTAGTTAACCTAGCCAAATGAGCACGAGTTGGGATCTTAATATCACTAACTTGTCCAAAACGTTAGAATTTTTCGATTAATTTCACTATAGCTGTGCGAGAAGGCGTTTGATGATACGAACTTTACGCATCATTTTCGTATTATTTTCACTATTTCAATGCGCTGCACAGTGTGAAATTTTCGCATTCTAGAGGAACTTTATTGGAAAAATGAAGCTGGTCTTCCCTGGACGAATTCTTTTTTTTTCAGTTCCTAATAATGCAAACCGTTTGTTTTTTGCTAATATTGCTGTATATTTGCAAAATAAATTGTGCAGCAAGCGGTCAAAATCAAGGTTTACTATCTAAAAAATCAAATACGGATATTATATAGAGTTTTTACACAATTTATTGAATATTCTTGTTTTTAATCCTAAGTAATTGTAAAAAAAGTTAACAAATATTTAAAATTAATCATATTTGAACATTACGCGAAAGTAAGTAGATTCTATTTTTTTTTATTTTTTTATAGTTTTTTGCTCGTTTCCTACTCAGGTTAAAAAAAAGAAAAAAGAAAAGCAAGCTTGCACTTTGGATAAAGTTTAAAAATTGTAGACACGTGTAGACAGGCTAATTTTAGCATTTTCTGTTTCTCAGATTATTTTAAAACACGAAACAAAGGTAATCTCGTGCATCTTTTTGCCCCCCCAATACATTTTTTTTTAATTTCTACTAGATGAAGAGGCTAGATTTTTTTGAGCTATGGCGACAAACTGCAAAAGAAGAAAGACTTCGAAAGATAGTGCAGATTATTGCTTTCCAAAACAATATTGAGAGTTCTAATAGACAATTGGAAATGTTTGCAAGTAATCTAATTGGGAGAATAAAAGCCAAATGGGAAAAAAGTAAAAGAAGCTACCCAAAATTCCTTAAATTACATACAGATTGGTTAAAGCAACCTAATGTTTTGCCACCTGAGTGCATAGTTGTAGCAAGTACAAGTTCAGGATCGAAAGTTGCAAGATCTGGAAGACCAATAAAACCATTAGAAGAATGTAACATTAAGGTTAAAAAAAGGAAAATCAAAGATCTTATTAATACAAAATCTCCTGAAGAAAAAGCACTTGCTAATAGAGGGATAGACAAGAGGTTGATAAGTCGTTTTTTAGTACTTCTCGAAGCTCTTTCATGTGATTTGGAGATTGATGCAGAGAAATTTAAAACTATGCTGTAGAAACTAAAAGCCTTTACCTATCTCTTTATCCATGGTACAACATGCCAGCAACCATCCACAAAATTCTTGTTCATGGAGACCAAATAATTAAAACATGCATTTTGCCACTGGGTCAGTTAGCTGAAGAAGCTCAAGAGGCAAATAACAAGGAATATCGGCGAAATCGTGAGTGTTTCAGCAGAAAAACCAGTAGAAAGGATACAAACCGGGATATCCTTAACAGGTTTCTCATCGCATCTGATCCGCTGCTTTCGATTAAATCTGGGTTTTCGCGAATAAAAACTCACAACCTTCCGCCAGAAACCATATCTCTACTCAAAACACCATCTGCTCCTGCTCCTATTTCAACTTCTGAAGTTGAGAAAAACTCATCAGATAGTGGTTAAAGTTGCTTTTGTACACATATATAGCTTCAATAATTATTATATATATTAATATAATTATTATATATATAGAATAAATATAATATAATTATTATTATAATAATAAATGAAAATATAAAAATAAAAGTACAATGTATGCAAGGTCAAAAATCAAATTATTAGAGAAAACTTGAAAATTTTTGTTTAAATTAT
Organism: Pherbina coryleti; assembly: GCA_943735915.1. Classification (NCBI taxonomy): domain Eukaryota; kingdom Metazoa; phylum Arthropoda; class Insecta; order Diptera; family Sciomyzidae; genus Pherbina; species Pherbina coryleti. Next base: position 119,545,534 of record OX030951.1, read on the forward strand.
TTATTAAAACAATAAACCCTTAAAAAAACTTAAAATTTGCTTTGCTATTTATATTTATTATACTTTATTATTTTTGCTTTCTTTAATAACAAAGAAAGGCTTTTTCTTGTCAAATTAGGCTACAATTGTTGCAATCAGTAAGATTTAGAATTAAGTTCCGCTAGAATCCAAAAATTTCACACTGTGCGCTGTGAGAGTGTGTATCGATCCATATCTAAAAATCTCCTAATTTACACGTCAGTCAAAGTCAATGAACAGTCAAAATTTTTTGTTGTTTTCCCAGCTAAAAAAAAAATGAACTCTGCGAGAGCGAAAATGAAGTTTTTATCAATAAAAAAAATTACTCGTAATGGCCAACTCACACGGGATTGCTTGATTGGCAATCGATGAACTTTTTGAAGTGAAACTTCTTAGGCGGCGCTTCGAAATTTGAATGAGAATATTGAGGAGTGAAATTTCAAGGTCAATTTACTTCATTTCGTTACACGATAGAGAAGAAAGATATGTTGTACAGTAGATAGAATGAGAGAGATATACATTGTATAAAAGACTGAAAAAAATTTCTTTGTCAACGCTGAGTATCGAACCTGCAATCTTAGTTTTATAAAGGCAACGTGCTATATGCTGGGCTAAGGTCTTCAAATATAAATATAGTCTACATACCAATTAATCAAACTACTTTTGCTGTAGATGCCCAGCGGGAAAATAAACAGCGCTCCTAGCGGGAAAATATAACAGCCTTATTCATAAACACATTTTAGAGGCAGTGTAACTTTAAACAAGAAAACGCTATTCATAAACATTTTCGCAACCATGTTTTTTGTTTGTCTTTTCGTTTAATATCAAAGACATGCTCCATATGCGCCCTTTGCAGCATTTTTTTTATGTGGCGGCCATTGCAAATCCATTGGAATTCTTAATTTTTGTAGAGATTTTCTTTAGTTCAGACAAAAACCTTACAAACATGAGCAGCGAATGAAAAAATGTTTATGAATAAAGCCCAAGAATGATAGAAAAATAGATTGCGCAGATATTAAAAATAATTTTCTACGATATGCGCATCTACGTTACGATAGACTTACGATATGAGCTTACGATATGGCTTTCTGTCAAGTCTTGTTAAAAATGTGAACAAATATGAAACAATGGCAAAAGATTCAAGAAACAAACTTGGTCTAGCGTGACGTCATGATCGTAAAAAATACTTTGTTCGTAGCTAGAAATGTCAAAATGAAAAGTAAACAACATAACGGACCTGCGCAATGCGTAATCTATTTTTCTATAATTCTTGAATAAAGCGTAGTATGCTGTAGAAACGAAAATTTCTTAGCATTTAATTCTACACCCGAACTATTAGTGTAGAGTCAAAAATGTTTGTATGGAGAAAAAAGTAACTACAGTACGACCTTGCTCAATGCAACTAATAGAAATTCGGGCAATTGACATAGTTAACGTTGAAGAAACGCAATTAAACTTCTAAACATAAAGCTTTATGTCTCTGAATCTTAGATATTGTGGGTTAATGCACTTTGTATCCTTAAATATTGTTTGAATAGATTTTTCATTAAAAATGTATTTTACAAGCAAAGAAGAACTGAAAGAATATAAGATAAAAGTTTATGCAAGTTTACGCAAATGCAAGTTGCGATAATTGTGCAATTCCATGACGCCAACTTGACACTGTGCGCAAGAAAAGTTGGAATAAGTTCTTTCAATAGATAACTATTTTATACATATCTTAGTTATATAATTTTATATCGAACTATTTACTATTAATAATAGTAAGTATAATGTGTGTGTGAAAGTTTTAGTTATCTTTTCACATTTAAAGTTTTGAACAAAAAAGTATTTATAAGGCTTAATTTTTTTAAAGCAAAAATAATAACTAAAATTTGTCCCATAGTTTTTGAGTACAAAATAACCGGTAATTTTTGATTTTTAGTTTTTAAGGCAGAAATAAAAATGAAAGTTAAGATCAAGTTTACAGTTGAGGTAGATTTATTGTTGTGACATTGTTCTGTGAAACTCCTTATTAATATGCCAAAAAAAATTTTTGAAAAACAAAATTATAAATGCACCTGAAGCTCCCATTGGCAAAAAAATCCCTTTTTAAGAAATTATTCTCTTAATAGGCGGAATATGCAACACTTGATTTTCTCACGATCATACTCTCGCTCTCAAACTTTCTATAAAGCTACGCTCTGAGTTTTCTCCCTAGTGCAGCGATGGGTTCTATTCCAGATAGAACTCTACGCCACGTTACGTTGCGTAGCTTTACGATTGCATAATCGAGCCTTTACACTAAAATCGTTCTTATTCTAGAAAAGAAAGAGTGTATACAAAGAAGAAGTTTCACTTCTTTACTGTATACACGGTATACTGCAGGGATGAGAAATGAAAATTTTAAAATGTACCTAATTTCTCAAAAAATATGTACCTTTTTGGGCATAAATGTACCTAAAATAATTCACAAATCGCTGTAGTATTAGAAAGCCGCCGAAGGAAAGGAATGAAAGGAAGGAAAGGAAGAGTTCTTAAAGCTTATTTTTTTTTATATGTACTATTCACAATAGTGTGGAATGCAAAACAGAATAGAGTTGCCAAAACAAAATTTTTGGTCTTAAAGCAAGTAGTGGTTAAATTAACTACTTGTTAAAGAACAAAATATAATTTTTAAGTTATTTAGTGGAAAACTCGTTCAACCAAATGCGAAATGTACCTTAAATTAAGCTATTGTACCTAATGTACCTTTAAGGTCAAAAACGTCGGAAAAAGGTACAATTGTACCTACTTTTCCATCCCTGGTATACTGTATCTTTTTTTTTTTACTCTCTTTCACATTCAGATTGTTGGTAGCTCACACGACACGCCAATCATAATTTGCCATTTCCTTGAAATTTTTTTTTCGTAACCTAGCAACACTATTCAGATTGCTGATTGCTGACATGCACAGCAATCTGAAAATGAACAAATTTAGATTGCTGCAATCTGTGTTCATCCGCTCTGGCTCTCAGAGCTTTTTACAGTTTCACATTGAAAGCAACAACAAAACGACTAGATTGTTTGATTGCCAATCACCGTGTGAGTTGGGGATAAGCGGTCGTTCAATCAAGTTTCTCAGAGAGAATAAAAGAGACAAAAAAAAACTCGATATTCTTCAGTCAATTTGACTCATGATACAATTATACAGGTAGTATTGACAACTATTGATTTTCTCAGCAACGAGGAAACGACCATCTGTCAAAAACAGTTGTTCGTGGAATAATGTGAAAAACATAACCTAAATAAAATTTGTGCGTTTAATATAAAATAATGAAAGTTTTGAAAAAACTATGTGTGATTTGTGCTAAACGTTTTCCAGTCGGAAGCGTTAAATTTTATTCAATTATGCACAATTTTAATTAAAAATCTATTTTATTTCGTCTGCATTTCGTCCATATGCATATGCAGCTGCTGAGGTTGCTGCATTTGAATGTTTTCCACATTTTTTTTTATGTTTGCACTAAATCACATTAAGTTGACAAATTATTTTCGCTAAAGTAATAATAAATCACTATTATTACAATGCTCACTATTTATAATTACATAAAATAGAAAATATTTTACAAGCAAATGTTTGGTTAACGCAAACAATGGCGTAAAACATCAACAATAATTGAACACTCTCTTTCTAGACATTTTTTTTGACAGATGGTCGTTGCCCAAGCAACTGTCAATCATAGAAATAAAATATAAGGAAGTGGTCATGGTTGAATAAATAAGGTTGTCTCGTGGCTGATCGCACTCTCTTCTCAGTACCCATAATTGTCAAAATCAATGAAAAGATACAACAACAACTTCATCGGCTTTGCATGTTAATAATTTCCCCTTTCAGATTTTGTATGAGCTGTCAACTTCGATTTGACATTTATGGGAACTCGCTCTCACCCATGCGACAACCCATGGTATAATAATATAAGGTAGTATTGACAGTTGCTTGGGCAACGACCATTTGTCAAAAAAAATGTCTAGAAAGAGAGCGTTCAATTATTTCTTATGTTTTCGCCATTGTTTATGTTTCAGCGCTTGCAAATAACCAAACATTTTCTTACAAAATATTGCCTATTTTATTTAATCAATAGTGAATTATTATTACTACAACGAAGATAACTTGTGAACTTTGTGTTATTAAGTGCAAACATAAGAAAAAATGTTGAAAACGTTCAAATGTAGCAACCTCAGCAGCTGCAGATGCATATGGACGAAATTAAAGAAGTTTCCAATTATTATTAAAACACCACGGCTGGAAAACGTTAAACACATATCACACATAATTTTTTCACAACTTTCATTATTATAATTGTGTATTTAACGCACATATTTTGCGGAATTTATTTATTTTTACATTCGTTTAATTCTTGTTGCACGAACAACTGTTTTTGACAGATGGTCGTTGCCTTGTTGCTGAGAAAATCTATACTTGTCAATGCTACCTGTATAATTATATCATGGCGACAACCTTATTTATTCAACTATGGAAGTGGTGTTCTACTCACACATTCTATGCGTGTGTTGAAGAATTTTTCAAGCGAGATAGAGCATGATTTTTTGACATAAGCTCTTGCACATCAAAACAAAGAAAATGAGTGGTGAAAAAACATTAAAATATTAAATAATTAGCGATTGTCATCGCTATAAATTGTTTTAAAACGAACATAAATAAAATAAAAAATTAAATAAGCATGCGTTGTGCCGTGAAAAGTTGTGAAAGTTCACAAAAAACACATAATAAGGAGGTTTAGTTTCACAGGTAATCTTGCTTTATAGCTTGTTGGTTTCCCGCCATTTGTGTGCATGAGTCATGTGCAAGAGCTGCTGTCAAAACAAAAGTTCAGCTTCATGAGCGCATTTATTCCTTAGGGTGGCAAACATTAGGGCCCTAATTTTTTTTTTGATTGAAGATAAGTTTTAATCAGGGACCGTAACTGTTATAAATTTCTTCAAAAATGTCAATAAATAATGGCTATTTTTACCGATTTTTTTGTTTTGTTTTTTTTTATTATTTACTTTTATTATTTATTCGGTCAAAAATACCAGTTAAAATATGTTTATTTTTCGGTTAAAAATAGAAGTTAATACATATATGACTTATTTTTACGGTCAAAAATTTATATATGACAGTGATATCCTATATTAAATACTAGGTTACCTGGTACACAATTTTTGCACCAGAAAATATGCTAATGAGCCGAACGACTAGTCGTACCATATGTGCCGTATTTCACGGGACGTGCCGTATTTTGCAAAATTTTTTTAAGTGTCCTGCCGGGAAAAATTTTTTCCCGTATTTTTGGCATTTTTTGTAAAATACCTATAATTTCAAATACAATAAAAATTATATAATAAAAATACGTCTGAACATCAAAAAGTTTTCGCCTTTATTTACGATATAATCTAATGCGGCCCTGTTTGAATGTTTATGTATTTGCATTAACTTCATTGTATTTGTAAAATACTTAATTTCTGTTCAACTTCACCGCTTCCTTATCTCTTAGTTCTTTGCTGTCAATACTACCTTGTATTATTATACCATGTACGAGAGCGAAAATGAAATTTTTATCAATAAAAAAAATCACGTGTAAGCGGTCGTTCAATCAAGTTTCTCAGAGAGAGTAAAAGAGACAAAAAAAAAACTCGATATTCTTCAGTCATGGTATAATAATACAAGGTAGCATTGACAGTTGCTTGGGAAATCATATACTGTCAAAAAATATACTCAAGAAGAGAGCGCTCACAATCCGCCATTGAAAACACAAGCAATGTTGAAAACGTTGAAGTGAAAAAAAAAACAACAACCACAGCAGCTGCTGATGTATTTCCACAAAAAGCTGTTTTTGACAATTTATGTTTTCCTGTTGAAGAGAAAATAAGCAGTTGTCAATGCTACCATGTATTATTATACCATGTTCTTCAGTCAATTTGACTGACGTGTAAATTGCCCCTTTGTCAAACGTCATCGAATAACAGTTGAGTGTTGCCACCTGAAAAAATGGTGGGAAATTTAAAATGACACCTCTTGTTGAAAGACCCTATATAACTGACTCTCACGGCTGAACCACTGAAGCTATTCACCATATACTCACACCATATGTTCGTGCGGAACTGCGAATTGTTTTTGTTTATGTTAGACTAGCAAGGTGGGGCTGGGGATATCTTTTTTCGAAAGTTCTTATTTATGGACCGATTTGGCTCAAACTCACAGCGCAGAATATTTAACAAAATCTATTGGAAACTTTGGACCCTATATATGGCGCTGGAGTGGATATATACACGAAAGTGCCGTTTCCTACATAAATATAAGGAAATTTTCCATAGAAGACTATTGTATTTGCAAAAATAATATAAAACTAATTAAATTAAAAAACTGTCCTGTGTAAAATCGGAAATACCAGCTAGTAAAATTATAAAATCCTTGAAGTATGAATGTTTTTCTTTGTTGAACAATGTAAATAGAAGTGGTCCTTATGAAAGCTCGCAATCTTGCGAATTCGTTTTTGCGTAAATTTGCGTACGCCATTTCATGAACACACCCTGCAGGTTGCGAGTGTGTAAATCAGCTGTTGTCATACGAGTCAATCCATACGAGGTTTACGAACTGAAAACGCATGGGAAGTTTGCGAGCACCGCGTAAATTTTTTTTGTATGTAAAAAGAGCACATCTGATATACGAGGTATGCGAGGTTTACGTGGTATACGAGGCATTTGCGAGCTTTCATGAGGACCACTAGTATCTTTTGTCAAGTAAAACCGAGAATGACAATAAAGAGATAAGTTACCTATTGCGCAGGTCCTTTATTATGTTTACAACTTCCCCTGCAGGGCGCTGAGTGTCGTTGAAATTGTTTTTAAGGGTTGAATTTGATAAGGCATTTACATATTTTGTTTACATTTCATTTTGATATTCTGGTCGAGACGTGTGACGTCAAACAACAAAGTGCTCTTCTTTTGACACAAATAAAAAATAAAAATTAACGATAATACATTAGAAAAATGCGATGTTCAGTTAATATATGTAAGAATTGCAATAAAAATAAATCATCGGAAATAAGTTTTTTCAAATTCCCTACCAATGAGAAGCTGTTAAAGCAATGGATAAACTTTTGTCGCCGAGGCAAAAACTTCAAACCGAAAAATGGCTCTATATGCATGGGTCATTTCAAAAGTAGTGATTTTGAGAATAGTCTTAAATATGAGATGGGTAAGTCACATAACTGAAGTACATAATAAATTAAATAAAAAAAATAAATCGCAGGTTTTTCAAAGAAACGCGTCTTAAAGCGTGGCGCTGTTCCAACAATTTACAGAGCATCTGGCAAGCACAGTACAAACAAACAAGATGAGCGTATCGAACGCATACGTGAAAAGCGTGAAAATAAGAAAATAGTGGAGTCGTTACTGGAAAAATACAATGATTTGAATATAGCAGGTGATCGTAAAATGGCTGAAATCAACTATTGAAGAATAATTTCTTAAATTTACTAATATTCACTTGCAGATACCATTCTGGACAACGACACCTCAAAAGCATCTTCCGTGCCCAATGCAGTGCCAAGTGCGAGTAAACAACTTTTTGTGTATCATATTCTGTATAACCTCACACTGCAACTGATTCAGAATAGTGCAATTTCTTAAATGAAAAGTAATAAACTTAAGATTAAAAACAAACAACAATCGACTAATTTTGTCGCATTTTTATGATATTAGAAGTTAAAAAAAAACATCAAATCGAGCTGCTCTGGAAACTTTTCGAATTTCGAATACATGCTGAAATTTTACTTAGAATAGCCATGGAACTGTTATCCAATCCCCATTTGTATATAATATAGTGTACTATCGAAGCACTGGAATGAATGTCTTATGTTGAGTAGATTAACCCCATCATGGTGTATCACGAAACAAGGCACGAACGACAAAAAAGAAACACTCAGCTCTACTATCTACCATTCAAAAACCTATTGCTTCTCGTGTCTTGTTTATCGTCAGTGTACGTTTTCGCAGGAACCGCAAATAACGATTATCGCTATCAATCAATCATTTCGTAACAATAAATTTTGTATTGTAATTTTTTCGATCAGAAATAAAAATAATATTTTTATCGTTATTTTTTCAATCAGAAATAAAATTCCTTTTCTATCGATTTTTTTTCAAGCAGAAATAACAGTTATTCTTAATTGACATTTTTTCGATCAGCAATAAAAATTAGTTGACTTTACCTTTTCGATCAGAAATAGAAGTTATTTTTAATCGATATTTCTCCGATCAGCTATAAAAATTATTATTTGACTTTTACTTTTTCGATCAGAAATAGAAATCATTCTTTAATCGTTATTTGTTCGATCATAAATAGAAATAAATCATTGATCTATATTTTTCATCAGAAATAAAAGTTATTTTTTATCGATATTTTTTAGAACAGAAATAAAAATCAATCATTGATCGAAATTTTTTCGATTAGATTAAAAATATTTTTTTTTATCGAAATTGGATCGATCAAAAACGTAAAAGCATGTTTCCACGGCACTGAATCAAGAATTTTGGCTTGCGAATTAAGAATGTGAAATAACCTGTTCCCACGAAGAAATCTTGATTCAGTTTGACAGCTGAAACAATGTAGAGCTGAAAGCAATACTCACTTTGACAGCTGATTTTGACTTTTTGTTTTGTTTGTGTTTCTTCTATTGCTGTTATCGATTAATTTTCGATAAAAATTAGAGATAAACCGAGTTCTACTTGATTCGGTTGTTAATTCAAACTGAATCAACTTCGAATGATTTGATTCAGCTTGTCAAAATTTGTATGGCGATACTCTTGAATCGCAACTTGTTTCAGCCTCGAATAAAGAATGGAACCGAATTAGGTGCCGTGGAAACATGCTATAACATTTCTTTTAAGACATAAATTATAATATAATTAAAACTTAAAAAAATTAGAAAAATCACCATATCTCTAAAACAAAGGACGATTCAAGCACTTCGTTTCAAGCCAATATCATCCAAGCAATCCGTGAGCTACAGCCTGAAACCATCAACAAGGTCTTAAAAAATTGGAGTGACAGAATGCGCTACTGCGAACCCAGCCGAGGCAGCCACTTGAACGACGTTGTGTTCCATAATTAATGGGAATCTTTGCTCTTACTAATAAAGCCATAATAAATGGAAAAAATTTTATTTGGTTCATTTATTGCATTTAAAAAAAAAAACTTGTATAGGGTTGCCACCTAAATTGTATAAAAAACTTCTATAAAAAACTTGTATAGGAGAACACCAGGTAAAAATGGGTCACTGAATCCGAATCAATGGCTAACAAAAAATCATTAAAAGCATTGGATAGAACTATCATGCTTCATGCATGCTTGATTAAGCGAGCGACCAATACCGGCCGGAAAGAACAAAGATGCCAATTAACTTAACCAGGCTATTTTAAATTAAATACCAGGCTCATTATTCACATTCAAATCAGTGTATACCATCATGAATCAGGATGAGGAGGCGGATTATCCCACAGAATTTTTAAATGCACTTGATTTGCTAGATACCATATATATTGCAGTTAAAAATTGGAGCGCCTATGATTCGCAAAATCAACCTACCAAAACTTTGTAATGGGACCAGGCTCTCCATAATAAAAATATTGAAAAATTTGATAGAAGCAACAATTTTTAATGGAAAATTCAAAAGCGAAGACGTTTTGATTCCTCACATCTCAATGATTCCATTTGATGTGCCATTTGAATTTAATCGTCTTCATAAGTGCGGTATAAATTTGGAAACAGTTTTCTTACATGGCCAACTCTACTTTACTTGCTCCCCAGTCGTTTGCAAAACCATTTGCACTGTTTGTTTTCACGAGCGATGGTTAAATTGGCATTGCAATAAATGTTTTAATTTAATTCAAATTGTCGTAGTTTTTTTTTTTTTTGCCTGACGAAGCGGGCGGGGGTTCAGCTAGTCATGCCATATTTTTTAAGTGTCCAAAGTTACATCACTCTGAATAAGGCCTAAATACAGAAATACGGTTTCTATCTGTAGCTCTTTTTTTTTGTCTGAATCAGACTTTTTTGCAACACCAAGATTGTTTATGCAAAGATTCAATCGTTGTCATGAGTCATAAGTTCCAAAACAATGTAGCAAGAACGTGAATTATTTAGATTTTGTTAACGTGTAAAGCCAGCTGTATTAATTTTTAGCAAGTGCACATGTTGTAAATGTGACAAATGGCTGAAGCATGGGGATGTAGCTCAGTGGTAGAGCGCTCGCTTCGCATGTGAGAAGTCCCGGGTTCAAACCCCGGCATCTCCAGATATAATGTGTCAATTAAAACGACACAAAATAATTTTTTTATTCAAGCAGACGATTCAATAAAACTTACGGTAAACATCCAGGGATATATATTTAATCAAATAGGTTTTAATTTAATTTTAGTTACAACCTTGTGTTATAGCAAGAGGCAGTAGATCATCATTTGAATCGCATTCATCGTCATACAGAATTTTGTGAATAGTACATGGTGCTAGAAGAGTTCACTAAATATAGATAAGAACATTTTTATCTATATACAGTGCCTCAATAAAGTATTCGGAATTGTTATTTTTTGAAATGCTTGCAGTTGTGTTCATGAAAATAGTAGTGTGAGAGCTCATAACATATAAAGCTCTTTTCCAAAGATTTCTGTTTTGCTCATTGGTCCAATAAGTCCCGAGACCAACTACTAGGTGGCACCTCTAACGAAATATCGATATCATATTTCGATAGTTCCAGCCTTCAAACAATACGTGTAAAAATTTCATGACAATCTAACGTTTAGTTCAGAAGTTGCAGTGATTTAAGTGACGCTTCTGTTGATATTTTAAAAATAATGGATTCAAAGCAATTCCGTGTGTTGATTTATAACTGTTTTTTGTTGAGAAAAATTACCGTCCAAGTTGAGCAATGGCTTCGAAAGTGTTATTCGGACTCTGCTCCGTCAAAAGCAACCATTTGCTGATGGTATGCTGAGTTTAAACTTGGTCGTACAATCACAAATGACGCTGAACGTTCAGGACGCCCAAATGAGGACGTTGTTCCACAAAAAATAAAAAAGTACACAAAATGGTATTGGCCTACCGCAAAGTGAAGATCCGCGAGCTAGCTGAGGCTCTGAAGATGTTGAAAGGCAGTGTGGGAACAATATTACAGGAACATTTGTCAATGAGAAAGCTGCTTTCCAAATGGGTGCCGTGTTTCTCATACCGGACCAAAAAAAACAACGTGTCGATGATTCGGAGAGTTGTTTGGCACTGCTTACAAAGAATAAGCGTGCATTTTTGCGTCGGTATATGACAATGTATGAAACATGGATCCACCATTACACACCGAAATCAAAGTGACCAAAAACACAACTGGAAAGGTTATGACATCTATATTTTGGGATGAGCATCGAATTTTGTTCATAGACTATCTCGAAAAGGGAAAAACTATCAACAGCGATTATTATATAAAGTTGTTGGAGCATTTAAAGGATGAAATCGCGAAAAATTGGCTCCATTTGAAGAAGAAAACATTATTTTTCACCAAGACAATGCACCGTATCACAAATCGATGAAAACGATGGCGAAAGTCCACGAATTGGGCTTCAAATTGCTTCCTCATCCACCATATTCGCCAGATTTGGCCCCTAGCGACTACTGGCTGTTTGCTGACCTCAAAAAAATGCTTGCCGGCAAGAGATTTGGCTCCAATGAAGAGGTGATGGCTGAAACTGAACCGTATTTTGAGACGAAGCACAAATCGTTCTACAAAACCGGTATTGAAAAGTTAAAAAAGCGGTGGAATGAATGTATTGCTCTTGAAGGAATCTTGAAGTTGATGAATAAAGAAGAATATTTGCAAAAAAAGTTTTTTATTACTTGGTCTCGGGACTTATTGGGCCATGTGTTATAAGTATAAATAAATAAATATGAAATATTGTTTGATATTCCATAATGGAAAAATTTTGCCAGGCACAAATTCTACGAATTATTCAGATGCACGTAGGCTGATAGTTATATTTCTGGACATTGCCACTGAAAAGTTGTCATGTCAGATGCTATGAGATTGAGGCTTCCCTGGGCATTACTCTACCAGCATACATACTCTTTTATATGAAGACTTAAGGCCTAGACAAAATAGACGATTTGCTTCAGAACGAGTGAAGAAGAAAATGTTCGCTTAAATGAATTTCAATGTTGTATGTTAACCCAAAATGTAAAAACGTAAACTTATCGAAACTAAATGATAAAGTTTGACGAGACGTTCTGTTCCGTAACAACCGAACTTTTAGTGTCTCCACTCGTCAACAACAGCTGAAACTTTGAATATTCTTGAATGAGCTCAATTTGTGTTCAACAATATTTAAACTTTTTTTGGTCACTCAGCATAATAAAATTATGCAGTGCTATGCATGCCAACACGATTTTATCGACATTTTCCGGAGAACACTCAATTCTGACACGAAGTACCCGCCACCTTGCAACGAGAATGCCAAAACAGTTCTCAATAACACGTCTTCCTCGCGATAGCCGATAATTATAAATTCTTTTTGTTCTCGAGAGCTTCATGCCAGGAAAAGTACGCATTAAATTAGCCTTAAGAGGGAATGCTGCATCACCAACAAAAAAATGTGGGAAATCTGTTGAGCTATTTGTTAATGTCTTATGCGTTGGTAACGGCAACTTATTGGCCAGCAATGCTCGCCCAAATTTTGAGGTTTGAAAAATACCTTAAAATAATGCAACATCAGTATGTGAATTTTAAATGATTAGTTTGCTTGCATACTTCCATCACAGTGACCTCCATAGCTACCGACGCTGGCAGATGTAAAAGTGTATCTGGCATCGCATGTTGCCATTAAAACAACACTAAAAAACTTTTTGTAATTGTAATACAAGGACCCAGATTTTTTTGGACAAGCTATGGCTATATGCTTTCCGTCGATGGCACCGACACAGTTTGGCATATTCCACAACTTCTCGAAGTCATTGGCTATGTCTTTATATTGAGATTGCGTGGGTTCACTCACATATATTGGAGATAGTACCTGCCACAAAGCTTCGCAAGTTTCTAAAATGATATTTCGCACTGTCATTTTTCCTAGTTTGAAGCTCCAAGCAAGAGCTTGATGGGACACTCTATGTGCTAAATATCTTTAAAATGAAATCAACATTTCATTGAATAAAATACTCAAAAAATTTAACCATCAATGTCTCTTACAGAAGTATTAGTGAAAGCCGTTCCTCAGGACTAATTGGCTCTCGGATCGATGATTTTTTTAAATAATTAGTCATTATGTTGAGGAGCAAATCATATACTGGGCGTGTCATTCTTGTATGAATAATAAATTGTTGCATATCTTTTTCTTTAATTTGCAAGAACATACGTTGTAAATATCCACCGGTTTTTCTGCCCAGATTAACTGGACGGACACTCCAACGCCGCACTCGACTCAAAAGTTTTTCGTATATTAAGCAAATATACAAAAACATTAAAAATACAATCAAGTATTGGTCATTCATTTTATTAAATATAATTTTAAATTAAATGATTTAAAATGTTTTACAATTTTAAAATGTCAAATTATAAGAAATTAAATTTGTCTATTATAATTGCTATAACGTTTCCTTACGTTCCATACCGTTTAAATGACATTTAAGACCGTTGCGTTACTTTACATTACGTCTATTTTAATTTGACCTTAACGTTTAGTTCAGAAGTTGCAGTGAATTAAGTGACGCTACTGTTGATATTTTAAAAATAATGAATTCAAAGCAATTCCGTGTGTTGATTCATCACTGTTTTTTTTTTGGTAAAAAATACCGTCCAAGCTGAGCAATGGCTTCGAAAGTGTTATTCGGACTCTACTCCGTCAAGAATAAAATTTGTCAAAGATCACATGAATTGGCCCGCCGAACAGTGGCGCAACGTATTATGGACAGATGAGAGCGAAGTAGTTTAGTTTGATGGAACAGACTCCAGACAGTATATTCGTCGTCCACCAAACACAGAATACCACCCCAAATACACTTCTAAGACAGTGCACATGGTAGACTGAACATTATGGCATGGGTGTGCTTTTCGTATACTCGCGTTGGGCTTATCCATATCATTAATGGTGTTATGGACAAAGCAGTGTACGTTGATATATTGAAAAATTTAATGCTACCATTTGCGAAATGCCTTTAAAATTGATGTTTCAACAGGGTAACGATCCTAAGCACACTTTTAACACTAGCATAAGGGTGGTTTGCTTCGAAAAATATCGAAGTAATGCCATTGCCAGCTCAGTCTCCGGACCTTAATCCGATCGAAAATTTGTGGAAATATATCAAGCGAGTCGTACCAACAGCAAAGCCCTCAAGAAAGACACATACTTTGGCAAGTGGTAAAAGAGGCATGGACTTTTCGTCCATTTTTCTGTTGTTTTAACTGTTCCTTTAAACTTATAGGATGCTTTTAAATAGATTGCTCCAAATTTGGCCATAAATTTTCGTTAAAATCCGGCGACGGAGGAGGTGTTCCTAAAATATTTGGTGTATTGCACAAAATCTAAAGTCGAGTATTTTGAGCTGTATGCTTCGGGTCCTTATCTTATTCAAATATGTAGCGGCCCAAAATCTCAAGGTTTTCGGCACTTGCTTCTAAAGAGCTGGTTATAATAGATGGAACGGAATGTTGGGAAATGTAATTTTGCAATCTATTACATGAGTTTCTTACATGTGTGGTTATAGTAAGACTGAACGGAGCGCCACGGAGATCTTGAGATCTATAGATTTTTGATTTTTCTGTTGTGTTACGTGGCACTTGACAAAGTTCCGTTTCGTTTATTATAATCAGCGCTTAAATAGTCCTTAAAAATCTGTACTTAGTACTCTTATATGTTTTGGTACACGACTGAACTTGCTCACTGTGAGTGAACTACTGAACGCACTCGCTTCGTTTTGACGCCCATTTGACTACTTTTTATTTATTTTTTTTTATTTATTAACATTTATGCTTTTTTCGCGAAAAAGTTTTCGGCGCCAGATGTTTATAATCATGGAATGGAGCCCGCTCGTAAATCGTGTTGTTATAGTTGGTCTAAAAAAATGTTTCATGGAAGGAGGCGATATCTTTCGGACCTTGCGACCACTCGGAGTCACTCGTAATTTTGTGTATCGTTTGAGGATACTGGTGGTATAGTCGACCGTCCAAAATCCGGCCGTCCGCGTGTTGTGAGAACACCACGAGCCATCAAGGCGGTGAAGTTTGAATCAAGTGAAAACCGCTGCGAAAACAGAAAATCTTATCGCGGGAGATGAATAACTCGGCGCAATCGATCTCTCGCATTATTAAATATGACTTGGGGCTCAGATCATACAAAAGGCACACCGGTCACCTTCTCAAGGTAGCGTTAAAGGAACAAAGTAAGCGAAAATCGAAAGCGTTACTTCTCAAGCACGCGGATAATGCCCACAGACGAATTCTGTTTACTGACGAAAAAATTTTCACCGTAGAGGAATCGTTATATAAACATAATGATAGAGTGTATGCTCTGTCATCACGACATGCAGCAGAACTCATTCCGAAAGTTCAGAGAGGTCACCACTCAGCTTCTGTGATGGTTTGGTGGGGAGTCGCGTATGATGGGCTCGTTTTTCGGCGGCAGTTGTTTTTGTTTTGTAAAAATTTTTGTAAAAATGGAGTCAAAACTTCGGCGAAAGTGTATGAATCCGATGTTTTGGATATGGTTGTGAAGCCTCTTAACATAACATTCAGGCATGTGATTGAAATCGTTTTCGTACGAAATAGCTAGCGAAACCGATTTGACCTGTCTTTAAAGTACACTCATTTTGGTAATTTTTCACAGTTTTGCACAGATTTGTGAAGTTCAATTTCACTCGAATTTAATTTAATGAATTTTAAAGAATTTAAATACATTTAACACGTAAAACAAATTCGTAGACTTGCAATTTCGTTTGCGTTTTGAATTCGTACGATTTCCATCACATGGATTCCAAAATAAGCCGTCTTAAATAGCCGGCTAAATTGACTCAAGAGTGGCTCAAAAACAAAATACCGGGCTTCATTTCCACGGATCAGTGGCCATCAAGTAGACCAGACCTAAACCCATCGGATTGCTCTACTCCACACCCAAGTATCGAGTCTCTACAGCACGCTCTTATCCGAGCAGTGGAGAAATTTCTTATGTATGTCGAGCGTGCTGTGATCAATGACAGGCCGGATCGACTTCGCTCGTGCTGGAAAGCAAATGTTGGCCATTTCGAATAAGTTGTTCTACAATTTATAGCGATTGAATTACTCAAAAAATTACAAAAATAATTTTGAAAAATCTTTTGTTGTTTTCATTTTATGAGCAAAAAACCGTCTACCAAAACATATGAGAGAATTAAGTATGTACTGCTGGACTGATGGACAATTGTCAAATCTGTATGATTTTGTCAGTTATAAACTGAATGTTATCAACTCAATTTGCACTCGTACACCCCCATGACATGACGTTACCCCCTTCATGTTTAACAGAAGGAAGTATTTTTTGGATCCAATTCAGTTTTCTTATTTATCATCCTTTGTTTCCTCAATCTGGCCCAAAAAGGTTAAATTTTGTTTCATCGCTGAATATCATTCGTGACCAAAAGTCATTGTCTTGATTTTTATATTTTTTTGTGAATGTTGAACTTTTTTACGAGTTTTTTTACTTTTTAGTGGTTTAGTTCGGGAAATTTCAATGTTCTTAAAAAATATGAAGTATTTGTGAAATATCTATCAAGTGGTTGTGTGATACCAGCCTTTTTTCAAAATGGCCGTAGTGGGGTGAAGCGTTTCACTTTTAGTGGAAAAGGATTTTGAGGTGCACGCTCAAAAGGATTTTGAGGAACCGCCGGGTTCCAGCAGTTACGCCAATGTTTCAGGCTGGATGGACACTGATCATTTCATCCTATATGTGAAACATTTCATCAAACATACCTTTGCCGACAAGACCAATTCATTGCTAATGATAATGGACAACCACATATCACACATGTCCATTGAAGTTGTCGACTTGCGCATAGCCAAGGTTGTAACTCTTCCACCACATTGCAGCCGGCAATTGCAGCATTTAGATGTTTCGGTCTTCGGTTTCTTCAAGAGCGCGTTCACGCAGAAGTGTATGGAATGGTGTCAGTCGCATGTTGGCCGTGTGCTCGAATTACACCATATTGCTTATAAGGCCATGATGCAGGCCGTGGCTCAGTGGAATATTAGATCTGGTTTCGAATCCACCGGCATCTATCCTCTGAACGCGAGCATATTTAGCGATGACGACTTTCTCGCGGCAAACATTAGCGGCGAAAGTCTAATGGCCGAAGATCCGCCAACGGCAGTAGATGTGCCAAATATGCTTGTCGTTCTTTATAATACGGACTTTGGCTCCAACAATGCTAGTATATGCGGCCTATCAGATAAGGCTTCTTGAAGCAGCAAAGAAAAGTGCTGAGATGAATAAAAGAAGCACATTGCAAAAAAGCCAAGAACAGCGTCGTCGTCACGAATCCTCTTCCGAAGAAGAAGATCGAGACTTCTGCATGTTGTGTTCGGAATTGATACCAAAAAAATTGAATTCGATGAAATCAATTCATTGCAACAAATGCGACCGGCCATATCACTTGAAATGCATCGACATGGGCAACCGTGGCTACTACACCTGTCGAAATTGCGACTCTGACCTCGATATTAGCGATGAATAATAAATTTTCAGTCGGTTTTTTCACTTATTTTTCATTATATTTTTTTTTTTTCATTAATTTTTGAGTCGCAAATAAAAGAATTTGGTATTGGATTCGATGAATTTTATTCAGTATTTTAGTTTTTTGCTGACTTAGGAGCCTGCCCGAGGCCATTTAACCGATTTATGTTGATGCTTATACATGAAAATTGAAAAATATTTTCGTGAAACGCTTCACCCCGCCATTTTTTAAAAATCGAAAAACGAACATTTTCGAAGTATCTTCATAATTTTTTGCCGAAATCGAAAATGTTCATTCTTGCGATTTAAACCAAAAACCATTCAAAAATTATGATTTTTGGGGGTGCTGTGAGCCTCCAAAAAAAAAAAACAAGCAAACCGCTTCACCCCCCAGTATAATTTTAGTTTTTTTTTTATTTCTATAGGTATTGCTAAATTTGCAGATGACACAGCTTTAGTAACTTCCAACTTCTCGCCAATAGAAGCCTCTAACATATTACAAGCCTGTAGCGCTCAACATTGACGGTAACGTTGACTCCATCTTCAGTTTTGAAAAAGTATAGACCAATGATGCCTTGGGCATGCAAACAATACCAGACAGTAACAAACAAACAAACGTGAAAATTGCTTTTAAGCCATTTTAACAATGATAAAAGTTATTTTTGAAGTAAAAATGCTATGCTTTATTATTAATATTCAGATATTTATTAAATTATTATTTTGTTTTTTAATATAAACTTATATACATATACCTACACGCACATATGTATGTATACTGCTATTATAGTATTATAGGGTGGTGTATAAATTTCTCAACTACGTTTTTAGCTGTTTAGATTCGGGTTTACTGCTTCGATAGTACAAGAATTAATGTAATAAAGCTTATATAAAAAAAATTTGTTAAATTAACAGATTTTGCATTAATTTATCTTTGTTTTTTTAATAAGTTTATGAAGTATTATGCTTTAGTATGCTTTGATTTTTATTATAATTTTTACTGCGTATATAAATTTGTTTTTTTTTTTTTATTTTACTAGTCAAATTTGTTGCATAACATTACGTATAATTTTTTATGTCAACCGGTTGGTTAAGAATCAGTAATTTTGCCGAAGTTTTGAAATAAATTTCTTTTAAAACCAGCAAAAAGGATATAAACTGAATTTTTTGTTAAAATGGGCTACAAATTAGGGCTTAAAATAAATTTAACAACATTGTTAGTTATTTGTTATGTTCGAATTACGAATTTTTATATTAATAAACAGTATGTAACAAAACTCATCACATATTTTCATATTTGAGACCTTTCGTGTATATTTTGTTATCAAACATTCTTTGAGACTAGAAACCAATTAAGAAAGTTTGAGTCTTTTTTTTTGTCTACATAAATTTTGTACGGTACAAATTACTTATTCAGTTAAAAAATTTTGTGGCATATTGCAAAAAAAAATAAATTATTCGCTATTAGAGAAGAACTTAACGCTAATTAGAAACTAAAAAATTATTGGAGAGTAAAATTGTTCGTGGTATATTTAAATATAAGCTTATATGAACTTTTAAAGGAAAATTAAAAATATATCGGATGCCATTAAAGGTATTGTGCAAGGAGAACTAAAGGAAGGCTTTTCGATCCGCACCATTGCAATATCCGTTGGTATTTCCTATGGCGGAGTCCAAAAATTATCTGAAATTGCCTGGTCCTAAGAATCGTGAAGGACGCCGAAGAAAACTTAACACTTTAACTGCCACCATAAAAAAAAAAAAAAATATCGGGTCCTCCGGGCCATTTTTTTTTTTACTGATCTAGTGTATTTTGGTATCAGAAAATCCAAGCAAAATATCAGAAAGTTTCTTTTTTATATTTCTGTGAAATTTTTAAATATTTTATTGAGGCACAACATATGTACCTCACGGCCTAATAAAGTTACTTTGTATAAGAGGTAGGCGTGGTTTTGTACCGATTTGGCTAATTTTCGAACTTGACCTTTATTTTTTAGATATACATAAGTAAATAAAAATTGAATTTCGTGATGATAGCTTGAAAATTACGGCTGCAATCATGATCACAGACAGACGGACAGACATTCGGACGGTCAGATGGACATGGCTAAATCAGCTCGGGTGATGATGCTGATCAAGAATATATATACTTTTCTACACCTACCACGCTTCCTAATGGGCGTTACAAACGGAGTGACAAAATTAATATACCCCAGTAAAAGGGGTTTTTTTAATCGTGGGGGTATAAAAATGATGCGCTAAAGATAGGTTTAGGTATGTCATGCCATGCGGAATTGAACTACGTTTACAGATTTGCATTTCGAGGTACTAATTTTAAACCATGAACTAGAATGTGTAATCAAATACTGAGGCACATACGCTGTTCAGAAGGAACTCAAAAATATCCATAGCAAAGAAGTTTCCCGCATAACCGCAAACCGGCAGCTGGGAAAAATTGGACTCAAAGGCCGCCGAAAAGTCAATAAACCATTGTTGACTTCACGTCACTGACAGATGTGTCTCAAATTTGCACAAGAGCATGTAAATTGGACAAATGAACAGCGGGCTAAGATTTTTTTGCACTGATGAGAACAAGATGAACATGCACGGGTCGGATGGAATTCGTTATGTGTGGGAAAAGCCATCAAAGACCAAAGACTGATAGAGACGTTATTCCTACTCTTAAGTTTAGCGGTGGGTAAATTCTCTTTTGGGGATGTTTCAATATGTCTGGTATTGGGTTGCTAAGCAAAATGTATGGGATTATGAATGCTGAACGTTAAATTGACATCCTTAAATCAAGCTATCGTCTTTCCCTGTCGAAATTCAAACTTAATGCCAGTAGTTCTAGACTAATGCAGGACAAAGACCCGAAGCATAAGGCAAAAAACAAACAATAGATTATTTAAAACAAACAAAATTTAATATGATGGAGTGACCCCCCTCAAAGCTCAGATTTTAACCCGATTGAGAATTTGTGGTTTATCCTAAAAATAAAAACGGGTGTACGACTATCTGAAACCACCAAAAAGCCAACACAAGCTCTTTTCCCGCTGTGAAGCGGTGTTTGGCAATCCATTACAGTGCAACAATGCGAGGATCTGGTCAAAAAGTATGTCGCAGAGAATAAAAACCGTTATAAAAGCAAAGGGCGGCTACACAAAATACTAAATATGGCAAAAAGGACCGGGAAAAGAACTTGTATCATAATTGATCACATGGCTTTTTAACTTTCTTGCTAAATATTTTTGTATGGATTATTCTTTGTTCTGGTATTTTAATTTATTTGTGTTAATAGACTTAAAAAGTATTTTTGATACAAATAAAAATAAAAGTATTCAAACGAAAACGATATAAAAAAAGCTCAAGCCTGTGTTAGATAACACGGGCGCATAGGTCAGACGTAGAATACGTTAGTCATTCACAGCCTTATTCAATAGATTTCCTTTAACAACCTTTAAACGCTTGTTTAGTTACGCACTGTTTAAGGCTTTACGCAGCTTCTATGCAACCTTGCTAACATTGTTATTCAAAAACATTTTTTCATTTTCTGCTTATGATTGTAAGGTTTGTGTCTGAACTATAGAAAATCTCTACAAAAATTAAGAATTCCTATGGATTTACAATGGCCGCCGCATAAAAAAATGCTACAAAGGGCGCATATGGAGCATTTGATATTAAAAGAAAAGACAAACAAAAATCATGGTTGTATTTACGTAACCTTTACACTCCAATTTCGGCGTTTAAGTTACGCAGCTCTTAAACAACTACGAAAAATGTTTATGACTAACGTTTTCTTGTTTAAAGCCCGTTTAAAGTTACGCTGCCTCTAAAATGTGTTTATGAATAAGGCTGTAAGACATTGAGGATGTCTTAAAGACGTGGCCAACTGGGTAAGCACAATTTTGTTTCTCTGCTTCGCTTATCAATGTTGTGTATGTATACATCGTTCGCTACTTGGTCATTATACTTCTTCTCTTTCTCACACTGGTTCTGTGATGAACACACAGATAATCGTACTGCTCTTACACATGATGTTATAATACATAAAATACAAAGCATATGAAAATTAATACAAAATTTGAAGGAGTTAAATTTTGATTTACTTATAGAATCAAAAAAATTATATGTAGCAATATGATTATTTAAATACAAATCAAAAGAAGACATATTAAATATGTTACGACCATACTTGAATTTTCTTCAATGCATGCATAAAGTATTAAAAACTTATAATGAAAGTGACAAACATTTTCTCAAAATTTTGTGCTCCAGATTAACACTCCCGTATAACGTATTCTACGTTAAAAAAATCTTTATCTTTTTTATAAAATATGTAATCAAATTTGTTACATACTGTAAAAAAAGCTTTACTTGTTGTTTTTGCGTAAAAACTTGAACATTTAAAAAAAAAAACTAAAGATATACATTGTAGTAGAAACTATAAAAAATAAGCACTGGATTTAAACTTAAAGCTCTTATTTTTTGATGCATACAAAAAAGAACACACTTTTTTCAATAAAATTTTTGGCAATTAAAAATATTGTCATTTTAAACTATTTGCTTGAATAATATCTTAAATAATATTGGAGTACGGCTCTTAATTGTAAAACTTTAAGTTAAGCTTGGAGAAAAACTTGTTTTATTTTAATTTGGCTTTTTTAAATTTCTGTTATATTCTTTTAGTGAATAATTCTAAGTTCTAAAATACCTGATTGCGTTTTTATTTAACTTAACTACATACGAAGTATGCCTAGTAAAATATTACGTTAAAAAAATCCAATACAGCACAGATTTCAAATAATTGTATTCGTCATAATTCATAAAAATCAACTTAAGGAAGACAAACATAATTTAAACTATGCTTAAAACTGCTGACAAAGCAAAAATTAATATATTTGATTATGCGCCCACTACATAGGCGTAGCATTGATACATATATGTATATAAAATAAGCCTTTAAGCACTCTTTAAGTTTACTTGTATTTCTTTGTTCTTCTGTTACTATTATTGTATTATTATTATCTTTGCTCAAATCTGACTTGCATTTGCATTTAATTGAAATAAACAGCACGTATATAAATTAGTATAAAATAATTAGTTTTTACAAAATTGTGCGTTTTGTATATAAATGTATTTCAATGGAATTTTTTTTTTATTTTTGTATTTTTATGACTAGTTTATTTTATTTTAAAATTCTCACATTTTGCAGTTTTGTAATTAAATACTCTAAAGTTATTGTTAAAATAGAATAAAATTAATAAATCAAAATATAAAAAATAGCAACAAATTTTGAGAATTAGGGGCGAGTAAAAAAAAAAATACGTCGAAGCAAGATAAATTTGAATAAAATATTAAACTTTCAATTAAATTAATAAAAATTATATGGTTTACAAATTCTTGCTGTTGAATTCAATAGAATTGGAAATGAAAACTTTTCTGCTTACATTCTATGAGTTACCAACGTATTTGTTCAATGCTTAGCTTGGTTAAACTCTATTTTTTTTATATATGAGTTTAAGTTAATAGGGGAGAATTTTCTTTCTTAAGCTTTAATAAAAGTATGTCATGTTTATTTTAGGCGCTAGCATGGTTATAATTATAATAATAATATAATAGGTTTAACTACATGTTTTTAAATACATTTTGGTTAAAATAGTGGATATAATCATAATAGGTTATGGGCGCTTATAAGTGATTTGAAATATTGCATAGAATTCATATTAAGACGAAAGTTTTATTTTTATAGCTTGTAAAAAAAGTAAATAGCAAAGTTTATAGCAAATAAAATTCATTAACTTCTACGTTAAAATGGAAAAACCTAAATTAATTTTAGATTAATGGCCATAAGCTACTTAGCTACGCTATGAAAACATCAGCCAGTATTATTTGTTTGACTGACCGACTGACTATCTTCCACCAAAACTACACATCAAATTGCAGTATATACTTTAAATCTAGTAAAAAATTTTCTTATTTATCTGCTTGCGGCGTAATACAATACTTTATACTATGGTAAAAAAAAGCAATTAAAAATTGTTGTTATGCTCTTGTTTTTGTTGTAGAAATGCATCAACATTCTTAACTGATCATTTCGCGATACTTCAACTTATGCTTGCTCAACATATCCGTTACAGTGACCAGCTTCTTGATCGAGAGTATGCTTGACAGTTCTTGCAAATCCGGTTGATAGGAGACACAAATATGATGTAACGTTGCCAGTTCACGGCCTAGTCATATGAAATAGATAGATTTTTTAATGAAGTATTTAAAATATTTTGCTTTATTTAACAAACTTACCGGTATCCTGACAGGTGTGATTAGTGTTCTGTTCCACAAACATGCCTGGTGGCGGATTTGGATCGGAAACTAGTGACAACTGATCTAGAAACACAATCATGCGTTCTTTGTTTTTGAGTATAAAAGGATTGACTACTTCCATGTATTGTTCCTGCAAAATGAGAATAAAAACAGTTTAATTGTGGCTTAAAGCAGAATTAAACAAAATTAAAATTTAGTGATAATAAACTAAGAACTTAGAAAAAATAGTTTTTGGACGATAGCTGGATTTTCTTTGAATTTATAATGAAGTAGAGGCTTCATTACGTAGCGCAGTGGGTAGAGTGCGTGACCCATATACCAGATAATCCTGGTTCAGTTTCATCTGACACAGAAAGTTTTTTCAATTAATTTTTCTGTTCGGCCGTCACCTTTCTGCAGACAATGGTAAACCTCAAGGAGTAAATAATATCATTTAAAGCTTCTTGAGAACATGCACATTAGCCGTTCGGAGTCGGCATGAAACTAGTAGGTCCAGTTCTCGATCAATTGTGTTCAAACATTTAATAACACGCACAACACAATTTGATCATAAGAACTTCGGTCAAAGTCCTTTCAAGGGCTGAAATGGTCAGTTTATTATTATTATAGAGGCTTTATTACCCTTTCATAATCCCACATTAGCAGTGGCTGGTTTAAATTTGACCGCGAAGCTCGATCAAAAGTTCTTACACTCATTTGTCAATGGTGGAGGAATTTAATTCTGCCGTTGAGTCTCTCGAGAAGACCATGTAGGTCACTTAAAGATCTCTTGTTCTTTTAACAGGAGTAGAAAGAAATTCATTTTTTCCGCGTTGGAGTTAGAATCTTGCTGACCTTCGGGGAAACATCACGAGAGCCTTCACTAAGTACAGTAAGACAGTATAACTGGCAACCAAAAAATATATCCTTAATACTAACAAGGACGTTGTTCTTGACTCAAAAAGCTTTATATGTAATTAAACCGACTCAATTGACAACCCTTAAGACTCACCAAGACTGCTAAGAAACTTTTGTGTATCTTTTTAATAAAAATTGAACACCTGCTCAAAACGTAAATTTTTCCGACTATAAAGATAATTAAATAGATAATTCTAGATAGATAACCTAAATAGAATTTTGCCAATGATACACTGTTTCTCAAGGTGAGGGATGGTACGTGGACGGAATCCACAGCAAAAACCTGCTCAACATAAATTTTCCCGGCTGAACAGATAGCTGCAATGAATGTTCAGGACTGTTTAAGCACATACTATACTCTAAGCAGCTGGAGAAGAGTCAAGGTAATCTTCCGAATGTCAAAAAGCGGGGTTACGAATTTGCTAAGGACTCCAGTCCCATTAGCATTTTATCGCTAGAACTAAAAACGCTGCAGAGAATTCTTAATAAATATACATTGAAGAGATATACATTGAGGGGACATCGAGAGAAACGGTTCTGCACGAGGCGTAGAATCACAAACATCGAGAGATCGGCTCCCTACTTCAAACAACCTGCCTTTCTTGACATTGAAGGAGCGGTCAAAAACATTCACACTAGAATCATTTATGATTCTCCCAAAGAGGTAGTGGTGGTTGAATTTACTTAACAAAAATGGTGCAAAGGAAATCTGTAAAATTGAGTTGTCTTAATGGTCGGCGCAAGAATAATCCAAGAACGTGGAAATAACCAACTTATAACATTTGTTAATAGAAGAACAACTCACGGAGAGGGTGATATCTCCTCTTATCTGTCTCATAGCCATGAAGGGAGTGCTGAATCTACTTATCAATAGCTTTGTTCCATTGAGCTTTGGACAATCTGTCATTGGGCTGCCGAGTGTGAATTGGGAGCGAATCCAAGCAAGACAGAACTCCAAAAAACCAAGATTTAACACTTAATTCGGTTAAAAGTTCAAACATTCTTCTAGCAGTGCCAAATATCTGGAATTCACACTAGATTCGAAACTCAGCTGGGAAACAAACAATGAACAAAAGGTTAAAAAGGGTTGTATATAGCCTTTAAAAAAAAATGTGCAAAAAATGGGGCTTTAAGCATAAAATACTCTTATGGTTATCCATCAAAGTAAAAGGAACAATCCTTATAAAGTGTGGTGGCCTACACTAAGTAAAGCGTACAACATAAATACACTATTCAGAGTTCATCGCATGTATAGGAATCACGGGGGCAACTCGATCTTGACCGATGAAGGCACTTTATGGACATGGAAAAATCCTTAGTCTATTACCATTGGAATTGGTGATCAATAGCAGACTATGGCATCCCTAATTCTGATTTCACAGGGACATATACTATTAAGTTCCTTGGCTTAATATATTAGGCTCACTATTTTGATGTTTCCTTTATACTGATGGTTTCAAGATTAGTTGCAGAGTTGGAACCGAATCATACTCAGAAAAACTGTGTGTGTCCTTCCCGCGACCGAACTAAGCTAACGCATTTCAGGCAGAAGAGAATATTGTCGGGCCAAAGTTCACAACCTAAAGCTGGTTAAGGAGTGTATGATCAGGGCACAAAACATTTATATTCCTTGGAAGTTTCAAGAGCGGAACCAGTCCCACTTTCATTGCTTGCAGTAAAGAGATAAGTGTAATCGCTAGATAAGTCTGCGAATATTCATAAGTACCCAGTACATAACTGTTCGCCGATGGAGAAGTTTAATAAGAAAAATGTTGCCTTCAGATAACCAAGGAAGAACTACCGAACTGCAATCCAGGTCACAGGTTGATATGGCTAGTCACGGTAATCTATACGGGACTTTGGTGTACACGCTGAAATAATTGGTATTCCCTTCACCTCCAGCAATTATTTTAATGAAAAGGAAACATAAACACTCTTTCTATTTACTTTCCCAGTACTGGTACTATGTACAACAAGAACTCTAGGTAGACCCTTCTTTGACAATATGGACAAATTTTTTACAATAAAACTTAACGACCCACTATTTTTTTAATTTGGGTCTGGATAGCTGTAAAGGTACTTCGTAGTGCAGTGCACCATGCACATCAAGCTCGATTTAGTTTTGGGGGTGTTGAAACCACAGAACCAACGGATGAACTTCCAATTCTATAAACGGAGGACGCCTACTATATTTTTAACTTTAAACAAATAAAGAAAATTGGCCCCAACCTACAGTCAGCTCTTAAATTTTGCATTGTAGTGAATTTTTGTTATATATAAAATCCTACCTTTCCGCCGAATTCAATGAGGTTTGCGAGATTCTGCAAGCACTTGGCAACCATAACAAGTGAACGCGTGGCTGCGGTTGGTGGTGTCTCAGTGACTAAGCCAAACTGGCGCGGATTTAACAGCGAAGGACATAGTAAACGCAAAAATATAAAACCAGAGACGACACGTGTGCGCACCAAGCGCTCTGAGGGCCATTTTGCAACAACTGCTTTCTGTAAGCAGTTGCAAATGAAGCGTACGCTCCGTGGACAAGCCTCCGGTGAGGTAAAAATTGAATGTGTCACAAGATCGAGAATCTGTAGCAGGAACTCAGCATTCGAGCAGGCATCATCGTTTACATCCATCTTTGTGGGATTGAGCTCAGCCGATTGTTTTGTATCAAGTATGCGCTGCACAGTTTCGGAAACAGCTGCCTGCAAGAAGCCCGTGCATTCGGTGCGCATATACAAATCCATCAGTGTTGTTGCCAGCGATGCGCCACGGAATAAAGTTGTAGTTTCATTTTCGCGTGCAATTTCAGCTTGGCACAGAATTCGTATGAGTTCAGTTTCACGTTTCTCATGCCGGAAGACACGCAGTAGTGCGGTGGCCAATGGCACGCGATCGTTGTGACAAAGCTCAGCCAGAGCTTTAACCGAATATAGCTCGGGTTCAAGCAATAGTTGTTGTAGCGGACTATATTCCTCGCATGGCATAATTAAGTCATCCAAGTAGCGCATGCGCAAACGCAAAGAACCCCACTCGCCCATGGGCGTCATTCCAGCTAGCTGATACCACTCTTCCGTCTCGTAACCGTTCTTTAAGCTGGCCAAGTCTATGGTGAGCTCGGCAACCTCAGAGTCCTTTCCACGTTTTCCACGCGAAATTAGCGTTATAGTGAGCGAAACTACATCTGGTGGCACATCGCTAAAAATAAAAATATTAATATTAAGATATTTAAAAAAAAAACAACAATTTCAACTTACTCCAAAACGAACTCTTCTTCCCAGACTGGATCGGGCGCAATTTTGACACGTGTCTTGCCCACCTTAACCTGATTCAAAGAAATACTGCAGTAAGGATGAGGGACTAATTTGAATGGCAGTCGATGAGCTTCTAGGACATGAAGATTCAAGCAGCGCAGTTCACGTAGACGCGGCACCTTTTTCTGAGCACGGCTTAGCTGCGATCCACATTGCGCCTTCAATGCATTTATCCACTCCACGTAACTCTCTTGACTAGGCGCACACAAGTATGTGACTGTGGCCAAGCACGGTAGAGCGCGCTCGACAATTTGGAAACAATAGGGACGCTCCCACAGCGAATCATGACATTGATAGAGATATGCGCACGATAAATCGATGAGGCCCTTTGGTTTAGTCTTTTTGGGATTGTCATAGAAGCAGAGATGCGTCTCGGAGCCCTCACTGATGAGCGCAAAGTAGAGCTGCTTCCATTTGGCAGTCTTGTCGGATTTCTTATTGAGATGTCCATGATGTTTGATGCCCTTGATTTTCTTCAGACCAATCTGATCGCGACACTCGCGTAGAGTAGCATAAATTTTTTCGGCAGCCTTCTCTACAACGAACTGTTGATTGAATTCAGGCTGCGAACCGTTGACAACCTGGAGCCACACGAAGTGAGAACAATTAAAATTGAGTAACGCATAAATGTAGAAAATTTAAGAAAGTTACCGGATGGCTCAGCGAATGACCCTCGACTATTTGCTCTTTGCGATATCGATTGATAACGGCATCCAAGCACTCGAATGTGCGCCCACCCATCAAATAGCGCACGCCTTTCTTCTCAATACGAAAACGTTGTATTTGATTGTTGATGTGAAAGAATAGCGAATAATCGCCAGGTGAATTATCGCTCGGACGCACCAGAAAACTGCCAGGACCAGCTAGAAAAGAAAATATTAGAAAAATAGAAAAAAAAAGACAGAAATCTTTAACAAAACATACCCTTGACCAACATATCCACTGCCTCGTTTTTCGTGCAGTTTGGATGGAACCAAGGAAATACCGTATTCGGATCGATTGCCGCATCTAAATCATCGACCAGTTCACGGAAAATCATGCCCTGCTCCCCAGTGCGATGCGCTGTAACCCACAGCCAACCGTCGCCCATGTCATTGTGTACAAAGAATATATCGCCCTTTTGAAAGCTTAACTCATCGGTGTCGGGCATTTTAGTATAGGGCAGAATGGCAACAATGCGCTTCTTGTCATTGACCGGCTCTGGTGGTGCCACGGGTATGACCAGACGTTCTCGCTTAAGCAAATCGCTACATGATGTATAGTAGCCGACCAGATCACTGAGCGAAATAAATTGACGACCGCCGATATAGAAGTCGCCACAAACAGCGGTAATGCTAAAAAATAGAATGTGAAAATCGTTAAGTAAATGGAAGTGGTATATGGAATATATAGAATGTATGGCATCGATAGCATGGTATGTTCAGTTATATTAATACAAATAATGATAATAATAAATAGAAAAAGTTCGTCCCAAATTTTTGTGAGTTCCTAATAACCTCCTAAACTAATTCTGGACTGATGGATATAGTAAAATAATACGCTTTGAAAAAAGGGACTGAGCTAAACAGTTTTAAGGGATCTAAAAAACAACTAAAAGAAATATAGGCGGGATTCGGGCCACAAAGGGAGACACCTCATATACATTTACCTAACTTATATTGGAATATCTAAGCATTAAAAAAAACTATAAGAAAAAAATAGGTATAACGAAAAAAAGGAGGGTTGGGATTAAACACCGGACCGTCCCAAATCCAAAAGTAACACACAGCAAAAATGCAACAGAAGTCTAGCGGCACCCGGGTATATTTCAGCTAGTCTTATATAAAAGTTTATTAAAATATATCCATAATTAAAACGTATCCATAAATACGAAGGTAAATACATACATAACCAAGAATATTCCATAATATTTTCTCTCACTACGTTTTATTAAGGAATGGAATTGCTCACCAACGTTTCATAAACCCTTTTTAAAACAACATAACCCCGAAAGTTCGGTTTCTACAACCTTGGTTCTAAATGTTACGAGCGAAATTTACTTACGCAGAACACTGATAATAAAGCCGTGTTCCTCTCAATGTAAAAAAAAGTTTCAGTAGACTCATCTCATTTTTAAAAGTTTCACCAAAACGTTCGCGCCCGTGGAAAATAACGATACAATTTTAAATAGATAAATGCGTCCGCGATCGGATATGATTACTTGGGTATCGTTATAAATTAATCTTTTTTGACGCGAGCGGACAATGTTTGACATCTTGTTTCATGTTTTGAATTAAAATTTATTTTGAAGATTTTTTGGACAGAGAATTGAGAGTACCAATAAAGCAGTTTGATCGTTATTTTCTGTATTTTCTTTTGTACTTGTTTTAGAATAGGTCTCTTTTCGTACTCACTTCAAGTTACTTGAAGTTACCCGACAGCGCTTCTATACACATTTTTCCAGCATGAGAGAAGAACAAGCAAAATGTCACTCTCTATTACTTGAAAAATTTCTTCGACCACGAATCTAGAGCTTCAAACAATGGTTGTCGAAGTGACGAAATTAAATTGTCATGTTGTGAAAAAAATGTATTGAATTTGTTAGCAAATTAATAAAAATAATTTAAGTAAAAAAAAAATTTTAATATACCACGTTTTTATAACGAACTAAAAAGTATAAAATAATTTCTGCTACAGTGGGGCTTTTAGTTCTCATTAAAACGTGGGGCACACTCAATAGGAAGGAGTATTATTAACAATTCTAGTACGTAAGTGAACAAATGATTTCTTAACTCAGGTCTCTTGACTCTCCTTGCATGGATGGCAGATTCAAGTTTGCGGACATCTATTGCGTTCAGTCCAGTAAGTTCTACTTGGGTTTCAGAATTCTGCAATTTTAATGTTATCGAAGTTATTAAGGCTGATGATATTTTTTGATAAAAATGTTCCTATCTATGACTATAATTTGATGAATTATTGAGAAATTATTTGTTAACAATTAAAATTTTAATATGTTTATGAACAAATGCTTTCTTAACCAAGGTTTTCTTAACTCCTTAATATTCCTTATAGCATACGCCACACGTTTTTATGAGAACTAAAAGAGAACCCCACTGTAGCAGAAATTATTTTATACTTTTTAGTTCGTTATAAACACGTGGTATATTAAAATTTTTTTTTACTTAAATTATTATTTTGTTTTTTAGTCTTGTATAAAATTTTACAAAAGGTTTAATAAATAATAAATTTTAAAGGTTTTATGTTTTTATCCGTACAAAATTTGTTTTAAAAACCAAAAATATTAAAAAAAAAACAAAAAAAAATACTGAAGACATTCATTGACATTGTCGAGGCTAGAACTCAACTTCACTATTATAAAGCTATTGACGTGCGCTCTGAGCTATAGAACCCATTAAAAGATATAATTTAAATAGCAATAAATCAAACAAACTACTTTTTACAATTTTTTTTACCTTCTGTGGTAAATTTTTGGGAATTTGTTTAATAAAAAACAAAAAATTCGTTAACACTGTCGAGCAGTGTTGTCAGAAAACTGTGATTTAAAATCATTATTTTCAGATTTAAAATACGTCATTCAATAAAAAAATGTCAGTTAAATATTGAAGCTGAAAATAGCGATCCATTTGTTTTATTTGGCTGCATGCTACATGCTCGTTGAACACATTAAAAAATATCATGCCGCTAACAGACACTTGCGATGACAATAAAGTCGATAACATTATCAGTTATGTAGACAGTGTTGCATGTATACTATGCAAGCAAAAATAATAAATACAAGATTATGCCATGCGCATGTCTACCTACGTCATGATCGACACATTGTCAAAATCAGCTGTTTTTCACTGAACAAAACATAAGAAAACAACTGTAGCTGAAAAAAAAAATTGCACAGAACTATTTCGCACTATATTTCGTCTTTTCTTGCACGAACAGAAAATCAGTGAGAAGAACAGAGAAAGTGTCTTTTCCTGTCTACGTCACGAAAGACCTAACGTCTTGCGCAGAACGGTGAAACTTCTGATTTCTATTATTTTTGCTATGCAAGGAGTGTTCCTTATCATATATCAACGTTCACACGTTCATATTCTACCTTTAAAACTTTTTGATATAATGAAAACTATTGTGTCTATTAAATACATCAAATATGCCTCAAAATACGTCAATCTTTATTAGAGCTTAAAATACGTCAAAATGACGTATTTAACGTCACAATGGCTGCTGTCGAGGCTCGAACTCACTACCTAGCGTTTATAAAGCGATCGCTTTACGCTTTGAGCTACAGAATTCACACAAAGAGATATTCTAAATAGCAATAAATCAAACTACTTTTTAAAAATAACTAAAAAAATTTTATTTAAACTACTTTTTTACACTTTGGTTTTTCGCCTTCAGTGGTGAATTTTAAAAAATTTGAATTTATTTCGTAAAAAAAAAAACAAAACTTTCATTCACATTGTTTAGACTCGAACTCACTACATAGCGTATATAAGTCGATCGAATTAAGCTGTTAAGGTTATAAATTTACTTCAGTTTTTTTTTTTTGTTTGATTTTTAATATGTATTTATCAAATAATTTTGCATTTTAGCCAAACAAATAAACGCACAGACAAACAAATTAGATAATATTGTGTTGTCATCCAGTTCTGAGCTACATTTTAAGTTTCAAAACTCTAGCTCATCGGGAAGTTGGTTAAAAATGGATTCCAAGATTTGTACGGGACAGAGAAATGAAGTGAAGCTCATAAAAACGTTTTAAAATAAGCAAAATGAACGCAAATATAAGTGTTGATCTTTTGATTATACTACCACCAGATGCTTTCAGTTCTCCCTGGACAACGATTTGATTACAACTTTCGTAAATTAAAAAAACAGCTGTTGTGCTTGAAACTGTTGTGCTTACTTGAAGTCGTTTCCGTTCCTTTTGACAAATTTTCTCATTTTGACAGATAATCAATTTCTCTGTATTTCTTGAACTTGACCCGAACTTTACTGGAAGTGAGTACGGAAACAGATCTAATACCTACAATTTCGTCAAAAAACTTCAGACGAAAACATTTGAATTCACACCCAGAGTTACCGGAAGTAATATATTTGCAGTTTTACTTTAATACTTAATTTATCATGCTACTATAACTACTTTGAATCATATAAAATAAATAATATTTTGGTATTTATGAAGCTACTGTATTCAAATCAGAATTATATGTAATGTAATCAGAACTAATATGCGTAGTGTTTGGCAATGGGGCTACCACCACGAGGTGTGGTATCT
Source organism: Pherbina coryleti (assembly GCA_943735915.1). Lineage (NCBI taxonomy): Eukaryota > Metazoa > Arthropoda > Insecta > Diptera > Sciomyzidae > Pherbina > Pherbina coryleti. Next base: position 119,579,107 of record OX030951.1, read on the forward strand.
GCAATACTACTGTAACTCCAAAAAAGCATGTTCTCAAGTGGAAATCTGCTGTCTGAAGAGAAATTTGACGTCGATTCAATACTGAAAGTCAGCTCTCGACGATGTTATCTTCTCGACGCGAGTTCAAGAATAAGGGTGAATATCTCTGTTGACTACTCATCTTCCATGTCTAAATCCTCTTTTAAGATAATCCTATACAAGCTTTTTTCAATCATAACCTAAACCTGGTTTTAAAAATTTTCTCAACATAAATTTTCTTCATTAATATTAATAAAAAAAAAAATAAATAAATAACTGGCCATTTCAGCCCTTGAAAGGACTTTGACCTAGCTTCTTATGATCAATTGTGTTGTGCGTGTTATTAAGTTTGTACACAATTGACCGAGAACCGGACCTACGTGCTTAACGCCGACTCCGAACGGCGATGAACGGAAAGTTCTCGTTCTCAACAAGCTTTACATGGCATTTTGATTACTCTCTGAGGTTTGCCATTGTCTGCAGAGAGGTGGCGGCCGTACAGAAAAATTATTTTAATTCAAATAATTTTCTGTCGCTGCTGGGGTTCGAACCTGGGTTTCCAAAGTTCTTTGACATAGCGGCCACGCACTTTAACCAACTACGCCACGGACGCCACAATATTAATAATATAAATAATAGTGATAACTTTAAAAGCTTACAATTTATAAAAAAAAATGTTCTTGGTTAACGCAAAGTAACTTAATTTTATGTAAGATGGCTTATTTGCTTAATAAATATATATATGAACCTACCGAAAGTGATTAATACCAGTGCGTCCCATGTAGCTAAGTACGTATGAGCCAGGCTTGCGATCACTCTCACGAACTATTGGGATAAAGAAGTGATGAAGGCATTATTAATTTTTAATTTTTCATTTGTGAAATGCATTGAACTCACCCAAGTAGCTGCCCAACTTGCTGCAGCCACGCAAACGTGACTCCGCCGAATATCTATCCAAGCGTCCATGGTACCACTCGCTCTCAGGTGGTGCAATAATAGCGGGTCGTTCCCCTGCATTCGACGAATGAAAAAGAAAATAAAACGAAAACAAAATTATTAGCAATAATATCAAAACGAGCATTAAATTGTGAAAAATTGTTGCATCAATAAAATAGTTTGTTGTTGCGACCACGAACGAGTGTCATATGCTGGCTATTAAATTTTTTCCCAATAAATGAGGAAATCATCAAGCACAAAGGAGATGAAGAAGCACAAGCAGCAGACTCCGTGGAGACAGTGACATTCAGCAAAGTTCACAAACATTTAAGTTGTAAGAGCCAAAAGAGAATGAGAGACGTTGTTGGAGAGAATAGTTTCGAACTTAATATAATTTGCTCATTGCTCACGCTCACTATATGCGCTACAGTGTTTGTTTGAAAACGCTTTTTAAAGTTATTTTCATTTGAAAGCATAACAAAATCAAAATTAGAAAAATTTTATTTAAGTTGGAAACATTATTAAAAAGAATTCTTCAAGTTTATGTTTAAATATTCGTGGGTTTATAAAAGCCCATGAAGTGGAAATTGTCTGCCGTGTAAACAGTTTACAGTGGTGGTTACGAACTTAGTACACACTGTGTCAGTAGCTTTAATTTGAAATTTTTTACATCTTAGCTTAAGAATTGTGAACAAATATTTTTTGTGGAGTGTTGTTGTTTACGAAGTTAACTCAACGGATGGTTCGTTAGTTTCTTAGTTATTTTTAAATTTTCTTACATATTTGAAGTAGTTGCAATCAAAGTGGTTTAAAAACTGGACAAGAATTAAGTTTAGGTTAGAATTACTATTCCATTTCTTGTTTTATTTTGGTTGATTAAAGTTTAATGGAAAAATATGCTTAATTTATTAAGTTTCTAGTTGACTTCTAACAAAAAATACAGAAAGGTAAGGCCACAGGCAGCTGGTGTTCAGAGGCTCAGCGGCAGTTGAGTCAGCAAATGAAAAATGGTGGACGCATTTTCAGAGATTGCTTCTTAGATGTTCCAAAAAATTGGTATATAAATCATTACGATCTAAATCATTACAACATGTACGGCAAAATGGAAGCATTAAAAATGCAAAACAGCGACCTAGAGCGCGAAGAACAACAGCATGAGAGGACCATTTAGTTTAAAGAGCCTCACTTAATGATCCTTAAGCTCAAATAAAATTAAATTTCATCAAATTATGGCATAAATGTCCTCAAATTCTCAAAAACTATAAGAAGACGCCTGAAATAAAACAATATATGTGGCTATATAGCCCAGCATAAACCATGTTTCACAAAAAATATTAAATGTAGAATTGCGTTTGCAAAAGAACTTTTAAAAAAGCGAATGAGTTTTTGGAAAAATGTGCTTTGTAGTGATGAATCTTGCTGGTTCGGATTTGCCGACAAACAGCATATGTGGCATTCGTAAAACATGCAACACAATTCAAGGAACACACCTAAGAGTATTAAAAATGATAGCGGAAATGTTATGGTAGTGGGCGGCATTTTCTTATCACGCAGTTGATCCGATAGGTAAATTTGACCAATAAATGGATCAGCACCGATTACCAGAAAACAAATTTGTCAATACCATGACACCGTTTAAAGAGGACAATTTGAAGCTTTTATGGCGGTTTACGCAGGATAATGACCCGAAGCACACTGCTCGTACAGTTAAGAGTTGTTTGGAGACAATCATGTTAATATTTTGAAGTGGCCAGCGCAATCACTGAACCTTCGAACCAGATTTTTAAGGCCTCAACGGCCTGTTCGGGCGTCGAAAAACGCTCGCGACGCATTTTTTTCTTAATGTGAGTGAATAAGAAGAAGTCATTGGGTGCCAAGTCGGTACTGTAGGGCGGATGACCTTGCATGTTTTGAGTGCTCAAAAACTCTTTTGTTTGAGCTGTGAGAAATCGTATAGTTGTGATGGAGGATGATCTTCCTTCGGTGGTTGGTTTTTTTCGATTCTCCGAAACAATACCATTCTGCATTGAGTGTTCCTTTATTTAAATGGTACATTTGACATAATCGGTTTTTCTGAAAAAACTGTCAACCATTTGTTTGGATATGCTCCGTCCGCGGACAGTTTTTGTTGGGTTTTGCTCACTTTGAAAGACGCAAACAGTGGATTGCTGTTTTTTGTTTTTGCTCATAAGCGTAGATCCACGATTCTTCACCTATGGTGATTTGGTAAACGTGTTTCGAACCACCCCCGTTGTATTTTTTCATCATTTCCTTGCTCCAATCGACACAAGCCTTTTTTTGAGCAGCCGTCAAGTTATGGGGCATCCAACGTAAACAAATCTTCCTGACGCCTAAATGCTTATGTAAAATCGTATGAAGTGCCCACTAGTGCCCAAGGATGACGCCATCTCACGGTATGTCACATGCCGGTCTGTTTCCAATAGTTCACTCACAGCATCGATGTTTTCTGTCACAACTGCCGTCTTGGAGAGAACGACGTCCATGATCGAACTCATTTAACCAGCGTTTTACAGTCGCTGGGTGTGGGGCTTCATCCCTAAAAGTCGAACTAAGTTGATCGATGCATTCTTTTCTTGTCAATCCATTGCGAAAATCGTAAAAAATCATCACCCAAAAATGTTCACGTGTTAATTTCATTTTTTTACTGAAATAAAATTATCTGTCAAAATAGGAACTGTCAAAATCCATCTAACACTGCTAAGTGTTGTGCTAAATTCGTGCCCACCACTGTATATTAAATTGTTAAACAGCAAAGAAATTGATTATTTCATAAATTAATCCGTTCAAATAGAATTTAAGCGGCTTTTGGAGTTATTAATATGAGCGCGCAGAAAAGCAAACGTTAACAAATTCTTTTATAATATTCTTTATTTTCTGTTCGTGAAAGAACTTGAGAAATATTGACCAAACGATAGTAGGAAAAAAAAAAGACATAAACATAACGCATATTATGCAAAACTCAAAAAAGAAATCCGACAAAGAAAATAACCCCAACACCCCAAAAAAGGAACTTAATAGCAACGCATGATAAAAGAATTTAAGCGTCCGCTTTTTTCTTTCATATTTGGTGATAATATGATTCAGCGGTATAAACGTCGGCACAACAATTCAATAAGAAAAAAACCAGTAAAACGAGAAAAATTTATAATTTCTTTATTTTAATCGTCTCCATGGAATAGGAATTAAACAAAAATCGGCAACTTTTATTTATTATGAAACATTTCGGGGAATTATTTTTTAAGTCCAAATAAAAGCTGGAGGATAAGATTGATGATATATTATTTGGTAGCCATAGCGTAAACGAAATAACGTACTTTTAATGGAGCACGGTTTAATTACACTGTGCAACAATTTAGAGGTAAATTAAAGTCACTGCAAATATCTGAATGTTTTATAGTGGTCCTTGGCTCACTGAAATATCCCCCAGGAAAATTTTTATGGGTAAGCTCAACAAGAGATTTTGGAATGAAAAGAAACGGGCTTTAGCTCTTGAAAGGACTTTAACCAATTATTATTAAATGTTTGTACGCAAATGACCTAGAACAGGATTTCTAAGCTGATTGTCGACTCCGACCCAGAGTTACCATCCTACAATGGCAAAAGCTGGCTTGAAAATCTTAAAAAAATCTTTTGAAGTGATAAAGAACAAAATTCGGGCCTCTATATTTATTCCTCTGTTAAGGTGAAACTCCAAGATTAATGCCAAAGCCGGGATTGACGACAAGGAGGGTATCATCCGGCCAGCAATTAATGCGGTTGAAGCAAGAAATTTAAAAATTTAAAGTTGAATTTAATCATGACAATGCTGGGACATACACATCCTTGTTGGCGCGGCAATAACTAAAAGATTTTGACTGGGAAGTTTTGATGCATCCACCGTGTACACTGAGAGAAATAATATTCTAATATTAAGCAAATATTTTGCTTGATCTAAGAAAAATTAACATTAAGCCTTATTTGATCAAATCAAGCACTTAAAACTAAAATTAAGAAAAATAAATTTATAATGAGCATTTAAAACATAAATTATAGTTTGAAACATGAATAAAAAAACTTAATTCTAGAACCTGCCACAAGACTTGAATCAAGAAAATATTTTCTTAATTTAAGCAATCGCAGAGAATTATTTTAGTTTTCAGCGAATTGTTTACTTGAATCAAGCACATTTTTCGCATTTCAACTTATATTGCGTGCTTATAATTCACAACATGTTTACATGAAAACATGTTTAAGATGGTGCGGTTTGACAAACTATGGCATCTTAACATGATTCAATAAAATAAGATCACATACTGCGCAGGTCCGTTAGTTTTTGCTTATACAATCAGCTGTTTTCGTGACGTCAACACAGAGTTCGAAGTTTGTTTTTCTTTGATATTTGTGCATTTTTGGAGATAAAAATTTTAAAAGAATTAAATAAAACTTTAATTTAAAATAAAAAATTATTAAATATCGAATAAAAAAAACATAACATTAAAATGAGTTGTGCAGTAAAAAATTGCAGCAACGACAACGACTTAAAAACTGGCCAATTAGTTTTTTCGCGTTTCCATCAAATGCAGCTTTACAAAAGCAATGGATACGTTTTTGTTGCCTAAACGAAAATTTAAATCCTAAGACTTCTGTGGTTTGCATTGACCATTTTAAGGCCCACGATACATTTAGAAGTGAGTAAAATGGAGTGATATTGAGGTGATGGTTTCAAACAGAAAAAATTAATTTAAAGGTTTGAAATTTTCATGTTTATTAAAAATTACATTAATTTTTTAAAAATTGTTTCTTAAATAAATTCAAAAACAAAGTAGCGCTGGTTACCACAATTGGCGTAAAAGACCTTTTTTGCGGTTGACCTGAAACAAAAAAAAAAAAAAAAACAATTCAAATTTATTTTAATATTGTTAAATGATATAATAATATTATATCTCCAGGATGAGTGAACACAATTTTTAAAAAAACCTCATTAAAAAAATTTATACGTTGAATTTTACTTAAAATTATTTCAAAAGGCTATTTTAAAAATCTGTTCCATTCATCCTGATATTTTCAATATGTAAATAGATTTTTATAGATAAAACAACTTGTTTTATCTAAAACAATAGATTTTTTTTTTACGCCAATTGTAACGAGCGCCATCTTTGTTTATGGAAAAAAAACTATTTTTAAAAAATGAATGTATTTTTTAATAAACCTGAAAATTTCAAACCCCAAGTTAATTTTTTCTGTTTAAAACCATCAAAACCAAACCATCAATATCACTCCATTTTACTCACCTCTAAATAATTATATCGCCGGCCTTAAGCCAGATGATTTTTCAAATAAGTTGCAATACGATATGGATAAGACAACTCGTGTATATCTTTTTCTATATACAGTAGACGTCCAATATAACGAATGGTTTCTTGTCCAGCCTTTTCGTTAAATCGAAAAATTCGTTATATCGAATGATTATTTTAAACAAAGAAATATAGTTTTTAGTAGTTCAGTTTTTATTTATATAAAGGGTGTTTTTTTTAGGGGTTTGTTTTTCGAATAGAGATAAAACTGGCATTTTGTGGTCAAATCTGGCAACTCTAATGTCATTTATGTTCAGTTTGGTTTACCATTTCATCATGAACAGGTTGACAAAAGAACAACGCTTGCAAATGGGCCGAAAATGAGATTGATCTCGATGCTGATTTTCATCGCAAAATTTTGTTCAGTGATGAGGCTCATTTTTGGTTGAATGGCTACGTCAACAAGCAAAATTGCCGCATTTGGAGTGAAGAGAATCCACATGAGATCCTTGAGACGCCATTACATCCACAAAAACTGACTGTTTGGTGTGCTCTATGGGCTGGTGGAGTCATTGGGCCATACTTCTTCCGAAATAATGCTGGAGAGTCAGTTACCGTTAATGGAGACCGGTATAGAGCCATGATAACCGACTATTTTGTTCCCGAATTGGCTGGCATGAATGTGGATGAGTTGTGGTTCCAACAAGACGGCGCTACATGCCACACAGCGCACGTCACAATCGATTTATTGAAGGAAACATTCGATGAGCGCATAATTTCGCGGAATGGACCTGTCAATTTGCCACCAAGATCGTGTGATTTGACACCATTGGATTATTTTCTTTGGGGATATGTGAAGTCGCTCGTCTCCGCCAACAAACCAGAAACGTTAGGGGACTTGGAGGCCAACATTCGTGGCGTTATTGCCGACATACGGCCCCATATGCTCGAAAAAGTGGTTGAAAATTGGTCCTGAAGAATTGGCTTTATTCGAGCCAGCCGCGGCGGCCACATGCCCGAAATCATATTTAAACATTAATGGCATAAAATTATCCTTCCAATAAAGCCAAATTGATGGACATTAAAACGATTTTCTTATGTTTTATTTCAATTCGAAAAACAAACCCCTAAAAAAACACCCTACATTAATAAAATATTGCATATTTTTTTTTTTAGTTATAATTTCGCTTGTAAAATATTGATTTTAGTATAGAAGCCCTTGAGTGTTCGTTAAATTGAATGACAACAAAATATTGATATTCGTTATATAGAATAGTCAATGAAGAGATTTTGCCGTTCGTTATATTGGACATTTGTTAAATCGGGTATTCGTTATATTGGACGTGTACTGTATATGTATTTAACTCCGTTTCAAGCATATTCCATATATTTCACAACATATGTATATAAACTAGCATCCATGTTTTCTAACATTTATAAGCAGATAAATGTTACTTTACTTCGAATCACATACAAAACTTCAACACAACAAACAGCTGAACTCTGTGATGACGTAGATGCGCAGTAGATTTTATTTTTTGCGCAGGGAATATGTTACCTTTATATCATTGTATCATGGCATCTTAAGGCCTAACCAAAATAGACGATTTGCTCCGTAACGAGTGAAGAACGTAAACTTATCGAAAGTAAACGAAAGAGTTTGACAAGACGTTCTGTTCCGTAACAACCGAACTCTTAGCGGCTCAAATCGTCAACAACAGCTGTGCATAGTATTCATCTTGTTTCAGACTATTGGAGGAACTCGTTTCATTTAGCGTTAAATGTCAAAATAGACGTAACGAGTGCAAACGTTCGGCAAGTTGCAATCGTCTCATTTTGTTTATCTTGGTCAGGCCTACACTAAGGGAAATAACGCATATTAACATTATCCACGCCTGAGTATATATTCCATTTAAATATTTACGTGGACAAATCAAATATTTTCCTTACAACTCGTTTTTTTCCCGTATTTAAATTTTATTTATGCCACACACTGACACACATATTTCATACAGCTGTCAAGCAGCCGCCAAGCAGCAGCAGCATCGCACTCTGTTCCTGTGCGTTGAGTTTCTTCGTACCAGCAGTTGAAGGTCTTATAGTTCTCATTTAGTTAATATTTCAAGGGTAATATATCGTGAATATTTGGCAAATATGATTTGTGAGTGCGGTGGTGAGTGCGAAGCATGACGAATTCATGTAAGGTGGAGTGACAACTCGGTATTTTCTGAAGAATGTCACTCCACTCTACATGATTTCATCATGCATCGCACTCACCACCGTACTCAAAAATAATATTTTCACTAAAATAAAATAAAATATACCACTAAATGGCGTTTGATATGGACGCAGCTCGTGGGAAATATTCAAATAAATTATTTTTCAATTTCAATATTTTTATATAAATTTTCCTTAAATGCGATAGTTTTATTTTCAAATAGTAAATATTTGAAAGATATTTAAATATATTCTTGCATAATTTTAATATATTTTTTATTAATTCTGTTTAAATATTTTAATATTTTATTTAATTAAAAAAGTATTTAAATAAATTTTAAATATTTACGTGGTCGATTTAAATAAATGCGTTATTGGTGCAAAAATGACTCGCTTTTTGGATAAATTAAAAAAGTTTTTGGATAAATTTAATATTTTTTTCCCTTAGTGTATAGACCGCTCGGTCAGTATGTCAACAATTGGCGCTCTTTTTGAATACTTAGGGTTCGAATATTTTTTTGAAACTTGAAATATACATTCTTAAGCATACAAAGGTTTAATTTAAGGAACAAAAAAACTTTTTATTTTTAGATAATTTTACTGTGTTCAAACCCCTTAAAAGAGAAGTAGCGGGCCAAAGCTTTAAAAATAAAAATGTATTATTCCAAGAGTTAAAAAATAAGTGTAATGAGATCCCAAATGATGCGTTAGATAATTTAATCAATTCAATGCCAAAAAGATGTACGGAAGTTATAAAGAATAAATGCGGGTACACTAAGGGCCAGTTTTTCAGTGCTGGTTTAAACTCTAGTCAAATTAAACCGAGGTTAACTCACCAAAATTGGACGTTTAAACTCGGTTTAAGCAAAATAAAAACACATTATATGATAATTTAAGTCAATTCAACTTAAACGAATGCTACAATATCTAGTTAAATCGAATTTTAACGTCCCTTTTTGGTGAGTTAAGCTCGGTTTAATTTGACTAGAGTTTAAACCCGCACTGAAAAACTGGCCCTAAGTATTAATGTATTGCTATTGTTTTGCGCAGCCAAATTAAAAGATCTTGTTAATAATTATTGCTACAATTAGAATAAAAGACGTTTTTGTTTTTGAAAATACACTTGTATTTTCTATTTACAGTGGTGAACCAATATCAATAATGAGTTCCATTGAAATCGTCATTAATATGTGGTATATACACTAAGAGAAAAAATATTAAATTTATCCAAAAACTTTTTTAATTTATCAAAAAAAGCGAGTCAATTTTGCACCAATAACGCATTTGCATAAATCGACTATGTAAATATTTAATATTTATTTAAATACTTTTTTAATTGAATAAAATATTTAAATATTTAAGCAGAATTAATAAAAAATTTATTAAAACTATGCACGAATTTTTAAAATATTTTTCAAATATTTAAAATTTGAAAATAAAACTATCGCATTTAAAGAAAATTTGTATAAATATGTTGAATTTAAAAAAACAACATATTTAAATTGAATATGTTATTAATGGTTTTATAGTATTATTTTCTTCATATTGCACCAACCATGATAAATACAAGGTAGCCTTGACAATTGCCTATTTTCTCACGAGCTGCGTCCATGATATGTCATTTGGCTGTATTATTTATACTCTTCTTTACTTTTTTCGTTCTCTAATTTATACTATTTTTGACAGTTGGTGCAATATTATGGCGTGTAATGTCAAAAATAGTATAAACTAGAGGAAGAAAAGTAAGATAGAAAATAAGAAGCACCGTTGCCAGATTGGGCGATTTATCGCCAATTGGGCGCTTTTTTCTTGTTTTTGCGGTTAAATTTTTAGGAAATCGCCTGGCGATTTTTTTGGCAATTTTTGTGAAAACCACGCTTTTTCATAAACTCATCTAATGTGGGAAAAATTTTTGGCAATATTTGTAAGTTGGAATTCATCTTTTTTTCGTTGCCACAATCTAATGCATTTGTGGAACGTATTTTCTCCGTCAACAGAATGAAATTAGATATGCTAACTTCAATCATTCGAGTAAAATGCTTCATGAAGGCTCAAAATTGTTCTTGCAAGTCGCTGCCAATATCCGATGATATGATTTCAAAAATGAATAAATCAATGTATGATCTAAACAATACTTCGAGAATTGACAAAACGGAGGAAGAGTCTAATATGGCTGAAGTATTGAATAGAATGGAACTACGTTTTTTGTAAAAAGTTTTTATTTTTTAAGTTGCATATTGAAAAATTTTAAATAGTTATAGTCTCTAAAAAAATGTTCTTTAACAATCAAAATTCTCGTATAAAATGAAGTATCTTTTTTATAATTTTTTACAGATCTCAATATTATTTCAATAAATATGAAAATAAGAACTTTTATACATACAGTGTTGGAAAAAATAATAGGGACGCAAATCTTAAACTTATTTATTTTGTTTCATGATTCACATAAACGATCAATACCATTGGTGGATACTGTAAAATGATAGAGAATCTAACTGTTTTTATTGTGTGTTCTGTTTTTGATGCTTGTCCTCATAAATAAAACTAGATCTGCAAAAGAGTATAAGAAAGTGAGAAAGAGGCTGGAAAAAATAATAGGGACATAGTACTTGCATTTTTTTATAAACAAGGCATATTGACCTTGAACTTAAAATTTGTACTAAAAGCGAAAATAAATTATGAAATATAACAGTAAAAATTATTTCTTGTAATTGAGTTTTAATTTTTGACATAAAATTATTTGAATTAGTGTGTAAGAATGGGTCGAGATGTTCACAGTACTCAATCTGAGAAAAATTTTATTCTTAGTTTAAAAAAAAATGGAAAATCTATTCGTGAGATTGCAAAAATATTAAAGTGCTCCAGAAATGAAGTTTTTAATGCAATTCACGCAAAAAAAATACATGAAACTCGAGGAAGAAAGCGGAAAACATCAGGACGTTTGGACCAGCGCATAGTAAGAATGTCAAAAAAAAAAATCCTTTTAAGTCATCAAGTGAAATCAAAAATGAATTGTGTGCACCAGTAACCAGTCGTACAATAAGAAATAGACTAATAGAAGCAGGAATCATGGCTCGAAGTCCAAGAAAAGTACCGTTACTGAGTAAACAAAACATTAAAAAAAGGTTATTATTTGCCAACCAAAACCTCAGTGGGGAAAATTGGAAAAACGTCCTGTGGTCGGATGAAACAAAGATAAATTTGTTTGGCTCTGACGGTAAAATGTTTGTACGAAGACCAAAAAACAAAGCATTTGACTCCAGATACACAAAAAAGACTGTCAAACATGGTGGCGGTTCCATAATGATTTGGGGTTGTTTTTCGTCATCTGGCGTCGGTCCAATTTTTTGGATAAAAGACAAAATGTGCGCCGTAGATTACGTAGAGATACTTAAGAATCAAATGCTACCATTTGCTGAGGAAGAAATGCCACTTACCTGGAAGTTTATGCAGGATAACGACCCGAAGCACTCCTCTAGACTTGCTAAGTCATGGTTTCTGGAGAGTGATGTACATGTCCTAGACTGGCCTTCCCAGTCTCCGGACTTAAATCCCATTGAGCATTTGTGGGGGGTCCTTAAAAACAAAATAGGGGCACATAAGGCTAAAAACAAAGAGGATTTGTGGCAAACAATCCAGAAAGCGTGGTATTCCATACCCCCGGAAACCTGTGCTAATCTTGTTGGATCTATGCAACGCAGATGCAAGGAGGTAATAAAAATGAAGGGAGCATCTACTAAATATTAATATAATATTGAGATACGAAGGTAATTTATGGAATGAAATTAAAAAATTATAAAAAAACTAAATCGTCTCTATTATTTTTTCCAGGCTGTTTTTTTTAATTCAATTTTTTTGTTTTAAATAAATGGAATATAATAAATTTTATTTTGCTTTTTGCTAGTCCTATTGAAGTACTTTATGTTTATGTATAAACTTAATTTTATATATAAGAATGTAAATAAAAATTTAAGAAAAACTGAAAAATAAATGTCGTCCCTATTATTTTTTCCAACACTGTATAATACTATTAACAGCTCTCAATATTTTTTGAAAAAAAATGTATATAATTTTTTTGTTTTTTCCAATATAATAAATTTCATAGAAAAAAATTGCGATTTTGGCGATTTTTTTTTTCATTGGGCGATTTTGGGCGATATTTTTTTAAATCTCGCACTTTTCTCAAAAAAGTTCTGGCAACACTGATAAGAAGCAAAATATGCAGGTAAATGACAACCGGTGCAAGACATCCTTCAGAAAATATCGAGTTGTCACTCCACCTTACATCACTTCATCAAGCGACCACCCATCTCACAACCATCTTGGTCGAACATCCAGGCTATATTACCATTGACCCAAAAACTAAACGAGAACTATAAGAAGCCTGCAGCTGCAAGAAATAACCTGCAGGAACAGAGTGCGATGCTGTTGCTGCTTTTCGGCTATTTCAGCTGTATGGAATATGTGTGTAGGTGTGTGGTAAATAAATTAAAATAAAATTTAAATATCGGAAAAAACGAGTTGTAAGGAAAATATTTGATTTTTCCACGTAAATATTTAAATAAAATTTAGACTCAGGCGTAGATAATTTTAATATGCGTTATTTCTCTTAGTGTATGAATTCAAAGTGTGAAAAAGCGTTTGTTGCTATTGTTTTGCGCAACACTGTATATTATATATTTTAATTAATCTATTAATGCGTTTTAAATATGTTTTTTAATATTTATTTTAATAATCTTGTTATCATTTTTTAAATATTTTTTTTTTAATATATTTAAATTTTAAAAAAATTTATATTTTTTAAAAATTTTATTTTTAAACATTTTTAATTTTGTAGAATTATTATTTAAAACACTTTTTTTATTTATTTTTAATATTTTGCATATTTGTTTTTAAAGTTTTTTATGTGTGTTTTTAATATTTTGAATTTTATATTATTTAGAAAATAAAAAACTTTTTACAATAAATTGTTTAATATTTATATTTAATTAAAAGTTGAAGATTTCGCACAGATATTAACTCAATGAAAATTTTTCAATTGAAGATTTGGAATTTTTTTTTTAATCTTTATCAACACTTTGTTGTATGAACTTACAATATTGTAATTTTGTCGCACAACTCATGATAATTGAATTAATATCGTCATTGCCACCACCGCTGGACTCCGTGTGAATGCTACGATATGACATTATTTATATTTTGTATTTTTGGCTTTGCACTTTAAAATTATTGTAACATAAAATAAAAAAAAAATGTTCTTAATGCAACTATGGGATCTTAAATTAAATAAACTATTATTTTTATAAAAAGAAATACACAAATTTTGCACAATTTCACATAATTTCTCAACTTGCCATCGCCACAAACATTTCTATAATATTAAGTGAGGAATTATTTTGAGCTCGCTCTACAAGCTGTCGTCCGTCTCACAGCTCGCGGACAATGAGGCAGGCGAGGAAGCATGACTCTGAATATGAGAAATTGATTTGTTCCGTCAAGACGATGACGTCGACGCCGACGACGACGTAGACGTAGAAGACGACTACAATAGCAACAACTAGAAAGACATTGACTATGTGATTTGTATTAAGCGAATACTACGACGTAAACACTAGACGTAAGACGACAATGACTTCAATGTCCATAACAACAACACTTAACCATTCAACGATATGTGACAAACTTCATGTGAATGCAAGAGTATCAATGAGAAAACAAATGATTTCTCAATAATCTAGCAGTTGTTTAAAAAAATATTTATATTAAATAACAGCAGCATGGATTATTATTGTAACAACTCAATAGTAATAAAATCAAATAATAACAACAGGGATCATAGAACGTGTACATTAAGGTGGGTCACAAAAAAAATTTGCTAAGTCCGCCCCTAATTTGAAAGACTATGTTCAGAGGATTATAATACCATAAACATTTTTTATTAGGTGGAACCAAAATCTGCCCAAAATGGTCTTTTGTATAACTTTACCAGTTTTTAACCGATCGTGAAAAAAAAAATTAAATTTGGAAACATATTCAATATGAGGGCTGTTTTTTAAGTTTTGCGCCTCGGCAACACTAAACATTGCCAGATGAATTTTGACAGTTCCATTCCATTTCTAGCATAAACGTGCTTACAACTTTTTGGTGTATGTACGGTCATTTTGTTGTTTGAAGTGGTTTGAAAATTGTTTTTCAGCAAAAAAAATGGAATTAACACGTGAACATTTTTGTGCGATTATTTTCTAGGATCTTTAAAGTGGATTGACAAAAATAAATGCATCGATCAACTTTGTTCGAATTTTGGTAATGAAGCACCACACCCAGCGACTATAAAACGTTATTTCAATGAGTTCGAGCGTGGTCGTGGTTCTCTCCAAGACGAATTTCTTAAAGGTCGTCCAAGAACGGCTTTTGAGACAAAAAACATCGAAGCTGTTCCTAAACTATTGTTGTGCGAGAATGTGAAATGCCGTGAGATGGAATAATCCTTGGGCATTAGTGGAACTAGCATAGATTCGATTTTACATAAGCATTTAGGTGTCAGAAAGATCTGTTCCCGTTGGGTTCTCCATAATTTGATAAAAAAGGCTCGTGTCTACTGATGCAAGAAAATGCTGAAAAAATACAGGGGAGGTGATTCGAAATACGTCTACGACTTCACCAAACTCGTCTTGGAGAGAACGACGACCACGCTCGAAAACATCGAACCAGCGCGAGTCGAGGGCAAGAATGATAGAAACAAGATTACGCGTTCCGCAGTCCCGTTATCTAATGCTCTCTTTTACAATTGAGTGCATGACGTCACACAGCACTTCTGCTTGACAAAAACGTATGCAAATGGGCGATCGCTTAGGCAAATTGACGAAATTTAAAATAAAATCTTTCGGAAAAGTAAAATAAAAATATCTACTCTTCTGTATAAAAATATAAATATTTTCGTATGCGAAGAAATATGGATTTTTTAAACTTTCAAGATTTTTATCTCCTAAACTATTCGAGACCGACAAAAATTTATTGTACCAATAGGTTTAGGAGGTCCATATGCATATTATAAAAATAAGAAAAAAAATATTTAGGCGTGGGCCCCAAAGTAAAATTATTCCAGTCTTACAATATCGCTTGTGACGTCATGCTCTCTCTCTCTCTCATTTGCGGAACGCGTAATCTTGTTTCTATCATTCTTGGTCGAGGGCAAGGTTGCCAGTTCAAATTCGGAAAAATTCCCACGGTAATTACCTTTTTCCCAAAGTACCATAAATTAAATACCACCAAAATTACCACGGCAAAAGTAAACAAAAAAATTCCCACGACAATTAAAAAATACCACAAAAAATCCCACGATCATTAATTATTACCACAAAATACCACGATTTTTAAAAATACCACCAAAAATCCCATATGAATTTAAAAATCCCAAGAGAAATCCCATACGCATTAAAAAATACCACAAAAAATACCATATGCAATAAAAATTTAAGGGATTTTACATTACGTAACTTACGGTATAAAATCGTGGTGTTACCGGAGCGTTTAATGCGTATAATGGCAATGATTTCATATGAAGTTTTCGCTTAATAAATGTGAAAAAAAAATTATTTTAAGAAACAAATTCCTAAATCCCATGGCAATTAAAAAATACCACACTGAATTCCCACGCTAAATAAAAAATACCACGCTGAATTAAAAAATACCATGGGAATTCCCACAAAAAAAAAATTCCCAAGGGCAATTAAAAATTACCACAAATGGGATTTTTCCCACATAACTGGCAACCTTGGTCGAGGGTGTGGTGCTGAATCATTAAAAGTCGAACTAAGTTGATCAATGGCGTCCGTGGCGTAGTTGGTTTAAGTGCGTGGCCTCTATGTCAACGAACCTGGAGACCCGGGTTCGAATCCCCGCAGCAACAGAAAATTATTTGAATTAAAATAATTTTTCTGTACGGCCGCCACCTCTCTGCAGACAATGGCAAACCTCAGAGAGTAATCAAAAAATGCCATGTAAAGCTTCTTGAGAACAAGAACATTCCGTTCATCGCCGTTCGGAGTCGGCGTTAAACCTGTAGGTCCGGTTCTCGGTCAATTGTGTACAAACTTAATAACACGCACAACACAATTGATCATAAGAAGTTAGGTCAAAGTCCTTTCAAGGGCTGAAATGACCAGTTATTTATTTTTTTTTTTTAAGTTGATCAATGCATTCTATTCTTGTCAAGCCATTGTTGAAAATCGTAAGAAATTATCTCCTGAAAATGGTCACCTGTTATTTTTTTATTGAAATAGAATTTTCGAACCACTGTGAACAACGCAATTACCAAACATACTTCAAAACGTTGTGAGTACATTTGTGCTAGAAAATGTAAAATTTTCGAACAGAACTGTCAAAATTCATCCGGTAATGGTTAGTATTGCCGAGGCACCCTAACAAAGCACCCTTATAACCCTCTCAACATAAGCTTTCAAATGAGGGGCGGACTAGATATATATTTTTTTTTAAAGGGGGTGACCCACCTTAGTGTGCATGTAGTATATATTGCATGTAGAAATGCAATAAAATAGTTAAGTCTTCTAATGTCTCGGATTGGCAATATTGAGTAGTTGAAGCCAGTTAAGATAACTTGGGTTCAATTCACAGCAATGCGACTTTTAACAATCAATGGTACCTAGTTTTGAAAAAACCATTTATTCCGTTATAATGCATTTTAAATAATCAGAGAAAAGCGGAAAACTAGGGATAAGTCATTGCAAAACAAGGCCAAAAAGCGTCGAGTTTGACGAGCCCATTCTAATAAATAAATCAGAATAAATACAATCAACATACAATCAACTTTTAAAATTAAAACTGAAAATTAATTTATGCACTTAAGTTTGAAGTAAAAGGTCAAGAAACTGACGCATATTTGTCTTTCAACACAAGCTTGTCTTTTCATGATGCTTGAATTTAATTAATAATGTCGTTCTTGTTATTGTTGTTGTTGTTATTGTTGTTATTGTTGTTGTTGTTGTTGTTATTGTTGCCTGATTTTACTCTGCCTGATCATTAATTTTCCTGTCATTTAATTCATGAAATTATTGTGAAAATTAAAAACATTTACTTGCAAGCGATGAAAGATTTGATGACAAAGAATTGCATTAAATGTTGTCATTTATAAAACATCTATTAATAGAATTAAGAGAAAATTATTTTTAATTGACATTTTATACCTAAATTGAATAATGTATGAATTGGAATTATTTCAATGTGATATGTTTGAATAGTTTTTACAAAGAACAACAGGATTATTAACAACATTATGACAAAATTTTATAAGATAAGATTTCATTAAAAAGTTACTGAAATTGTTGCGGGAAAAACCTTTAACCCTCCGTGTCCACTATGACGATATCGTCCTCCAACTTTTTGCGGTCTTGTTGTATCTGAAACAAGCACTTTGAGCGCGTCTTGGCAATCTCGCCGTACGGCAGTTATAAATGTTAGGACCATGATAGTACTCTTCAATCACGGAATCCTCATGTATGAGGATCTGCGTTTCTGACATGAGGATTTTGTCATTGAAAAGTAATACCATGAACCTAACATTTAATACTTTTCAAAAATTTACAATGACCAAAATCCTTACATTAAATACTTTCTTTCTTCTTTATTTGTTTAAATTTAATATTTTTTAAAATTTTTCAAAAATGTTTCAACTTTTCTGTGTTTCTAAGTAGATGTCAAAGTGACTTTCTACAAATAAAGTTAAATTCGTAGTGTCGTTAGTTAAATTCGTATCCAAAGTTTTTCCGTACTCTTTTCCGTACTTTACTTCCATAAAAGTTGCTTCGTATAAAAGTTATGGAAGCTTTTATTTTTATTTTGTCATAAGTCATCGTACCTATTTCAATGACCATATGTGTATGTTCCATGTACTTCTTTTTAAAGTCTGTGCGTGTACTTCTTTTTGCACTGAAAACGTTGGTCACATTAGGTATACACCATGATACAATTATACAAGGTCGGAGTGACAGCTGGCTATTATCTCAGGAGTGTCATGCACCGACTGTGATTTGCCTGTATATTTTACTTTTTATTTTCTGTTTTACTTTTTTCGTTCTCTAATTTATACTATTTTTGACAGCTGGTGCAAGACGAAAAAACTGTCACTCCTACCTTGTATAATTGTATCGTATACGCAGTGAAAACTTGCGAGCTTTACGTGGTAGATGAGGCATTTCCGGGCTTTCATGAGGACTACTAAACTGATTACAATCCGCATAAAAACTGAAATGGCATATGTTGAATTGTAGAAATTTCATTTTAAGTTAACAGTTTTGTGGGTCACTGTAGCTAAATTTTTATTTAACGAAATTTAATCCTCCCTTTCCTCAAAGGTTCCGAGATTTCCGAGATCCTCAAAGAAATCTTTCAATAACTTAAGTTTATCACAATCATTAAATATGACAAAGTTTTCAATATTGAAATTCTTGCACTTATCACTACTGTCTGGTTATTTATTCTTTTAAATTATCACTTCAATAAGAGATAACTAATAGAGGTCAAAAGGTGATTGGCAAATGAAGTCACAACAAAAGAACTGAACATAAAATATTATTAAAAGGAGACAAAAAAAAAAAAAAGAACTAGAATTGAATTGATAAAGCTGGCAACGCAATGCAGAGAAATAGTTGAATGCAAAGCAAAAACCAGACACACTGGATGTAAATAAAATAAATAAATACCAAAATAAATGTAAATTACACACAGCTGACATTTTTATTATGATTGGGTTCGGTTGTTGGGACTCTGAGTGGAATGAAGGAAGCTTCATGCCCAATGCTGTTGCAGCTATTATTTGTATTGTGTGTGTGTGTGATTTGAACTTTTCTTTTTGTTATTGTTTATATTCTCTTATCAGCTATCGAAAAATAAAATACAACTAAGCACCATGTTAGGAGTGCTGCCACCTGACCAAAAATCATTGCTGCGTTACAAAAATATAAAGAATAAAAAAATATTATTTGTTTTAAACTTTTACTTACACTGTAATGATTAAAACTACTCCAATTATAATGTTTAACTTTCGAAATCATCCCATTCAAAATACAACTAAAAACCCACTAAAATACTAATTGGGGTGTAAAAAGGCATTTTAAAACCAAAATGTCAAAAGAAATCAAACTCTTTATATTTCTTGGAGTCTTTCATTTCGGATATGATATTTTTTCAGTTTTTTATGTTATAGTTCACTTACTTTTGGGATATTATTCATCGTATTGAAGCTTTATTTTGTGAGGCTTTATTTCATTATGAAAATATATTCCTTTTTGTAGCGAAAATATATTTTTAAATGGCTTGTGTAAAAAGTAACACTACATCGTATAAAAAGGTAAACAACAAATATGGCTGTACAGATACTTTCTAGACATGCTGTCGGCACAGCAAAAAAAAAAATCGTCAAAATTCTCGTTACTTTTTGAACACACGTCGTATGTAGTAAATTTCAGACGTTAAAAGAAAAAGTTGGCTATATCGTAGACTCACCCGTAGGTTTTGACGTGACAGCGTCTAGGTTTTGATGTTTATTCTTGTCCCTATCCTTTGTTCCCAAAAATGTCCTCATCCTTACCATGTTCTTATATTTGTCCTTATAATTGTCCTTGTCATACTTCCTTCTAATTCCTGATCTTATCTTTGTTCGGTGCACTTTCCTAATCCTTGCCCCTCTTCTCTTTCCGATCTTTGTTCTTAATCTTGTTTTAAGTAAGTCCAAACCTTTGTTCTATTTCTTGTCCTATTTTGTTCCCATATCCTTTTCCCAATCTTGGCCTAAATTTTGTTTTAGATGTGCCTAAATCTTTGTCCTTATCCTTGTCATAGTTCTTTTCCCAATACTTGGCGGAATTTTTGTTCTTATCCTTTTCCATTTCCATGCTCTTGTCTTTGTCCAAATATTTGTCCTACGTATGTATATCTAATTTCTGGATAGGATCTTTGTCCAAATCCTTGGATTTTTTTTTTATCTTTCTCCTAATCCTTATCCAAATCCTTGTCCTAATGCTTGTCTCTATTTTAATTTAAATTTACATTTTTTTAATTTACATTTTTTTTAATTTATATTTTTTTAGTTTCAATTTTTATTTTTGCTTTTGCTGTTGCATTTGATGCATTAAGGGGGGGTAAGGTTTGTTTCTTCTAAAAAAGACCTTTTTTCATGAATGTTTTTAGAAAAAACTATAACAGAAGGTTTATTTTACTTATTACTATATGAAAGTACAACATTTTAAAAATATTTAAAAAATAATTTTGTTACAAAATAGAGAGAAATAACGGATTTATTGAAGATCTCCGCAGGTGCCTCGAAAAAAAGTCTTTGTGCGGTGACCAGCCTACAGAATCACTGGATCATCTGAAACCAAAAAATCAAAATGCTTTCTTTAGTTTATTACTTTATCTCTCCAGTGACGTCAAGCTTTTTTTTTATTTTTCAATTTTTCAATTTTTGGCATAATTTCGAAGCCAAAATGACGATTTTTGACGACTCGACGTCACTAGAGAGCTACTTATATGTAGAATATGTGTACAAAATTTCAAAACGATCGGTTCAGTAGTTTTTTCTGTAGGCTGGTCACCGACTTTAAAAATTACATGTTTGGGAAAATCGATTTAAAGTTTTGTACACTTAGCAACACTAGTTGGAGGTACGGTCATTCAACCTACTGTAACTTCGTTAGTTTTTCTCCGAAAGACCTGAAAATTTAATACAATATTTTTCAGATATTGTACTTTCAGAAACAAAAATAAAAAAAAAATTAAAAACAAATTTTTCAAACCTTATCCCCCCCTTAAGGAAGGTTACTTTAAAGCAGTGGGGCCCAAGAAATTTTAAGCGCGGGCCAATGCTTAAAAAAACAAAACAAAACAAATACAAAATGTTGCTCATCGTTGCTTTTGACAAAATATCAAACAAAACAAAACAAAAACAACTACAATGCCATAAAATCACATGTAATAAAGTACACTGCCAGTGCACTGCGACAAGACTTAATTTCTATTACAATAACAATGCTTGCATAAAAAATTACTCGACACACAAGTAACGGGACAATCAGCATCGACATCGACATCATCGAGTGTGCGTTTTTTATTTTGGCTTTGCATGCATTTGTTTTTGTAAAGTTCGCTGGAAAATGTGCTGAACACTGAACGAGTGAGGTTTGTGTTGTTGTTTTTTGCATGCGTTCTTTGAGTTTGGCTCATCGCAAAGACAAAATAAAGATAGAAAAAAATTTGTATGAAGGGCCACGCGGGCCATATGGACCACTACGTGGGCATGTTTGCTTTAAAGGGTTACCTGAGAGTTCTTATGACGTCATTATTTTGTTATTTTTAATACGTGACCGAAAATCTCAGCTTTATTCACGTTCCATAACATTAACCATAGCGGCAATAATCACGGAGTCATAATTCCATGGAACGTTTTCTCATTGTTGTTTAATTTTAACTGTATTAACCGGTTGGCTTCGTGGTGTCGTGGCTCAAAACGAATTCCGTCGTACAATAAAGTTTTTTATAGCACTTCTACTCAGCAAGTAACAATTCCATGCCACAATATTGGTTTATTGTTGCATAAGCTGATGCAACGCAACCTGATGACGTCATAATTTATTTTTTATTTTTGTTGTAAGGGTACATACAAATCCTTCGGTTTTGTTTAGCATCAATAGTAGCGCATATTTTTTACATCGTAACACCTATACATAGCGCGTTATAATTCTATGCAACAAATTTTCAGTAACGTTGCTTTAGCAGCTCCCTGCTCTTCCCAATGACGTCTTTAATTTTTTTCTTATTTTTGTCAAAAACAAAATACACTGAGCTTAAAATTCAAAACTTTATCAAATACACTTATGTTCAAAATTGAACCGGACTGTGCGAATAAAACAACAACAATTATCATAAAGCTAATGCTTTCTTTATTTGAAGGCTGTTAACACTGATATAGGCTTGGGCGTTAATTTTTAGCGAGATCTGTCACGAAGTAGTTTCTTTCTTATTGCTTTGTTAACAAATTCACCTCGAGTCTGGCCTGCGAATTTCATATTGGAAAAAAAAACTGAGAAAAGAATGTGTGTTTGAAATTGTGTTTTACCATCGGCATTTCTGGTCCAGATGCATTGGAAATGTAGCAGGAAACATATGGGGAGTTTGCTTTATGACTTACGCATTTGAGTGGTAGGCATTTGAGTCAATATCATTCAACAAGCACCATCGCCAGATATGGCCCCGTGTGACTTTTTCCGATTCCCCAAACTCAAGTTGTCGCTTCGAGGGAGACGTGGGAATTCACAGAGGGAGCTAAAGGCCATTCCGAAATCGACTTACCAAAAATGCTTTCAAGAATGGAAAAACCTTAGCATATGTGTATAGTTATCCTCCGATTGCGATTATTTTGAAGGTGTGAATAAATATTGAAGAATAATTAACCGTTGTTGTTTTCTTTGCACAGCCCGGTTCAATTTGGAACAGAAGGTAATTGATTAATGTTGATTTAATTTATAAAAGTAATGAGCCTTAACTGTAAATAAAATGACGTTACTGACTTTTTGAACAACCCAATGCGTCAAAAACTTAATTTATCAAATATCCAAAGCTGGACCAAACAATGCCTGCAAACTTTTTCTAAAGCATTCAAAGCCACTAAAAATAATAAGCACCAAATCAGTGTTGGTGGCAACGCTGTACATACTGATAAGCCAACGAAATGCATTTTAAATAATACAATAATTATTTGTTATATGGTGATATAAACTAAGCTTAAAGTGTATTTTTTTTTAATTTTTAACCAAAGAGGAAGTAATACAAGTTAGAGTAGAGGACATTAATATTCAGATGTAGCTTAAATATGCTACACCCAACATTAAGTGGATTTTAAATATAATTGCTTTAGGAGATATAGCGAGACATTTGTTGAACTTTTCAACATATAGTGCCTCACAAAAGTATTCGGAATATTTATTTTTTTTTTAAATCCAGGCCCTTTTATATATCTTGCCATTTATACATCTTTTAAATAAAAATCAATCAAATTGCTTATGTGATGCATTAACCTTTATTTAACACTAAAAATTAAGTTATAAATAAATGCATTTTTAAAATATTAAGTTAAAAAAACATTTTCTAAAAAATCAGCTCATGAAAATATTCGGAATTCCACTTTAAATAATCTATATATCTATTCCTATAAGGAACCCCTTATTCCAGAAAATCCACAAACGCTACAACACTTGATATGAAAGGTCTTTAGCTGTAGGTAAGCCCAAAATTATTAGATTTTTTATAAGCTGTACCGTTTGGCAGATACCAGATTAATGTGGATAATATGGATAATTTTGATTTTCAAAGCCAATATTTAAGCCATTTCTTGACCAATTTTTTCATTTATTTTTTATATTTTACTTTGGTAACAGTTCTACAAAAATTTCAGACCATATCGCCTTTTTAACGATAAACCTGTTCTTGAGAAGGAGTAGTCACGGACGCTACAGCTTCTCAATCTCTCCGTATCAACGTTATCATACTAAAGGACCTCTTCCCCTAACTTTTGTTCAATATCGGAAGTCTCATCCACATTCGCCTAATCCGAATGGGTCAGAACTCTGCAAACCAAACTCGTCATCATATAGTCCTCGTCTTTTTTTTAAGCTTTGATTTAATGATTTCAGGTGTAATACCTTCTCAGTCAAGTCTGCTTTGGTTCGAAATGCGGTAATCGATTAGTGGGAAGGAAAGGACATTCAAGTGAAACATATTATGCAGGATGTTCTAAGCGTTATGAAAAGCCGCAAAAACTTATGAATTTGAATCTGAGGCAAGTGTCATGCCATTACCTCAAACTTGCCAATTCAAATTATAAAGGAATCTCATCCACAAACTACTCAACCACCAACTACAACTTCAAGTCGTAAATATTAATGAGTTTTCAATTTCAGTTGAGTAGAAATAATGATAGGAAATGTAGAAATGAAATGTAAAGCGTTGGATTCCCTGAATCCCTGACCGGGATTCGAACCCGGAACCTCTGGGGCGGCACGCTACCTACCGAGGTCGCCTTCTCACTCTATTTAACTGGAACCAAATAAATGGTTTGGTCTACTCAGCAAGTTTGAAGAAGTCATGAATTGGCGCCATTCAAAAATGCAGAGAAAAAGTTAAGTACGGCTCAGACTAGACCCATGCGATTACAAAAGGTTAAAGTATTATACTCCCGCTAGATGTTGTTTGTATATTCCTTTAGCACAATTTTTTTTAATAATCGAGGGTGAGGATTTAAGAGGAGCCTGTTCGAATGAGATAAGCCGGTTAACTAATCATTAACGATTATCACTCTAGTTGTTTTAAAAACTTTTGCTCTATTGTCTTTTGACTTGAAGAAGTAAAAAATTGTATAAACTTAATATGTAAACCTGCAGAGTGCAGCTGGATTTGTCTTAGAGTGTAAGGTTTTTTTTTATTTATTTGAATTAAAATTCTTTGCTAGTCGTTTAGTCGCATTCAAGTTGTTCGTTTGATATGAGTCACTCACAACAGAAGTCTTGCTGCCGCATTTATATTCGATGTTGTTAATGTTTTTTGTTTTTTTTTTTCATCACATACGTAGAGGTACAAGTTTCTATGTTTTGTTTTTTCTTTATTGCAACGTTTTATTTTGTATCTGTTTTAAGGAGAGTTAGTCATTTGACTCATCATCTTGGTCGATGTTAATCTTGTGATGTTTTGTTTTTAAATGATTTTAGTAAAAATTGTTAGTAGCTTGTTGAAAACAAAATCTTTGTTCGACTGGATTTTTTGCTTGGAAAAAAAATTAATGTGACTTCAAATTATTTTGTAATTACAGGTTAAGCTTTGCTTCAATCAGCTATCTACGCCGCAATTAACTACATTAAAAATTAAGCGAGTCGTGACGGAATAAGTTAGGTTGCTGGAAATTTTTCATTATTAAGGATATTCATTAGCTTGGACTTGTTTTAAAGAATTTGTATACATAAAGCTAAAAGCTTTAAATGTAGCTTTTAGATTTTAAGTTGAAGGATTATGGCATTACCCACCAGTCTGAAACCCTTAAAGCGCCTGTAATTATGCTTGCCAGATCTTATATAATCTACATATCATGAATTCCATGTCACGCACTGTTACAGCTTGCGAATAATTGCAACTGATTTAGATAAGAAGAAATTTTTGCGAAAACTGGTTTGCAATTTTTATTAATTAATTTTTCGGTATATTTAAAATGTGTAAAGGTTTAATGAATCCACTTATGAATTTCGGCGATATTAAGCAAAATGTAGCGTACGCACGTGCTACAAAATTTTCCCTTTAAAAATTTGATGTCAGCTTCTATCTGAAATTTCTGCGAATTGACTTCAGATAGAATTTTCATATTTTTTTACAGCAATAAGAGGTTATCCTAGATTATATTAGTAGTTAAATTATTTAAAAAAAAAAAATTATAAAACAATTTTTTCAACTTTAAACACCGTCACGTACATGTTACATTCGTCACGCACAATTACACCGTACGTTCATATTACTGTTACCTTCGACCATATTTACTAAAAACTGGAATACAAAACAAAAGGATTAAAAATTTCTTATTTTCTTTTTTTTAATCGTTTTTATGTCATGACAAGATACATTTAAGAAAAAAATTTGAAAATCAATTGTTTTAATCGATAAAAACTATTCTATTCCATTCGATCCAAAAGTCGATGCTCTCAATCACTGGAATTGAAGGAGCTGGAACTTTGGGGACTCTTCAAATTCTTCAACAGATTCCATGTGGACCTATTCAGGTGTATTCTCATTTCTTATGCAAAGAAATTTGCCTGGCCTTTGAGAGAGTACCCGTAAAGGCTGCACCCGTACCACCAAGTTCAGTGTTTTTGTGAATATGATTTCTTAAAATGGATTTATTTGAATAATAATTTATATTCCGATTTATTTTTACCCTTAAATGCCCAACAACACCGATATCATTAAAATTATGTTGTGTTAAATGATCCCCTGAACACGACCCCCTTTTTATTTTTTTTGGAAAAAATTTTTGTTTAAAGAAAACATGGTTGTATCCAAAAAGATACAGTGGGCATTCTGACGTATACCATCAATCAGCTTGGTTGTAGGAGTTCAAGGCAAAACGTGGAAAACGATTCTTTTTATGATAACTCTTAATTTGTTTGTTAAATGATACTCTAAAATTGTTAATAGTTTAAAAGGTATTTCATATCAAAAAGCGAATTTTCCGTAAAAATTAAAAAAACTGTTTTTAATTTGACGGTCAATATTTCCCAAACCAACAAAGTTATGCCAATAATTAAATTTTTGTTTTATATATGAAATATTCTGAGTGAAACTACATATCCAGCATTTTAATTTTTGCAATATTTTGAAATAATTAGCTTATTTTCTCGTTTGTAGCCAAAAAGATACACTGGGCATTTAAGGGTTAAATTAAATAAAACCCACTTATGAGAATTCATATTGACACTTGTCAATAGTTAACCGTCAGTTTAGACGTTTGACCGTCTAATGCAGATGTAAGGATGGACATTTTTTTAAATGAAGGGTGTATTAATTTCAATTTTTTCGAGTTGTTTTATTTTTGGTCACTTTGCTATATATGAGACCCCCCCATATCATTACTAATCGTAATACATTTTAATGCCCCTCCTCCCATCTAAATTGGTAACGTTATTTATGAACGACCCCGTTGTGTATAAAAACTACATTGTTGTATAGAAAAAAGTGTAACATGTGCGAAACGCGTGGAATTTTTTTCAATGGAAATAGTAAAAAAAATGTTTTTCAATCTGGTTTGCCATCTCAATATCCACACATAACAGCATTTTCCGGAAAAAATTTCTTATATTAGAGTCTGCATTGAAACTTATATCAATATTGTCACGCACATGCTACATATTTTCTTAATTTATTTAACTGCTCTTACCACGGTATATCGTTGATAAATATTTATTCATATATATGTATGATTATTAGGAAAATATTAAAAAATTTGAAGCAAATATTTTTTTTTTTTAATTGTTGTAATAAACAACGCACGCCCTCATGGCAAATATCAAAATAAAACTGCAAAATTTGGGCTCAACTTATTCACCACGCGGAAGTAAAAAAAACACAGAAAAACTACCGTTATCTTGAAAAATTCAACTTAAAACGTGTTGTCCGAATTCGATAGAATATATTCTATATAGTTTCTCTTCTCTCTTTACAATTTGATTTTTGACCTATGAGGTTGACTTTTTCGTGGAATTCGTGATATATACTTAATATTCTATGTTTTATAAGGACACTTGTTTCGAAGATACTCTTACTGTCATTTTTTTGCGGATTATTTTAAATCGGCTTACTCTGTAGCACCATCCACTTCTTCCGTTATTTCTGATCCTAATTCTCTTTTAAATTTAAGTAATCTTATCATAGATGAATCAGAGGTTGAAAGTTCACTTTTGAATATCAAATCTACATATGCAGCTGCTCATGATGGTACTGCTCCTATTTTGCTAAAAAGGTGTTTAACCCTTAGCGGCCACACCTCAGTCAGGCCACATAGCGGTCAAGTGTTCATATAAAAAAAAATTATCAAACATTTTTAAATATGGAGGATTCATATTCCTAAATTTAAAAAATATTGATTTAAATAAATTGTTATCTGAAGGTCACGATGATGTACCTGATTCAAGCAATCAAATTTTTTAATGTCCCCATAATTATTATTCTCTTTAAGTGATAATTGAATGATTGGACAAAGTTTGCTATAAAGAAAAGAAGCGAATGATCCTCTAAATTGGAAAAGGAATTTGAATAGATCACATCGTTCAAGAGGGGAAGAATATTTAACGGATAGTGGTATGCTCTTTTCAGGTAAACCAATTAAATAACCTCATTGCCTTGATGGTCCAAAATATCAGTCTTGATAAAAATTACTCGAAGATTTGAGGAAAATAATCCATGAAAAATTTCATTCTTCGAGAACTCTGGAGGCACCACGTGAATTTTTAGCTAGACACGTCGTAAGGAGCAACCAAAAACGGAAAGTTGTTACCGGTGAGTCCCGGAAAAGTTTCACAAACAGCTTTATTTTAAAAAGTGGAAAAGCCAAACTGTTTGTCTCCATTTGAAGATGACGAAGATGAACAGAGCAAAGCATCGAATGTGTCATATTCGTTAGTTAATAATTGAAAAAAAAAAAAATGCACCAAGAAGAGCACTTTTTAACCCCATATAAATCCCTTTCACCAACAAAAGGTTTTTGCGGCAACTCTAAATCTTCTTCGATCGAATTCAGATGAGAGTTTTTCAAGTGACGGAAACTTTTAAGGTGATGTCCTGAATCATATTGTCATTTTTACCAATAAGGACCACCTTATTGTAAATGTGGAAATACTTATTCTTAGAAGCGTTATTCCACTTTTTTGAGGCACGAATACTAAATGCTGCGCTTTAGAAATTCTGCTTTAATATTTCAATCAGAAAGTGTAGAAATTGCTATCTTATTTCAATTTTTTGTTTTAGAACTCAATTTGTAAATAAACCTAATTTAAAAATACGAAAAGTCGATTTCGCCGAGTGCCACACTAAGTTTTAAGTTCAACATCAAAAAACCTTAAAAACTTCAATAATAAATTTTTACAATTTTCATATAATTCATTATTTGAAATCACTTACCGTTTAATAAATTAAGTCCATCGAACTCATCTTGATCCAATTCCTGAGCTAAATCGCTCAGGTCAATGCCACCGGCTGCCATCATTGCACCAAGGCCACCAATGCCACCAAATGCAGCTAAATGACCGTCATCCGAGCCAGTTGTGGGTGAGCCAAGTTTATCCTTCTGTATGACCACGTCCACATTTCCCATGCGCATGAAATCTGCCATTGTGGCAATGTCAACAATAATAATCACAACAACAAGAAAGCACCAAAAAAACAAAAAACAAAAGAGACAGAAAAGTCAAAAAGGAAGATGACAAAAAAACAACTTCCAGCTAAAAAGCTATATAACAAAATATCAAAAAACAAAAAAGCACAAAAAGTGGGCACGGCCGGCACTTGGCACGCGGCAGTGATTTATATGCGTAAACGGCTGGCTGTTTTGGTTTGGCTAGAAGGGATGTTAGGATGGATGGACAGCGAGGCAAAGCGAGGATGACGAGGTGACGAAGACGTTGCTCTGGACGATGACGACGGCGACGTAGACGACGGACGCGTTGATGATGTGTGGTGAGTGTGTGTATGTGTTTGTGCGTGCGTGCGTTGAACGATTAAATGTCGTTAAACTGCGAAAAGCAAGAAAAGCCAAATCAGCATGAATGAAAGCATATGAATAAATAAAGCACATAAACACAGTAAATAAATAAATAAAGTATAAAAATAAACAAAGTCAATAAACAATTTAGACAAATTAATGAAAACATTTTAAAAATAAAGATCATAAATTTTAAAATAAACAAAAACAAACATGAATAAGGTCCATAAACAATATAAACACCAATTAATAAAAACAATTTAAAAACAAAAATCTTAAATTAAAAAATAAATAAACAAGAACATAAACATGAATCAGGTTCAAAATAGTTTAATACAAAAAAAAAAAACAAAAATGTTGCCTTATATTTGTAGATAAAGCTATAAAGAAATATGTAAGCAAAGCAAAGCAAAGTAAAATAGAAAGAAGAAAGCAAGAAAAGGGAAAACAAATCTATATGGGAAGAAGGTGAGGCACCACCCATTAATACTAACGAGGAAAAAAACTGTGGGATACAAACAACCGGCAGTGGTGGCAAAAGCGACATTGACATTGGTTGATTATTCAATTTCGAAAACAGGGAGCAGCTAAAAATGTATGATCTTGTCTACTTTGTAAGAAATATGGGCTTAAAGCAGTTTATGTGGTAAAAATTAAAAATAACATATTTATAAAAAGGTCTAAAAAAAAGAAAAGAAAAAGCTTAGCAAGTTTTTTAGTGTTCCTTTAACTTAAGATACTTAAAGAGAGTAGCTTTTGTTAAATTTTTGAAGCAAGTGCATAATGAATCACTATGACCCCTTTTACATTGGTCAAGATTTGAAATCTGTATGTGAGTTTGAAGTCTGTGAGTTTGTAGATGAAAGACACGGACATCAACGTGAGAGAGGGTAAGTTTAAAAGGGAATAGCAAAGAATTGAATTCAAGTCTTGATGAATGTAAAAGGGGTATATGCAATAGCAAGGTAAGCTCGCTAGGGAAAACTTTGGAAAGTATCTGTTATATTTATTGTTTTCTTTTCTACAATTTTGAAATACGTTTCCAGTAGTAGTATCCCGGTAGTTATACATTAAATTTTTAACTATGGTTCAACTACTCCTACTTTGTATCATTTATATAAATTCCCAGTCATCAGAATAGGTTCAAAATAGGTATCCTTGCTTCACTTCATATATAGGTAGGTAATAAAATTTTTTTTTTGACAACGTTATGTTTTTCATCGCAGGTTTCCAAAAAAGTTGAAAAAGGCATTTACCCAAAATGCATCAGCGTTGCATAAAATTGTTACTCTCTGAGCATAGGTGCTGTAATAAAAGTAATATCACAATGTGAATATAGGTGCTTTGGTAAAAATATTATACGCCAGTAATTTATTTATTTATTACGTCTACTGGGCTTGGCCCTCACAGACATTACTTATGATACAATATACAATATACAACACTAAAAATGTATGATAACAGGATATTATGTATAACATTTAACAAGTTCAACTTAAGAATTAAGAAAATTGAGTTTAATCGAGTTAAATTGAGTTTACATATTTAAAGACATCACGTTTAAAAGCATCTCTATGTGAACAGAAATCTAAATTATTACAAGCTAGATTGCAAAAGTAAAGACATTTGGATATAGGCTCATTGAAACCGTAATTAGTTCGGTGAAAATTAATGAAAAATAGACTTCTTTCTCGGAGCAATCTTGAAGGGGCGTAAAATGGGATAAGCGACAACAATTCGGCACAGTCAATTTTGCTATCCAGAATATCCTTGACGAATAGGATACTTTGAGCTTGAGATAATGGGTGGTATTTTGACCTCACGACAAAAATAGACAAAAAAATTGATGATGTTATTTTAGAGTTATTCTACGTTATTCCGTGGAGAGAGTTCCACAATCATCAAAATGGCGTTGAATGAAATTATTACTCGGAATACGAGTATAGGTATTACTGAGTATACGCGACACGGTAAATGCTGTAAAACTAAAGTGAAGGATTTATATTGAGTTATTAAAATATAAAGCGCGTTTTCTGGTATTCATCACTGTTATCGTCAAAGATCTTATATTTTTTTCGCATGTCAAGTCGTGGTTTTAGAGTGTTTTGAAAATGGAGAACTTTGATAATCATAAACGCCATATTTTACTCTTTTACTTAAAAAAAAGGCAAATAAGCCTTTCGAAGCCAGACACAAATTAGTGGTAGTTTATTGCGAAGATATGATTAAAGAAAGACAATGTCAGAAGTAGTTTACCCGTTTCCGTGAAGGAAATTTTTGAATCATGGATGCTCTCCGATATGGTAGGCCCTCGGAGGTTGACGACGACCAAATCAAGACGCTAGTGGAATCAAACCAACATTCGATGTTCAGAGAAATTGCGAGTGCTCTTAATTTGGTCGTTGGATACGTCCTTTAAAGTCCGCTGGTTTCCAAAAATTGGATGTCTTCGTCTCGCATGAATTGAAATAAATTTACGTCATACACAAATGAAACGTGAAAAAGCGACCAATTTATCAAGCGTGTGAGTACGGATGAAGAAAAGTGGATTGCCTGCAACAGTATCAAAAGAAATAGAAGCTCCGGAAAGCACCAAGAAATATAAAGCACAGGCACGCAAAAGTAGACATTCACTAGAATAAAGTTATGGTTAATGTCTGCAGTAATGTAAACCCTCTCAATCTGGTGGAATTGGAAGGGGCCTGTCTACTACAAGCTACTCCCACAGAATATAACCATATTCTTAAATCTACTGTGGGGATCTACATACAAAAATTGAGCGATGTTATTCAACAGAAATGTCCTGAGCCGGTCAATCGGAAGGGGGTGGTTTTCCACCACGATAACGCTATTAAGCGTAGCCTAGAGACCTTGGTGACTCGCCAAATATTGCTCGAGTTCGCATGAGATGTTTTCCACCATCCACTCTAAAGCCCAGACCTTGCATCCTCGGTTTAACATAGGTTTCATTCCCTGCAAAAATCACTGAATGGATTTAAAAAATCACTGACACTAAAGGTCAGATTTTTGACCATATGACAAAAAGAAAAAAGATTGTTAGCGTCACGAGGCTCCTCTGAAAATATCTTAACATAACTTAAATGCACATAGTTGCATGAATATATTGCATGCTATAAGATAAATGTAAATGTGTCACAGAAAAGCAAAAGCAAATGCAAAAGACAAGGATATTAATTAGGACTATGTTTAGGACATAGGATTGGTCAAGGTTTTGGACGACGACTAGCACAAGGATATGGATTAGGATTTGGACAAGGATTTTGACAAGAATGATGAAAACGAATATGTCAAGGATCTGGACAAGGATAACGATATGGATTTGGATGAAGATTCGCAGAAGTCTTGAGGAAATGATTATAAACAAAGACAAGGACTAAGTTTAGGATAAGAATAAGAACACACATTTGGTCAAGGTTAAGAACAAGGATTGGGAAAAAGATTGGGACAAGAATTTGGATAGGGATTATAAAACTTTGTAAAGAGTGTTCAGATTTACTCGGTGTGGATTCGAAAAGCTTTTAAAACAGTTAGTCGAACGCCTTAAAACTCTAACAGTCCATTTGGTAACCAAACGGAAAATGATCCCGTAGTGAGTGACAAAAGGGAGAAGTGGTCAGAAGTGTTACATGTTCAATTCCCACACACTCAATAGCACTCGAATGAGATTCATAAACATGTACGATGCAAAAACAAGTTGTAGAATAAAAATATAATGTTCTACAAATTGTAATTTTAATTACTTTTAAGACAGGAAAAAATAACAAAATCCCTCTCCGTTACAAAGTTATTGTAATAAACGTGACCAATTACCGGGTTGGGACAGATACCTGGGTTTCTAAGAGAGATTGTAGGAAACCATAAAAACACGAAGATACCAGAGAAAGAAGGTGTGGTTACGAAGCCGGAATAGGAGATTAGTCGGATGTTGTACCCACAATGGAAAAAAAAACCGTCCTTATACGTAGCGCGTACAAAAGCGATCAAAAACAGTCCTCTCCCCATTCCGTTTGTGGCTCACAACACAAGCATACCACCATAGTGCAGAAATGAGGTATTGGAACAGAATGTAAAGTTTTGTTCTAGGAGAACAAGACATTGTTTGCTTTGTTGTGGGTTTTGCTCGCCAATGTAAACCAAAACCGTACCAAATGTGTCATTCGTTTCTGCAGTCCTTGTTGTTCATTGTTCTTTTAATAATGTTGTTGATTTTATTATTGCGATTGCTATTGTCATTGGCGTCGGGGTCTTCCAAATAGAAATTGTGTCGTGTCACCAAATTGTTGAAAGTGCGTTTGAGATTAAGTCGAAGAGCGATATACGAATAAAGAGGAATAAAGGTAGACAGATCAAAAACGACACGATCGTTAAGGTTTTTTACATTCCCTGGTTGTACCTACTAGAAACTTTAAGCGTTTATCTTGAAAGTATGTTAACAATGTGAACTTTCAATATTTTTTAACCTTTTTGTTTAAATCTTGATTCCACTCCGCATAAATCTTTGAGTTACCCTATGAAGTGTTCTTGACCCAATTCTTATTTTAATTAAAACCTTCGAGTTTCCAAAGGGGACTCAAATACTCACATCCACGGTTTATGGTTTTCTACAGACAATGCAGATATTTTGACTACCAACTCTGACCCAAGACAAGCTACAATAAATCTACAAAACAACCTTAAACATGTGGCTAACTAAACTGTGAATTACAGTAAATTAAAGCAAAAGCTCCCGCAACACATTCGCTTTAAAAAAAAACAAAAAAAAAAAAATAAAACAGTTTTTAGCTTAAAAAACTTGTTACGAATTTTGATAGAAGACAGACTGAAGGAAACATATCGAAGCAAAAAGAACAAAAAGCAATAGGAAATCTTGAAGACTTGCGGCTATTCAGTTCAAGTTTAAAATTCGGTTTGGAACACATTTTATGATATTATACAAAAAATATTTATCAAACCAATATGCATCACCATTGAATTAGGAAAAGTGCAAAGAAAACAATCTTAAAAGCTGAGAAGCACAAAGGGAGCTGCATGGTTCATCCGACACTCAAACATGCACAAAGATCGCAAAATGACTATAGTTAAGAAGATAGACAACAATTAAGAACCCACCCAAATAATCTAGCAAGAAATTTACTAAAATTCCTTAATGTAGATATGCTATAGATATTGAAAAACACTGAATTTACTTTGATACAATATCATACCTCTAATTCTTTCAAAAAAATCCTGGTGTCAATCCTAGGTATCAACTTATTGTTAGTTTCAATGAGAACGATTCATTTAAATGTAATATTTAAAAATAAAATACAAGTTTTCTAGCTAGTCGTCGAGAATAGGACAACTTTGTGCTTATGACATCAACACGAGAAAATAACCAGATTGTTAACTAAATACACATGCCAATTAATTTTGAGTTGACCATTAGTTTTAGAATCTTATTAAAAATGTTTGGTTGCAAAAAAACTAAAATCATTCAAATTTCACACGATATGTTCTAAACTAAAATTCGCAGTAATGAAGCTTTGTTATAACAATTTTTTTTCAAATACATTATTTTAAGGTTTTTTTTTTGTGGGAGTCGCCAAAAGTAATCAGGTTAGCATTTATGTGAAACGAATTGAATGTATGAATGTTTAAATGAATAATGAAAGACTTTTAAACCAAACAAAGAAATCCTGTCAAAAGGAGCGAAGTTCCCTTCAAAATTTGGCAGAATCGATTCCACAAGTGATAGTACTACCACGCAGACTATGGGATTTTCTTCGATTGATGATTGTTGTTGAAGTAGCTTAAATTGATAAAGCTAACACAAGCGTCCAATCTAATTTCATATTTATTCATTTTTCCCCAAAACAGAGCATCCTACAGATGTTTAGATTTGTTTTACCATAAAAAAAAAAAAAAAAAAATAAATAAATAACTGGCCATTTCAGCCCTTGATAGGACTTTGACCTAGCTTCTTATGATCAATTGTGTTGTGCGTGTTATTAAGTTTGTACACAATTGACCGAGAACCGGACCTACATGCTTAACGCCGACTCCGAACGGCGATGAACGGAATGTTCTCGTTCTAAAGAAGCTTTACATGGCATTTTGATTACTCTCTGAGGTTTGCCATTGTCTGCAGAGAGGTGGCGGCCGTACAGAAAAATTATTTTAATTCAAATAATTTTCTGTCGCTGCTGGGGTTCGAACCTGGCTCTCCAGGTTCTTTGACATAGCGGCCACGCACTTTAACCAACTACGCCACGGACGCCACCATGTTTTACCATGCTTTTCGATTTATTTTTTCAGCCAATTTTCAAACTAAGGCAATGTTGACTGAATAGATGTTAATTCTTGATGTACAGCTATCAGTCTAAAGTCTCAAATTCTTGGATTTCACACTATCATCCGAGTTCACCCAGCTATTCTATCGTGATGTTTTTTAAACGGTTTTAGGTTACATCTATAAATATGTCTTAACGAGCAGAATGAATACTTCATCACCCAGTGTTCTAATAAAAAAAGCCATTTTAAAAATTAAAGCTGATTGAAAACTGTTCCAATGCGCAAAAACTATTAAAATATTAAACTAAACCAGTCATTAATATTCGTTTTTAAGACAAACTCTTCAAATTCAACAAATTATCAATATAACCTTAAAACCTCAGCGGGGGAGAATGTCGTATGTTGGCAAATGTTTCTCGGATAAATTAATGTGAGTATTCTTGGAGTTGGGGGTTGACTGCCATACAACATTGCTATGTCAGTTTAACCTGAAAATGGCAATAATATGCAACGACGGTGGTTATTTTTGTCAAAACAATGATCATCAACTAAGTAGTGGGAATCAACGGTTTGCTGTTTTGCTCCTAACTCTTCCACTCTGTTATATCATTAAACAATTAAACGCACTTCAGTTCAATTAAAAATTGATTTTCTAAATTGAAAGATATTTTTTAAGGGCTCCTTGCCTTCCTTTCTTTGCTTTCTAGTTGCTTGCTTTTATATGACATCGACCCCTGCCCAAAGCTGTCTGTGGGAGTACAAAAATAAAAAAAAAAGTAAAAAAATTGTAACCAAACCTAAGTGTGCATGACCCAAAATAAAATTTTGAAGTAAATAAAAGTAAAACGTTTGGATCTTTCAGCAGCACCAGCGCAACACTCACTTTCATACACAGCTCTTCCTTGCGTGCTACCACGGATTAGTTCACATAATTTCAACTGCAAAGTCTGCATAAAATTTTATTAATAAAAAAACTTTTCTTTTCCTTCGATTGTCGCGACACTGTCGACGTCGATGTCGATGTCAACGTCGCAGCTGACGTTCTAGTGTCTTCACGCCTTTATTGCAATCGTTCTTGCTCTCCGTGCACATACGTTTCCAATTTTAACTTTTTAAACTAATTCACAACATTTTTAAGCAATTTTTTCGGTTATTTTTACTAAAAATTCACAAGTTTTTCATAGTTTTTCGGTATGAAATAGAGCACCGACAGTTTTTTTTTTGGGTTTTCTGTTTGTTCTTCCAATTCCAGACACGGCACGGCAATTAAATGAATGAATGAATACACGAATAGCGACGAATGAGCAACCTTAACCATATGAACGAAAGATAAATGTGGATATCCAAAAAATTAACAGGCAAATAAAAAAATTTCGCGATTCTTTTGTATTTATTTATCGAATGTCATTTGATGCAGAGCTGCCACCTAAATATTAAAACTTAAAAGCTGCACGTCGATTTTTAATAAACGTTCTGAAAAAAAATTGTTATATAATAAAATTTTTTTGCACAGAAACATTACCAATTAATTCAAAATATAATAATCTATTGATTATAACAATAAATGCCAACAAATGTGTTGCTTCCAATGCGTCCTTTGTTGAAATATAAAATATACGGCCACACTATAAATTTTGTATTGGAGCCATGTTCTCATATGTTGTCTCGCCTGCACAGCTGCTACGCTGCCTTTGTTTTGGCATTTCATTAAACATGTTTTCATAGTGTTCTTGGATTGTACTGTACCTGTACATTAATGTTACAGTACGCTGCAAAATTTAGTAAAATTATAAATTTCGAAGAAGCGATGGATATTTCCCATGGTATAATTAATCAGGTAGGTGTGACAGTTTTCCAGCGAACATGAATTGTCAAAAATCATACAAGACAAAGCAAACAAAAAAAAAAAAAAAACAAAAAACAGACGAGTTTGACAATCCATGAACGATCTCGTGAGAAAATAGCCTGTTGTCAAACCTACCTGTATAATTGTATCATGGATATTTCCAAAGCGGATATAAAAATATCATATAACCGTATACTAAATTTAAAATTAATAACGGATATTCAAGATTATAATGGATTTTATTATCAATTTATTCCTGTGTTATTTTATAATTATGTTTAAGTTCGTTAATTTTTTTAATAAAATGTCTGCAGTTACAAATTTTTGCCCAGCAAACCAAAGCAGACATCAGACTGAACCCTCATGGATTGTTTATTTGCGTGCATATGTAATTTTCATCTTTTTCAAATGTAGCTCATAAATCGCTTGATGAATTGCAGTCAGGGTATTCACGATAAAATTACATCACCATTCCGTATGACATTTACTCTCTAATGAACGCATCAGTCGATCAGATGCGGTGCATTTCCCAATTTAATAAAATTGCAAATGTGTGAATAACAACATATAAAGCATAAAATGATAAAAAACATTAAATAAATGAACGAAATAAAATAAAACTGTGTATGATGAGTAAATCCCGTGTCGTCACCGAGTACGTTAAAAAGTGCGTAGACCATTCGTTGTTAATTTTCGAGCTGCTAGGTCAATGCCATGAAAAGCTTCTTGAGAACGAGAACATTCCGTTCATCGCCGTTCGGAGTCGGCGTTAAGCATGTAGGTCCGGTTCTCGGTCAATTGTGTACAAACTTAATAACTCGCACAACACAATTGATCATAGGAAGCTAGGTCAAAGTCCTTTCAAGGACTGAAATGGCCAGTTATTTCTTTTTTTTTTAGGTCCGGGGTTCGAACCCTATATTTTTAAATAATCCCCAATTATTATTTACTGTTTTTTCCTCCTCTCCTTCTTAAGCCGAAAGTGAAATGATTGCGTCTGCGTCAGTCTAATCGAGTACAATATAAGAATAGATGGAACAAGGAATATTAAACAAGGTAGTCTCGTGTCAGAATATAAAAAAGAAAAAAAAAACAGCGGATAGAAAACTGTTTGCTTTTATTCGTAAACAGCAGATTTTGACAGGTGCTATACCCACCACAAGAGAGAATTTCAACAGCTAACACTACCTTGTTGAATATACTTTGAGATGGACCATAATAACTTTAATGGGGCCTAGGGATTACTTAGACAAATGTCGAGTATCGAAATTTTTTTAGCTTTGGGTGCTTATTGGGCGGTTATCGATGTTTCTCAGGTCATTGCGTTCCATCTGGGCTATATGCAGAAATGGTTAAATCATTCCAATGTGTAGATTCCTTAGACAAAAATCTATGATTTCTTAGTAAATGGGTTCCACTGACATAATTTTGAAACAAGTTGAATTACCGGAATTTTTTTGTTTTTGTGACATAACACAATAAGTCCCAAGACTAAGTAATAAAAAACTTTTTTTTGCAAATATTCTTCTTTATTCATCAACATAGGTTGCTTCAAGAGAAATACATTCATTACACCGTTTTCTTTCGATTTGTGCTTCGCCTCAAAATACGCTTCAGTTTCAGCCAACACCTCTTCATTGGAGCCAAATCTCTTACCGGCAAGCATTTTTTGAGGTCAGCAAAGAGCTAGTAGTCGCTGGGGGCCAAATCTGGCGAATATGGTGAATGAGGAAGCAATTTGAAGCCCAATTCGTAGATTTTCGCCATCGTTTTCATCGATTTGTGACACGGAGCATTGTCTTGGTGAAAAATTTTTTCTTCTTCAAATGGGGTCGATTTTTCACAATTTCATCCTTCAAACACTCCAACAACGCTATATTATAATCGCAGTTGATTGTTTTTCCCTTTTCGAGGTAGTCGATGAACAAAATTTCATGTGCATCCCAAAATAAGTTGCTATAACCTTTCCAGCCGACTGTTGTGGTTTTGGCCGCTTTGGCCTGCTTTCATCGGTTGCTCTCCACTCAGCTGACGACCGTATTGATTCCGGTGTGTAATGGTGGATCCCTGTTTCAACTATTGTCACATACCGCCGCAAAAATTCATAATTTGTTTTACTCGTCGTAATCATTAATTATTCGATTCTTTTTTCAAAAAGGTAAAATAATTGATTAAGTACGATTCTTTTCTCTTTGTAATTGTAATCACATGATTACGATTACAAATAATCAAAAAATAATAACGATTACTTGATATTACGCAAAATAATCAAAAAGAATCAAAAGTAATCAAAAAAATAATCCGATTACTTTTCGAGATTATTTTTGATTCTTTTTTGATTATTTTAAGAATTTCAGTCTCAGGTACAAAAAATTTTGTTAAATTTTATTAAAAAAAAACAAAGTTATGTATTTCATTATAAAAAAAAGATTGACAAAAAACAAGAACGAGAACAATAATGTATTATAGTACAACATAAACGAAACAAAAATAAAACCTTTTTACTCTAAATTACTATTTGCATTCATAAGAACTAATTTTTCAAAAGAAAAATCAGACAATGATTGCCGTCTTGGAGTGTTTACTATGCCGGAAAAAAAATAGTCTCTGAACTGGCGCTGAGGGTATTAAAGGAGTATTGAATGAAAGAAATGGTTCCTTCAACAAGCCATACTTTTGCCAAATCATTTCAGCACTTGAATTGTCATGCAAGTAGCAGAAGAGTTGGTCTGTTGGCATCACTAATCGGGTTTAACGGTGTCCTGTGAAGAACCAGTTGTGTCAATTTCATCATCACTTTCACAAAATATTCCGTACTTTATACTGAAATTCTTAAAATAATCAAAAAAGAATCAAAGATAATCTTTAAAAGTAATCGAATTATTTTTTGATTACTTTTGATTATTTTGTGTAATCTCAAGTAATCGTTATTATTTTTTGATTATTTGTAATCGTAATCAATTACTTATCATAAAATTCTTGCTTAAGGATTATATAATCATTACAATTCTTTTTAAAAAATAATCTAATTGATTACTAATCGTAATCGCAATTTAACAGCTATGGTGTCAACCAGAGATCCGCATGAGACCATTCATCATTTTTTGCCACTCGAATAACATTCGTCGTCAGCCACAATCGCACACAAAAATTAATGCATGCATACCACTCGAGTTCGTAAGCAACGATTGGTGCTCAGTTTGTGCTCAGTTTG
The DNA here is from genome assembly GCA_943735915.1 of Pherbina coryleti. NCBI lineage: Eukaryota > Metazoa > Arthropoda > Insecta > Diptera > Sciomyzidae > Pherbina > Pherbina coryleti. The sequence continues at coordinate 119,620,224 of OX030951.1, forward strand.
TCACGATTGCGAATAGATACAAAGGCAGCATCCAGACAGTGCAGACATTCGGATGATTCGCTTAAAACTAAAATGCTGCTGCATGAATTTTTCATAAAATCATACAATTTGCATTGGAGCCCCGTCGGAGAAAGGTCCCCAAGAAAAAAAATGTTTGTTTGCAAAAGTAATGGGGGTCGGGTCAATTATACATATGAACCCTCTCCGGCCCTCCGTTAAAGCCCTCTCCCCTTCAGGTGTAAGGAATAAATATAAAAGTCATAAAATTTGCATAAACTGTGGTCCGGTGGGTCAGTACTATAAGAGGTCAACTGAGGTCAATGAGTCCTAGAAACAAAAAATATGTCTCCTCGAGAGAAAAACAAAGATATATCATTCTTTAAGATCGGATAGTAAATACCGAAGTTATACAGAAATATGTCGATGCGCGACCCCTACGCTCGGTAAAAATAAAAAAAGGAATATTTTTTTCGAAACTTTCTTTCAATTTCAGATTAGCTGGTGTGAGCGAAATTTATTTTTTCGTGACGGTTTTTGTTGTCATTTATTATAACTATATATGCGGCTTGTAAAAGACTTAAGTCTTAAATGCCTACATTATTTCCAAATAAACATAAACATAAAAAAAAAAAACATAATGTACATTTGTAAAAAAAAAAAATATTAGTTGATCAGCCTATAGGTATTTCTTTATTGTTTTAATTTTTAATAAATACCATGAAGTATACAAATAAACACTTGGTCATAAAATCATTTCTTAATTTGTGGTGATGATTGAAAATTCAATGTGTCAAACTGACACAAAACTCTTCATAGGTATGGAACTGAGTGTTGGGCGTTGAGCGTTGATTCATAATTTAAAAATTGTCGTTAAATAAAAAAAAAAACCATACCAGCATCTAGTTAAATATTTTATTTTATTTGCTATACACAAAAGAATCGACTCCGTTTACATTTTGTTAATGGTTTTTTTTTTCATTAAGTTTATCATTACATGACTAGATGACATAATTGTACACAAAATAATATGGCAACTTTATTATATGCAACACTTTCAATATATAACTATAGCAATATAAAAAGATAGTGATAATCGCTTAAGAGCTATTAAGTAGTTTTACGAAAGCAAAAATAGACACAAACGCAAATATGCAAAATGTAAGTATGTCTATAAATATGTAAGGTACGACATTATCTTAGGACAAAAACATTGAGTTTGAAAACAAAACACATATGAAAATTATTGCTAATGAAAGTCATCTAAATATACATTAATTCCTAAAGTTAAATTAAATATTTCAGTAAATCTTGGGCTTAAGCTTGTAATGCTAGTTTTTGGTAAACTTTTTAGTTCAGTTGCATAGTTGTAAGTTTAAAAAAAATGTTTGCTTTTTGTGTAAGCATTTTAAGCTGTATGTTGAAAACAAATACAATAGCGACAATAAAATGTAAAATTAAAAAATATTTTAAGCAATTATTTTGTGTGGGTTTGCTTTTTACAATACATATATAAGACTAGATTAGGAACCACATTTGTACATTTTCTAATTTAAAACATAAATTAAGCAATTTCAAATTATTATTGAGCAACACAAAAACATAAAAAAGGAACACTTTACAGATACAAACACAACTATAGATGTATATAAATATGTAAGGAAATAATTAAAACTAGTGCTAAAAGTTAAGTTGACTATTTTTGGCTGCAAATTGCATATATTGTGCATTGACTTTTGTATTTTTGGTAAAGACAAAAATTGTGCTTTAAAATAAAATTAAACTTTAAATTCACTGAGAAAAAAATAGAAATATATATCGATATATATAAGCATTTAAAAAATGATAGCAATTTGGCTAGATAACGTTTAAAACTTATATTGTATTTGGTGAAAAGTTAGCAATAAATTTAAAAGCAGTCTTAAAACGTGATTTTTGTTTAAGTCAATGCAAAGCGTTTGGACAAAGCTTAATTTTAGGCTATGTTGAACTTATCTATAAAAAAAAAATATAAGTAATATTGAACTACAGCTAAAATTCATTTACAAGCACTGCTTGTTCTGTTCTGCGGCCAGCAGCAATTCATCAAGTTCGGCGAATTCATCATAGGCCACAACCTGCTCATCACTAACAGCTTCGTCGCCGCTATTATCTTCGGACTAGCTGCTACTTTGCTGCGATTGCAAGCCGTTCATCTTGGCGGGCGGAAAATGACAGAGGCACGAGGGCGTTGGATTGTGTCCACTGTTGGCATCCAACTTTTTGGTCAATGTCTTCCAGTACTCAATTTGAGCATTAAGCAGATCTATTTTGCGCTTGCGCTCCTCTATGGCCAGCGACATCAAGTAGTCGTTGCTGCTGTGAGCGTTTTTATTGTTGTGATGGTGATTGTTGTGGCTGTTGTTTGATTTGTGGTTGTGCTGCTGCTGATAATGATTGCTGCTGTTCAAGGCCAACAAACCATTGGCGTGATGGTTGTTGCTATTGTTGTGTGATGTTGTGCGCTGTGTTGCATGTTGTAGTGTTGGTAATTGTTGTTGATTCACGGCATGCACAGCGCTCAGTCCAAGTCCACTGAACAGTAGTTGTTGCTGCTGTTCGCGTTGTTGCTGTTCGGCACTTGCGGTTGCGCGATTGTTGCTCGTTGTCGTCAAGCTAATGTTTAACGCAGAGCTGTTGTTGTTGCTGCTGGTGGTGGTCGTAGGGGTGTTGTTGTTATTGTTGCTGCTGTTGTTGTTGTTGTTGCTGCTGCTTGCTGCTAGTAGGGTTTTGGCTGCATTTGCTAAGTTGGCAATGCTACCAATACTGCCAACACGTATGCCGCCAACATTTTGTATTGTTATCTCAGGCTGTTGTGACTGCTGAGCGGTTTGTTGTTGCTGCTGTTGTTGTTGTTGGGCTGTCTGCTGCTGCAGGCACTGTTGTTGTTGTTGTATTGATGGCTGCCGCAGATCGGTGGCAAATATTTCATCGTCCTCCTCTTCGAGACATACCTCGGGTATATCTTTCGGACTAAGGCAATCATCGTCATCGTCATCCATATCATCGCCACAGCCTGCGCCATTTTGTGACGAGTGCTCATTGTCGCTAATGTCCTCAGACTTAATGACGATAACATCGTTGTCAAGGCCGTCATAAGACGCAGAGGGTAGCTGAAAAGAATGAGAGATTTTATTTAAAAGCTGAACAAAGAGTAAGAGGATACAAATAAGAACAGGATTGACATTAACAAAAATAACGGATAATGCAGATATATTTTTGAAGATGGCTTTTCAAAATAAGTAAAACGTTTTAAGTAGTTAATCGTAATTTAAGGAGTTGTAGACTTGTTTCTCGTATTTTTATTCTTAAGTTAAAATCTGGTAGAATTGCTGTGTGTAGGGTAGTCATTTAGTAGATAAAAAAGGCAATATTAGAACCAAGTTTTTTAAGAGTACATGTGATATCGTCCCCGCGAGAAGAACCCCTTTACATTTCCTCTATTATGCCGAGCAAGTGCTGTAGAAAAATGATTAGAAGAAACATTAGGGCAATTCACAATCTTGTGCAAAAGTTGTTGTATCCTAGCATTTGCAAAATGGTAGAGTATATTTTTACTAGACACTAACCAAATATACAGAGATGCACTTACTACGCTTATGCAAATATGCAACACTAAAAACCCATTGGTTTTTAATGGTAATTTTGTAAAATTATACCGCAAAGAAATAATAAATGCCATGATTTTATAAGTAAACCATTACGAACAAATGCAAGACCGAGTAGTATGCAGCAAAAAAATTACGAGTCAATGCCGTGTATATTTTTTCAGTTCTCGAATGATTACTAAATGTATTCTTGAAAATTTCTGAAAAAGTTCAAAAGTAACCTTTTTTCAGTAAGGTTATTATGACATATTTTTAAGTATATAAATAAATAAATATAAATATGAAATATTGTTTGATATTCCATAATAGAAAGATTTTGCCAGGCGAAGATATGCCATGGCGTATGCGGTATCCACTAGATTTTTCGATGCCTTGATGTATATGATGGTATGTGCTATGCCTCGTGGCCTGTAACAACTAAACTTTTAGGGTCTCAACTTATCAACAACAGCTGCGAAAAGCAGTCTTCTTCTTGTTTCAGTCGATTGGAGATACTCGTTTCATTTTGGGTTAATGTCAAAACAGACGTAACGACTGCAAACGTTCGTCAAGTCGCAATCGTCTCGTTTTGTCTTTTACTCTTAGTCATTACATTTTAGTCAGGCTTTTACTCGTAACTGTGGAAAATATTTGTTCAAGTTGGATTGACAATCTACATGATTTGACAATCGCTCAAAAAGGCTCGTGTCGCTTGGTGCAAAGAAACGGTCAAGAAATACAACCGCGGTGCTTCAAAAGACGTATATAAAATCGTAACTGGTGACAAATCATGGATCTATGCGTATGAGTTTTAAAGTAAACAGTAGTCGATTGAATGGGTCTTTCAAGATGAACCAAATCCAACAAAAATTGTTGAAGCTTCAAGCACTGCAAAGCAAATGGTCGTCTGTATCTTCCAAAAAACTGATCATGTGCCCATGGAGGCACTTGAGACACGTAGAACGGTAATCTCGGGTTGGAAAACAGCCAATGGTTTTCCAGGAGTGTTCCGTAAAATAAGGAAAACAAACAAGCACCGAAGAATTACTCTTCATTAACACAAACAAAGGCGTTTTTAGGCACATGGGTAATTTTCCGTACATTTCTGATTTGGCACTCAATGACTTCTTTGTGTTCCCGCACATGAAAGACAAACTGTGTGGGCAACGAATTTCGACGCTAGAAAAAGTTGATGCGTTTAAAAACTATATTTTGGAGGTGTCTCAAGCGGAATGGGATAAATCTTATGACAAATGCTTCGAATGCATGCAAAAATGTAATAATCATAAAGAAGAATATTTCGAAAAATAAAAAAGCTACTTTCAATGGCGAAAAATTCGGTGTTTTTTATTCCCGAAATATATGTAGCAACGCTTGTAAATGGGGAGATTTTTTAAATGGCCGGTGTTGTAAACCGTTCATAAAATGTTTTTAAAAGTTTTTACTCTTATATGAGCGCAATTATTGTCAAATAATTAAAATTATTTCAAAATACATATTTAAAAAAGTTGCAAAATTTGTCAAAACATTTAAAAATATTTCGGAAAATTTCAAAATCAGGATATAATGTCGCGATTCTATGCTATCACTGACAATCTCCCACAATCACATTTTTTGTTAGAAAGAAAACGTATGTGATCCGAACATATGGCATCGACGAATGTGAGCGTGAAACAGGTATTAATTTTTTGTTTTTATAGCATATGGTATTCTCTGCAATTTCATGTCATACTAGGAGATAGAAAAAGTTCAGATTTTTTAACTTATGCTATAAAACTTTATTACTTGTTATAAATTTGATTAATACTTTTATAGTTGTTGTTTATAAGCTGTCAATTTTTGACAACGCATCCCAGCAAACATTATGACGCTTAAGACTCTTTTAGGACTCACATAAATGAGTTTTTATCTGCATAATGCGCTCAAAAAAGACTCTTTTATGAGTACATTTTCGTAGGTCGTGGGCTTCAAAATATGATTCATAATAATGACTGCTTTATGTCTCATTTTGGACTCTAAATCAGGACTCTTTTAAGACTCATAATAAAGACTCTTTTGGAACTCATATAAATTAGTCTTTTTGGACTCAAAATTAAGACTCTTTTAAGAGCCATATTTAATACGCTTTTTTAGAATCATGTAATGGAATCTTTAAAGACTCATATTTTAAAAACTCATAGAAGTTATTATTTTAAGAGTCATAAGTCTCATGTTAAACGCTCTTTAATGGTTTAAAAACTCTATGTAAACATTAATTTCTGACATTGATATGATGTCAATAAAACCTCAGAAACTGCTTTTCGCCACTCTGGTGTACTATAAAAGACTTCGTCTTGTACAACATTATATAAATAAATAATAAAAACCCCATTTGCGTGAAATTATCTTATGTGAAATTTTTACCATTTATTTAATAATATTAATAATAAAAATAAAAATATTTCCATATTTTTCCATTCATCGTACTCATAAAACACGCATAAAAAATACTCTTTTTATAATCTTATTTCTGAGCAATAATTTTACAATCATATTTTATTGTGTACTCATAAAACATGCATTAAAAAATACTGTTTTTGGAGTCTTATTTCTGAGCAATCATTTTAGAATCATATCAAAGACTCCTTTATGAGTCTTTTTATTGCGTACTCATAAAACACGCATAAGAAATACTCTTTTTAGATTCATTTTTTTTTTGAGGCACTCAGAAAATGTTTGCAGGGATGCAAAAAAATTAAACAAATTTTGTTAGCTGAAAATTTTTTCAAATTAATCAAGAAGGTGTACAATTGCATACAGTACAGGGAGACATTTACACAGCGTCTGAAGATGCGATGGCCCGATTTAAGAAAATTGAATCGCACTTTGGATTTGTTGTTGTTCGTCAACTTGCAAGCAAGAATAAAATTAATCTTTCTTGTGTGTTCTTCTATACCACCGCTGATAGGCAGCCTGTGGGACGGATTGTAATAGAATTACGTTATAATATTGTTCCAAAAAGCGAGGAAATCTTCAGCGCCTTGTGTACTGGCGAGGAAGGCTTTGACTTAAAGGGTACTTATTTCCATGGCGGACTTCGCAACTTCATGTGCACTAGTGGGAAATATATCTGTGGCAAAAAATTTCAGGATTAGAAATTCACCTTGAAGCAGTTTGGTTGCGGCATCCTACCTATTGCCAATGCTGGCCCAATACCAACGAATCTTTATTTGTACCGTGAAGACTTCATTGTCAAATTCATTAAAAAAAAGGCTCTCAATCAGGTAAGACCGGCAAGAAGATTATCGTTGCCGTCATGTTTTGGAATGTGAACATGTTGAAGGAGTGAAAAATATGCCACAAAAGCCGCTGCTGTTCGGTATCAGTGCAATAAACGCAAAAATGCTGGTAGATCAAAACTTCCGAACTTCGCTAAGATTACCACTTATAATATAAGTGAGTTATTGTTAATTTTCAGATTTGTTTTAAATAAAAAAAAAAACATTTTTAGAGAACTTGTGGAATCCTTTGCCATCAACTCATATAACAATCCAAACATTTTGCTAAGGTTTTCTTAGGTTTTGAAAAACAAAATAGGGGTTTTCACAATTCAGTGCATTTGGCTATGCATTTGAGCATGAGCAAAAAATCCATGCTTTTATTCTCTTTACACTAACAAAATGTACATACAATGAGAAAAAAATCATGGATTTTTTGCTCATGCTCAAATGCACAGCCAAATGCACTAAGTTGTGAAAACCCCCAATAATTTATGATTTGTTTACAAATGTGACATGTCAAACTTTTATAGCTAAAATGTCATGTATCCATCTCGCTCATTATAGCAAAAGTTTTTGATATGGGATAGGAGAAGATCAGAAAAGATAGCAAAGATAGAAACGCGGCTTTAAACACTTAATTGCAATAAAATCAGGATAATCAACAACATCATTTGTTGGTAAAAATATTCACAATGTTAACAAGGGCGTAGCTAGGGGAAGCAGGGGGGCAACTGCCCCTTTTCCCCCCTTAATCTGAGATTTTTTATTTAATCGATGGCTTTGAAAGTAGTTTCTATATGTAATTCCTTTTTGATATGTGGTTTTTCCATTTTCTTTGAAACTAGATATGGTAAACAGATATGGTAAAGATACGAAAGATATGGTAAAAAGAAATTAATAAGGTCTTCCCCCTGATTTTCATCCTGCCTACGGCCTTGAATGTTAACACTGCTTATTTTCACTCTTCGTTGTTTTGAATAAACGGCTGTTTGTGACAGTCGGTGCAAAACACTCGTGAGAAAAAAGCCAGCTGTCAAGGCTACCTTGTAATTCTTCTATCATGTTAAAAATTTTACAAAAAAAAAACAAATTTACAATTTCTTCAGTACAGAGAGTATTTTCAAAAAACTTTGATGTTTGAATGTCGAAATTGTGACAAATAAACAGAAAAATCATTGAATTTATAAAATTAACAAATTTAATTCGACACTCTTCTCAGTTCAAACTACAAGTGTTCCCATTTTAACAACCAAACAGATAAAATACGTTAATAAATAACAAAATCATATAAGACATTTTAACTTTTAACTATGGAACGCTTAATAATATATAATTAACATTTTTTTTAATACGACAGTAAAAAAAGTATTTTTGTTTAACTAAATACTTTTTATCTTTACGCTTACTAACTCACCTTCGATTCGTCAAATTCGTCGTCGAACTTCTGCTGCCGACTGCTGCTATAGCCGCTCGGCGATAATTGCTCTGATATGTATTGCGCCACTGAGTCCTGCTGCGACAGCGCATTGAGAATGTCCATAAAAGAGCGATGACTCTTGCTTTCGGAGGAGTTTCCATTGCCAATACCGTTACCAACAATACCACCACTGGTGCTACCGATGGTAGAGCCACCGCATAGATCTTTCTTCAGCAGCAACTTCATGTTTTTGTACAGCTGACGCAGTTGTTTCGACGAACGCTGATGATAGACGCGACAATTGAATTCTTTGGCTATTTGGCGCCACACCTCGTCCTTTTTGCGATTCGACTCGGCATCGGTGCGTTTATTCTCTATGACATCCTTGTACTGAGCGGCAAAACCAAGCACCATATTTCGCTCCCGTTGTGTGTAACGGGGAGTCTTTTCCATCTTCATTCGTTTTTTGTGCGACGTCTTGAAGCTTTAAAGAAGAGAGAGAGCGAATTAGAGAATGCTTAACGTAGATGTTTCTGTGCTTTTGGAGCTCTAGTTTGCCAAGCAAAGCCTGAATATTAACTGAAATTTGATTCTGCTCAAAGTCAAGTAAAGTCTTGTCTCGCCTGCAGCTCTTGTCTTGTTTTACGATATAAACTCAGTTAGCGTTTTGTTGTTGGTTTTATTATTATTAATTAATAAATGGTTGACGAAACGAATGCGAACACAAACGCGTCCAACAAACCGCTAGAAACACTTATAAGCAGGCAACAACAACAATAACAAAGTAACGATGGTTCTTGATAACGATTTTTGTGATAAGCTCGCAAGTGGAGCTTCGCTTAGCTTTGCAAGCACCTCGCATTGGTTAGCCGCACCAAAACATGTAGCCCGAGTTAAATTTTTTCGAGTAAGAAAATAAAACTCGCTCGACATAAGTTTGAGCTTCAAAAGCAGGGGCGCTCACAATAGAAGAAAAAGATTTGGCCTAGCAAAAAAGAATGAGTAGATATTGATGAGGCGTGGACTATTTTTTTTTTTTTTGCATGCAGATTGAAGATATACAGAATATGAATGAATGAATATTATGACGCTTTTTAGAGATTGTCAAACCAAAAATTAGGTTGGAAAATTTTGTAGAGGTGAAAGAAAATAAAAAATCGTTTGGCAGTTTTTTTAATTTATTTTCGAAAAATTGCAAAGTCAAGTCTTAAGTCATGTCTGCACAGAGAGTTTAGTTTGAGTTCAACCATAGCTGTTTACATAGAGATGCGTCAGCAGAATTCCGTTTAGCGTGACATTTTTTGTTTACTTTTGTGTTCTCATATTTTTCGTCATATCCACCACCGTGACATCAATTCCACTTGAAGACAAGGCTGCAGCTATCTGTGCGTACACATGCGAGTTCGTCCTTGCGCTGCTTAAATCGGAATTTTTATCGGCCCATACTGATATGAAAACCTCATTTTCTACACTTGCCCAAGTTAGTTTCTTCGATTTTTTGTTCATTTTTTCCAAAAAGTAAATTGCACAATTTTATAACAGCTTTTTTTGACATTTCTCACCACAAAATTGTTCAACGTTGTGTTGAACAATTATAGTCTTCTTGTTGACTATTATGTTTTTAAATTGTTGTACGCTAAAAGACCTTTATTGATCTTATTCCATGTCTACACAGAGAGTTTAGTTTGAGTTTCCAGTACAAAGTTGAGTTTTGCCACTGAACGCAACATAAACTCTTGAGTTCTCCAGTACAATTTTGAAGGATGAAACTCAACTAAACTCAACTTTGTTTCTGTGTTTATCAAAACTTAATTTGAGAAATCCCTTAAAATATGCTAATGTTCTTACAAAAAGGTACGTTCAAAGGCAACTTGTACAATTTTGTGGTGAGAAATGTCAAAAACAGGTGTTTGTTTGTGCAATTTACTATTTGCAAAAAATTAACAAAAAAGCGAAGAAAAGAACCTGGTCAAGTGAAGGAAGATGAGGTCTTCATATTAGTATGGGACGATAAAAATTTCAAATTGCGCAGCGCAAGGAAGAATTCGCATGTGTACGCAGGAAAAGCTGCAGCCTTGTCCTTAAGTGAAATTGATGTCACGGTGGTGGATGTGCTGACAAAATATGAGAACACAAAAGTTAACAAAGAAATGTCACACTAAACACAATTCTGCCAACGCATCTCTGTGTGAACAGCTATGGTTAACTTAAAACTAAACTCAAGCTAAACTCTCTGTGTAGACATGGCATTACTGTACTAATTCTTAAGTCCAATAAATACAAATACAAAAAAAAACGTACCTTGTCATTCAAATAGTTGCATCTAAACATACCTTTTTATATGAACATAAGCATACTTTTCGTGGCGTCCGTGGCGTAGTTGGTTAAAGTGCGTGGCCGCTATGTCAAAGAACTTTGGAGACCCAGGTTCGAACCCCAGCAGCGACAGAAAATTATTTGAATTAAAATAATTTTTCTGTACGGCCGCCACCTCTCTGCAGACAATGGCAAACCTCAGAGAGTAATCAAAAAGCCATGTAAAGCTTCTTGAGAATAAGAACATTCCGTTCATCGCCGTTCGGAGTCGGCGTTAAGCATGTAGGTCCATTTCTCGGTCAATTGTGTACAAACTTAATAACACGCACAACACAATTGATCATAAGAAGCTAGGTCAAAGTCCTTTCAAGGGCTGAAATGGCCAGTTATTTATTTTTTTTATTTTTAAGCATACTTTTAGGCAATTTTCAAATTGAGTTTTGATAAACACACGGAGAAAGTTGAGTTTAGTTGAGTTTCATGCCGCAAAATTGTACTGGGGAACTCAAGGGTTTATTTTGCGTTTAATGGCTCAACCCATTGTACTGGAAAATCCAACTAAACTCTCTGTGTAGACATGGCATTAAATATACTGACTTGTCTCTATCTGGACTTATGGTTTAATACTGCGGTAAATTTAAAAGGTAAAATTAAAGTTAAAGTTAGTAAAGGTAAAGGTAAAGGTAAAGGTAAAGGTAAAGGTAAAGGTAAAGGTAAAGGTAAAGGTAAAGGTAAAGGTAAAGGTAAAGGTAAAGGTAAAGGTAAAGGTAAAGGTAAAGGTAAAGGTAAAGGTAAAGGTAAAGGTAAAGGTAAAGGTAAAGGTAAAGGTAAAGGTAAAGGTAAAGGTAAAGGTAAAGGTAAAGGTAAAGGTAAAGGTAAAGGTAAAGGTAAAGGTAAAGGTAAAGGTAAAGGTAAAGGTAAAGGTAAAGGTAAAGGTAAAGGTAAAGGTAAAGGTAAAGGTAAAGGTAAAGGTAAAGGTAAAGGTAAAGGTAAAGGAAAAGGCAAAGGTAAAGGTAAAGGTAAAGGTAAAGGTAAAGGTAAAGGTACAGGTAAACCTTATGTTAAAGCTATTGTTAATGTTACTATTAATATTTAGGTTCAGGTTGAGAGGTTGAGGTTGTGGCGGCCGTGGCGCAGTGGGTAGAGTGCGTGGCCCATACGCCAGAGAACCCTGGTTCAATTTCCATCTGACACAGAAAGTTTTTTCAATTGAATTCATTTTTCTGTTCAACCGAAGAAGTTCGGTCAAAGTCATTTCAAAGGCTGAAATGGCCAGTTATTGAGATTGAGGTTAAAGTTTAGGTTTAGGTTAAAATTAAAAATAATAAATAAATTATTAAAAGAGCAAGCAGCAGTTGAGATAGAGAGAGACATAAAGATAGAGATGGAGATAGAGATAAAGATGGAGATATAGATAAAGATAGAGATAGAGGTAGAGAGATAGAGAGATAGACAGATAGAGATAGATAGAGACAGAAACAGAGATAGAGATGGATATGGAGATAGAAGTAAAGCCAGCATAAAACATTGTAAAATTTCTTTTAATTGACCCTATATCAATAAAAGAAATAGCACGTTTTGGTCATCAGATTCTCTTTCAAAGGGTGTTTTCTTAACACCGTTAAAGGAAGATGAAAAAGACATGATTATTCGTCGCAACATTGATTTCTTCGCCATTTTAAGAATAAATTATTTTATTTTGTCTCCATTCTTTTGCAAATAATTTTCAGTGCCGGGCCATACCCTTACGAACAAAAACCCACATATCAATTTAAGGAAAATTTCCGGCCTTTACTCCCAAAACGATATCGGGAATTTTGACCACCCGACCCTCCTGCAAGAGGTTATTGGTGTTATGACACTGTTCAACACGAAAAAAATAATAAGGTTCGGACAACGGATTCTGATAGAGGGGACAAAAAAAATTTACGTGTATCCGGGTTTTTAAAGTTTACGTATGAGTCTTATTTTTTTAAAGTTTCCACAAAACTTTTTTGTGGAACATTTCAACCCTTTATATCCATGTTTTATGGGTATTTTTGCCCTTTATCTTAAAAGGGTCAAAAAAGACCCATAACTTGAGAAGTTAGGAGGGTAAAATGTTTCTCAAAGAATTTATACAAATCCTCAGAACATATCATTACCCAAAATGTAAGGATAACATAATTTCCAATGCCGATTCACTTTAAGAATGTTCGAAAATAAATTTCGAATCCCTCCCCTAAATAAAATTCATACGTAAACTTTCAAAACGCCGATACACGTATATTTATATTTTGCCCTCTCTACCAGAACCCATTGTTGGAACCTTGTTATTTTGGAAAAAAATTGATTTTGTTGTTCAGTGTTATTATTATTATTGTTGGGATTTGCACTGCGGCCTTAAGATATATTGTGCCCCTTCATGAACTTAAAGAACCTCTTTTAGTAAAATTTCTGTGATAAATGCTAATAATGGGTGTTTTTTTAGGGGTTTGTTTTTCGAATAGAGATAAAACTGGCATTTTGTGGTCAAATCTGGCAACTCTAATGTCATTTATGTTCAGTTTGGTTTGCCATTTCATCATGAACAGGTTGACAAAAGAACAACGCTTGCAAATCGTGCAAATTTATTTCGAAAATAATGGTTCAGTTCGCGAAGTTTACCGCAAGCTCCGTCCATTTTATGGTCAACATAATCGTCCATCAGAGCAATTAATTCGGTTAACCATGGGTCGTTTTCGCACTACCTTTACTCTATGTGATAATACGCATCCGCAGAGACGTCGAACAGTGCGCACCGAAGAAACAATTGCCGCTGTAGAGCAAAATGTTGAAGAGGACCCGAATGAATCGATTCGCCACCGTGCACAGCAATTGAAGCTTTGTCCATCAACTTTATGGAAGATTTTGCGCAAAGATCTTGGCTTGCGACCTTACAAGATCCAGCTTGTGCAAGAATTAAAGCCGCGAGACCATGCAATGCGTCGTGATTTTGGTGTATGGGCCGAAAATGAGATTGATCTCGATGCTGATTTTCATCGCAAAATTTTGTTCAGTGATGAGGCTCATTTTTGGTTGAATGGCTACGTCAGCAAGCAAAATTGCCGCATTTGGAGTGAAGAGAATCCACATGAGATCCTTGAGACGCCATTACATCCACAAAAACTGACTGTTTGGTGTGCTCTATGGGCTGGTGGAGTCATTGGGCCATACTTTTTCCGAAATAATGCTGGAGAGTCAGTTACCGTTAATGGATACCGGTATAGAGCCATGATAACCAACTATTTTGTTCGCGAATTGGATGGCATGAATGTGGATGAGTTGTGGTTCCAACAAGACGGCGCTACATCACGCAGCGCACGTCACAATCGATTTATTGAAGGAAACATTCGATGAGCGCATAATTTCGCGGAATGGACCTGTCAATTGGCCACCAAGATCGTGTGATTTGACACCATTGGATTATTTTCTTTGGGGATATGTGAAGTCGCTCGTCTACGCCAACAAACCAGAAAAGTTAGGGGACTTGGAGGCCATTATTCGTGGCGTTATTGCCGACATACGGCCCCATATGCTCGAAAAAGTGGTTGAAAATTGGACCTGTAGAATTGGCTTTATTCGAGCCAGCCGCGGCGGCCACATGCCCGAAATCATATTTAAACATTAATGGCATAAAATTATCCTTCCAATAAAGCCAAATTGATGGACATTAAAACGATTTTCTTGTGTTTTATTTCAATTCGAAGTTCTATACTTCTAAAAAAAACATCCTTTATATATCTTGATTGTAATGAGTTATCTGGTATTATGTGGTAACTCAGATATTTCTGCCAAGTATGAACAAGTGCGGGATACTGTCCTAGGATGTGCTTTTCAGATTCTTCGTTATTCCTTCTAGCAGATTCCTCCATGCAAAACCTACAAGTGTCATCACTAAGAAGCCCCAATTTTGTAAGGTGATAGTTCAACCTATAGTGACCTGTAAGCAGTTCTTAGATCATTCTTTGTTAGCTTTGTGCATTCTTTGAATATCTTTAGGTCGTATGCCCTTAAGAATACTTTAGAGTGCTTTAACCCTGGTGAGTCTCTCCTTTTTGTTTTACTTCCTCTTTCTCTATTGAAAGAGAGAGAGGATTCCTGTGCCTATCCCACAAAACGGTTCCGGACCAGCAAGTTAATTGATGATCCTTTCTTTGTCAATTCGTTAGCAATTTCGTTTCCTTCTATACCTTTGAGTCTCGGTACCCATAGGATCCGTTTTGTAGCCCAAGCGTATTAAGTTTATCAAGGCACTTCACCACCAGTTTTAAGGTTACGTGGTGAGAGTTCAGTGCCTTGATGGCCGCGTTCAAAATATGCGGTTATGCTACCCAAAAAATGGGCGACATAATCTTCAAGCGAAACTTTTCCTACTGAATTCAGTTTGTATCTATGTCTTGAAAAAGAATAACAGAACCCTCAGTGACTTGCAAAGATGGTCATAATCCTCAAATCATAATTGGGGATTATGTCGTTGGGTGCTATGTCCGGGCACTAAAATATTCACTTCTTCTTACCACTTAATACTAATGTTTTTTATGGTAGTCTACTAACGTATGTATGTTAAATAGTGGCGTACGAAGACTACAAAAGGCCAAAATTTAAGGTGAAATATTAAATTTAACATATTTTTCCAAACAAAGGATTTGATAAATGATAATAAAAATTTTTTTAAAATAAAAAAATGTGAAACACTGCCTCTGGGAAATGGAAACATTCCCGGATATAAGCAGGAAACATTCCATAGAATGTAGGAAGCATTCCCTTTCGTTAGACACTCCATTTCTTTTTATACAGACTTTGTCATTGAAGGGAAACATTCCTCTCCGCTATCTTAAAAATTAAAGTTGAAACATTCGTCTTAAAACATCTTAAAAATTAAAGTGGAAAGAACAACAAATAAATAACAACTGAAAATGGTCAGCCCAGACGGGATTCGAACCCGGAACCTATGGGCTGGCAGTCAAGCAAACTTCCTACTCGGCTACTGAGGCTGGCTTATTATTCGAGTTTTATTATTGGAAATAAATTGAAATTCCCCCAATACAAGCAAAGATGCGGTTTGGAAACAATATCAATTTAAAACTTCCCATAAGTTTCCAAAAGATTCGATGAGGAATATTCTCCCCCCCCCCCCCCTCTAATGCTACTGTTTCCACGTACATTCTTAAGAAAGCGGTTTGGAAACAATTTCAATTTAAAACTTTCCATAAGTTTCTAAAAGATACGGTGAGGAATGTTTCCAAATCACTTTGATATGGAAGCCTTCCAATTTTTCCCAGAGGGCTCTTACATATGAAAACAAATGTAGAACTTTGAAAAATTGACTGATTACCTTTCCAAAAGCTATGTAGTTCTCGGTGTTGTGATATTTTTCACACTTTCCGTATACTCGTCAGTCCCAGCATTTTCCTATTTTCAAGATATATATTTGTTTTTTTTTTTTGTTTAAATATAGTTCCTCTGAATCATTTTTGAATTAAATGCACTTGTTTGTTCTTTCTTTGCCGAATGAACCTGAGTCATGAGCAAGCTTTAAACTTCTAAAGCGCCCTAAACACTGTCGAATACTTGGAAAATCAAAGCATACCACGCTTGCACCTGAACTTATATCTAATCTCAATTTAGTGATTAGGTTGGTGGTTTAATTCTAGGGCGGTAAATCACACAAAATACAAACATTGTCAAAATGTCAACAAAAGCTAAGCACAAAAACAACGGCGCTGGCACGATTTTATGTAACTTCAAACAATAAATGCGCTTAACTTCGACTAAATACTTGTAGAAGAAATCGCATCAAGTCCAAAAACAAAAAAAAAAAGTCTAAAGTCTAGTTTACAAATGTAATTGAATAGAAACAATAAACAAACAAAAAGAAAATCTAGGAAAAATACTTTTAAGCTCGCACAGAATGGGCGCTAGAAAAGAGCAGCAGGAGGTTGGGGGCATTACTACCCTCCCACCGCTGCCGCTGTAGTTTAAATACAAACTTTGAGCTACAAAAAAAAAAAAAAAACACAGATACACATTCAGATTCGTACAGTAGATATCAGTCAATACCAACACTATGACAATAAGCAAAGTTTAAAGATAAGATTGAAGTTCTGATAGCGCGCACAAATGTGGAGCGCAGTTCTTTATAAAAATAAAAAAAAACAAAAAAAAAAACAATCAGACTAAGCTGTAGCTTCATTTGAACCTTGTTGGCAACCGTGTGTTGGTAACCTGGCTGTGCGAGTAGTCAGATAAATGTACGAGTACGACTGCTCCAAGACGAGAACCAAGCCTGCGCACTTGTATGCAATTGATAAAAAAAAAAAACAAATACTTAAAACTTGGACCTAGAAGCCTCAACCTAAGCATAACCTCAATATAAGCTAAAAGTTGACAACGTCATAAAAGGAAGGAAGGGAGAAAGGTACGCTGGGATGGGTGGGATTTAAAGAAGTTTTGTATTTTTAAGCTTCGCTGCAGTTGCCATGCGTAGTCATAAGCCTTATTTGAGTGTCAAGCAAGGTGCTTGCGCCCGTTCTTAAGTCCATGCGTTGTTGTTGTTTTTTTCTTTTTATAAATATATGTATGTATTATAGAGCCGGGGGGTTGTTTGTGTGCGTTTTGATGGCGCAACTTTTTGAGAAAATTCATCGGCTAGTTACGTTATCTTTTTAAAGCTTTTCTTGTCTAGAGTATCGCACACATACAACAGCGCATATATGGCGTACTGGTTAAGCACCTGACGTTGCTTAGCGTTTAAACAAACAGGTGACTTCGCTGATAAGCGTCACTTTTAATATCGAGATTTTATATATATTATTTAAAATTTTTTTTTTGTTTTTGTTTTAAATATAAAGAAAATAAGAGTTACAACATTTGGATATAGAGCCAAAATGTCCTTACGTTTTGAGAAGCCTCAGCATAATAACAGACTGGACTTTTTTTAACAAAAATTTTTAAAAGGGGGGAAAAGCTATTGAGAGTCTTAAAAAGTTATTGTAGTAGACATAATAGGATTTTGAAATTTTGTCTGTTTCGAAATCGCATTGGTGCAGAATAGACAGAGTCCATATAAAATTTGCACACAAATGGAAGGAGTCCTCTTATGTGGCTGGAATATTGGCTTCCAATGCTTCAAGAATTGCTGGTTTGTCGGCATAAACCAATGACTTAACATAGCCCCATAAAAAGTAATCGAGAGGCGTTTAGTCGCACGAACGAGGGGGCCAGTTAACAGGACCACTTCTGGAAATAAAGTTGTCACCAAACTGATTTTGCAAACAATTGATGATTAAGCGCGCTGTATGGCAAGTTTCGCCGACTTTTTGGATCGAAATGTCGTCGATATTTAGCTGATTAATTTTTGGAAACAAAAACCCAGTCAGAATGGTTCGATAACGGTAGCCATTCACCGTAACGGCAACTCTTTCCTCATTTTGAAAGATATAAGGACCGATGATGCCGCAAGCGTATAAACTGCACCAAACAGTAAATTTGAATGGATGTAATGGTGATTTGTAAATGGCTTGAGGGTTGTCTTCGCTTCATACATGGCAATTTTGCTTATTGTCGAAGGCATTTAACCAGAAATGAGCTTCGTCACTAAACACAATTTTTCGGTAAAAATGCTCATCTTCGGTCAGTTTCAAATTAGACCAATCAGCAAAAATGCGACGTTAGCGATGGCCATTTGGCTTTAATTAACAAAGAAAAATGCAATTACAAATGCTGTTCAAAACGCTAATGCAAATGTTATTGGTGGCGACTGCATAAGCGCTGATCTCGAGGTTGTTGAAGATTTGAAATATGTTCACGTATCCTCTTTTAAACCGACGGTGTCTGTTGATAACATTATTGACTATGTTGTTCGTCATGGGAATATTCCCAAACACTGTTTGACTTGCTCCGTTTTGGTTAAAAGAGGGATAGATGTAAGAAATTTGAGAAATATTTCATTTAAGCTTGGTGTCTCGGCATCGTTATATGAGCAACTGCTTAAGCCCTCTCTCTGGCAAACAAACATAAAGGTTCGCCCTTTTGTGTTTTTTCAAAAACCAGGAGAAAAATCAACAGAAAATTAGTACATTCTCAAGCTAAATCGATTCTCACCACTAGTAAAACGGATGCATCTTTGAAGATTTATTTCCAAAACATATCTGGAATGAGGTCCAAAGCTAATCTGATATGGGCAGAAACATCTCAGTTGCAATATGACGTCATCGTTCTGGTTGAAACATGGCTGAATAGTGACTTCGTAGATGCTGAGTTTTTTGATCCACAACTATACATTGCTTATCGGAAGGATAGAGATGTTGTTAAGACTGGATGCTTGCGTGGTGGTGGAGTTCTAATCGCAGTAAAGTGTGATTTTCGATCATCATTTTTTGCATTGCTTAATATGAATTCTCTGTTGGACCAGTTGTGCGTTAAGATCTCTGGACTTTCTGGCGAGCTTTATTTATGTGTGTCATACATTCCTCCTAATAGTGAGGATGAGTTATATAATGCACATGTGGATAATGTAGTACATCTTTTATCATCAACTGCTCCTGAAAATCAGTTCTGTATTTTAGGTGATTTCAATTTGAGTAAAATTGCTTGGTCATTTCTTGGGAATGAAAAAGTCTTTTATCCAATAAATGTAAATCATTCTAATGAAATTTATTTGATTGATAATTTCTTTAGTTTAAATTTAAACCAAATAAATACATTTGCTAATAAGCTTGGTAGATTTTTGGATCTTGTCTTCGTAAGTTCTGAAATAAAATTCGATATTGATGAATTCATGTTTCCCTTGTCGTCAACTGACATGCATCATGTGCCTTTGATTTTAAAATTTGAATTTTTTAACTATATAAAATTTTCCAATGACCGGGCTATTTTTAATATGAATTATAGTTTATGTGATTTTGAATGTCTTAATGTTCACATAGGCAGTATTGACTGGCAGAGTCGTTTAAACTGCAATAATGTTGCTGAATCTTTTACAGTTTTTACTAGGGATTTGTCGGATATTTTAAACTGTCATATTCCGAGATTTCGTAAAAAGGACTTCAAGAAACCGTGGTATACTAAAGGCCTAATGAAGTTGAGAAATTTGCGCAATAAATTTTTAAAAAAATTTAAGGCGACGAAGAATGAGATTTTTGAGGTAAAATATAAACACTATATGAGAGAATTTGACTTTCTACATAAATTTCTATATAAACAATTTGTGATTGGTTTTGAGAACAATATAAAGTCCAACCCAAAAGCTTTTTGGAGTTTTATTGAGTCTAAAAGTGCATGTTCCTCTATTCCAACCTCAATGATCTTCAAAGGTAGGTCATCTAATGCTTTATCTGATATTGTTAACTTATTTGCAGACTATTTTAGTTCGGTGTATGATTCTTCAAAAAGTTGGTCGGAAACAGAAATTTTAAGTAATATTTTACCATGTACTAATTTCGGTACTCTTGCTATAACGCCACTTGATGTTTTTAATGGGATTATGGCCTTAAAAAATTCATCAAAACCTGATATAGATGGTTTTTCACCATTTCTGTTTAAAAAATGTGTATCTTCTTTGATGAATCCGCTATCACTTATCTTTAATAAGTCCCTAAGTGCTGGTATCTTCATTGATGAATGGAAATTCGCTTTTGTTACACCTGTTTTCAAATCTGGTTCAAAAAATGATGTCGAAAATTATAGAGCAATTTCTAAGCTTTCAACGTTTTCAAAACTTTTTGAATCTATTGTTAAAGATAAGCTTTATTTTGTAGTGAAGAATGCAATCAGCCCATTCCAGCACGGATTTGTTACTGGACGTTCCACCGTCACAAATTTATCTGTTTTTTCTGAATATTGCATCTCTTCTTTCGAGACTGGCTGTCAAGTTGATGTTATTTATACAGACTTTGCCAAAGCTTTTGACAAAGTGTGCCATAATGCCTTAATTGCTAAATTAAATAAGATGGGTTTTCACTCTACATTCCTCAGTTGGTTAAATTCATATCTTTTAAACCGCCGTTGTGTGGTTTCTATTGGAAATATCGATTCGTACGCTTTTCTTGCTACCTCTGGAGTACCTCAAGGTAGTATTCTTGGACCACTGCTATTTCTTTTATTTATAAATGATATTGGAAGCTGTTTTAAAAATTGCAATTACTTACTTTTTGCAGATGATCTAAAACTATTTAGGTCGATACGTTCCGTTGTGGATATTAACAGTCTTCAGGCTGATCTGTCGAATCTTGTTTTTTGGTGTGAAAAGAACTTATTTGCACTTAATTTTAAAAAATGTTTCCATGTTACTTTTTCTAAACGATTAAATAACATTGCTTCTTCTTATACTATTCAAAATAATATTATAAAGCTTAAAGATCAAATCTGTGATTTAGGTGTCTTATTTGACTCCAAATTCCTTTTCACTAAGCATTTGGATTATATCATTCCAAAAGCTTTTTCGATGTTAGCTTTTATAAAACGTAATAGTTCTGATTTTAATGATCCGTATACACGATTATATTTGTTCTCTGCCTTTGTAAGGTCTAGGCTAGAATATTGCTCGTTTATTTGGAGTCTTTTTATGATGTTCACATTAATAAACTTGAGTCTATTCAGAAAAGGTTTTTGAAATTTGCACTTAGACCTTTAAATCTTACCGAGCCTTTATCATATAGTACACGCTGTAAATTATTGCATTTAAACTCACTGAAAGATAGAAGAACAATTCAGGCCTTAGAGTTTATTCGTGGTTTAATAAGTGGTAATATTGATTGCGCATCGCTTCTTGAACGTATAAATTTTAATATTCCTTTAAGAACCTTGCGTTGTTGTGTACCATTTTATCTCAGAGCCCTCAAGTCAAACTATGCGGGATGTGAACCCATAACTAGAGCTCTTAAAACGTACAAAAATTTGTATTCAATTACTCTTTTGGATTTTTCCATGCCCAAGGAATTATTTAAGCAAACCTTGCAAGATTATTTTGTTAATTTAAGTTAAGTTTTACCTTTGTAATTTATTTACTTTGTATCTATACTTAGTTCTGACTAATATGATTATCTATCATCTGTCAGTAAATAAATAAATAAATAAATAAATAAATAAATAATTCTTGCACGAGCTGTATTTTATAGGCATGTAAGCAAAGATCCTTACATAAAATTTTTCACCTAGTCGAAGGACAAAGGCCAACAAGTTGAGAACGGCGACGAATCGACATTTCGGCGTCTTATTCAACACTTAGCGCTACAGCACCAATATTCTCTTCGGTACGCAGATTTCTTTGTCTTGTAAATGGTTTTGAATCGAGAATAGTAAAATTAGTGCGAAAACGATCAATAACTTCACGAATTGCTTGCTCACTGGGCAGATTATGTGACCGTAAAATGGACGCAATGCTCTATGAACTTCGCGAACAGATTTATTTTTTTCAAAGTAAATTTCCGCAATTTGGAAGCGTTGTTCTGGCGTTCTGGCGATTCATGATGAATTGCCAATTTTTACTGAACAGAAATGCCAACACAGTTTGACATTCTCAACTGTCAAAATATAGACAACAACCATCGAAACTTCTCATGCAGCCTAAAAAAACACAATAGAAAATAGCAGATTTCGAAAAACTTTTTAACTTTTTTGACTTCTGTTAAAACTGCTGTAATTTACATTTACTGTATAAAATGTATTTCAGTGTAAAGTAAACCTTTCAGTTGTGTGATGTTGCCCTTTGAATGAAACAGTCGTACCGACCACTGTAATGTCGGTAATTTGAAGTGAATGCATTTGTAGCTCTCGCTAACGATAAAGCAGCTGATTGGAATTTTGTTAAAAGTTAAATTAACTGATTTGAATTTTGTGAACAGCTTTTAAATGTTCACAATTAAACGCAAGAAACCATCCGATTGGTTTAATCGAAACAAAAAGAAATCTCGCGAAATTGAGGACAACAAATTATAAAAGACGTTTGTGAAATATTTGCAAAAGCCAAATATTGATGTCAAAGTGCTAGTCGAAGTGCAAAGTAAGATGGAAATAATGAATTTTTCTTTTTTCAAAACCAAGATGAACAAATTTTTGTATAATTCTTTTTTTTTAACTATATAAACTAAATCCATGAAGTAGTCACAAAACCTTAATTAGATCGCACTTCTTGAAAAAGAGGACATAGCCTCCAATGGATATTATTACTTCTTGCAAATATGGTTAAAATCCCCGATATGATTTCGGTGTTGGGCCAAAAATTTGTTGGACATAATACCCGAATTGCAATTGGAGATAATCCCTGGATTCTTCATTAAGGAGCATTAGAAAGAACTTTTTAAAAATGCCGCCTATTTTTTTAATTTTTTTTTTATTTTATTTAAACAAATAATAGGAAGTTGTATTTTAAATTGGTTTATTAAAGTTATAATTTTGAAAGATATACAAATTCCATTAAACGAACTAAGGATGGATAAAATTAGAAATGAAGGTTAACTATTCGGGAAAGAGAAAAGTAGGCTTAAGCACTCTTGACCTTGCCTAAATATATAAAATGAGGAGGTCAAAGGCAACATTTTCGTTTTGCACTCACAAATCCAAGGAGTTTCCAACAAAAATGGTTGATTTTTTAATAGTCTTTAAGCTTGCAAAATAGTCTCCTTTAAAGTTCATAACCAATTACCATTTAAATTTTTAAACTATTAAAAATGTTTGTAATTAAATATTTTTATTTAGTTTTTAAATATTTTAATATAGTGTTAAAAAAAAAAATGGGAACAAGGGTGATAGAAAGTTTTCCAGTGATCGCAAAATTTGTAACCGCAATCTTTGCAAAAGCAGTCTCACTGTGGAGCAACGATACGCGGTTTAGCAGTTTGCCTTTTTGTATTCTTTTACTCATTCTTGTGTGGTTCGCGGATCAAATATGCGTTATCAAATTTTTTCGATGAATTCCGATACAGAAACAAATGGTACGACCGATTGAGATGACGGCTTTGATGCGAGTTGCAGTGGCGTCAGTACTAGTGACACGGATATTTACATTTACGAAGAAATTAGTGATGTTCAAAATGATAAATCGGCGTGTTTAACACTTCATGCTTGCTAAATAGAGTTTGTAGGCTCTGCATTTGGATAAAACATCAGCACAGCATTATGAAAAAACACTAAACATGTCCGTTAAGTGTCGACCTATGTTGTTCCAACCACTTCGCGATTCATTTGATCTGAAAATATGTACAAGGATATTGCTTGTCCGAATTTAATCCGAGAATATAACCGTAACATGGTCAGCGTAGACCTTGCAAATTTTCTAACTGCAACAGAGAAACGCAAGTAAAATTTCGGAAATGTGGCATGAATTTATGTTCAACACCGAAAAGAGATTTTACTAAGGTGCCCAATGAAACCTTTTCACGGTCAACGTTTAAATTACCAAAACCAAAAAAAATATTGGCATTAAAAAATTGTTAGCAACATATTCGTCTCTTTGATTCCAAAATACTTTTAAAAATTTTTCACTACAAACCAAAATTGTGGCAGTAGACGATAAACACAAATAAACACAAAAAAGAAAAAAAGTACTCAAAAATCAAAGTGTGATGCTAGCAACCTTACAAAATCAAATAAATCAAAATTCAACGGATTTCTACGTCATGTCATGTTTCGGCTAGTTAGATACCCAAAAATGCATTCGATAGATTTGTATGTTGGGCTAATTAGACCATAACGTTCATATTTTATCAAACATAATAATGAATAAATGAAATTTTTTCATTAAGAAGGGTCGAGGAAAGCATTGCACCGCTCAACGGGTTAAAATAATGAAAAATCTGAGAAAACAGGAAAAAACAATGTGGGAAATCGCAAAAAAATTATGTAGAGTTCAAAGACAATAGTGTACCAAGTTCAGGCGATTAATTCAAAACCCAGAAGGGAGACAAGCGGAAGAAAAAGGAAAACGTCTGCCCGCATTGACCAACTGCTACTACGGTATTAAAAAAAAAAATCCATTTTGCTCCTCTATTGAGTTACGAAAGGAATTTAATTCCCAAGCAACAAAACGAACTATAAGACATCATCAATTGGAAATTGGTTTGGTAGCGAGAACTTCAAGGAAAGTACCGCTGTTAAGTACTAAAAACAGAATATTTAGGATAGTATTTGGCAAAAAGTATTTAAATCGTCATAATATAATAATGTTCTATGATCTGATGAACATATACGTGAACATCACGTTAGACGTGAACATCACGTTAGACGTGAACATCACGTTAGACGTGAACATCACGTTAGACGTGAACATATACCACACCCCCTTTAACCGCCTACAAATCTATAAAAATGCAATATTTTAGACGGTTTTGGTCGTATTGGGCTAAAATTAGCTAGTTGAGTTCGTATGCTTACTATACGCAAATGTACCAAAAGTGGGAGCAGTCGCACTATAGGTACGCCCACTTTCCAGAAATAATTACAATTCTCGATTTGTACAGGTTTTTATAGTGAAACTTCATATGTGGGTGCTCTGAGTTCAAGTGAAGATAAATTTGTATTTTATTTTGCTTTCTACACAAATTAATAAATTTTACGTATTTAAAAGTAAATGTAAAATATTTAATAGAACTTTTCGTAGATCTTCTTGATGAAAGTTCATTGCTCTATGGACTGGGCATCGATGACTCTGTACAGTATCTCTGTGAGTATAAAAGAATCATCAAAGAATTAATTTCGAATTTTTTAGTGTGCAAAACTTTAAAGCATTTTTCTGAAACTTGTCATTTTTGAAGTTCGTGTAGTTCATGCTCAAAATCTACTAAAACGATCGTTTTGAACTTTTTCACAGTACTTCCTCACGTAATTCGCCAGGTAACTAACACATGGTCCAATAAGTCCCGAGACTAACTACTAGGTGGCACCTCTAACGAAATATCGATATAATATTTCGATAGTTCTAACCTTCAAACAATACGTGTAAAAATTTCATGACAATCTAACGTTTAGTTCAGAAGTTGCATTGCTTTAAGTGACGCTACTGTTATATTTTCGAAATAATGGATTCAAAGCAATTCCGTGTGTTGATTTATCACTGTTTTTTTATGGGAAAAAATACCGTCCAAGTTGATACCAATGATACTGAACGTATCATTATGATACGAACAATATATAAAAAAAGTACACAAAATGGTATTGGCCGACCGTAAAGTGAAGGTTCGCGAGCTAGCTGAGGCTCTGAAGATATCGAAAGTCAGTGAACAATATTACAGGAACATTTGTTAATGAGAAAGCTGCTTTTCAAATGGGTGCCACGTTTTCTCACATCGGACCAAACAACAACGTGTCGAAGATTCGGAGAGCTGTTTGGCACTGTTTACAAAGAATAAACATGAATTTTTGCGTCAGTATGTGACAATGGATGAAACATGGATCCACCATTACACACCGGAATCAAAACGGTCGTCAGCTGAGTGGAGAGCAACCGATGAAAGCAGGCTAAAGCGACTAAAAACACAACAGTCGGCTGGAAAGGTTATGACATCTGTATTTTGGGATACGCATAGAATTTTGTTCATAGACTATCTCGAAAAGGGAAAAACAATCAACAGCGATTATTATATAACGTTGTTGGAGCGTTTGAAGGATGAAATCCCGAAAAATCGGCCACATTTGAAGAAGAAAAAAATCGTGTCACAAATCGGCGAAAATCCATGAATTAGGCTTCGGATTGCTTCCTCATCCACAGTATTCGCCAGCTTTGGCTAACAGCGGCTACTGGCTCTTTGCTGATTTCAAAAAAATGCTTGCCGGCATGAGATTTGGCTCCAATGAAGAGGTGATGGCTGAAACTGAAGCGTATTTTAAGGCGAAGCACAAATAGTTCTACAAAACCGGTATTGTAAAGTTTGAAAAGCGATGGAATGAATGTATTGCTCTTGAAGGAACCAATGTTCATGAATAAAGAATAATATTTGCAAAAACAAGTTTTTTTTATTACTTAAGGCCCAAACATAATAGGCTCGAGCTGGCAGCGCTCGACTTTATGTCACAACTACTTTTCACATTTGCTTTGAAAAATTCAACAATTTCTACATCAATTCGTTTTGTTCGTTTGAATTTATAATTATTAGAATGGATTGCGGAAATAAATTTATAAATAAATTTAAGCAAACGATTCCTTACGGAGTATTCGATTTGAATTGCTCTAGCTGCAGCCAGATCAAGTTAACGAAACTTGAAGAAAAAGCTAGCTCGAGCTATTATGGTTTGTACACATCATTTCTATGTAGTCGTATAAAATTTGACATTAGCTGCAGCCAGCTCGAGCCTATTATGTTTGGGCCTTTAGTCTCGAGACTTATTGGACCATGTGTTAAATCGTTTTACCTGTTCATAACAGGTGAATTTCTTTAAAAATTATTCGGTGCACTCCTTCTCTCTACTCTGATTAATTAAAAAAAAAAAAAATTATAAAAATCGGTTGAGAAACACGGAAAAAAATGGTTCTTAACTGTTTCGCCTTCGCCTATTTACATATAGATATAAAATAAGGGTATGTCAATATCTGAATCATGGTAGAATAAAGAGCTAGCCTTGCGGCTGAAAATTCTCTCTCGCTCTGAGAGGGAACTGTCAAAATTAATAAAAATACTTTTCCTCCTCTTCTTGATGTTGTTCGTTGTTAGGGGTTTTTTTGAAAATTCTGACTCGTTTTCATCATTTGGCTTCTTTTGATGTTAGCTTTTTTTTTTTAAATAGTTTTAAACACTTTGCTCTTACTTTGACGAAATTTGTCGCAAGCTTTATTTTAAACACAAAATTTGTCAAATTAATAACAATTATCGTCAATTTTAAAACATTTTTCTTTGAGTGCATAGTTCAATGAAAGTGCAAAGCTTGAAAACAAAATCTATCATTTCTATCTCAAACATTGCATGTGTTTTCTGTTTATGTGTAAAAAAAAATAAATTGTTAAATAATAAAAAACCTAAACCATTAAAATTGAGGATTTTAAGAGTAAAGCTTACTTCTATTATGATCCGTCATGACAAAGACCTATAGATCACCAACAACATTTAAACGCATTTGTCTATGGATAAAAATATGTATTGTATAATCGCAAAGTACATTTTTTTTCTAAACATTGATTGGCTGGCTTTGCTTCCAAGTACGTATAAGAAGCGCGCGCTAAATATAGATTTGGAGAAAATACTGCACAATAGCTCGAAATAAAACTTTATAATTGAACTGTATTAAAATAATATGATACTTACAATATGATAGTACAAGCAAAATTAGAGCATTAGATAAACATACATATAGTATATGTTGTTATACAAATAAGCAAAAACAAAAAGTTATCAAAAGAAAGCCAGCCCAAACATACCTGATTTTGAATAAAATATGTTTAAAATATATATATGTATATATAAATATATGAATTAAGTTTATCTGATTGCACGGACACGACGTAGCTAACGCTTTAAACCTTGGACTAAAATTAAACCAAATGAATTTCTACAATAATTACTTGGCCAAAAAATAAGCAGCCAGCGCTAAAGCGAACACTTCGAATCAGAAACAGAACAACGATCAACGAATTGATCGAGTAGTCCAAGAAAGAATCGCTACACCGCTTACTTCGCGCCTCCTGCCACGGCAATGCACTGCTTCTTCGTAATGGCTTTGCTCTGAAAACGCAGGCCCACACAAGATCGAGAGAGCGAAAGTGTATGAGATTGATATAAGACCGTGAGAGAGCGAGAGTGTGTATATATGATCGTTTCGAACTGGCGAAAGACGACGCCAAAGACGCTGTTCTATTTTTAATATCCCGAAAATTCAAAATATTGTATAAAACACGGAACCAAACTCAACACAATGCGCGAATACAAGATACTGAATTACCGAAACGGACTCAAGTTGGCAGTGAGTGTTGTTTCGGGCTGTAAGCAGACAAACAGCCAAGCAGCCAAGCTAGCAGCCAATGCGAGAAAATCTAAATAAAAAAACAAAAACTTAGGTGGAAAAACTTATGCGTCGCGCTTCTAGCTGTGAACGTAGGAATGTAAGATATTAAATCAAAATGGAAAAGTAATGAAAATCACAAAGCTAAATAGATATAGAGAAGCATGGATACAGATTGGGGCTGTATAGGTTGCGCTAAGATTATGAAAGTTTTCATAGGGAAGAGAATCAACAAGCTTAAGATTTTTACAAGCTCAATTGATGAACTGAATAAGGACGAGTTTTAATTAATGGCAGTGTGGGGACAAATCTACTTGCTATTTGGTGTACAAAAAAGTTTTAAAGGATTTTTTTTCAAGACGCTATAATAATATTTTCCATCGCTAGCCACTACCTTTTTCCATCTTTCTGGCAATTTTCAGATACCATCTCGAAAAAACGATGCGTCTTTTGATGCGATGATGCGTGAATCGATTCAATTTTGGATTTCTTCAAAAGAGTGAAAGTGCTGATCCTCAAGAGCATGCTTTATCGACGAAAGCAAATAGGAGTCGGCCAATGTCTGGGCTATACGGCGGGTGGGGTAGGACTTCCCATTTCAGCGTTTCAAGATCTGTTTTGACCGGCTGCGCATCGTGTGGCCGAGTATTGCCATATTGCAAAATTACCTTGTCGTGCCTTTGCTCGTGTTCTGGCCGTTTTTTTTTTCTGGCAGTCCTTCGCACTCTTTGACATCGGTATTAAATCACCACTTCTAAAACGTCTCTACCTAAACTCACATGTGGAATTCGATGAAGCATGTTTCTCGTAAGGTTCTTGCAGCATTCAATGGCTTTCAGCTGCATTTTTCTTCAAGTAAACTTTCTCGCGTCCGTGGCGTAGTTGGTTAAAGTGCGTGGCAGCTATGTCAACGAACCTTGGAGACCCAGGTTCGAACCCCAGCAGCGACAGAAAATTATTTGAATTAAAATAATTTTTCTGTACGGACGCCACCTCTCTGCAGACAATGGCAAACCTCAGAGAGTAATCAAAATGCCATGTAAAGCTTCTTGAGAATAAGAACATTTCGTTCATCGCCGTTCGGAGTCGGCGTTAAGCCTGTAGGTCCATTTCTCGGTCAATTGTGTACAAACTTAATAACACGCACAACACAATTGATCCTAAGAAGCTAGGTCAAAGTCCTTTCAAGGGCTGAAATGGCCAGTTATTTATTTTTTATTTTTTTTTTTTAAACTTTCTCGCCGTTCTAGGCGTGGTGGAAAGCCGTCAAAATATGCGAATTTAAATCTGAGGCAAGTATTATGCCTACACCTCAGTCAGTTCTAGTTATGAGGCTATCTCATCCACAAACTTCTCTACCACCAACTACAACTTCAAATCGTAAATATTGATGAGTTATAAATTTCAGTTGATCAGAAATGAGGCAAGAAATGCAGACAGGTAAAAGCGTAGGACCATGATCTGGCCGGGATTTGAACCCATGATCTCTAGGATAGCAGTCAAGCACGATATCTACTCGACTACCGAAACCATCGGTACCAAAAATAAATAGTATCCACACCGACCAGGGCCGCCGCACAGTGCGAATTTTTCGATTTAAGGATGACAAGTTATTTTTTCCTGGAATTTCATAAAATAAAAAATGTGTTTCGACAGATAATTAATTAAGCATTATGAAAATCATACTAAAAACCTCAGAGAGTAAATAATGCCATGTAAGGCTCTTGAGAATATGCACAACACAATTTGATCATAATAAGCTTGGTTAAAGTCCCCTCAAGGGCTGAAATGGCCAGTTTATTTATTATTAAATGCTGCACCAACTTGAACTGCGTCTCCCATTCTTTGTTGTATTTTCTGTTGATTTTGGTTTTATTTTTTGGCCAAACCACGATTTTCGGTTTCATCAAATGAGGCATCATCATCTTTCTAACTTCCTTTTTCTTCACTAGTTGTTTCTGCGTCAGAGCGTGATAAGTTCTCTCGGCTTCAACTTGGCGCATATATGGTCCTTTTTTTTGTTTTCAACAATAAAATTAGAAGATTCAGATTTGATAAAAACAAAGGTATATGTATTAGTAAAAAAATACTTATCCATAACTGCCTACGCTGTTCGTTGCTACTAAATATAAAGAATGCGCTAGACAACTGACAGACAAAAATAAATTAGACGGTCTCGAGATTTTCAGGGCTGCAAATATGTAGTTTGCATATACAGAGCGGACAATCTAGTGGTTTCTTTTTAAATCATGTTATTTTGACACTGACAGCTGTTTCCCGCTCTTGACATCATACCTCCGTGGAAAAAATTAGTCGCTTTACGCTTGAACAGCGTTGGGAAATATTGGAAACTTATTTCCAAAGTGCGTGCTGTGTAGCCCAAACAGTGCGTTTTTTTAAAAGAAGCTTTGACCGAAAATAAGTACCCACCGCGCCTGCTGTATCTGGGGCTCGGAAAACCCGCACGTTATTGTCGAGAAGCCGTTGCACCTACAGAGAATGAAAGTTTAGTGCGGATTGTGGAGTGGTGGCATCATTGGACAATTTTTCTTAGAAAATGAGGCTGGGGACAACGTTTCGGTCAACGGTGGACGTTACAGAGCCATGTTAACCTACTTTTTATTACTGAAATTGGAGACATGAGTTTGGAACAGTGGTGATCAACGCAAGGTTCAAACAACAACAAAGAGAGCTTTCCGAGTGCACAGCTTTACACTGAAACAAGAAGCTGTTAAAAGCTCTCAACATTTGGTGCGAGGAACTCTAGTCGAGTGTTGAATTTTCAATATAATCATTTCTTTTTTATTTTTGAGTTTGTTTTTTGCTATTTTAACATAGAAAACATCAATCAAAACTGTATTAATGCTTTTCCTGAAACATTGCAATATATTTGCGTATTTTCATAAATAAAACAGCGAGAAACACCCCCACCACATGAACGCTCAAAGCATATTGACTTGAAATTTAAAGCACTGCAGAAAAAACTTACTTTTACGCAGTGTACAAACACAGCGAGCCGATTGCTACTTCGTGTCCAAATGCTCAACAGCACACGATGCCCGCGGGCTATGGGAAACCATAGGGGTTTTCACGATTCAGTGCATTTGGCTGTGCATTTTAGCATGAGCAAAAAATCCATGCTTTATTTCTCATTGTATGTACATTTTGTAAGTGTAAAGAGAAAAAAGCATGGATTTTTTGCTCATGCTCAAATGCACAGCCAAATGCACTGAATCGTGAAAACCTCTCATGTAGTGAGCACCACTGTTTTGGACGATCTCTGGTTCATGCAGGATGAAATCACATTTAAAGCTTCTGTGTTGTTTCTGTGTTTGTCTTTTGTCGTTGATTTGTTGTTGGGTTTTGTGTTGCTACATAAGCCTTTGCTCTCAGTTCTTACTCTCAACGCTCCCAGAGCGCTCTCTGCCCATAGCTGCACATAGCCCATGCCACAGGCGGTCTTTTGCGCACCAAATTCCCAAATCGTGTTATCCGCCGTCTTGGCGATGTCAATTGGTCGCCTCGGAGCTGCGATTTGACCCTTTTTGACTTTTTTTTTGTGGGAAACCGTGAAGGATCGATGTTATGCCAACAATCCGGAAACGATTCAAGCACTTAAGGACAATATCATCTTAGCAATCCGTGAGGTACAGCCCGAAACCATCAACAAATTCTTGGAAAATTAAAGTGACAGAATGCGCAACTGCGAAGCCAGCCGAGGCACCCACTTGAACGACATTGTGTTCCATAATTAATGGGAATGTTTGCTCTTACTAATAAAGCCATAATACATGGGAAAAAAATTAATTTTGTTAATTTTATTGCATTTTTAACAAAATACATGTATTTGGCCCATCCTGTAGACTCCTTTAACATTGGTCAAAACGGGGAAAATTGACGGTACGCTTGTGTTGTATCGTAAATTTTTCGAGTTCAAAAGAGAACTTGAAAAAAAAAATGCTTTAAATTCTTGACCAATGTAAAAGGGATCATAATACTAAGCTTAAGGTGGTTATGCACTGATGCACTACTTTTTATGTTGTAATTTTTTGAAAAACGTCGCATGCTGTTACGAAAAAAACAAAGAAAACACAATTTTGAAAAAGTCGTCTCTCAGGGGCATGGAATCGGAAAAGGGTAATTTTGCCATTCAACCATAATGATAAATAATAACCATACAACTGATGATAACCAGTTAGTAGTCTTAAGATGGGATCATATTTTAGGGCTCTGCTGCAACACAACGCCCCCCTTACAGCTACTTATGTAAAATATATTATAATTTTATTTTTAAAACTTTGGAGCTTTTAGTGTGTACAACAACTTTTATGGCACACACAGCCTAAGACGGTGCCTCACTTTACCGTGTCAGGCACCTCCACAGCAGCTGCACTCAGCCGTTGTTCGTATGTGCCAATCGATCCTCGCTCTGTAAAACGTTTTAGAATTAAAAAAAAAATTGTTTTAGTATAAGTTTATATGTGCTTGTGTGCGTATGTGTATATGTTGCTATTTCAAATCTAAACATTTATATTCTGTATTTCATAGATAAAAATAAACTCTTTGGTTCGTCGTTGGTCATATTGGTTAATATAGATCGGCGTATTAAGCGTTTTTGTTGAATTCAGTTTTCTGTGCTTGCTTACAAATCGTTGTTGTTGCTGTTTTAGTTGTATTTTTTTTTTTTTTGTTTTTTTTTTAAGTTTTTCTAATTACGGAAAATACCTTGCTTACTCACCACCCCAAAGGCATGCTTTTTTGTTTTTTTGGTGAGCTCAGAAATTTGATGTTTATATCTTTTTTTGGATTTGGTTTGTTTTCTTCTGCGCAGTCTATTTAAAAGAACTTGAGCTAGGAAAGTACGTCTTTGCTTGCTCTCCCATTTTGATGTGAGTTAAGTTTTATTTTTGGATCTTGCCACTTATGTAAATGTGAATATATACATTCTGTTTATATAAACACTATATATCAATCGCTTGCTCCCAAGAGGTAATTGAACTTAGCCTGAAAGGATTTCTAATTAGAGTTTAAGAGCTAGATTTAATATTTAAGATAAACTATCTCTTGAAGTTTTAGAGACACATTATAAATACTGCAATATATTTTTTAAAGCTGCTTTCATTATGCTGAACTTGTATTAGCGAACGAATTATTCAAGCTTCAATTCTATGAAATAGACTGCGCAAAAAAAACAAAATGTTTTTATAAGAGTCCTTCCGCATATTTGGTAAATATTTCTTAAGCACCACATAGCAGTGAAAGCTTTCGAAATTAATCCTGATTCGTAACAAATCTTTTTTGTGAAGAGTTTATTCTTGAAGTATTCTAATTATAAAGTTTGTAGATTCTTTACTAAGGAAAATCTATATTAGAAAAATATATTTTTCATATTTCTTTCCGCCTTCTAAATTGTGAAGAACCCTCAAGCCGAAGTTGAGATAAATATATATAAAACTTTGATATTTTTGTCGTGTCAATGTGTTAACGCGTAGGGTTCCAGAAAAGTTAAAAAAGACATGTTTTTCAAAGTGCGTGGGAGTTCCATGGAATTGGTTCTGTTGAGTATATATACAGTGTTGTGCATATCAAAAGCAACCAAGAAAAGCCATAGTCAATTATACCTAGAAACTTTTCCGTTTTTACTAAAATTCTAGTTTGATATATTTTTTATAATCATTAAAACACAAATTGTTAAAAAATAATTCAAAAGTTTTTATTACTGCAGGCTTTTAAATGTTTTTATAAAAAATAAAGTACAAAGTAGAAATTATGCTGTGCATAACTAAAGCAACTTAAACTAAAGAAATTTAAATTGATCGAAAATACAGGTTATAGGATTAATATTTGGTAAAATAACCTTTATTTTAAATAACCGCAACACATCTGCGTGGCATTGAAGCTATAAGGTTGTCAATTATAGTTTGTGATAAGCTTCGCCACTGCTGTGTCAGTGTCTCAACGAGTGCAGCTTTATATGAAAACCTTTGCCCACCGACTCTCCGCTTAAGGATTCCGAATAGATTTTCTATTGGGTTAAGATCAGGCGATTGAGCTGGTCAATCCAATAACTGAATCCCTTTTGCGCAAGTCCACGTCTTAACGATCATTGTGGTGTAAGGGTCGTTGTCATGCTGAAATATCCACCTGGTTGGCTTTTCTCGCTCAGCAAAGGGCATCATGACTGTCTCTAAAATCTCTTTATAAATAAATCGGTCCATTTTTTGGGTTATTTCATAAACTGAATCTTGTCCAAATCTAGAAAAACAAGCCTAGAACATAGCCGAACAGTGACCTGACAGTTTTGAGGTTTAAGGCTCTCACCTTTTCGCAGATGTACTGTGGCCATGTCATCGCTGGTAAAGAGATTAAATCTGGACTCGTCACAAAAAAATACTGTCTTCCATTGGTCATCAGACCAATTTAATGAGTTCTTGCAAAACTTAATTGGGAATATAAAAATTTTTATTTGATTTAAGCCAAAAGAGATTATGTCTTAAAAGCAAACCTTCGTTCTAATTTTTTTTTGTTAGGAATGGCTTCTTCGCTGGTCTGCAACTTCTTAAGTCGGCTTTTCAAAGCACATAGGCGAACAGTACTCGAGTCCACGTTTAAATTTAGTCGATTAACAACAGACTGAGATGGTAAAAAAGGATATTTTTGAAAAGCTAGGATTACATGTCAGTCCTCTCTCTGTGTTGTTTTAAGCTTCAGACCACCCAAGTGAAGAGTTTTCGCAGTTTTTTAGTCTTGAACTTTTTTATAAGACGTGAAATTACTGAATTTGCTTCATTTCTTTTGATGCTATATTGAGCGCAATACATGATTAAGTAAAAATAACGATTTAAATTTTAGGGAAAGAAGTAAGATGATAAAAAAATATCAAGAAGTTTGCTACGCCCATTTAGGTTGCATTTGATATGCACAACACTGTAGGTGCTAACAATGTAGGTGTCAAAATTATAGTACAACAGGAGGTTAATTTTTTGACTTTATAACAAAAATTAAAAAAAAAACAATTAAGACGTTATCGAGTGGCGTCCGTGGCGTAGTTGGTAAAAGGGCGTGGCCGCTATGTCCACGAACCTGGAAACCCGGGTTCGAACCCCAGCAGCGACAGAAAATTATTTGAATTAAAATAATTTTTCTGTACGGCTGCCACCTCTCTGCAGACAATGGCAAACCTCAGAGAGTAATCAAAAATGCCATGAAAGCTGCTTGAGAATAAGAACATTCCGTTCATCGCCGTTCGGAGTCGGCGTTAACCTGTAGGTCCGTTTCTCGGTCAATTGTGTACAAACTTAATAACACGCACAACACAATTGATCATAAGAAGCTAGGTCAAAGTCCATTCAAGGGCTGAAATGGCCAGTTATTTTTTTTGTTTTTTTTAAGACGTTATCGAGACGCGAAGGGAGTTGCCTAAGAAACGAAACTTCAAATTCATTAAATAGAGTTATAACGCGCTATGTACATATAGTTGCTACTGTAAAAAATATTCGTCTATAAAGACTGGTTCTTAGCCCTCATCACAAAAATAAAGAAAAATTCATGACGTCATAAAGCCACGAAAGGGTCGCTACAAGATCGAAAGTTCATCAAACATGCAACAGCGTTGCATGGAATTATTACTCGTTGAGTACAGAGAGGGCCATCTAGTGGTTACCTTTTAAATCATAGGTTATTTTGATACTGACAGCTGTTTCCCCTTCGAAATCTTGACATAAAGTCATTTTCATACCTTCGCGGAAAGAGTCATGTTAACCAAATTTTTTTGTGGGGAACTGTTAAGGACCAATGTTATGCCAACAATCCGGAAACGATTCAAGCACTTAAGGCCAATATTATCCAAGCAATCCGTGAGCAATCCCGAAACCATCAATAAGGTCTTGGAAAATTGGAGTAAGAGAATGCGCTACTGCGAAGCCAGCCACTTAAAAGACGTTGTGTTCCATAATTAATGAGAATGTTTTTTCTTACTAATAAAGCCATAATGCATGTAAAAAATTTAATTTTGTTCATTTTATTGCATTTTTAAAAAGAAACTTGTATTTGGCCCACCATCTGCGGCACAGTAAATACTATAAACTGAAAATAAAGGTTTTGTGATTGACCTCACAACAAAAACAAAAAGATAAATTCTGGCGTCATCTGGTCGCGAAGGTAATAGCTTAGGGTGCGAATATAGTGCACGCGTATAAGCGTTTCGTTGCTGTTTCGAGCTGAAAAACATATATAGGGTGTTTTTTTTAGGGGTTTGTTTTTCGAATTGAAATAAAACACAAGAAAATCGTTTTAATGTCCATCAATTTGGCTTTATTGGAAGGATAATTTTATGCCATTAATGTTTAAATATGATTTCGGGCATGTGGCCGCCGCGGCTGGCTCGAATAAAGCCAATTCTACAGGTCCAATTTTCAACCACTTTTTCGAGCATATGGGGCCGTATGTCGGCAATAACGCCACGAATGTTGGCCTCCAAGTCACCTAACGTTTCTGGTTTGTTGGCGTAGACGAGCGACTTTACATATCCCCAAAGAAAATAATCCAATGGTGTCAAATCACACGATCTTGGTGGCAAATTGACAGGTCCATTCCGCGAAATTATGCGCTCATCGAATGTTTCCTTCAATAAATCGATTGTGACGTGCGCTGTGTGGCATGTAGCGCCGTCTTGTTGGAACCACAACTCATCCACATTCATGCCATCCAATTCGGGAACAAAATAGTCGGTTATCATGGCTCTATACCGGTCTCCATTAACGGTAACTGACTCTCCAGCATTATTTCGGAAGAAGTATGGCCCAATGACTCCACCAGCCCATAGAGCACACCAAACAGTCAGTTTTTGTGGATGTAA
This sequence comes from Pherbina coryleti, assembly GCA_943735915.1. NCBI lineage: Eukaryota > Metazoa > Arthropoda > Insecta > Diptera > Sciomyzidae > Pherbina > Pherbina coryleti. Next base: position 119,657,643 of record OX030951.1, read on the forward strand.
TGGCGTCTCAAGGATCTCATGTGGATTCTCTTCACTCCAAATGCGGCAATTTTGCTTGTTGACGTAGCCATTCAACCAAAAATGAGCCTCATCACTGAACAAAATTTTGCGATGAAAATCAGCATCGAGATCAATCTCATTTTCGGCCCATTTGCAAGCGTTGTTCTTTTGTCAACCTGTTCATGATGAAATGGCAAACCAAACTGAACATAAATGACATTAGAGTTGCCAGATTTGACCACAAAAGGCCAGTTTTATCTCTATTCGAAAAACAAACCTCTAAAAAAAACACAGGTGCGTCACTGGACACACGAGAGAAGCGAAGCATTTTCGCAAATTCATAGATTTGATAATTTAATAGCGTTTTTTCGATTAAAATAATTTTTAAATTCAAAACTTTAAAATAACAAAGTATATATATCATATATACTAACCCTCTTCGGCCCTTAAAGCCCCCTGTTCAGTTGTAGGGAATAAATATACAAAAATCATTAATTTTGTTACAATTTAACCCGCATCCATCGGAAATTTCTAGAAACGAATCAATTTGATGCAGATACAAAAAGACAATATTATTCATTAGAATATTTTCAATTTATTAACTATTCTAGTGCGATAAGTATAAGACTATCTCTAACTGTATAACTGCTCATTTGTTTATTTTAATATTTTAGGATGGAAGCCCAAATTCTGAATTTAAATATGCATATTTTTTTTTAATATATGAATGTTTTTCAAGAATTTGCATCAATTTGATGCAAACGATGGATGCGGGTTAATCAACTTAAAGGTTGTTTATTTTTAACGATATTTATAACGACCTTTAGTAGGAAGTAGAAACAACATCTAATACACAATCCTTAGTGAATATTTCTTTTAGTTCGTTCGTTCTTTTAGTTCGTTAGGTCTTTTAGTTCGCATGGACAAACCGAAGATTCAAACCATAGCTCGGTAAATGTAGTTATCTTTGCTCTAGTTCATTTTGTTTGCTACTTTTGTCGGTTGGCTAGCCAATACACAGTCCTAGAATAGCCAACACACAATCCTTTCTAGATTGTAATAGAAATTAATAGATTATAGTGATCTGCTCAAACATAGCTTTAGTTAATGTTTATTACTGAATCAACAATCATATAAAAGAAATGCTTTCAGCATAATGGTTAGAGGAAAGTACCAACAAACGATAAAACTGTGAGGTGTGGGTTCAATTCCTGCAGCGGGCAAGAAATTATTTTTAATTTAACATTTTCTGGTTCAATCGATGCAAGCAAAAAACAATATCAATTCTAAGAAAAAAGGTGTCGGAAAAAAGTGTCGTTTTTTCTGATTTCACTCTAGCAAATCGCAGAACGAGGCGTAAAAAGCTTCGCTTCAAAAACACCCTTTACGAGCAATAAAGTACGCAAGTCATGCATCTCTTTTGTCCTAATGTGTTTTTCAGCACAGCACAGCAACGCAACGCTCATACGCTTTCACTATGTTTGTACCCTTATGCAACGAAAATGCAATATTGTTGAATGGAATTATTTATTACTCGCTGATTAGAAATGCTACGAAAAATTTTATTTGACAGCAAAAATGGTTTTTTGACTTCATAACGAAAATGAAACATAAATTTTTGGAGCCACGACACCAAAGAGGAAACCTTTTGAAGCAGTAAAAATGCAACTATAAGGAAAAAAGGTTGCATTAAATTTCGTGACTTCGAAATTAAACTTCGTGACTATTGGGCGCTAGGGTAAATTTAATAGAATGACAGTAAAGCTGAGGCATTCGATCACATGATTAAGCAACAAAAAAAACAATAATCGCGGTATGAGGCCTTTCAGGGAACCCCTTAAAATAATCTAAGTGCACCATCGTTGCATGGATATATTGCATGACGCTAAGGTAAATGTAAATGTACCATACAAAAGCAAAAACAAAAATATAAAATAAAAATTAAAAGAAAATTCAAATTAGGACAAGAATTTGGATTTGACTAAGGACAAAGATTAGAAAAAGAATGAGGTTGAAAAATGCTAAGGTTTTGAACAAAGGTTAGGACCAACAATAATATAAGGAGTAGGACAAAGATTTGGACAAAGATTATAGCATGTAATTGAACAAAGATAAGGACAAGTACTCAAACAAGGATTGGGAAAAGTACTAGGACAAGGATTAGGACAAAGCTTAGGCACACTTAAAGCCATATTTAGGTCAAGATTGAAAAAAGGATGAGGACAAGAATTGACATAATGAAGAGAACAAGGATTTGAACCCGCTAAGAGGAAGATTTAGGACAAAGTTTGGAAAAATATGTGGGACAAGGAAAGGGCTTCGAAGAAGGAATGGGTCAGGAATTTGGAATCGGACTAAAAACAAAAATGTAGACAAGGAAAACTACAATTATTAAAACATATATAAGAACAATAATAAGTGTGAGGATGAGTTTGGGAACAAAGTATACGCTATCACGTCAAAACCTACGGTGTGTCCACGACACAGCAAACTCTTATTTATTTTTTTATAAATTTAATAAAGAAGCTTATCGAACTTGAGAATTTGGTAACCTAAGAATTTGTCAACTTCAGTTGTCAAAACGTATGGGGGAAATTCAAAATGTATGGGAAAAACACGAAAAGTTTTCTCAGAGTTAAACACTAGAAATTCAACTCGCTAATTTTTTTTTTGTTATTTACAAAGAACAACTAAATATTTTGAAACATAGATTCTCATAGAGAACATACGTATAAAATGACTTCCTGCTATTTTTGTTCCAAGATTAAGCATTCTTGCTCAGTCAGTCTGCAGTGTAGGCTAGACTATATATATGTGTGTGTATGTGCATGTGTAACCGCCAACTCGACTTGCTTTATACAGCATATCTCGAATGCTGCTTGCGCTTTACTCTGCACCTTTGTGGGGCGAAGATTTACTTAACAACGACCCCCTCCACTTGTTTTTTTGTCTTCTTTAACTCGGGAGCGAGAGCTTGCTGCTTACAATAAACAAGCAATACGTAGCATAGCATAGCTTGAATATTATTTTTGGCAGAACTTTGGAGTTCTTCAGATGGTTCGAATGAGTTATTTTATTTTTTTAAATAAAAAATGAATTTATATACAAACTTTTACAAATTATTTGTTTTTTTTTTAAATTAAATTTAAATTCACAGATATTAGAAGAGATGAGAGAGAGGTAAGTGGATCAAATTAAAAATAAAAAGCAGAAACTTGCTTAACACGTCATTTCTTCATAGCTAGGGGATGCCTTTTATTATCATCTAATATTAATGTGTTTCATCATTATCATCTCTAATGAGAGGATAGCTTAATAAAGGAAAGATTACAAAAAAGCTTGCAACCATATGGCGTCTTTTTGTTATAAATAAGCACACGATATAAAAGAAAAATATTTGTAATGAGCGCATTAACGTCAAATTAAATGAAGAAATGCGCAACGAAATCGATAACTAAAAAAAACTAAATTTTAAGTAAGGGTTCGGGCAAGATTTAATACAAAAAGTAAATTTTTTAATAGAACAGGACAGAATTCCCTGGTTATGGAAATGAAAAATAATTTAGCTACTTTTACTTTAAACTACCAAGAAGAGATAACAAAAAATGAAAGTAACAACTCAAGTTTAGTTCCATGTAGTTTTTCGAAAAATGTTCATTACTCACGAATTTTCTGAAGCAGATTTTGAAAAACTTCTTAACCCTCTACTGTTCATAAGACCATATATGGCTTTTTATTTTCAAATTCGAATTTGCAAAGGAAAAATAGTTATTAAGAAGGATCTAAGAAATAGACTTAGAATATCTCAGTCTAGTTTATCACTTTCTAAAGTTAGTCTTTTCAACTAGAAACTTAGAAAGTTTACGAATACAACAGAAAGGGGAAGGGGCAATAAATTTCAATGAAGACCCGGACAACATAAACAACAATTATGCAGGAGCATTGGACGTATAAAGTTTAGTTTAGATAGGGTTGTAAGTAAAGAATTTAAATACTTGTCAAAATGTGAAAAATAAGATTAAGTAGGTAAAACTGTAATTGTTGACAAAATATCGTATAACTTTTGTGTTTTTAGTAAAATTCAAATTTTAAATAAACCCCTGAAGATTTCAACAAAAAATTGACGAAACTTCGGGCAAAAATTTAATTTTAATTTTATTTATTAAAAACATAAAAAATAAACTGTCCATTTCAGCTCTTTAAAGGACTTTGACCGAACTTCTTATGTTCAAATTGTGATGTGCGTGTTATAAAAGTGGACCTACTCAGTGGCGGATCTACACACGGGCTGAAAGGGCTTTAGCCCCCCCTCCCCCCTTGGAGAATTTTTTGTATGGAAAAAAACGAAAAAAAGTAAAAAGACGCTTCAGCCCCCCCTTTGGCGAATCCTAGATCCGTCACTGGACCTACTATAGTTTTATGTCGACTCCGCACGGCCAATGTGCATGTTCTCAAGAAGCTTTTTACATGGCAGTTTTTACTCTTTGAGCGATCTGACCGATCAGAAAAATTAATTTCAATTGAAAAAATTTTCTGTTTCTGGTGGAGGATTCGAACCTCGGACCTCGCAGCTCGAAAATTTGCATCGATTGGTTCACGTACTTTAGCGCACTCGGCCACGGCCGCCATTTTATACATAAAAAGCGTTCGTCAATATCCCCCTAAAACATCAACATTAACCTAAAATTTGACCCAAAAATTACATAAAAATAAAAAAGGAGTTTGCTGTGTCGTGGATACACCCGTTTTGACGTGACAGTGTTTCTTTATTCTTGTCCCTATCCGTTCCTTTGTTCCCCAACCGTTACCATTCTTCCGTTATTTTTTTATTTGTGTAATAATTTTCCTACTTCATGTCTGAATTCTTCTTTTGATCTAACCAAATTCTTCCTCGTGCTTAGTCTACATCTTTGTCCTAATTCGTATCCTATTTTTTTTATAGTCCTTTTCCGGTTTCATTATGTTATTTTATTGTTTGTGACCAAAGTTGGTTGCCACGAAAAAAATTCTAAATTGAAACTTTTGTTTTCAGCTTTTCGGATCTTCGTTAGATTGTGTTGGTGTTGTTGTTGTTGTTGTTTTTGCCTTTGATTTTACTTTTGATTTTAGTTTTGCTTTTGATTTTAGTTTTGCTTTTGATTTCACTTTTGCTTTTGATTTCACTTTTGCTTTTGATTTCACTTTTGCTTTTGATTTCACTTTTGCTTTCGATTTCACTTTTGTTTTTGAATTCACTTTTGCTTTTGATTTCACTTTTGCTTTTGATTTCACTTTTGCTTTTGCTTTTTTTGTGCCCTAAGACCTCACCTTGGACTAAGTGTATTGGGCTTAAAGGAGACCGTGTTGAATAATAAACATTAATTTCTCCAAAAATTGAGTTTTTTTTTTTTAATTAGATCAGGGGACTTGTTGAACAGCTTAGTACTAAGCCAAATATTCATGAGACCAAGCTCAGGCCCTGTATTTGGTGGGATTAGTTTAGTGTGGTTTATTATGTGCTGCTCAAATCCAACATCGCAAAAACCCATCAAAGCCTACTTGGAACCGTTCAAATGGTTCAAAATTCTTATCATCTCTTAGAATGATAATCGACGAAACAATTGCGTTTTTCGTTCAAGCAAAGGTGAAGATTACACTTTCTGCATATAAAAATGGAACGGTTGTTTACTTGTTTTACTTTACCACCACATTTTATGCTTTTGCACAGAGCTCATCCGAATAACTGGCAGGTGATCTATACGATCATATCGCAAATCATTTGCTGGCTGAAGTTCGTTTTGAACTCGAGGGACTGGCAAAGGTATGTTTGGCCGACTATATTTCTTTTTCTTTTGTGTCATATTTGTCAGCACGAGGGATACCTCGGTCCAGACGGAACGCCTTTTGGGTTATCGGAATTGACGGGTTTCCTCTTTTAAAAAGTAGCCATGCATTAGTCACGCAAAGGTCGAGTAAATGGTAAAATATTCTGATGTGCCATTTTCGGTTTTTTATTCCAATTTTTAGATGACCCAAAGAAGAATCCATGAGGTCTACACCGCCCATGTGTAGATTGTATTCTTTGATGATTTGGGAGCAGGAAATCATGATTACTTTGTGATGCTTTCTATCCCATCGTTTAACAGTAGGGACGTCAACATCAACACCATGTTCCGCTAGTAATGATTTTATACCAACGAAAGTGGACACAAGGTTAACGACCTTGTTTAACGAAGATAACAAGATCTTTCCAGGATATTGATGTCAACTGTATATCTTGAATATTTGCTGTGAACTCTGACGAAATTACTCTATTCATTTTCATCATAGCCTTCGGGTCAGGAGGTTTACAATTCTTTATTCGGTTTCGATTTATGGTTCCAATGCTGTGAATGCCTTGGGTTCGCAGATAAACCAGTAACGGCATGAAAGTGTAATAATGATCCATATACACGATATAATTTTCAAAACGGAGAACTTTACGAGTCATACGCACATAGTCCAACTTGTCATTCTGATAGATGAGAGCCTTTTCGGTGGTAGCGTTATCAGTGAGATAATCCACAGGTGGCACAGGAGTCAAAGAAAGAAACATTTTGTTTCTTTTTCGTTGAGGCGAAGAAGGCGTTACTATGGATAAATCAATTTGCATTAACGTACCAACATCAGGAACAGGATTTCCAGAAGCTTCAAGAATAGATACTTCTACTTCATCATTGTTAAGAAATACGCCACAAATTGTTCCTTCGACGTAATTTGTTTTAGCTCGATTTCTCACCCGTTGCGGTATTTGAGTTTCATCGATCGATTCATCCGATGCCTCATCAGCCCATTCTTTTTCATCATCAGACAGAGCACCATTGCTAGGTATGCCCACCACTTCATCATTGTCATCATCATAAAGCATATTCGCCACGTCATCATGCATGTCTACACAAACAATATTAAATAGTCAAATGCCTAGAAGCATGGAGTACAGTGGCGTATCTACATATGGGTTGAAAGGGCTTTAGCCCCCTTGGAGAATTTTTAAAAAAGCCCTAAAAGCCGTTTCAGCCCCCTCCTTGGGCTACAAAACTGAAGTTTCACCTCCCCTTCTTTGGCGAATCCTAGATCCGCCACTGATGGAGTACCATATGTGGTAACATACATAGAAAACAAGGAATAAAAACTGTTTCTAGATATCAAATTTCATAAACATTCATTATATTTAGCTAAAACAAAACCGAATGGACTCACCAATACTTATTTCCACACAAATATTTAATATTATAAATATTTTCTTTACTATTGAAACTCACTTTTGAAACTATAGAATGAGAAAACTTTGGCAGCTTAGTGGGAACTTAATCAAATTGTAAGCGATTTGAAATGATATAGTTATGAACGGTAATTTTGTCTGATTCAATTTTAAGCGTATTGACTAGATTATGCTATGATGAAGGACAAGTACCATATATGGTACGTTATGCATTTAAGGGTTAGAATGATAACTATTTTTTTTTTTAATTAATCATTAATTAAAAAAAAGGCGATAACTTATGCATAAACCCGATATATTAATAGAACTATAGGCCTGTTTGTGTGTTCCGAATGGATACAAATAAAAAATATGAGTGAGTTTGGACAACGGGGAGTGACCCCTCCCATATTAGTTTAAAACATCAAACAAGATATGTTGGCACATTTGAGAACTAGTCTAGAATTGGAAACGGTGTAGCTATTATCAAGGCTTATTGCCACATAAAATTAAATAAAATAAAAAGAAATAATTTGGTTAATGATAGGAATAATACCTTAAGCTAACGATTAAATAGACGTCTTATAGGCAAAAACAAAAGGATTTGTTTTAGGAAAAAAACCAGTTAAATTAAAAAACCGAAAAATATTTTTCATCTCGAGTTAATATCCTTAACCTTGCCGCAATCCTTAGTCCATAAAACAACTTTTGAATGAGCCTAGAAAATTGTGGCATAATTTTCAGTTTATTTTTGGGTATATTTTAAAATTTTACCCAAATTTTAAATAAAATAAACAGAAATTCATACTTTTGCTAACGAACTATAAGTTGCATATGTGTTTTTTTTTTGTCTTTTTTTATTGTTTTTGTTTTTTTTTTGTCTTAGCATTTTTCAAAACTAATCGATAACAATTAATATCACTGAAGTGTGCGTGGGGGAGAGGGATGGTGGTGACTCCTGCGGCCACGTTTCAAAATAAATGATTTTTTTTTCTTTTTACTGCTTAAGCTAAAGCCTCGACTGACAAACAAGTTGATGTCATGATTGAAACGAGCAGAGCAAAACAACAACAACAACAACAACAACAACAACAACAACAACAACAAAAACAACAATGAATTCCAATTGGAATCGGATTGAAGCAAACGATGACAACAAAGCAGAAGGACAACGTCTAGTGCTCACTACTAGTGAGCGGAAATAAAATTGGAGCGGGAGAGTACAAAGTCGTTTTGAAACCAAAGAGAAACTCAAAACCCAACTAGAACACAGCACAGCGTTTGCCATTCACAGGAGCAAGGGTGTATAGCACAGAACGTTGGCCAACTACTTATTAAGAATGGGTTGCACGATGAGGGTGGCGCTGAGAAACTCATTAAAACTAAAACGGACTCAAACTTAAAACATCTTCAGTGCATTAGGCGGCGCAAGTGGATGGAAATCCGAAACCAAGCCAAGGGGTGGAAATGGCTGCGTTGAATTTTGGGGGGGTGGGAAGGGATTAGAAGAAAATGGAAAAACACCCAACACGGACTGTGCTGCAGAAAAGATGCCACCTTAAACTTCATGAGAATATTATCAAAATATTGAAGATATTTTTACTTAAATGATTAAAAAAAAATTCCGTTCGTTTAATTAAATCTCTGGATTAAGATCTTATAAGAGACATGTTCAATGCCTCCAACGAGAATTGAGTTATTCGAATCCTACTTTCAAAAGAGCACAGAAGTTTGAAATCATAATAAACCAATTTGCAAACTTCAATTCGTGCTGTCTGATATCCAGCCAGGTTTCGGGTATCACGCTTCCAAGATGCTACTCCAAAATACATTTATTTAAAGCCAATTAATTGTTTGAAATTCTCCTTTCCATTGTTAACGAACCAAAACAAAACATAAGAGTACGCTAAACAAATCCCACAGAAGCTTAAAATCTTATTTCTACGTTTCATTATTAAAGGGGTGGCAACTGTGTGACAGGCGCAGCGTCGTCGCTGCATTGGCAATAATACAAAGCTTAAACTTTTTCATTATCTTGAAATTGCAGCACTTTCTTCTCTGCATGCATAGAATAAAAAAAATATTATATTTTTATTTACCTGTTGCGATAACGTGATATTTTTTGACTTATTAAAACACAAAGTTTTCCGTCGTGTTTCTCCTGGAACTTCTATTTTGCGTTAGCACATTATTATTATTATTATTTAAGTTCATTCACAGATTGTGCTCCTTTTTCCTTGTCCTTTACTATTGCTTTTCTGCTGTCCTCTCTTGTTGTTGTTCTGGGAAATCCACACTTATTAAGACTGCACGACTCGAACTTGCTCAGCGAACTGCCAGCACGCAGCGCACGGTGGAAAATTCTAATTCGTGTTTAAGTGAAAATCCGACTTGGAGAACGTTTCGCTTAGAATCTGGTTTATTTTTAGCTCAGCTTTTCTCACTCGTCTCCTCCTGTGGCGAGAAAAGCGAGTGTGGAAAACTCGGTTTGAAATCAATGCGCTGTTTTCCCACAACGTTTTGTAATTTTCATCCCTTGTTATTGTTGTTTTTTACTGCTGTCAAATTTTGTCTATGGAAGTTGTTGCAGTCTTGTTGTTGTTGTTGTAGGTTTTCTTGTCATCGAATTCTGTTTTCATCGTAGATGGTGCTTATGAACTCAAATCATAGATGTCTCTGTTGTAAGTACTAAAATAAGATAATGCAGTGCAACTACTATATCGACTAAAAGCTGTTTACTTGGCAAAATATTCTACTCTTTTCCAGATAGGGAATTTTTATTGTACATTTTGATCTGTGTGAATTAGTAAAATTTGGAAATTTTTTAAATATCTGTTGGTAGCCCGTATGGTTAATTTTTTAAAACTTTAAGGTTAATCTTAAATATACATTAGTGTAGGTAATAAGCAATTATATTTTTAATTATAATTATTATAAATGATGCTAAATAATATTTAAATTGCTTAAATTTTATAAATAGAATTGATGCGGAATATAAGTTGATTGTATTCAACTTGATTGGGCGACGAAAGAGCGCTGAAGCACAAAGCCCCACTTTCTTCTGAGTGAGTTTTAGCTAAACAGCAAAAGGACATTTTTCTCCGAATTTACTTGACCAATTTTAATAAACAAAATATTTTTTATTATTTATATGAAAAACTATACAGTAAGCCTATAAAACTTCAAAAGGCCTTTTTTTGTATAGCGTGAAGCGCCCCAAAAAAATGGGATTTTTGGATTTTTTAAGAATTATTCATATAGAAGCATCAGAATATAGTGGAGTATGTATTTTCAAGGCTTATTGGCTAGTTTTGAGTCTTAAAAATAGAAAACATTTTGAATTTTACGAAAATTTGTTACAGGAGTGTCCTATAGTTTAAAATAGACTTTTTTCATGACGTCTTCTACAGCTGGCAAGAGGAATTAAAATCGGAAAAAATTTTATACTTAAACTAATACAGTACTTTTTGCTTATAGCGAACCCGTTTAAAGCGAACTTTCGCCTAAAACGAACCAATTTCAAAAGTACGCGTTTTTATTCCAATAAACCATGCATTTTTGTTCGCTTATTACGAAATCGCTTAAAGCGAACTTTCGGTTGTAATGAACTTTATTTGCATGCAAAACTTGTTTATTTTTCGGTTAAAACGAACCATAAAGTGCCGCTATGTAAAAAATAATATTTGCTTTGACAACACTGTAACACACAGTGTTTAATTGTTCCTGTCTCCAATCCGGGAATTCCCCTAAGCTAATGTTTGTTTGCTGGAACACGATTACATATGTTTTGATGACGACCTTTTAAATACGGAAGAATTGGACGAAAAGCTATTGTGCAGTCTGTTTGCGCTAGTGATGACGACCTTGACGACGATATAGACAACGTAGAGCCAATCCAAGTCGCAACTGACGTTGATGCAGTGTATAGCACAAGCTATGTAAGAAATTTTCTTCAGTCGCGCGACACTCCACAGCAAATTCTTGACCACTTGGCTCAAGTGGAAGTGTATCTAACTGAAACTAATATTGCTATTAACCAAACTAAACTAACTGAGTTTTTTAAAAATACATTTTCTAAATTAAAACATCTCAACATGTTTTTAATAAATTTACAAAGGAGTTAATGTGCACATACAATTGATTGATTCAAGTCTTCATTTAAAGCGAACTTCGTTTAAAACGAACCACTTTGCCCGGTCCCTTGAAGTTCGCTTTAAGCGAAAAGTACTGTATTTAATAATGCCCACTAGGAATATTGTTGATAAATGTAATAGTTTCATAACAAAAAAAAATCTTTGAAGCATTTTGCGGGATCGCCGCTAGCGGCCGTGTCGTATGTTAGCTGCTTGGATGGTCGGAATGTCGTTAAAAAATCATCTTTCAACTTAATTTTCAATTTCGGGTACAAAGAAAAGTCGCACCGTGCCAAATCAGGTGAATGAGATGGAGGATTTAACACTTATATTCAATTCCAAATCCTCGTAAAAAATTATTCGAATAGTCTCCATGCCAAATCAGGTGAATACGGCGGATTATTTAACACACATATTCAATTCCAAATCCTCATTAAGAATTATTTGAATAGTCTCTTCGCTGATTTTTAAGGCCTCTTCTATTATTCTGACTGAAGTATTGAGGTATTCTGCAACAAAATCACGTACTTTTCAGTACTATTTCAGGCGTCCCATAATTTCAGGCGTCCCAACTGAAATTGGTTTTCCTGTATATCCTCTAGCGTCTCTTTGCCGCAAAAAAGTTTATGCCACTTAAAAGTAATTGCTATATTTAAACAATCATCACCGTACACTGATTGCATAAATCGGAATGTTTCTGATGTATTTTTTATCAAGTTTTGTGTAGAATTTAATGACAGATACGACATGGGTACTGGAGGCAATCCCGAAAAATAAACTAGAGCAAGCGTTTGAATCACTATTGCTATTCAATCGATGTAACAATTGAATTGAATGGGAAGGAGAATATTTTGAATAAAAACACCGAAAAATAAACAGAAATCGTGTTTTGATTATGTTTTCTAGAGCCTGTCTGTAATAATATTGAACATAATGCGAAGATTCAAAAAGTTGAACAATACAGCAGAAAAACGTCTTAGAAAATTAGGTAACTTATGCAAAAGAAATAAGGTAACTTCATCGTTAAATGAATGAACACTTGAGCTTTTTGCCGCGTTTCCATACAATCATTTGCGATATATATTTTTTCTTTGAAAGAGTATGTAAATCCCACGATATGAGATCTACAAATATGAGCAGTAAACAGCCATACATTTTTTACTTTTGTAGCATGTGAAATCCTCTGGGATTTCATATGATGTTAGGACATCAAATTCGGAAAAAATCTAAATTGGCAATCTTGTATGGGAATTGCCACATCAGACTACTCTAAATAGCCAACAAATCTTAACGGCTGGACGGATTTAACTCAAATTCGGCACACACATTACTTAAATCCTTTATTTGGTTATGGCATACTTAATTTTGACCACGCCTCTTCCGCCCCTTTACAAGAAATGCAAATTATTCTACTAGCGTACTTTTATTAGCGGAACTGTTCATTTAATTAATTAAAAGAAAATTCTGTTAATTTAACACCGAAAATATTCACACATCTTCAAAATTTTAGTCATTTTCTAATAACATCCTTTCCTTAGAATAACAAAAAACTATCAGAAATTCGTATTTCTTACTTTCGATGAAAATAACTCCGTTATTTTTGAATATATTTCATTCAATTTCTTCTCGTTGATAAATTCAATATAAGCACTTAATAAACCCCTATTTGAAGAAAGCTCCAACATATTCACTTTCATTAAATAAAAATAAATTAAAAAAAAATATTATTTGTTTGCCTTGGCTTCAAAACTGACGGTTGAGCTGACTATTTTTATTCAAATTGAAATGTACAACAAAAATTTCCTAATAGAATTAGCAATAAAATGATATGACAGCACAATCTTCTGAATTCGAATCATAAGACTGTTATATTTTTCTTAGACGAAACCAATCGTGTTTTTCATCTTTATGTGTTCGTCTCCGCACAAGGTAGCTTTTAACAGCAAAAAAAAATTGGAATTTTCTCGGAAAAATCGATGTTCCATACATTTTGTATGGAAAAATAAAAAATAAAAAAAAATCGATTTGAATTTCATAATTCAAAATTAAATTTCTGGATAATTACATTCGTTCAGATCAGTTGGTTGTATTCAGACGAAGCAACTAATTATCGAACAGTGTTCCCGAATTCATTGATTTGTAAGCATTACAAATATTTTGCCACTGAAGGTTGGATCTGTTATCATCATTCTTCGGAGCCTCAATCAACCGAAATTGTGCAAGTAAACAAAATTGGTCGTGAAGCAACTCAAGAATAATGTCATTCAAGCAACGATGAACGCTTTTGAGCAGGCAAATTCAAGGGCGAGGAAGTGCTCATTCCAAGAATTCCATTGATTCTAACCGATTTATCTTTCGAGTTCAAAAACATTCAATTCAAATTCAGTTCGACTTGCATAGCCATGACAATCAATCAATCACAAGGCCAATCTTTGGAATTAATTATGGGACTGTGTGCTGTATGAAATCAAATTTAAACTTATTTTCTACCTTAAGAATAAAGAGAACATACGAGTAATAGCATACTCGTAGATGAAGCGCAAAGCAGTGCGATCATATAAAGAGAGAGAGCAAGTAGAATATGCAAATGCAGCATATACGTTTTACATCTGTAGCATGGAGGTGCATTCAGTTTTTTAGATATAGATATGCGGACGGAAATTCCGCCTACAAAATTATATAGAAATTAATGTTGCGCAAATAAATTTTAGTGCAAAATAATGTATGTCTTAAATTATTTGTAAAAAATGTATGTATAACTATATGTCTATAACTATTAATCTTGAATTCCCAAGCTTCTTGCATAGCTAACAATATAGTTATGACATGTTTACGTGTTGGAAAGCCTTCATCTTTGTTTACTTTTGCTTTTCATCTTTGTTTACATTGTCTATCAAAAAGCATTGAATTGATCACATGTGATTCTCTCAACCTCCTTACAGTCCGTGTAAATAAGGGATATTAGAGTGTTTCATTCAATCAATAATTGAAATTTGATTGGCACCATTTGTTATCGATCGCGAATGTTCGATAAAAAATTAATTTCGGGTGGAATCGTGATTGCTCGAAATTATTTCAATAAAAAAATTAATTTAGGGCGGTATGTATGTTTATATAAATAACCAACAAGTACGAATACACTTTTTGGTTCTTTGGAAACGGGGGTAGTTTTTGGAAAATTGTTGAAACCGATGAAATTTCAATGATTTCTACCACAAATTTGCTGGGGAAAGGGAGAGGAAGCGAAAAAAAATCGGCCATAGCAAAAATGCTGTCAGATTTTTGAAAATCGGTAAGGAAAATTGCTGCAAAATAGAAATGCCTAAAATGGGTTATTCGAGAAATTATTAAATCAAATTTAGGACAGATGTAGTGTATTTTGATGTTTTTGTAGTTTTCTTTTATTTATACCAATCATCTATACATTTTTTTATACATATTATATCTTACCGAGCGTTTCCACCGCCCGAACGAACGAAGAAATCATCGCGAACAAATCGTCGCGATGAATTCTTCGTTCGGTCCAACCGTTTCCACCGCACGAACACAAGTTGCGAACATTGGTAAGTCGCCATCTTGTTCGTTCGTGCAGTGGAAACACTTAAATTCAATGCTTGCGAGCATCAGCGTTGATCAATATTTGTTTATGCAAACGTACTAAATTTGATTAATTTTTACTACTTTTATGCCTTTAAATTTAGGTTTTATGTAAGTATTTATGTAAAGAATTTATTATATAAAGAATATTATACAAATAATTTGCTTATATAAAGTGCTAATAAAATAACAAAGCAAAAGAAAATTCTTTTGCGTTAAATTTTCAATATATTTTCTTTCTTTTTACTTTTCCTACGAAGAAATCTTCGTTCGTTCGGGCGGTGGAAACGCTCGGTTAAACGAAGCGATGAATAAAATAAGATTTTTTTTCTGATATTAAATTACTTAAAACGCAATAGCTTAGTCACGCTTTTTTTATAAGTACAAATATTTCAAAGCTCATAAGAAACTTCAGAAAAAGAAGTTTCATGTCATAAAAATAAACACATAATCAAAAAATTCAGATTTTTTAATTTTCAATTTTTATGGTTGGTAAAAATTTTCAAATTTTCAGACAACATCACAAAGAATTTTCAGAGGTTAAAATTATTTCTTAAAAAAGAACACCTATTAGGGCAATCTACTTTTTTTAAACATTTTCAAACATAATAGTACTAATTTATAGTATTCTCATAAAATAAATCGGGTTATATTTGCATTTGGCGTCCGTGGCGTAGTTGGTTAAAGTGCGTGGCCGCTATGTCAACGAACTTTGGAGACCCAGGTTCGAACCCCAGCAGCGACAGAAAATTATTTGAATTAAAAATAATTTTTCTGTACGGCCGCCACCTCTCTGCAGACAATGGCAAACCTCAGAGAGTAATCAAAATGCCATGTAAAGCTTCTTGAGAACGAGAACATTGCGTTCATTGCCGTTCGGAGTCGGCGTTAAGCATGTAGGTCCGGTTCTCGGTCAATTGTGTACAAACTTAATAACACGCACAACACAATTGATCATAAGAAGCTAGGTCAAAGTCCTTTCAAGGGCTGAAATGGCCAGTTATTTATTATTTTTATTATATTTGCATTTAAATCCAAAATAAGTGTCGTATTATACATAACCTAAAACAATGCTTTGTGCTTATATAACAATTTAATAGGTCAAAAAGCTTAGAACAGAATATTTTCCAACTCAATAATTTATATATGAGCATTATATATGAACCTCCGATCTAAAAATGATTGCAAGTTCGCAAATTTCGCAAATACAAATGTTAATACATCTCAATGCAATTCAGATCTAAAAAAAATACTGCCGTTAGTCACAATAAAAAACCCCGAATATTATGTCAAAAATACAGTTTATTAATATTTAATTTTATAAAATTTAAAAATAAAATGAGTGAGGTGTTTAAAGCGTTTAAAAACAAACTGTAGCTTTTTATGGACTACTGATCTTAAAAATTGTTTTCTTTCTTTTCTAGCCTGTAAGAATTTGTGGCATGGTTTTTAGCTAGTACTTTTTCTATGTACATTGTTATTGCAAAATTGTAGCTACAAGGCAATGAAGGGGTAATAATTTATTGTTTACTTAAATGATATATTAGAATATATTCATAAATATAAAAAAATAATGAGTGTTGTTATCTATACTTGTCCGCTCTACTAAATGTTTGCGGCAATACATTAGTTCTTGCAAGTAGCTACCATTGCATTTCAAAAGAATTTTATATCCTGCAACAAAGCAACACTTTGTTATTAGTGCCATATGAAAAAACATGCCTGAATGCCATGCTTTGACAGCCCTTGTACACTGCTATACCAACACAGCGACAGCTGTCAAAAAGTTTCTTTTCCGGTTTAATTCGCTAAGAAGAAGGTACGATTTTTATCAAAATTCTTATATTAATTTTCAATCATCCGAGTAAAATTCAAATGAAAAGTGAAAAATACGGTCAGCAATGGAAAATTCAGAGTTTAAAGCAAAGAATAATGCAAATATTTCTATTAAAAGAGCAATAAACAAGCAGTGGCAAATGATTGAAAATTAGTAAAGAAAAATGCATAAACAATTTAAATGGCATTATATTAAACGATGTTCTTGCATTTTCTTCTCTACCTATAGAAATTAAACAACAATGGGTCGGTACTCCAGGGAACCAGAGAATGCCACCAAGTCCTGCAAGTCGCGCGGACCAAATCTACGTGTGCATTTCAAGGTGAGTTAGTGAGGAAAAAATAAAACAAAAAAGTGAAGATACCACAGAAGTAGTGGACACGCAATTTGTGTGAGTGTTAGTGGAGGAAGACAACTGTCAAACTTGATCATGCTGCACTAAAGTGAGGTTATATTGTAAGAGTAGCTGCAACTAGTTTGTGTAAATTTTGCATCTCCAATCAGTGCATGAGTTTCTTAAGACTTTTGTACATTTGCAAGGATGCTAGATTAAAACAAAGTGTCCGCGGAGGACATGGCCAAATATCAGCTGAGAATCTGTACATCAAACAGATTTACATCTAGAATTTGTGCTATAGTTTAATGTAAATATAAATCAACTTGGCACCAAATCGAATGCTATGCCATGTACTAGAGGGGTTTTGACATTTTTGCAATGGTTGCGAGAAGAAAAGGATAAAACAATCCAGGCAAAGCATCAGCTGAATGTCGATATCATTGTGTTGACTTTCTTCTAGAACTTCTGCTACAAACGAAATTTAATAGATCTGAATTTAACTGTGGACAGAGGCTGTTCGGAAAGGCTTAGACTTTGCAATGGTTCGAGAAGAAAATGAAACAAATTCATGCGAAGCGACAGCTTGGGTCGCTGTCAATAAGGAGTCTTAAAATAATTCTGTTAAGAGAAGTTAACTGCGTACAACGACTCACGAAAGGCAGCAATTTGCGCTTCGTTGGTCGGTGATAATAAGTGATTTAGCACCATATCGAATGTTTCGCCATGACCAAGTGTGGTTTCAACATATTGCAATGGTAGCGAGAAGAAAAGGATGTAAAATCCGGGCGAAGCATCAGCTGAAAGTCGTTGTGAATTGGCGACTTTCTTCTAGAACTTCTGCTACAAAACTAAAATAAATAGTTTAGGTTTTAATTAGAGGAAAATATAAATAAACAGGCCCACACAGATTGTCTGTAAAGGAAACCAATTTGTGCTTCGTTAATCGGCTCCGTTCATCGGTAACAATAATAAATATTTTTCAGCACCATATCGAATGTTTTACCATATCCAAGTGTGGCTTCAACATATTGCAATGGTAGCGAGAAGAAAAGGATATAAAATCCGGGCGAAGCATCAGCTGAAAGTCGTTGTGAATTGGCGACTTTCTTCTAGAACTTCTGCTACAAAACTAAAATAAATAGTTTAGATTTTAATTAGAGGAAAATATAAATAAACTAGCCAACATAGATTGTCTTTAAAGGCAACAATTTGTGCTTCATTAATCGGTTCCGTTCATCGGTAACAATAATAAATATTTTTCAGCACCATATCGAATGTTATACCATATCCAAGTGTGGCTTCAACATATTGCAATGGTAGCGAGAAGAAAAGGATATAAAATCCGGGCGAAGCATCAGCTGAAAGTCGTTGTAAATTGGCAACTTTCTTCTAGAACTTCTGCTACAACTCAATCGAATTAATTGAAAAGTTATCATTCTAAATAAGATAAATTTTAGCATAAATTGTTTATAGAAGTAAATATGTTACGTAGTTTACCCCTTTAATATTTATGCTTACATTAAACAATAACAATGGAAAAACAGTGGTTGAATTGCACTCAATGCAGCAACCACTACCTGTTCCATTGTACAATCTTAAATTCTGTGATTCATGCGAAAAACTACTTGACAGCATTTTTTGTCATAATTTAAAGCATTTACAATTTGCTTTAAAAGCCTAAAAGATGCTCAGATTAAAATTTATAGAAAAACAGTGGCAAAAGCCATTCAATGCGTTTGTCACTACCTGATCTGTAAAACATAACAACAAACAAAAGCCGTGCACTAACGTACACCTACACTGCTCTTTACGTTTTAATAAGGCTTCGTTTTATAATTTCTTTCTAATCCTCATTTTACTCTTCTTGCAGAATACACATGAAACCGCACAAGCCATCAAGCGTATGCCTCTGCGTCGTGCCCAGCGCTACTTGAAGGCTGTCGTTGAACAGAAAGAATGCGTGCCATTCCGTCGTTTTAACGGTGGTGTTGGCCGTTGTGCCCAAGCCAAGCAATGGAAGACCACACAAGGTCGCTGGCCCAAAAAATCCGCCGAATTCATTTTGCAATTACTGCGCAATGCTGAGGCCAACGCCGACTTCAAGGGACTAGATGTCGATCGTCTTGTTGTCGATCACATTCAAGTGAACCGCGCTCAATGCCTGCGTCGTCGCACATATCGTGCTCATGGTCGCATCAATCCCTACATGTCGTCGCCATGCCACGTTGAAGTCATTCTTACCGAAAAGGAAGAAGTTGTCAGCAAAGCGCCCGAAGATGAGCCCGCTGCCAAGAAGAAGCTGTCTAAGAAGAAGATGCAAAGACAAAAGGAAAAAATGATGCGTAGCGAATAGATCGTTTGTGTTTTAAGACAGACTTTAATGATTGGTGTAAATTAACTAAGAAATTTAAATATGTTCAATAAAATGTTTGAACGCTGTTTTTTAAGAAAGAAAAAAAAACCTCTGCATTCGATTTAAATCTTGCTTAACAAATTATGTAACTGAAAGTTGAGTGAACTGTTTACACATTCTGCTGGCATCAGCGCTTAAACTCGGTTCAATTGTGCTTAATTTCAGCTGCTTATAATTAACCCTATTTAATTTCTTTTTTAACCAGAAATGTTGTAAATTGCAATTTGTGCTTTCCGTTTATCTAGCGCTGCATTTTAATTGTAGCTTTGTTTTAACCATGACCTACGCTTTGGCCGTTTCCTAGCATTAACTGCAGTATTTTCTCTAGTATTATTTCTAGTATTCTACATTATTCTAGACTAGCAGCAACTGTTGTTCATTTGATGCATCAATTCAAATGCATTTTATACAAATTTATTAATTATATGAATGAGCATTAGTTTTTATTCAATTCGTTTGACTTTTATCTCTGTGTATCTCGGTTGGTTGAGCCTGCCTGTCGGTGCGCACGTTGTTCTGTCTCATCATGGGGAAATGCTTAATTTAATAAAAATAAAATATCAAATGATTCGCCAGACTAATAGTAGTTTAACTAGCGACGACTTTTAAGATCTTCCTAATTCCTCGACAATTGAGTGGTGCTCTTGAGCAATTTCAAAAATTTCTATATGCATGTTGATTTAATGTCAAGTGGTGGGGCTGGAGAAGGAGGAGGCGTAGGAAGAGGTGGTGGCGTTTATACCATTGTGCACTGGACAGTGTTGTAATTAAATAAATATAATTCGATACGGTTAGCCTGGAAACTCCTGAAGAATGCCGCTGAGCTTGTAATTCGATTTTACTTTTATTCCATAAATGAAATAGGGAAAAGTTTGCCGGCAGAGAATTTCTTAATTTTAGCTCAAATGCGATGGTTAACTTCTAGTTCACATACATATTTGATTTTTGTTTCTTTTTTTTTTAATTATTTTATCAATTTTTAAAAATTGTTTACTTAATCTAGTCTTAACAAATATTCTCTTATCAACGTTCTTTTAAATTTCAATAATTTTAACCATTATTTGCGTTTAGTTTCAATTCAATTCCAATTTCTAATGAATGGAGATGCAGACAACCTTCGAATTGAGAACAACTCATATCCTGTACATTAAGGGGTTGGGCCACTCTAGAATTTTCTAGAATAAAACTTCAAACGCGTTTATCTCAAAACTGCATTTTTTAAGTTGGTTGGAACATAACTCGGACAATTTTCACCCGGAGTGGTGGTATCATTGGACCATTTTTCTTCGAATATGAGCCTGGGAACAACGTTTTGGTCAATGGTGGGAGTTACAGGGCCATGTAAACCGACTTTTTTACTAAAATCGGAGACATGAACTTGGACGACCTCTGGTTCATGCAGAATAGCGCGACATGCCACACAGCCCATGCCACAATCGATCTTTTGCGCACCAAATTCCCAAATTGTGTTATCAGCCGTCTTGGCAATGTCAATTGGCCGTCTCAAAGCTGCGATTTGACTCCTTTGGACTTTTTTTTTTTGTGGGGAACCGTGAAGGACCGATGTTATGCAAAAAATCCGGAAACGATTCAAGCACTTAAGGCCAATATCATTCAAGCAATCCGTGAGCTACAGTCCGAAACTATCAACAAGGTCTTGGAAAATTGGAGTGACAGAATGCGCTACTGCGAAGCCAGCGAAGGCAGCCACTTGAACGACGTTGTGTTCCATAATTAATGGTAATGTTTCCTCTTACTAGTAAAGCCTTAATACATTGAAAAAAATTTAATTTTGTTCATATTATTTATTTATTTACCAAGCAAAAAAAAAAAATAAATAACTGGCCATTTCAGCCCTTGAAAGGACTTTGACCTAGCTTCTTATGATCAATTGTGTTGTGCGTGTTATTAAGTTTGTACACAATTGACTGAGAAATGGTCCTACAGGCTTAACGCCGACTCCGAACGGCGATGAACAGAATTGTTCTTATTCTCAAGAAGCTTTTCATGGCATTTTGATTACTTTCTGAGGTTTGCCATTGTCTGCAGAGAGGTGGCGGCCGTACAGAAAAATCATTTTAATTCAAATAATTTTCTGTCGCTGCTGGGGTTCGAACCTGGGTCTCCAAGTTCGTTGACATAGCGGCCACGCACTTTAACCAACTACGCCACGGACGCAACATTTACCAAGCAAGGTATCCTTAATTTAACTTAGAGCAAGATTATACACGGTTTAAAGGACAGAGAGCAAGTGAGGATGGAGGGCAATGAGGCAAGATATTGGGGAGGTCTAAGACTTGTTAGCCTCTGTTAGCTTTTTATTTTTATTTTTTTCATTTATTTTTTTTATCTGTTTTTTTTTTATTTTTTGTTTTTATTTTTTTTTATTTATTTTTTTAACTATTGATAACCCACCCCCCATATTGGGGGGAGGGGGATTGTGGTGAAGAATGATGGAATGTGTTAGGGCGGAAATAGGGACTTGGAAAGGTTTTTCTTAAAAGTGAATTTAGACATTGAAGGTAAATAGTACTCGCTAATGTTATTGAATTCTGTACAGCATCTATTTATCGGCTCATTACTTGCGTAGATAGTGTGATGCTGATATTCATTTAAAAGTCTTGTGTGCCTTGCTCGCCTTATTGGCTCATTCATATTATTTTATTTGATATATATTCGCTGTTAAAAAGGCTGTTAATAACATCGAAGGTAAAACATGAACTAAGCCATGATACAATGAATACAGGTAGATTCGCTAGATGACACCGTGCTGCCGCGAATGTCAACACGAAGTTGACAACGCATACAAAATCTCAAAGCTATGAAAAAGTTCATAGAAATTAAATGTAAGCAAGCAACTTTTGTTACATGGATTTTGACAGTTATGGCAGTATTGAAAGAGAGCACAGTCAGGTCTACATCTACCTCTATTTTTGTATCATGAACTAAGCAATGTTCTTCTTGATGAAAGGGTCATTAGATTAAAAAGGCTAAGCCTATGTTCATATTATTCACCTATGCAAGGTTTTAATTTAATCAAGGGGGTTATATGTGTTCCTAAGTGCAAAAAGCATAAATTGTTTTTGGATATATTCGAGTCTCACTGTGTGATTCAAAAGCAGGATTCCATATAATGCAGCCATATTCAAGAAGAGGACGGACTAATGTACAGTATAATGTCTTACTGACCCATACATTTTTGAATTTTCTGGCACGTCGCTTTATAAAACCGAGTTGTTTACTGGCCCGAGACACAATTTTATCATAATGTAGATTAAATCGCAACTTATTGTGCAAGACTACATTAAGATCAACAATATGATTGATTGACTCTATTAAATTCAATACTATTGAGAAAGTAACTGTTACTTGCTACTACATTTTTACGGGAGAAGGTTATTACGTAGCATTTATTAACATTTAGATAAAGCTTATTTTGATTACAGCAGTGCTGTAGAAATAAAAGTAATAATAGAAATAATAGACGATGGAAAAACTCCGTGGGACCGGGATTTATTGAAGATTATATATAAAGGTATGATCAGTGGGTCTAAACATTGGACTAATAAGCTTGGGGGTATAAGGTCAGGGCCTGGTCCTTTATTTGGATCAAGTTCCTTAATTGCTTTGGATATCTCTTCTCGCGTAAGTTGAATATGAATAATTTTAGGTGGTATATTTGAATAGAGAAGGGCATAGTTAGTATTGTTTATTGATACACAGAAAATCTCTTTAAAATGATCTGCGTAAAGATTGCAAATCTCACGTATAATGCATTTTATTGCATTTTTAAAAAAAACTTGTATTTGGTCCACCCTGTACAGTGAAAATGCGAAAACAATGAAAAAACGTTGCATGGAATTTTAACTCTGTGACTACTGGCACAACGGTAAATTAAGGAACGAAAATAAAGGTTAGATCTCCGGAAACATGAAAAAAAGAAATTGACTACGTCATGAGGCCCCTCAGGGAACCGCCCAATGTAACGTATATGCATTATTGTTGCATGCATCAATTGAATGCAGTTAAGGCAAGGCACCAGAGAATTCAGTACCACAGGATAAAGAAACACTATCACGTCAAAACCTATGAGTGTACGATACAGCCAACTTTTTTTTTTTGCTGTAAATCTCACAAATGATCGAAAATGACCGTGGAGGATATTTGAATGATGTTGTATTCCACTAAAATGGCAAAGTTCAAACATTATAACGAAATTAACATTTTATCGAAATCTATTTTTAGTATTTTTTTTAACTTTACTTTTAAATGGCCGATCCTTTATTCTGACAATCAGGATCTATCTAAATGTATCTATTAATCGTGTATTTTAAATGCATTATTATATCGTGTCAATTGAAAGTTTTTATTTGATTCAAGTTTTTGTTATGGAATTGTAATAGAAAGGTAGGTATTCTTAAGTCGTTGACTCGGTTGAAAGCGTGAAGCTCTTTGATAACTAGGTTGGTTGCCTCTTTCTTCTTTTGAAGATTATAATAGAGATAGGAATAGCGATGGGAAAAATCTATTACAATGAGTCAAAACTATATGTAGTTTTACAGCAAAACTGAATAAAAAACCATGACTTCCGAACGTACACCCAGGTCTAACAAAACATTTTTTTTCTTGCTTTTTTGATTTTATGAAAGGCTCAATTAAATTCGTTTTAAATAAATCTAAAAAAAAAAATTAAGCTCGAGTGTTGTCGTCTTCAGTATTAATCAACGCTCACTCGTTTTAATTTTTTTTTCATTTTTTTTTAGTAGGCGCTACTAAAGTGGACACTTGTACAATTCTTGGGCTATGGAAATGCTAATGTAATTGAACGCGATCAGTTTAAACGTGACTGTTGTTAAAGCGCGAACAAAAATTTTACAAAGTGTCAACTATAAAATTATAAATTATGCAAAATTAAACTAAAATAAATAGATAAAGATTTAAAATATTACAAATTTTGTAGTAAAAAGAAATACCACAAATGTAATTAACTGAAAAAAAAGAAGTTAAAAAATAATCATCATATTTTAAGAAAATAAAAATGAAAATATGTATAAAACAGTTAAAAAACTCAAATAGAAAAATGCAAACAATCACGGTTGTAAAACCTTAAAAAGTTATGAATTGCATTAAAACGTTTTAATATTAATAACGTTCCAAAGAAAAGATGGTTTATCGGTGCAAATAAGTTTTTTATGAAATCTTTGTAATAAGTAGTTAAAAAAAAAGAAAATTTTTGGCGCAAAATAAAGCACAGACATGAAAATACGAGGGTTGCCTTTTAAGTCTTGCGCCTAGCAATGAGAAAACAGTGGTTAATCAGTGAAAATGCTTTTTTTTTGTTTTTCAAAGCATTCTCCAAGATGATCAATATACTTCTGCATTCGTTTGAAACAATTTTCGAAGCAGCTTTCTCACTCTGAAGTTGGTATCTCCGAAATCAGTTTTTTAAAGGTCTCAACGGTCTATTTGGGCTTAGAAAAACGCTCGCTACGCTTTTTTTTCTAAACGTGAGGGAAGAAGAAGAAGTCATTGGGTGCCAAGTCGGGACTGTAAGGTGGATGATATATCAATTCCACGTTTTGAATGCTCAAAAACTCTTTTGTGTGAACTGATGTGTGGGAACTCGAGGATGATTTTCCTTCTGTGGTTGATTTTCCTCAATTCTCCGAAGACTTCCGGCAAAAAAATGGTTGTGTTACATTCAGCATTAACAGTTCTCTATTGCTCAAGTGGTAAAGTTGCGACATGATCGGTTTTTCTGAAAAAACTGACAACCATTTGCTTGGATGTTCTCCGTCCGCGGACAACTTTTGTCGGATTTATTTCAATAGCAAAAAAATAAAATTTACGTACCTACCTTAATTTCTCTCTTCAAAGAATTTGTGATGACCAAGAGCTACACAACCGAAAGTTGATAGTCCCGACTGTCAATCGATAGTTGAAAAAAGTGAAACCATCGATAGTAGGGTAGACTGGGTACGGTTGAAACATTTAAGCGTTTATTGTTGATTCCATAGGAATTAGTTAAGCGAGCGATGACGGAAATATACTAAACAAAAAAAGATACAGTAGTTTCGACTATGTCGTAACACAAGACGTAGAATTATTCAATTCGCTTTTGATGACATCTTTTTTAAAAATATTTATTCCATACACCTGAGGATATGACCTTTAAGAGAGTTCCGGAGAGGGTTAATATGTATCACCAACCCCCATTACTTTTGCAAAAGGAACATTTTTGGCGCTCCCATAAAAATTTTATGCTTTTGTCGATAAAACCGGAAACTGTCCATAAATAGGTAGAAAACTTAAACAAGCAAACAAAATTTGTTCAATGCTATCAAGTTCAACAACCCATGTGTCAAAATTTCCCTGTCGATAATATGCCCGGATATTTAATTGGCTGCGTTTGACATTTCAATAACAGATTCTGTTAAAAAAGCATGCCCCTCAAAATTACTCAGTATTACTGGACTACGCGAGTCTGTTAAAAACAACATGCCCCCAAAAGTATGCGTTTTTTTAATTATAAGATTTATGTCTTCACGCTAGATGGCGCTGTCTTCGCCGTCGAAAAAACCGGAAGCCGTCGATAATAGGTAGCAAGTTTAAGCAAACAAAAACATCAAATGTTGGCTTTATATTTCATGTAATTGTGTAAAATTGATATAAGTTAGACAGTTCTAACATGAATTTTTGTCGCATTGAGGATCAAGCAGATCAACAAGTGCTAAGATCAACATTGTACGATTAGTACTTTAGGCCCACCAAAGGCTCAAAAAGTAAGGTAAATACCGACACCTGATCACTATCAACCACCCTACTTACCTCCGAAAACGACGTATTCTACGTCAAAACATATATTGGTCAATTGTCCCCATGCCAGGGTCGGTTGAAACAGTGTCTGGGGTCAATTGAAACACATGCAAATTATACAAGATATAATAAATTAACATGTTTTATTCATCGTCTAATATTTTACAACTCGCAATGGGACAATTGAACACCATAAATATTTTTTTTATTAATATTCAAGTTTTTCACGATACTTATAATCTTACATTATTTTTAATCAGCTTTCAAAGATTTATATTAAGTATAACTAAAATTATATAATAATTAAATGTTTGTGACGATAATTATTTTTTTTTTGTGTAGTGTTTGTGTACTACTTACATTTCTCAAAATTCAACAGCATTAATTATAAAGTCAATTTTTTTCAACTGTTTCAACTGTTTCAACAGTGCCCAACCATCAACAAGGTATAAAACGGTTCACAGTAAAAATGATAATAAATATGAACAAAAACTAATCATACAGCCATATTCTACAAACTTCAATTAAAACGATATAAAACTCCCAATACTCTTATTTAAATAAAACCATAATAATTGTAAAAATTTTCGAACAAAAAATACTTTCCGTCCAAAAACATAATGGAGCCTCCTATACGCAACCACAGTGCGCGAAGAGCAAAGCAACATAAAAATTCGTGTTTCAACTTGTCGCCAGTGTCGCCAGATGAAATTACCACCAAAATTCTCTTTTTCTCACACTTAATTCCCATAAATTACCACAGTCTCAAAATACCTCAAAATACCTCAAAATACCTCAAAATTACCACAAAATACCATAATACCTCAAATTACCACAAAATACCACAAAATCCCTCAAAATACCTCAAATTACCAAAACATACCAAAATGCAGTGAACTAAATTGATTCTGACAACATCATAACATAATTACCAAGAATTGACCATATTCATTAAAAAACATTGAGTTTAAATATTATTCAGTTCTTTACTTATTAAAAACATAATAAGCATATTAATTCAGTTCTTTTCCTAAATATTAATTAAATAAAAATTAAAAAATTAATTAAAAAAAAAATATAAATTAGTTTAAATTGATATTTTCATAGCTTAAATAAATTAACTTTTATACATTACGCTATTATAAAGTTCATAGTGGATTTCATTAAAATGAACTTCTGTTGTGTAGTTTGATTTCGATAAGCGCTTAGCGTATAAAATGCTTGAAAGCATATCCGTTGATAGCCTGTTTCTTAATTTATTTTTATTAATATTTATTTGAGAAAATATTCGTTCCACATTAGCTGAAGAATGAGGAAGGCAAGATATATACGATATATACAAAACAAGGATAAAACAGAAACATACATACCACTACAAACCAGTTTATGCATTCACGTGCATTCAAAAGGATGATCACAGTGTGATTTTTTAATGAAAATTTTCTCTTTATTGATGAATTGTAGAACAGGCAGGTAAACAAAATAGATACATAGAAACCACCCCAAACAAGTGCATTCAGTCATTTCAATAAGTCATTTAACGCATCGTTCTCTTAATTCGTATTTCTACCACGCGTGTTAAAAATTTCGAGGTATTTTGTGGTAATTTGAGGTATTTTATGGTATTTTGAGGTATTTTTTTTCCCACGCGAGAGATTTTTACCACAAAATACCATGGGAATTCCCACATCCCACAATCGTTGAAAAATACCATAAGCACTATTTATCGTGCTTTTCTGGCAACATAGCTTGTCGCCCGCTTCGTTCTTCCGTTGTACCCCTCAACCTCATCACGCACAATCGCAAGATATTACCGAGCGTTTCCACTGCCCGAACGAACGAAGAAATCATCGCGAACAAATCGTAGCGATGAATTCTTCGTTCGGTCCAACCGTTTCCACCGCACGAACACAAGTTGCGAACATTGGTAAGTCGCCATCTTGTTCGTTCGTGCAGTGGAAACACTTAAATTCAATGCTTGCGAGCATCAGCGTTGATCAATTTTTGTTTATGCAAACGTACTAAATTTGATTAATTTTTACTACTTTTATGCCTTTTAATTTAGGTTTTATGTAAGTATTTATAT